>CM037876.1:109001378-110201378 GCA_021292165.1 Shinisaurus crocodilurus
TTGGTAAGAGACCATGCTTCATTGCAGACACCTGTAATATTAGAACAGGTTTTATAAAGAGGAGTACAAGATGAAACAAATTCTGTACTCACCAGTGAATTTCTATTCTTTCTTTTATAAATTTATACACTGCTTTCCAGTGGACTCTCAAAGTGGTTAACAAGAATAATGAAAACATAATATATACCAATAAAAGAATGAAAAAATAAAACCGGTCAATTATAACCATATTGGCTGTATCACCCCTCAGGAAAAGCCTGCATGAAGAGTTAAGTCTTGAGCAGATGTCCAAAGATCAACACTTAAGACACCTGCCTAATGTCAATGAGGAGCGAATTGCAGAGAGTGGGTGCTGCAATGCTAAACACTCTTGTTACAGGTACTCCTGAGAACCTCAGGAACATGCAGCACCATCGGAAGTGCTTCTTCTGAGGACCACAAGGACTTGGCAGGGACATGAGGAGTGAGTTGCTTCCTATGGTAACCTGATCCCAAGTTGTTTAGGGCTTTGTATGTTAACAACAGAACCTTAAACTTGGCCCAGAAGCTTACTGGCAGCCAGTGTAGTTCTTTTAACAGAGGTGTAACAAGCTGTTGAAAATTGGCCCGTTAGTAGCCTCACAGCTGCATTCTGTACCAGCTGCAGCTTTGAAACCAAGCCCAAGGGTAGCCCCACATAGAGTGCATTGCAATAATCCAATCCTGAGGTTACCAATGTTTGAACGACCATAGCCAAGCTACCACAGTCCAGCTAAAAAGGCACTCCTAGCCACTGAGGCCACCTGAATCTCTAGTGACAAAAATGGATCTAGAAGCACCCCCGAGCTCCATACCTGTTCCTTCACGGGGAGTGCAACCTCATCCAGGTCAGGCAACTGACCTATTTCCTAGACTTGTGACCCACCTACCCACAGTGCTTCCCTCTTGCCAGGATTCAAACTCATTTATTGGCCCTCATCCAGCCCACCACTGGTCCAGAGCCTGCATGATCACACCAGATTTAGATGTTATGGAGAAACATAGCTGAGTATCATTCACATACTGATGGCACCTCACTCCAAATCCCCAGATGATCACTCCCAATGGCTTCATATAGATGTTAAAAGCATTGGGGATAAAACAGTACCTTCCTCAAGGGAAGGATGACAGCTAGTATGGGGGAAAACCCTCCCCTGGGGCAGGGAAGGCAGTCTCCAAATCTCATTTCTGGAGGAAGAGGGGCCTCTCTCCTGAACCCCCAAACACTTCAGTTCTAGGTAGCATAGCAAAAGACAAACTCTAAAGTTGAACAAAACCTAAACTGAGGAGGGGAAAATAAAAAGTGAACATGAGCCTCTGAAAGGATGAATTCAAAATGGTGCAAACTTGTGGTTAAAAAGCAGGCAGTATGAAATTCCCTTTTCCTGAAAAATAGGGAAGCATCATAAACCATTCCTGAAAATAATAAAATATCTATCAGAAGTGAATGTAGAGAAAGTCTGTTTCCCTCAATTGTTTAACTCCATCTCCAGAGGAAGGAGCCAGAGAAATAATACACCTACTGAAAGCTGGTCAGATAGAGGGCAGATCTACAGTAGCTGTCTTCCTTCCCTCAAAAACAGAAATTCACTGGTAAGTACAGAATTTCTGTTTCATTTTTTGAGTGAAGGAGGATGGCTAGTGTTCGGATCTCAGAAAGCAGTGCATCCCAAGGTAGGCACCCTAAGTCGAACAATCCTCTGAGGCAGATTAGCTCTAGGGGCGTAAAACACTATGCAGGACATGCCTTCCAAAGGCCCCTTCGGATGCAGTGAAGGTGTTGCTCTTATACTGTTTAGTGAAGGTAAACCGCATATCGCCTCCAAAGGATCCCTCTCCCAGAAAGCTGCTGTGGTGGTGAACCCGAGTGTGCAACAATACCCTTGGGAACTTGAAGGTAACTTGAAGTATGGAGTAGGGCAGGAATGGGAAACTTTCCCCACGCCAAGGGATAACTATCCCCCTTGTTAGATTACCTGTCAGGAGCCGCATGCCAACAGCAGGCAAGTCCGGAGCCACCACACACAGCTACACTCACGTGTGTGTGCACATACCTAATCCCTCCCGATTATCCATTCATTTTCTCTTTCCCACATCCCATATGTGGCAACAGTTGCTAGGAAATAGAAGGTGAGGAGGAGAACAGTTAAAAGGCAGTTGGGGAGAAAAGAAGCATGGAAAAAAGAAGTCAGTTTCAGGAAGAGGGGTTTTTAATGAGCGTCTGAGCGGGGAGCCAAGATGAGGAGCTGACCTGATCATCAGGGGACAGAATGGCTGTGAGGGGCAGGCAGGAGCAGGAAGCCTGATACATTAAAGACATATGAGAAATGAAGAGTTTGAGCAGAAACAATTTTTTTTAATACACACACTCACCGAGTCCTACCTGTCACTACTATTGGCTGCTGCAAGCTCCTGCTTTTCTGGAATTGGAAAATAAGTATCACATATATCCTACATGGTATGTAAGGAAGGAATTTCTTACCGCTGCTCCTGCTGGTGTGTGAATATGAACAATGCACTTAATGTCAGGTCGAGCTGCATAAATGGCAGAGTGCAACGTGAAACCAGCTTGATTAACTCCCAAATTAGTGCTTCCACGATCAACCACATCACCTTGAATATTTATTTTAACCTGGTAATAGAAAATTGTATTTCAATCCTAGAAATCATTTATTTTTATTCAAGACATATTTTTCTGTCAGGTTCAGTTATTTTAAATACACCTCAATGAATACAAATATAAAATGCATAAAAAATCAATACTACCAAACAAGGGCAGGAAGAAATAAAAGAATCACACAGGGCAGCATTCCATACATTCATTAATCCTTCACCTATCTGGCAAGCACCTTTGCACTTCCAGTAAAAGTCCTGTTTTACCCCTTCAGGGAGAACTTGAAAGGGTAAAGGAAGAATGGCTTTCCTCCCTTCCCATCCTGCAAACGTTCAATCACTAAACAGGAGAAAAAACATATCTCCCCACACACACACACCCCATCATGTTCTCCATGGAAAAAAAGGAGTGGTTGTTTCTCTTCCTTCCCATTGAGATTTTGCTGGAGGTGGTTGCAGCAGAGAAGTGCTGTTGAAACTTTCTCTAAAAGCCCTACTTGTAGAAGAAACCCAAGTGGCTTTACTCCCATGCATTGGTTTTTTTTTGGAGAAAGTGCCATCAGCACCTCCACAGTGAAGCACTTATATGTGGTGTTTATTTTATATTACTCTTTGAAGCTTTAACACAAATACGTAAGAGTTTAGAAATTGTTCCTATCTGAAGTGGAGTCCTTTATTATTATTATGTGGTCTTGTGGAGTCTCGAATGCAGTGCCCACCAGGCTATCTGCACACCACTGTACCAAATTACAAATAAAATAAAATAAAATCCCACTGAAATTCTCCTCAGCTTGTGCTGCTCCTCTGCCAGCTTGCTGTTCCTGGTGGGCCTCTGTTGCACACTCACCCACTTCCATTATGATTGGTGGCAGCAACAGGACTTTGGATTGGTTGGAGGGGAGACAGAGGATCCCTGGTGACTCAGCTGTGCCTGAGCTGAGCCACTGTATCAGGGATTTGAAGGAGGAAAGCCAGGTAACATGGAGTGATGGGGAAGGCCATAGGGAATTTGAAACAGTACCAGTAATTGATAAAGAGCTTGGTATTGTGGTCACCTTGGGGTCAGAATTGAAGACCAATGAACCAGAACTCAATGCAGCCTTTTGGCCAACTCTAGACATGATGTCAGAGGCCTGTGGGTTGCTGCAAACCAACAAAGGGGAAAGGCACTGAATATACTCTCCCGCCCCCGCAAAAAACACACACACACACACACACACACACACACCAAGAGAGCAACAATTCTCATAGTGCCTACATGGGTGATGCATGCCCAACTTGTCTCCCACTTTCTAAAGGTCTAAAAGTTTCCAAGATGTTGCTTGGCACAGGTAGATAACTCACAGGTAGGACTGCACACAGACCACAAAGAAGCAGTTTATAAACTGTACATATTGTTACAAATTCAATATTTTGAGTCATATGTTTGTTTTCCACATTGAGAAATCTGGTCAAAAAAATGGGCTACAAATATTAAGTATATATATAAAATGCCAATTGCAAACATTCCATTTCATTTCTGTCATGCTGCATCACTCCCACCACATTTGGCTTCCATGCCTGATGGAAATTAAAAACTGACAAGTGGGGGAGGGAAGTGAAAGCATCAGTGTCTCATCTCTTCTCCCGGCCCTGGAATCAGGAGCTTCCTCTCAGTGCCTCATCATGCCCTGCTGGCTGCTGTATTTCTCTCCACGCTTAAAAAATTCAAAAGCAATGCAGCTCCACCTAACCTGTTATTTTTTCTAGCACAGAGAAAGAGGACACAGCTGTGACTATAGGCAGCAGATCCAATAGCAAAATATGGTGATGCATCAAGACACTGAGGGAAAATGAGAATTTCCCAGCCCAGAGCAGTGTCTGTTCATAGTGACGTAACAGAAGAGTCCAGGAAATGGAGGGAGAAGAAAGGAAAAGCCTTGGGACATGGGGAGGGGGAAGGGAAGAGAGCTAGGAAGATATGGGAAAGGGGATAAAAGCTGTGGGAATTTGGAAAGGAGGGCTGGAGTGAAGGGACATTGGCCTGGGGCTCTCCTTTCCTACCCATATTTAAGTCTTACACTATTATCTAATAAATAGCAAAGTTTGCAACTTGAATATCCTTAACATTAGCATAATGTATGCTAAAATTAAAAAAAATGCTTATCAAGTAGATCTATAGAGGAAAGAATAATCACCAAGTATATTGTTCTATATGCCACTGTACATAACACATGGAGAGATTAAATACCAGGGCCCCAATCCAGAGTTAGTTGTGTGATCAAGTCTGATTGAAAACAATTGGCCTTAAATTAGTTGTGATTAACTTGTTCCAATTGGCCTTATTAGTCACCACTAAATTGAGCTGGATTGTGAGAAAGATGTTGAAGAATTTTGGTTTATTTGAATGAAAGAATCTTGCACTTACCAGACTAGATGCAGTAACCTCACTATAGAGAAGCCCAAAAGGCACAATGAGAAAATGTTCCTGCTCCAAATTTACTCTGACCTATAAATATGAGGAATAAAAACTGAACAGGAACAGACCAACAAATATTACTTTAAAACAATCCTGTTTAAAGTCTATAATATATTGAAATATGTATAACCCAGCTTGGGAAAAAATCATAATAAAAGTCCATGAAAGACCTAAAAGAAAATTAATCCTGAAGTGCAAATGGAGTCCTGAAGATCATATTCTACTGTGTAGAATAACCCCTAAAGTTCTGTTAACGCCGTAGCAAAATATTTTTCAAGAATGCTTCCAGTTCACCGGGCATTCAGGAACATTCAATATTTGCAAACTGAGGCTGCAATCCTTAGCAAAGGTTTGGACTATTGTCATAAGACGCCTCACATTTTTGGACCATCGTGCAGATAGCATAGCCATTACCAGATATGAGAATGAAGAGCAATGGAATCTACACAAGAAGTGCTATTTACTCATTTCATATGTGCTGCAAATTTCTAATTAGAAATGAAAGAACAAAAACATCTATCAGGTGGAAGAGTCCTGAACAGTGCATTTATCAGTCTGGCTCCTATACATAGCTGAGAAGCAATCATAATTTACATTTATCCAGCAGTCTCAAATCTAATCAGCATAACTGGCGTGATCAAAGACAAGGCTTTCCTTTGCACACAAAAGAACTGTAGCCTCATTCATGAAAGCTGCTGACCCTGTTTTCACCTCCTATCCCATCCCACTGCCAAATAGTTTCTGGCTTGGGAGATTCCTCACTGCATTCCCATGAGGCCATTGTCATTCTGGAGAAACAGGATGAAGGGTCAGGTTTGGAAAAACATGCCTGACTTCACCCTTTGCTCCACCTGTGGCAATGGACTTGATGAATATGAGGCAGGATGAATGCAGGAGTACAACTGTAGAAAGTACTATAACTTTTTTGGAGACCGGGGGTGGGGGAAGAAGAGTGGTATCATTATTTCCCCCATAGCCACTGATTTAATTTATTTCTCAAATTATTAATTCTGAGGAATACTGCATTAGTTTAGTAACAATCCTTTAGCCACAGAGTCAAAATCCATAATGTCAAAATTTGTACATTTCTCACAGTGATATACTAGTTCCATTTAGTCATTTGCATTGACTCCACCAACCCTCCAATCCTGGCAGCAGAATGCCATCATAATTAACAAATTGCCTGTAGGTAGGAGTTGTTAGTGACCCAACTCCAGGCTTTCTTGGGATGAAACTGAGTATTTGGATCCTTTCCAACTGCAACTGCTTCAGTCACCTTGGTGGATGATCTTTGCCAGGACCAGGACAAGAGGACTGTGTCGCTATTAGTTCTGCTGTGTGTTTCAGTAGTGTTTGATATGACTGATCCAGAGTGTCTCCTGTCTGCAGAAGGACCAGCCATCTAGTGTAGGTTGCTGCTCAAAGAAGGTGGAAGGGAGACCATTTTCATCAATTCCCCCTTTCCCTTGCAGATTACTGTGCCACCTCCCTCACTATCCTGGAAGGTGCTCCAACCCTCCAAAGCAGATGTGGGGGGGGGGGGGACACAGGGGGGAAGAAGAGTAAGAGAAAATAATCTCAACCCAGTCCATTCTGTGAATGAAATTCTACTCACACGAACTTGGATCCAAGGGAATATATTGACAGTAACATTAGACAACTAAAGAGGCTGAGCAGTTAAGAGAAATTACATGCAAGACAACCTCAGAAGTCTGAAAACATTTTCACTGCTAAGCTTTACTATAAATATAAAAGAAACTTCTCTTCCCACTACAACTGTAGTTTAATGCTTCCATGGCATATGACAGATCATTGTAGTGCTGGTCATTCTTCTCAAGCATTATTGACTTAGATGCCAATATATTACTTACAGCTTGAACAGACAGGTTAACACTGTGTTAAGATGAAAGGTTCCATTACATCTTAACAGTACAGTTACACTAGATTTTAGTTCAAATGGTACAATTACACTAGATTTTAAAGGAATACTAAAAGCAGGTGTCCCACTGCTTTGAGAAAGAAGTAGAATCAAAGAGTTGGGAGATGCCTTGTAGGCGATATATTACAACATGTTGCTTGAAGCGGGACATTCAGAGCCAGAGCATCCCCAACCAATGGCTGTCCAGCCTCTGTTTGAAGATATTCAGAGAGGGAGAGCCCATCACATCCCTAGAATTGGTTCCACTGTCTAACTGCTTTTATCATCAAGATGTTTCTTCTGATGTTCAACCAAACTCTACTCTCCTATAACTTAAGCCCATTAGATTTAGTATTGCCCACTAGGGCAGCAGAGTATTTACCCTCTGCTGTGTGACAGTCCTTCAGTGCTATCATGTTACCTCCTCAGTTTTCTCTTCTCTGGGCTAAACATACCCAGTTCCTTGTTTATCACTGATTACAGTATGGTAAACAATGTTATTGTTCATTACATTTCTATATAAGAAACCCAATGTGTACACCTTTCCAAAAATCAACTTTTCATGTGAGGGCATTTCAAATGCATTTACATGGAACTATTCAGCCTATTGTCCGGCATCCAAAATTTCCAAATTGTAGTTTGAATTTTCAAGTTTTGCATTATTTCTTTATAGATTCATAGATCATAAAGTGGGAAGGAGCCTACAAGGCTATCGAGTCCAACCCCCTGCTCAATGCAGGAAACTAGAGGAGGGGTCTCCCATCCAAGTAACAACCAGGCTTGACCCTGCTTAGCTTTCTACACTCAAACAAGCTGAGCCAGCGTAAGCCACAGGCCTGGATGATCATTTCATCTGCTCTCTAAAGCAGGGATAGACAACTTCTAAACTGGGGGTGGGGCGTGACAATATTCTGCAGACACTAGTCCAAGACCTGAAACAATCTAACCCCTCACAAATGCTCAGGATACATAATAAAATCTGCATCAACTAGCTCACTGGTCCTGAGCACTTGGGTGCTAGGAGGTCACACACTGACTAATGAAAGTGATCTGTGAAACAGCCCTTCAAAAGGCAACAGTCCTTTGCCTTTCCTGAATGCAAATGACACAGCAACAGACACACACACTTATATGAAATGCATTCAGAGACCCATTCCCCTTCTTTCTTGCAAGTGAACCTGGGAGCCAAATTTGGTAGGGCCACCAGGGGCAGCTAAAGTTGCTTTAGAGGGAGGCTGGGTCCCGCTAAAGTTGGCTATCCCTGCTCTAATTTTTTTTTAAAAAGAGAAATACATGAATCACGATTTAAATACTCACCGTTATGTGATTGTAAATAAGCTGTGACCATCCAAAGAGATCAGCTAGTCTGTAGAAAGCTGTCAGCTTACATCTCAATAATTTCTCTCCCTTCTCATAAGCAATGGAATCTGATCCCCTGAGATCATTCACAGGTGTCACCATGCCAAGACCTGAAGAGAGAAAAGGGACATGCCCAATATTGCAGCTAAATGTTTACAACTCTTAATTATAAGAGTCTCCTGAATTGTGTGCTAGCACTGAACAGATGCAATGGTGGCAGAGAAGCAGGGTGGATAAAAGTCAATAATTTTTTAATAAATAATTTAAAAATCGGATTTTTTTAAATTTAAAATTTATTAATACACTATAGATAGTTATCTGGCAGCAACAGGCTTCCTAAATACTGGAACTATAGTTTGAAAACACTCAGCAAAGGCCAAATCTGTAACAGCAGTTCCAGGCAGGCAGCAAAACCAAGACTTTTATTGAACTCTTGATGGTCAGCATATGTCCTATGAGGGCTACATTCTTATTGGTAAATCCCAAATTACACAATCCTGCCCCAGCATAGGGTTTATGCAGCTGAGCAGACATTTTTCTGGCACATCATACTTGCAAAGAGGAGTGAGGTGCTTCCTATGATAACCTGATCCAAGTTGTTTAGGGCTTTGTATGTTAACAACAGAACCTTAAACTTGGGCTGGGCAAGTGATGGAGATATAAGCATCACTACTTGTCTATAAGATATAAGCATCACAGTTGCCTTTTCTAAAGTTGCATAGATACTACATTTTGAGAAGGATTTCAGCATATGCTGAACTCCATAACTGATTGTACCAATGCTTTATGAAAGTAGTCCCATATTCATGTTCTTAGTTTTTAATAAACATTATGCCTGTAATGGCTCCTTCTCGATCCTTGGGGATGTATGCCCTGCCTGTTGTTGAGTCTAGGAGTGCCCCAATACAGTAATACCTTGGATTGAGAGCATAATTCGTTCCGGAAATGTGCTTGTAATCCAAAACACTCTTATATCAAAGCAAGTCTCTGGCGGGCGTGAGCGAGGCCCGATTTCGGCCCGCTACGCCCGCTCGAGGCGAGCGGTTACATCCCTACGTTGTCTTGCAAGACCTTGCTCGTTTATCAAGTCAAATTTTTTAAAAATTTTTTGCTTGTCTTGCAGAACGCTCTCAGACCAAGTTGCAATCCAAGGTATTACTGTATATTGGATGGACTTCGCTGAGATGAGAACTGACTTCTCCTTGTTGATGTAGAGTCTGAGGGTATGAAGAAGATTCAAGGTGATGGTAAGCTGTCGATCCAGAGACTCCTTTGTGGAAGAAGCAATCAGCCAGTTGTCCAGGTACAGAAAGATCTGGACACCCAATACCCGAAGATGGCTGCATACGACCGACATGCATTTTATAAAGACTCATGGAGCGGTGACAAGGCCGAAAGGGAGGATGCAAAACTGGTAGGCGTAGGCGCCAATGCAGAAACGAAGGTAATGTTGGCTGCCTTCACGACCTGCTATATGAAAATAGGCATCCTTGAGGTTGACAGAGGCAAACGAGATCGACAACAGTGTCACCATGCAGAACTTCTTTGGTGTAATATAGAAGTTCATGTCGTGAAGATCCAGGATTGCAGTTCTCCATCCCTCTTCAGTACCATGAAATATCGGAAGTAAAAACCCTCCTGCAGGTGGTGAGGTGGTATGCATTCGATTGCTCCCTTCTGGAGGAGAGAATCTACTTCCGCTAGAAGAACAGATGATGGATTTGTTACACGGACTCCCGAAAAGGGTGGGAGGGCATTGAACTCAGTCCTGTAGCCCTCTTGGATGATGGTCTGGACCCAGGCCCAGGCGTCCGTTGTTATTGAGCTCCAGGCATGAGCGAAGCAGGCCAGATGAGTTCCAAATTGAGGGTGGGTGGCAGATGGGAGTATGGGGAATGTGGGAGTCAAAGATGCCATTTCCCCCCAGAGTTAGTCTTCTTTTTAGTAGGTCAGTACCATGAGGTGGAATATTGATGTCTCTGTACTGAGGAAGATTGCTGCCTCCCAGAATGATCACTCTGTTGCCAAGGTGGAAAAGGAGGCTGTCGGTACCAATCATGCTGCCAAAAGGACAGAACAGTGGAAGTCTGGCCTATTCCCATTTTTCCTGCAGTGTTCGTTGCCTTTTGGATTGAATCCATTGTGTCATCTGTCTTTGCATTGAACAACCCTTCTCCATCAAAAGGAAGATCTTCTATGCGGGACCACGCCTCTTGAGTGAATCCCACAGAGCGAAGCCAAGCATGTCTTCTAAGGGCTATGGCACCAACCATTGCCTTCGCATCACAGTTGACTTTGTGACATGAGGTATTAATCTGTTGTCAAGATAGTCTCAACGTCTCCACTTAGAAGACTCTGGCTAAGACATTCTGTAAGTAATGACAGAGGGAGTCTATCTTCTCCCTTAAGAAGACCTGGTACCTGGACATCGCCGCCTCATAATTGGAGACTTAGAGGCCAACAGCGGCCGAGGAGTAGATTCTGCAGTCCATCAGATCTAGTTTTCGGCTTTCCTTGTCCACAGGTGAGGAGTACTGTTTGTGCGATTTCCCTTGTGAAGACTCAACAATTATGGAGTTTGGTGATGGATGTGAGAAAAGGAAATTGGCGTCCTTTTCCTGAACCCTGTACATGCTCTCAAGTCTTTTTGAAGCGGGAGCTATAGTTGATGGTGACTTCCAGGACTGTTGAACAGCCTGCAGGAGTGCTGGCAAAAAAGGTATCACAACTGGAGCAGCAGCTTCCATATGGATGGCATCAAAGACAGGGTCCTTCACACTTGGTATCACCTGCTGAATGTTGAGACCAAGTGATTGTGCCATTCGGGAAGCCTGTACAGCAAAGTGCCCCATGTCCTCTGATGGGGAAGCAGAACTGTGATGTCCAGCTTCACCATCTGAGGATGAAATAGAAGGTGCCACAGAGGAAGACACCGCTGAATCCAAATGGAAGTCTTCACCTGTAGACTGGTGTGGTAAGGCAGCACAAGCTCTAGTCATTGGGAGTAGAGAAGGCAGCTGTGACACCGGTTGTTGCAACGGAGAACTGGATGGTACTGGCAGAGGAGGGCAACTTGTACATCTTGCCAAGGATGACATTCACAGTAGAGGCAGTTGAAGGAAAAACTCTTCAACAGGAGGCGTTGTGAGCAAAGCTGAAGGGGCCGACCTGTAGAGAGGAGACACTCCTCTTAAGTATCGAGGCTGCTCAAAATGAGCACCTCTATCCCTTCAGGCCTTCCAGTCGTCCCAGTAGTAGGTCCTGGACGGCGGAAGTGGCCATTCCAGATAGTCAATGTCGGAAAATGGACAGAGGGAGCAGTCTCAAGGCTGATATACGTGCTCCCTGTCCTGCCTCTGATCATAATCTGAATCCCTCAATTCAGGTGAGTCCCTTTGGCGTCGAGGTGAGGAGCATGCAGGCTCATGTTGAGGTCGAGGCGGTGACAGATCTCTAACTCAATCTTGAGTTGCAGAGAGTGACTGTTCTTGTATTTCGCCTTCTGATATGGATGCAAGCAGAGCTGGCTACCGGCTCTGTACTGATGAGGCCAGTGGGATTGGTGAATCCAACAAAGGAGGTGACAGAGGGACAGACAGTACCGTGGTAGACGATAAGGGCAGAAATTTCGTTGTCTCAGATCTCTTCTTCTTTTTTTTATGAGAGTCTGACTTGGAAGCCTTTGCTTTCTTGGTCAGCTTTTTAGCCAGCAACATAGTAAAGGACCAGCCCGGCGTTGGCAGATCGGTGTGACCTGTAGACGGCGCCTCCTCCTGCGCCTGCCCAGGTTGAGCTTGAGCAATTGGGGAGGCTGGCCTTGAATGTGACATCACCTTAGGCAGCTCTGCAGCCTCCAGCACCCATTTCCACAGATCTGCCTGAAGTCCGTCTGCTTGATTCCGCCTTGCCTGCTTTGTGAAAACTTGGCAATGGGCGCACACATCAACTTTGTGCCACCCTCAGAGATAAAAGAGGCAAAGAAAATGTCCATCAGTTGGTGGAAGTTTGCTTTCACAGCAAACGCATTTGTGAAATGTGGTCTTCAAGGCCATACACCCAAAGGGCGGTAAAGCGATTGCGGAGATCACTACAAAACAATGTCAAATTAAAATAAAAAGATGACAGGAAGAGTAACGACAGTAGAAAGATAAAGAAAGAATAAAACATTCAATGAAAAGCACCTCAGCACAATCGAAAGAGTCACTAAGACGAGAGAAGCTCCTCACGAGGCTGCAGCAATGGTGGTCGAAGAGGAACTAAGGGAATAGGAAGGAACCCGGTAGGGACATGCAGAGTTGGGTAGTGGGGGAGGGTTCCCGCCAAAAATTCCTCAGCTATAGAAGCTTCCCAAATCGAGGCTCCACACAGGCGCAGAGCCCATATGTGTGATGCAGAGACCACAAAGAAGAACTGATCATACCAATGCTTTATGAAAGTAGTACCATATTCATATTCTTAGTTTTCAATAAACATTATGGATTGGGAAATTACATTAACGTACAATACAGAGTTTTGTAACAAACACTTCTCTGCATACTGCTTCTAATAAAAGTGTCTTTACAACTACTAGATGCATACTAAAACATTACAAGTTTTCATCGATTTCAGAAACAACTGTACACTGCCTTGATACAAAACTGAAGCCTTGGATGAGAGAGAAAAGAATTTCATAAGTGACATTCCTCACTATTTACCCTCTTGGATAAAACTGAGGAATGTGAAATGCATTAGACTGGTACGTCAATCATAAACATGGAATTATCCACCATTAAATCTCAAGAAATGTGTTAAAATTATCAGTTAAAACAAATTAGGACAGTTAAAAGAAACATACTTCTTACTATAAGTGTTACTTCACAAGTTAATAAACAGCTTTGTTTACATCCTAGTTTGGATTCTAGCACTTTAGCTTTGAATACACGAGCTGCAATCCCTATACCACTCACAAAAAATCCACTAGAACTCACTCATGTTTAAGGCAGCCATTCCACCTTGAGGTGCTGCTGGGTAGACATTTGGAACATTCGCTGTCATGAAGTCTGCAATCTGTTGTAAAGCCAGTAAGCCTGTTGGGTTCTTTCCTTTCTTAAATTGTTCCTGGATCATTGATTCCAATTCTTCACAAAATGCCTAACAACAGAATATTATGTTACACACTGGAATACCGCAGAACTTCAAACAATTTGATTGATTTAATCCTTCCCTTTCACACATCTTACCCTCCTTAATGCTTCTCTCCCACATTTCTTTAGAAGTATCTCTATATCAGTGTTCTCCAACCTTGGGTTCCCAGATGTTTTTGGCCTACAACTCTCAGCATGGCCCAGCCAGCATAGCTGGCTGGGGCATGCTGGGAGTTGTAGGCCAAAAACATCTGGGGACCCAAGGTTGGAGAACACTGCTCTATAGGAAAACTCATTGAGTTTGCTGCTGTCATTTAGGTGTATTGTCTAAATGAAGGACTTGAGGAGGAGGAGGCGGCGGCACAAGGGTTCTGTTCTCACAGAACTAGAGATTGCAACATTGTGCCCCATATACTTCCATTTAAAACCTAGTTAACTTAACTGCCTTTTATTAGTATTGCCACACTAGCCTGCCCATGCACTGGGATCATCATCAGAGTCCCTTCTCTAGGTGCTTCCACTGACATACATAAGGCAGCAGGGGAAAGGGCCTTCTCAGCTGTGGTGCCTCATTTATGGAATTCTTCCCCCAGTGATCCTCACCTGGCACCTACTTTGTTATCCTTTCGTCACGATGCCAATAATTTTTTCTTTTCCCAGGCTGTTAACTGTGATCATTTTTACTGCTGCCAGTTTTTAATCTGTTTTTATATATAATTGTTATATTTTATGATATTTTTATTGCATAAGTCAACCTAAGAATATTTATATTGAAGGGAAGCATAGATTTTCATCTGAGGAAAAAGATTTAATGTGAGTTGGCAGAACATGAACATGAGTGCTGCGTCAGACAAAGTGATATTACTTCACAAATGTAACTTTCATATAACAAAGCTACAAATGCACCATTAACATGTAAACTTATATTTCTATTTGGCTGCATCTTTGTGTGGCAAGAAACTGCAATCACTTGTGGATTGTTTCTGTATAAACGGACTTGTTTGTCACAGGATACTGTGTAACCTGTAATTTCCTACATGGAAATTATCTTGTATAGGGAAATAATATTGGCTAAACTGCTGAAAATCTAAGTGCCAAACCCTTAAGCAATTTTCCCAATATTTGCTTCAGTAAAAATGGGGTGGGGGTGGGAGGGAGGAAGTATGTTCACCGAGTAAGATTAGTGCTGCGATCCAAAAGGCTGGTTATGGTGTTTCCACCTACACAGGGCCTCTTTTCAAAAGCAGGCTGAACTGTTCCTAAAACTAGAAAGAATTACAGGAGTTGTCCCAAAAATAGCACAATGATGTGTCACTGGAAATGCAAATAGGGAAGTCCAGTGTCTGCCACAGCTCACATGTGCCTTAAGACTCCTTGGATTCTGCTGCACATGTTAATACTACCCGTTTTGGAAATTTGTTTAAAACAAACAAACAAACAAACAAACAGAGCAACACAAATTACAGCCACTCCTTTTCTCAGTTGTTTCTTGTGGCATACATTTTTGTCATTTAACTTTAAAGTCCTGCAGCTCTGCTTGTCATACATACTGTGAGATTACTATATATTCTTACTGGGCTTTGAAGAATCATGGACACTCTCTTCTTCTGTTCCATCATATTGAAATCCTGACGAAGGTCAGGTGCCATGTTCCTCTCTCGCAAGTACTCTGGGTTATTTTCATCAACTCTATCAAAATACCTCTCTTTATGAGGGGCTGTTGGAGGTGGTGAAGTTACCACCTCTGTTCTGGATTCACCATTCATAGCACTATTTCAATGGTCCTATGGAAGTGAGAAAAAACAAACATCAAGTTTAGCTGGCTATACACATCACCCCCTTTTAAAAAAAGCAACCTGATGGAAAATGTTAAAATGTGATTAGCAAACAAAACAGAAAGCTATCTCCACCTCAGACTCCTCCCCACTAATGGGTACTTTCAAGAAGGATGACATATACAAAATCAGGAAGCAAAATCAGAAAGTGGCCCAGTTCGCACAGTCACCGAGAGCCAGTGTGGCATAGTGGTTAGAGTGTTAGACTGGGACTCAGGAGATCCGGATTCTAGTCCTCACTTTGCCATGAAGTTCACTGGGTGACTTTGGGCCTACATAGAGTAGACCCATTGAAATGAATGGGATTTAAGTTAGTTGTGACTTTCATTTCAATGGGTGTACTCTATGTAGGACTAACATTGGATAATACCCTATATCTTGAATTTAAACATCACCGTTTAACCTGACACTTTTAGCTTGATTTCCAAAGAGTCAGCTAATTTTGCACATTGCTTAAGAACAGGAAGATTATTCAAAACTTGAAATAAACATGGCAATGTACAGTAATACCTCGGATTACGAGTAACTCGGTATACAAGCTTCTCGTAAAACGAGCAAAATTTTATCATTTGTTTCAATCTGGAGGACGAGCGTGTCTCGGAACACGAGCCACACGCTGTGCCCCCGACTAACACTTAAAGTGCCAGCTCCCGGGCTTTGCCTAGCCGGGAGGGAGCCCCATGGAGGCGAGGCGCAGCTGCTCACTCTGCGGGCGCCTCGCACTGCTGCGCCGGCTCCCTGCCTGGGAGCCCCATGGAAGTGAGGCCGCTCGCTGTGCGGGCGCCTTGCGCCCCTGCGGCGCGCCTTGCACCGCTGCGCTGGCTCCCTGCCCGGGAGCCAGCAAAGCACCCCATGGAGGTGAGGTGAGGGAGCCGTGTTGCTCGCTCTGCGTGCGCCTCGCGCTGCCGCTTTGCCTGCTCCCTGCCTGGGAGCCGGCAAAGTGGCGGCGCGAGGCACACGCAGAGCGAGAGGCTGCGCCACGCCTCCATTCGGCTCCCTGACAGGGAGCTGGCAAAGTGGCAGCGCGAGGCACACGCAGAGTGAGAGGCTGCGCCACGTCTCCATTCGGCTCCCTGACAGGGAGCCGGCAAATCCCTGTCAGGGAGCTGAATGGAGGCGAGCGAGCGGCCGCTCACTCTGCCTGAGCCTCGCGCTGCCGCTTTACTCGCCAGGGAGCTGCGTGGAGCTTTGCCAGGGAGCTGCGTGGAGGCGTTCCCACTGCTCCCTGCCTCTTCCAGCAGGGGCTCGCCTCTCTGCGAGCTGTCCACGCTGCCATCGCCGGTCCCGTCGCGTCCCTTGCTGCTCCGGAAGTGACGCGACGGGAGCCGGCATGGCAGCGCGCGAGGCACCTGCAGAGCGAGCGGCTGCGCCGCGCCTGCCCTCCACGCACCATTTAATCACTGCTTTGCAGGCTCCCTCCATGGGGCTCCCTGCCAGGGAACCAGCAAAGCAGTGAGTAAATGGTTGTGGAACGAATAATCTGAGTTCCCATTATTTCTAATGGGAAAACTTGCTTTGATATGCGAGTGTTTTGGATTACAAGCATGGTTCTGGAACGAATTATGCTGGTAATCCAAGGTATTACTGTATTTAAAAAGTTCTATGGCTCTATCCTAATAATACTGCTAACACAGTTCACTCAGTCTCCCTCATCTGACTCAAGCTATTGAACTGAATTGAATGTATTTGTTTGTGGAACAAAGGCCATGCCAAAATACAATACTATGTAAAATATAGCAATGCAAAATACAGAATACCAATAAAAGAAAACCAAACATTAACACAATTTACAAAAGGTCTAATACAGATCATCTCCTTTACAACCCACTGCAAACATCTTTTAAAAAATTGTGACGGATTGTCTGTGTTGCTACTGCAAAGGGACTTTTGAATGGGAACTCAGCGGTTTGGACTGGGTTATATGTCTGTGTACGTCCCAGACCCAAACTCCCAGTTCCCACTCAAAAACCCCTTAAAGGGCCCCAGCGTTTCAACAGCTAACTGTCAAAGCTGTCAAAACTCCTTTTCCCTTGAAAAAAAGGAAGGGGCGGAGTGCACATTTGCACTTTCCCAAGCACCTAGAGCAGGGCTCTCCAACCTTGGGTTCCCAGATGTTGCTGCTCAGGACAAAGTATAAAATGTACACTCTGGTGGGAACTGGGGGGGGGGGGGGATTTTGAGGATCTTGCTGTGAAGGGGTTTTTAATCCCCCCAAAACCCTTTTTGCAACAAAAGATCACTCGTGCCTTTGGTTTTTCTTGACAGTTTGCCTTCAGACAGCTGTCAAACAAACAAGCAAGCAAGCAAAACCAAAGGGGGGAAAGATGTATTTTCAGCCTCTTGTAGACAATGTCCAGGGCTGGTACCTGCTGCCCCTGCTTCAAATCCCTGAAGTAGCACAACTGTGAAAGTTCACAGTTCTGCAACTAATTTTTTTTTTTTGTGCAATTAAAAAAAAATGTTTGGCAACCATGGGCAGCCCCTCCAACGTGCTGTTGGGGCACTCTGAAGGGACTGCTAATAGCTGTCAAAATGGGGATTGCAAAAGCTGGCTTGACAGCTGGCTTTCACAATCTCCAAAAAGGGGGGGGAGGGAAACCCCCTGCAGTGAGCCCAAAATGGCTTGCGGGGGGGGGGGGGAAGCAAGTGCCAGCTGCCCCCAAGTGCCACTTGGGTACTTTGGGGGGTGCCTGGCACTGGTGCTTGCCCAGAAGCCCTATGGCAAGAGTGGCAAGGGGTTTTTGCCACTCTAGCCACGGGGCTCGCTAGCCGATTCCCCCTACCCATGATGGGGTATGCTGTCTGGGTTTGGATGACATGACAACCCATTGTGGTTACAACAACCCCTACAAAAACCCATGGGGAGATCGGTCTGGGTTCGCACAACATGACAACCCATCATGGGTAGCAATCCACAATGGGTTGTTGTGTCGTGTGTTCCCAGTCACAGATAATGTCTACTGGAGGCTATTCAGCTCTTATTTTCAAAAGATCTCCAGAAATCGAGTCCTAAGCTCCTTATACAGTGGACAATATAACAGATAATTCACTAAAATGCACTACATCTTCTAATTCACTAAAATGCACTACATCTTCTAATTCACTAAAATGCACTACATCTTCTAATTCACTAAAATGCACTACATCTTCTACTTCCCCAGTGCCACAGATACACATCCGCTGTGCATAGGGGATCCCTTTATACTTTCCCTCCAAATATGCTGGGGGCATTATTTGAAAATGAAGGGACTCAAGCTATAATTTATTTTCTTTCATTCTCTTCACCTTGCAGCCCACCACTGGTGCCCAAGCTGCCAAGTTCCCTCCTCCTCACAAATCTGCACTCCCCCAAGCCCACCACTCAGCTGCTTGGTGGGCTTGTGGGAGCACAATTGTGCTGGGGAGTGACACCGGAGAAAATCCTTTCATGCAGGCCCAAAAACCAGGGCTCTGTAGTTAATGCTGACCTCAAGAGAGCTTCTCCTGCAGATCTTAATAACTGGGCAGGTTCATGACAATACAAGCAGTCCATTAGATAGCTGGGTCCTAAGCTTAAAAGGTTAAAACCAACACCTTGAATTGAGACTGGAAAGCAATGAACATGCAGTGCCAGCCTTTCAAAACAACTGTAATGTGGTCCCACTACCATGTACCGGTACTCGTTATTACCCTGGCTGCTGTATTTTGCACCGACTGAAGCTTATAGGCACCCTTTAGGAGTAGTTCCACGTACAACATACTGCAGCAGTGTTAGTGTAATGTAACCAGGGCATGGATAACCGTTGCCAAGTCAGACCAATTCAGGAAGTGTCACAACTGGTGTCCTAAGCATAATTGTATAAATATGCACCTTACTACCATCACCATTTGAAGATCCAGGGATAGCATAGGATCAAGGAGCACTTCCAAGCTATGGACCTGATCCTTCAGGGGGAATGCAATCCCTTCTAGAACAGGCTGGATTCCGATCTCCAAGTTTCTATTGAACAACATCATCTCTTTCTTGTCAGGGTTAAACCTCAGCATGTTCACCCTCATCCCCTCCCCCCCATTATCCAACCCAGGTAACGTTCAAGAGTTTCAGCTACTTCCTTGGTGTCAGGGGACAAAGAGCAATAGAGCTGGGTCTCATCGGCCTATTGGTGGTACCTTACTCCAAAGCTCCAAATGATCACTACCTGCAGTTTCTTCCTCTCCCCCCCCACCCATTATTTGATATTTACATGACAGTACTCTGTGGGACACTATAGGCCAAAGGCCATCGAGTCAGACAGGAATCCCACAGCACCACCTTCTGGACATGGCCCCGCAGAAAGGACAGGAAACACTGCAAAACAGCATCTCCAAGGTCCAGCCCTGCCAGGCAGTCCAGAACAATACCATGGTCACAGGTATCAAAGCCTGCTGATAGAACTAGTATAGGGGACTATGCTCCCCTATCCAGTTCTCCAGTTCCTGCAGTAGGTCATTTGCCAAGGTGACTGAAACATTCTCAGTCTCAATTACTGGCCAAAAGCTCAACTGAAAAAGGCCCGGATAATCATTATCATCCAGATGCTTCTGGAGTTGCACCACCACCACCACCTCAATCACCTTAGTCAAGAATGGTACATTTGAGACTGGCCTATAGTTAGACAGATCTCCTGGGTCTAGGGAAGTTTTCCTTCATGAAGGGCTTATAGCTGTCTCTTTTAAGCAACAGAGAACGGCCCCCTCCCGCAACAAGGCATTAATCGCTTTCCTTAGCCACAGTATCAATCCCACTTGGTACATTTAATCAGCAAAGAAGGCCAAGGGTCGAGTACACAGGTGGTACCCCTTACCACTCCAGATAACCTGTCAACATCTTAATATCTATAAGTTGAAAGGAATCCAAAACAACTAGGCAAGTGGTTGCTGAGGTTACATCAATCTGACCTGCCCCAATATTGGAATTCAAGTAAAGGTGAATCCAAGTAACTTTATCCACAAAGATTGAAGCAAATTGTTCAAAGTGAGCCACCAACTGCTCCGGTGCCCCCTCTGCAGCATCCTGTCAAAGAAAGTCTTGCACAGTATGAAAAAGCATTGCCAATCTATTCTGTTGGGATACAATGGTGGCAGAGAAGTGAGCTTTCTTCACTGCCCTCACGACCACAGTATCGTCTTTAAATTGGTCTTTCACCCTTGTTCAGTTAGGTTTTCCTCCAATGGCGCTCTACTTGACATCCATCGTGATTTGTTGCTCTCAACTCCCTGTTAAACCAGGGAGCTGACCTTGCTCCACCAGGAGGGAGAAGTGCTTAGGAGTGATAGTGTCAATGGCCCAAGCCATTTCTGTATTCCACAAGTCATCCAGGGCTTCAACAGTACCGCCAACAAGTGAAACAGGAAATTCCTCAAGCGCATTCAAGAAACCATTTGGATCTATCAGCCGCCTGAGGTGAACCATTTTAACTGGTCCTCCACCCCTCTATAGGTCCATACCAGCAGCTAGTCCAAAGCTAACCAGATAGTGATCTGCCCGTGACAATGGTATCAGAGTACCAACTCCTACCAGAACATAATGGTATCAGAGTACCAACTCCACCAGAACATAAAACTAGACTGAGAAGGTGCCCCACCGCATGTGTAGGGCCAGACACTAGCTGAGACAGGTTCATGGTTACCATGGCAGACATGAAATCCTGAGCCACCCCTGACTGAGTGACCTCAGCATGAACGTTGAAATTTCCCAGAACAAGCCGCCTGGGGATGATCCAGCACCAGTCCTGAGATTATACTGGCTAGCTCAGGAAGCAGCGGGGTGGACAGTGCACCAAAAGAATCCCTACATTGTCCTGACCACCCAGCTGCATCAGCATGCTTTCAGAACTAGCAGACTGCTGGATGGAACAAGATAACATTCCTATATGCCTTGGTGTTTTGCTGGATGATCGTTTGTCCTTGCGTCCTTTTATTAATAGGACTGCTAAGGCATGTAATTTTCACCTTTTGAACATTCGCAGGATTCGCAAGTTTTTGTCTCCTGAAACAGCCCATCTGCTTGTTCAGGCTTTGGTGGTATCCCGCTTGGACTATTGTAATAGCTTAATAGCTGGCTTGCCCTCTTCTGTGCTTCTTCTACTGGTTCTGGTTCAGAACAGCGCTGTTCGTGTTGTTCTGAACTTGCCCCGATACTCCCATATTACTATGGCCCATAGGAATCTTCATTGGCTACCCATTCGTACTAGGGCCCAATTTAAATTATTGGTTCTTGCCTTCAAGGCTTTGCGCTCTAATGTCCCTCATTACTTAGCATCTAGGCTTTCCTGGTATGTTCCTGGTAGGAATTTAAGATCAGTGGGCCAGGGATTATTAGCGGTCCCACCGACACGCTCTGCCTTGTCAAGGCTGCGAACCTTTCAGGACCTGGTTCCACTTTTGTGGAACAGGCTTCCCATGGACCTCCGATTGGAGGAGGATCTTTCCCGCTTTCGAACGGGATTAAAGACTTATCTTTTTAGTCAGCCAGAATGAGTGGTTGGGCTAATGTGGTGGTTGCTGGGATTCGATACTGCATAGTAAGTGGTTGGTGCTGGTTATTTTATTGTATTGTTATGTTTACTGTATATGTTATTTGTCCCGCCCTTTGGTATAAGGGGCGTTATAAATAAACATTTATTATTATTATTATTATTATTATAGACTGCAGCCACTCCTCCTCCCTACTCACCAGCCACAGCCTGCTGTCCAAAACTTCGTGAGCAGAGCTGAGTGAGAGACACGCTGCCCCTTCTTCCCTCAGTCAGTTCTCCAGGATACATGCAAAGTCCGCATCTCCATCCAGAATTAAACCCTGGACGAGTGATGTTTTTCCAACAAATGGACCTGATGTTAAAAAGCAGGTCCTTTAGGCCAGGGGTTGGCAGAAGGTAGATCTCCAGATGTTTTGGATTTCCAAGTCCCAGAAGCCCCTGCCAGCATGGCCAATGGTCAGGAATGCTGGGAGTTGAAGTCCAACACACCTGGAGATCTACTTTCTGCCAGTTCCTGCTTTAGGCAGTGCAGCCTACCTTCAATGTCACCATGGCTTCTTTCAATAGAGAACAACCTGAAAGGAGGGAAGGCCAAACAGTTATCTACCCTCCTTTCCCTGAAACAATGGTCAGGTTGGAATCTGCCACCATATCTCCCCCTGCTGCTTCACTTGAATAGTCACTCCCAATCTCCTCTTATTTCCCCACTCTCTGAGATATATTCCACTATAGCAGCATTAAAACCACTTCCTAAATATACAAGTTCTAAGATGCCCAAGCAGTACTTAAAGCTCCCCACAGAAATGACAAATTATGGGATTATTTTGAGCACCCACACTGCTGTATAATTAGAGGTAATGTTTTAACTGTTGGCTTTTGCCAAAAGATTAATGGCAAAACAATGGCTTCAAAAGGATACACCTACAGTTGATACCGGATTAGCCAAATTCAGAAAAAATTGAAATGAAACTTACATTTGGGAGGGGGGGGTACTTTGTGCAGGACAAAGTTATAGTTCTGGATTTCTGGAATGAATGGATACTTACATATATATTTTTTTAATAGCCATGATAGAGTACTGCTAGAATGTCAGATTGTAATATGCAAACCTTGCAAATTGATTGAAGACACTGTGCTATACCGTAATTACTCCTTGTCCATATGTGTATACATATATCATTTACAATAAATGGAAAAAATACCAGTAAAAAAGCACAGTAGCTCAACTAGCTCAGTTTCTGAATCTGTGGTAAGAGAAGGGTGTATGTGTCGATTCCCCCCCCCCCCAAAGTTTTGAATAAACCAGAGCATTAGTTCTTTTTGTTATTGTGCAGAGATAATCAAAGCCAAATGAAGGAAAACAAGGACTGGGAAAGCTTTTGCAGCAGTCTCAAATGCCAAGTGACAAACCTAACAGCTCAGTTTAAAATTTCTGCATTAAGTGAAAATCATGACTTTGATTTCTGTAGCATTCTACTTAGCATTTTATTTTCAATAAGAAACCGACTGAAATGAAGTTTTCCTGCAGCTTTCAGCCAAAAGCTCCACCCTGAATGAAGGCCAAGAGAAATGATATACTTAAGAATTTGACAAAAGAGAATATATCAAGTTACAGCTTAACAAAATACAGATGCGTTATACAAATTCACTAGAGAAAGAACAGTTGCAGGGAGCTTGTTTTGCCCTTCCCTGCCAGAAAGAACACCTATAAGACCTTTGAAATGAAGAAATAGTGCCTGAACTCAGGCCTGTCTCCAGGTATTTTGGCGCCCTACGCAAGATGGTATGCTGGTGCCCGCAGGGGACATGCTGCCACAACCAACCCCCCCCCTCTCCTCTCCCTCCTCACCCTGACCCCTGCCACCACCATCACTCTGACTTCCTGTTCTTTGGCCAATGCAATCCTCCTCCTTCTCTTTGCTCTCCCCATTACCTGCCTCCCCCTCTATACTGCACTTTAAGGAGGTCCTTCCTTAAAGTGAGGAATTCTGGTTGAGGTGGCCCAGGTTACTGCCTGTGCCGTGGTAGCACAGGAGATCTTCATAGCATTTGAAGTCTTTGGGCCTCGCCGGTTCCCTGGAGGGCCACATCGGCTGCTTTGTGTGGCTGGCACGGCTCTCCAGAGAGCCCACCAGCCTGATCAATCTCTTGCTCTGGGAGAGTCCTCAAGAGCGAGAGATTGGGTGGGCATGCAAGCTTTCTGGGTGGGATGGATGGGTGGCCAGCAGGAGGGAGCAACCAGAGTGCCGCCACCTTCAGGGGGTCATTTTGGTTCCCCAGAAACTGGCGCTCAAGATGGCCGCCCTGTTCACCTCCTCCCCAAAGAAACAACCCTGTCTCAGTTTTGGGTTTTCCCTCCTCCCTTTCAATCCCTTTTCCTTTTATGTCATGTCTTTTAGAGTGTAAGCCTGAGGGCAGGGACTATCTTAATATTAATCTTTGTAAGCCACTCTGGGAGCCTTTTTCAGCTGAAGAGCTGGATAAAAATGCTGTAAATAAATAAATAAATACGTGGTATTGTATATAGCAGCCTCTCCCAACCTGGTGCTATGGCCAATGGGCAGGGATGCTGTGAGTTGGTTACCCTGGAAGACGGTTCGGAAGATGCAGCTGGTACAGAATGCAGCAGCTCGCCTGGATAAAGGCTGCCGCCGGCGTGATCACATCACTCCAGTGCTCAAAGAGTTGCACTGGCTACCAGTTGTTTGCCGAGCCGAATTCAAGGTGTTGGCATTGACCTTTAAAACCCTGTATGGCTCCGGTCCAGTTTATCTCAAGGAGCGCCTCCAGCAACATCAAGTAGGCCGCTCAACAAGATCTGCCACAGACGGCTTTCTCCCTGTCCCATCAGCCAGAGAAAGGCTGGTGGGGACTAGGAGGAGGGCCTTTTCTGTGGCAGCCCCCAATTTATGGAACTCTCTCCCCAATTACCTCCGCCATGCCCCTTCTTTGATTAGCTTCCGCCGTGCATGAAAAACGTGGCTTTTCAGGCGGGAATATGGGGTGGGTTAGGATTTTTAAGTTTTGTACTGTTTTTAATTGTGTTTTATACTGTGTGTGTGTGTTTCCCCTCCTCTTGTATTTTATTGGATTGTACATCGCTCAGAGTGGCCAGATGTCTGGCCAGATAGGCGATTCATAAATATAATAAATAAAATAAATAATAATAAAGGCTGGTATACAGCAAACCTAGTTATAATGTGAAAATAAGGAAAACAAAGTCTCAAGAAAGCAGGCATGAAACTTTCAAATTTCAATGTTCATGAAAGGCATGGTGCCCTTGACGCTTTTGCTAGGGTTTGAAACAGACATCTCAAGGAAGTATATCATCATCAGGCGATCACTCGTGACCGAGTAAGATTGTCTTCCGGGATAAAAGGAGGAAATTCTAAAGAAGATTGTGTAGACTCTAGCGATGGGTCCGTAAGTGACTGTGGAGGCCAATTCTAGATCCACACAGCTTCCCACAGTGAGGACACAGGTTACCAGATAGAAGATGGTCCTGTAAAGGATTCATTTGACGTGCTTTTCGCTTAGCACGTTTCTCCCTTTCACCTTGCACTCGGGCTTCTTCAAAGTCCATGGAACCTTTGTGAAAGGCCAACCTCCATTTAGATCGTTCATGGGCCAGAGCTTCCCAGTTTTCGATGTTTATATTGCATTTTTTTAGATTAGCCTTATGAACATCTTTAAACCTCTTATATTGACCACCGATATTCCGCTTTCCATCCTTGAGTTGGGAGTAAAGTAACTGCTTTGGGAGACGGCAGTCAGGCATTCGAACAACATGACCGGTCCACTGAAGTTGGCGTTGAAGGATCATTTTTTCAATGCTAGTAGTCTTTGCTTCTTCCAGTACACTGACATTTGTTCGCCTATCTTCCCAAGTAATTTGCAGGATTTTCCGGAGGCAACGTTGATGAAACCTTTCAAGGAGGTGGAAGTGACGTTTATAGATAGTCCATGTTTCGCAGGCATACAATAAAGTTGGTAATACAATGGCTTCATAAACCAGTGTTTTGGTCTTCTTACAAATATCCCGATCCTCGAACACTCTATGTTTCATTCGAGAAAATGCGGCACTTGCGGAGCTCAGACGATGCTGGATTTCACTGTCGATGTTAGCTGTAACAGAAAGATAGCTGCCAAGATAGAGGAAATGATCGACATTTTCCAGTATTGTCCCGCCAAGCTGGATAGATGGCATCACCAAAGGATTGGCTTGCACTTGCTGATGAAGCACTTTGGTTTTTTTGATGTTAAGTGAGAGACCAAGTTTTTCGTATGCTTCTGCAAAAGCATTTAGGATAGTTTGGAGATCATCCTCTGAATGTGCGGAGACCACATTATCATCAGCATACTGAAGTTCCACAACTCGCCGGATCGTCACCTTGAAGTGGTGAGTGGGCTTGCGTGTTCCGATGAATCCTGTGAGCAATGCCGTCGGGAGCTATGTACTCCCAGTAGGGTCACCCATGGCGGTAAGGTCCGGGGAGAGGAACCAGACAAAGAACGATCCAAAACATAAAGTCCTCAACGGCAGAACAGGCGGAAGATAATTAAACCTAAATTACAACGGCTGTGAAGGCGGATGAAGGCTGCAGCAGAGAATGGTTTTCCAATCGTCAGGGTAACCGTGCCATTGGATCTCTGCCGTACTCTGTCAAGTTTGTGTGGTGATTCGTTGTGCACCGATCTCCCCACATAAAACAGTTTCACGCACAGGCGTCTTCCAACCCAACCATCCAACCCAACCCAACCCAACCCAACCAACCAACCAACCAAACAAAAAAAAGTCCCATGGCGACTGGCGAATGGCAACGGGGGCAGGACTGTGAATCTGGAAGCCCCTAGTCATGGACCAGCACATGGGCGGTGGATGCAGACTCAGTCGCCCTGTTCAAGGAACGAGGTAGTCGAGCAGCTCGGCAGCTGTATCCATGACTGAGCAGCCCTATTTAGGATCCACTCTGCTCACCCCGTATGGGGAGGGGGCTAGAAAAGGTGCCCTAAACATAGTCTACCTCTTTCTCCCCTGACTGGATTACCGCGTCCAGTGGGGTCACCATTTTAGCGGTCGAAAAAGACATTTGAATTTTGGAACATGGAATATACGGACATTGCTGGATAACATAGATAGTGAACGCCCTGAGCGTAGGACTGCTATTATTGCAAGGGAGCTGAGACGGTTTAAAATTGACATAGCAGCACTTCAAGAAACTCGAAGGGCAGGAGAGGGACAGCTGAAAGAAGAAAAAGGAGGTTATACCTTCTTCTGGAAAGGACTACCTGAGCAGGACCGACGAATACATGGTGTAGGCTTTGCCATCAAAAATGAACTAGTGAACTCTTTGTCAGAAGTTCCTACTGGCATTAACGAACGCCTGATAACTCTTCGATTAAAGCTCGCCAATAACCAACAGGTAACTATTTTGAGCGCTTATGCACCAACATTAGATGCTGATGATGACATCAAGGAAAGTTTTTACAGCCAGTTGGACACTCTCCTGTCAGAGATACCCAAGGAGGATAAAATTATCCTCTGGGCGATTTTAATGCAAGAGTCGGGCGTGACTTTGATTTATGGCCAGAAAACTATTGGAAAAGACGGAGTTTGGTAATAGCAACCCGAACGGACTCTTACTTTTGTGTATATGTGCAGAGCATAATCTCACTATTACAAACACGCTCTTTCGACAAAAGAATAAGTTTAAAACATCATGGCAGCACCCACGGTCAAAGCACTGGCATCTTCTGGACTATGTAATTGTCCGTGTTAGAGATCGCCGCGATGTACTTCTTACTAGGGCCATGGTGAGTGCTGACGACTGCTGGACAGACCACCGACTAATCCGGTCCACTATGGTTATCAACATTGCTCCCCAACGTAGGCTTCAAGGAAGGAAACCAAGGCGTAAAATGAACATCCACGCCCTTCAAGATCCTATTAAGCAAACTATTGTTTTTGTTTAGAAGGTCAGGATTGTCAGTCTCTTCAGAGAGGAAAAAGGGTTGGATCTCTTTTTTAAATGGTCTGCATAACTTATTTATTAATTTATTACTTTTCTATACTGCCCAATAGCCGAAGCTCTCTGGGCGGTTCACAACAATTAGAACCATAAAATACAACATAAAAAACAGTATAAAAATTAAAAAATCTCAATCTACAGCATAAAATAGGAGTAAAAGCCAAAATAAAACCTAGCAGCAGTACAGAGATTTAAAATACAGTAAAGGATTTAAAACAACAGAGACTAAAAGACTAAAGTTCTGGAGAAAATAAGGTCTTCACCTTGCACCAGAAAGAGCACAATCCAGGTGACAGGTGAGCCCCTCTGGGAAGCTCATTCCACAACTGGGAGGCCCCAGCAGAAAAGGCCCTCTTCATAGTAGCCGCCCACCCACCTCCCTTCCTTTGGTGGGGCTTTTCTTGGCATGGAGATAAAGTGATTCAAAACGTGTCTTGATTCGAAATGGGGCAGTTGGATCCCAGTGCATGTTTACAGTGTTGCCATGATGCTAAGTTTCCAAGCTGGGCCCACTCATTCTGAAGCAGGCTGAAAGTTCCGCTGCCGCTCTTTGAACTTCTGGAGTTCGTTGCAGGCAGAAGCGTCTTTTGGTGGCTCTTGTGTTGCTGCTGCTTGCCTGTGCCTGAGCAATTTTGACATGACACGAAAATGTTGAGAGTGAGTGTTGACTGTTGAACCCCAAAGAGGTTTGGGGGGAACAGGGCTCCGGGGTCAGCTTTTTGGTCAGATAAGAGAATTCTAGGAGCGGAGCGATACTGGCCTCTTTGGGATGGCCCAGGATCTGCCCCTCTGACCTGGGTGCTTTTCAGCTCTGCCTTTTCTTTTGCAGAAATCGGAAGAGGGATGTCCCAGTGTTGGCGATGTGGACGCCCTTACAGAAGATCTCATGGCTTCTCTGAGGTAGGATGCTCTGCCCACATCTTACAATGCTCTGCCCCCATTATTACAATTCAAATTCCACCACACTACTCAGCTTCAGACTTTGATGGACCTCTAGTGAAAAGGAGTTGCACAGTTGCGAGGCAATAACTCCCAAAGGTGCTGTGTTTGAACTCTGCACATGAATGGTACAGTCAAGGTATTCTCCACTGATTTTAACCATTGTGATGGAGATACCATTAAGCTAGTGCTTGCCTGGGAACTTTTAATAGGTTAATGGTTACTTTTAAAATATTATATATTGGATAGCTTTGAACTCCTAAAGGTTTTGTGATTAGATCTCTGTCTCTCTGAGGGGATTTAAATATTTTCCTTGGTGGATAATCTTGCTTTTTGTGTGGCTGAGAATCCATAATTTTTCTTTTCTACCTCTTGAAGAATTCTAACTTAAAAGCTTGTTATAACCCTTCATCAACAAGGACTGGCCTGGAAGGGATGGGGCACAAAGGCTGAGAATTCCCTCTGAGCTTCTTGAGTGCAAATAAGAAGGGCAGAACTGTGAGATTGTGTGCGCGTGCGTGCCTTTGCTAGTTTGGGGCAGAGGGGAGAGGTAGGACCATGGGGTGGGGGGTGCTCGGCGATACCGGTGAGGGCCATAAATGGCTACTAGATATCAGAATTAAATGGAACATTCATGTTCAAAGACAGCACCGTATTTTTCGCTCCATAAGACGCACTTCCCCCCTCCCAAAAAAAACTACCGGTAGGTGGAAATGTCTGTGCGTCCTATGGAGCGAATATAGTAAAAAAAAACCATTTTTAATTTTTTAATTTTTTTTTTACTTTCCTCTGCTGGTCCGGAAGAGCGGAGGACTCCTGGGCAGGGCGGGGGAAGCCCCCGCCTCTCAGCTGATTCCCCGTGGAACAGCTAATTTAAAATTTTCTTTTTTTTTCTTTTTTACTTTCCTCTGCTGGTCTGGAAGAGCGGAGGACTACTGGGCAGGGCAGGGGAAGCCCCCGCCTCTCAGCTGATTCCCCGCGGAACAGCTGATTAAAAAAAATTATTATTATTTTTTGGTACCATAGGGTAAGTGCGTCTTATGGTCCGGTGCGTCTTATGGAGCGAAAAATACGGTATATCTCTGAATACCAGGTTTCGGCCACAACAAACAACATTTATTGGTAATTATTATTTATTTGTTGTTACATTTATATCCTGCCTTCTTTTTTCCCCTGCAAGGAAATGTACATTGGTGGGTGGACAAGACAGGGCCTTTCCTGCAGCAGCACCCCAACTGTGGAACTCCCTTCTGAGGGAGGTCAGGTTGGCTTCATCCTTACAAGCTATTAGAAGGGCCTTTGATGGGTTGTAACATTGTTCTGCCTTGTTGGAAAGAATGTTTTCTTTCTGCTTTTATTCTGTTATGCATTTATTGTATTGTCAGCAGAAAGGCAATTTATAAATACTTTAAACAAAAACCCTTCCTGCACTCCCTGCCGTGTGCTGCCTTGTGAAACCCAGGGGAAGAGGACAAGGGGTCTTGTGGGGACCCGGCTGAGCGATTCCAACCGGTTCTCCCTGACGGTCTGTTCTTTTCTTTCCAATCAAACCAACAACAAAGGCATTTGGACCTGATTTTGCACAAGCTGCAGAAAATAGAACACCTGACCGAGGAGAACCAGCGCCTCGCTTTGGCTCAGGAGCACAGAAAGAAGGGGGTGGAGAAGAGGAAGAGGCTCCTCCCCCGGAAGAAGATGGGAGAGGCAGCAGCATGGGGCAGAGGGTGCTCAGCGATACCGGTGAGGGCCATAAATGGCTATTAGATATCAGAGTTAAATGGAACATTCATGTTCCAAGACAGTATATTTCTGAATACCAGGTACAAGGCACAGGGCCCTTTGGCGGACCCAGCAGGGCTCATGTTCTCAGGTGTTGTGTCTTGTTTCTCATCTCAGTGCCCTGGATCAGAAGCTGGAAGGATATGACTCTGAAGAGCACAGCGAGACTCCAGCATTTCCTTCCAGAGAGGTAAGAACAGAGAAGCTTTTTGCCATTTTTGACAGGGAGCTATACAATATGTACAAGCATGATACCTGCATGGTTCCCTGTGAAAAGACTTTTTTTAACCATCTCTAAATCCCTCTTTAAAAAGGGACTTTTAATTTTGACAGCTGGCAAAAGGAATAACTCCCGTAAATGGGCTGGATCTCACTTTTCCATGTTCCCGAGCACCTAGAGTCTCCGGAACAAGAGGAAAAGCGAAATCAACCTTAGGACAGGAAAGTCCAAAAAAAGATGAGGCTCTTGCCACAAACAAGGTGTAAATCCCACCCACTTAAGACTGGAGCACTTGCCAGCAGAGCAGAGAATCTCTCTAAACAGGAGAGCAAAACATTTATGTTAATTTCCTCGAATACAAGCAGAATTAGCAGTCCAATAAAAGGAAACTTCTTAATGTGATGCTAGGAGACTTCAGCACTACCCAGTTCAGTCACTTCGGTTACATTCACATGTTTAAAACCAAGTCATTGTAAAAGGATATCTTTATGTGTAACAACATATCCAAGCAATTTTGAAAAAAGTCCAAAAAAACACAAGCTAGTAAGAAAAGATGCACCACTTCATAAAGTTTTACAATTGACCATTACATACTACTACTTCTGTTTTTAAAGCAGGAAACAATGGTCTTTGACTGGTTGTACATTTATCTAAGTCAGCCAGTAGCAAACGTTACCAGGGCCTATAAAACCCATAAAGACACAAATATGACAGAACAGGAATCATCTAGGTACCTTGCACAGATGACAATACAGATTATTATGAACATCTTTGATTGCATTATGGCTGCATACATTTAGCTCTGCTGGATCTCTATTATGTCTACCATCCAAATACACCATTGGCATGAATTGGAAATGCAATCATATAAAAGCTTTCTTCAGAGTGGAATGGAAAATCCTGAAAATGTTCCAGGGCTGCTCGTCATGTTCCAACATAATACAATTGCAGACAATTAGCATTTTCTAAGGCAATTATATCCACTTCAGAATCTTTGCCATATACCATATTTAATAAAACTCTTCAGTCTCATAGTGCAGTCCTATGATTGTCTACTTAGTAAGACCTATTGAATTCAATGGGACGTACTCCCAGGTAAGTGTGGATAGGACTGCAGCCTCAGACTGCTCTGGTCAAAATGCCCAGTTCATTCATAATTTAGTGACTACGTTGTGTACATTGCTTAATACACCATTTTTAGCTGTCTTTTCCATCATATACTTTTTAACCTTAACCAACAGAAATTATCTGGTGGAGCGATTCTTTCTCCTATGCTTGTTAAATATCTTAAAAACCTCCAGGAGAGATTGTCAGAGGACCTGGGTTCAGTGCATTATCACTGTGCAGATAATACCATTACCCTTTTTTCCAGATGGAAGTGAAACACTGGTATCCCTGAATAGGTGTATGCAACCAGTAACGAGGCGAGTTAATGAGGGTTAAACTTCAACTCAGTCCAGATAAGACCAAGACTTGAGGGTGGGTGGTCCTGTTGAGTTTACAGTTGGGAAGATGCCTATTATGATCAGGACCACAGTCCCCAAAGGTTTGCAGTTTGTGACTTCTCCTTGACCCAGCACTCCTTTGGAATAAACAGATGGTGTTTGTGACAAGGAGTGCTTTATACCAGCTTCAAGTAGCACACCAAGATACACTCTTTACTGAGTCAACAGTGGGGAACCTGACAAATTATCACACTTGCCTTGATAACTTTCAGATTAGATTACTAATGTGTCCAACGTGGGACTATTCTTGAAGACTGCTCAGACACTTCAAGAGGCCATAAGAAGAATCCCTCTGGGGTGCCAAGATACCCATTGTGGTCATCACTTAGATTCAGGGCACAATTCAAGATGCTAATTCTGATCCTTAAATTCTAAGTGACACCTGGTCATAACCATCTTGAGGAATACCTCCTCCTTATGACTCCCCACCACCACCACAATGTATCAGATCAAATTAGATCCTGCTTTAAAATGCTTCATCACTGCATCATATCCAATTTGGTCCCTCCTAGTGAAGCTACTAAGGTCTCCTTGCTTCTTAGGTTTAGTTATGCAGTTGCAAAAGTTTTGTTTTTGAAAGTTTTTGGACTGAATTGGTAAATGTTGCTGCTCTCTAGTTTTTGCTATTTGTTCATATAGCACAGTCAACATCCATGGTACTTATAAACATATGAAGCTGCCTTATACAGTCAAATTATTTGTCTATGTAAGCCACCGTTGTAGAGGGGTGGGCAACCTTTTTGGCCCTGTGGGCCGCATGCAGCGATGGGTAGGGGCTGCACACATTTTATTTATTATGTTTTTGAATCGCCCATCTGGCCAGTCATCCAGCCACATGCTCACACACATACATTTAGAGGCGCAGACACTTCACCCCACCCACCCCATCTCAACAGGGATGGGGAGGTTTAAGCCTTCCCTCCCCGTGTGCTGAAATCAGGGAGAGAGAAGCCCTTTGAAAGTCGGCAGACCCCTCTTCACTCCAGCAGGGACATATTACATTCCTCTCACCCCACCAAAGAGCTGTTTGGCAGACTGGGAGGAATGTAACTAATCTGGGGGGGGGAGTTCCCCCCCCCACACACCATCTTGGCTGCATCAGGATCGTTGGGAGGGTGAGGTTAAATTTCTCCTCCCCTGGTGATTCTGATCAAGGTTACTGTTTTCCCACTACTGCTATTTTTTATTTTATTTATATACCAGCAGCCCTCCCAACTGTACACAAGGTAATAAAAACACATCAGTAATAGCTACGTAATTAACACTGCAATCCTATGCTTGTCTACTCAGAAGGAAGCCCTATTAAGTTCAATGGGACTTATTCCCAGGTAAGTGCATACAGAATTGCAGCCAAACGACATCGATCATAAAACTAAACTAAACTAAACTAAATGCATAACACAATACACACAATCCTAGAACAGCAGGGAAATAGGAATTTGTTCCCTGGCACCCAGCCAATAGCTGATCAGTGGGGAAAGTGTGTAGGCTCCTGAGGCTGCAAAGAAGGTACGGTAGCCTGAGAACAGCATACGGCCCAAGAGTTATTCACATAGTCTACACTGTGACTGGTAACAGCTCTCCTGGGCTCTTTCCCATCAGCTGATAATTTACGGTAACTGAATATACCAGAGACTGAACCTATGGCTCTTTCCCCAAAGGTATGTGCTCCAAGAAGCTTACAATCTAAAATATGACACAGGGGATGAGGGAGACAGTGAGGGTAAACAGTGGGAAAATCTGCATTCCAGCTATATGTTACTTAGGGCACAATCCTATGCATGTTTAGACAGAAGAATGTCCAACAACTCCCCAGCATTCCTTCTGCAGCCCATTCTGGCTGGGGCATGCTGGGAATTGTAGGACTCTTTACTGCCTAAACATGCATAGGATTGCACACTTAAGCTGTTTCAGTCGCAATGAGGACTAAAGATGTTTGCCGAATGCTTCACAGAAAAGGTGGATTTTAAGGAGGGATCTGAATGAGCCTCGTAGTACTTGAATATTCAAGCTGTGATCAGCATCCTGTTCCAAGGTAATTCTGCTTCCCCATGCATTACTGAGGGATACAAGCACTCACCACGCAAATGGTTCCAAGCAGGAAGGCTTGAGGTGGGCGGTGGACAGCGGCAGTGCTCTACCTGTATCACCCATCCCACAAACAAACCCCAGCCTTAGCCTCCAGTGCCAGACAGAAAGGCTTGTATTCATCTGGAAGGCAGAGACACTACACCAGCTTAGGGTTGTATAGCTGCACAAGCCCCTGCTCTCCTCACCAGGAGTAAGCCCCTTCCACACTGCTGGGGCCCTGCCCAACCTCCCCTAGAATTATTCCTGGATTCAAGCAGAAATGCAGAAAGGTTAGGGACAAACAGTCCAAGCTTATGCCTATTTAATCAGAAGTAAGTTCTTTGGATGTTTCCTGGTTCAGGTGGAAAAACACTGGGGTGTGGGTGGGATGGAATCGAGTATCCTGAACAGGAACAACCACACTGCAACGTTTTGTTGCAGGTGCCACTTGTTCCCTCTATTTCCAACGACCAGGGTTGAATGCTGTTGCTTATGTGGCCAAAAAACCACATCACAAGAGGAAGGTATCCACAGATTCGGAAGAACCCCGAGGTTTCCATAAATACATAAATTATAACAGAGAAGGGGGGTCAAAAGTCCCCCAAACACAGGAATTTAGACTGTACCCGCATGCATCAGTATTCTCTTCAAGGCTTTCCCCGCCAAAGAGGGCTTGAAGGCGCTGGCCTGATCCAAGCCTTCTCATGCTCACTTTGGGTATCCTCTCGGCCTGAGAAGAGCGCGCTTTGACAGCTCCATTTCCACACACACACACACACACACACACGCAGTGTTTTCCTACTAGTGTTTGTTGTTAAAAATGGGCTTCGGCCTGTAAAAGGCTAATCAGTTCTCAAGTGTCTTTAACATCATTGCGTTGGGTTTTTGTTTTGCTTTTTGCAAGAAATTCCATCCTTTTTTTTTTTTTTTTTAAATATACTATCTCAACATACAGCCTAAAACCTACACAATCTTAAGCGCGCCACCGGGCAGGCAGCCCCAATGGAGGCAGACTAAAGGACCGAGATGGAAGAATTATTTTCAAGGGCCGCTAGAAAAGAAGGAGGAGAGGCAGTCCCGCGCAAGAGACCCTCGCAGAGCTCGGAGAGTGGTTTTCTAGAGGCTTTGGGCGAGCCGCCACCAAAGAGAAGAAAACAATGGAGCCCCGGCCGCCCTTTACTCTTCCCGCAGCGGAGCTTCGCTGACTAACGGCGGCCTTATCTCATCCCCACCCAGCCGCTTGACGAACGAGTCGGGGCTTCCCTCCCCCAAGCCGGAGATAAGATAAAACAGGCGGCGGCGGCGGCGGCGCCCCCCTCCCCTACGACGACGCGGCAGTGGCGGCGATCTTCTCACCCGAAGATGCAGGAACGCCTAGGAAAGAACACAACCCTGGCCCAGGATACGCTTCACACGGATCCGCTGCGGGTACACCTCTCACTGACTGACAGACTTGACCGACTGACCCAGCTGCTGCCCGCTCCTTCTCAACCGCGCCAGGGTGCGGCTTCGAAGGGTCCGCAGGCCAGTAAGCCCGGCAGTCATTGGAGAACGCCTACGTCGGGACCAAGCAGGCTGCTCATTCGCTGGCTCTGCAGAAGGCGCTCTGCGGGTATCATAGACTTATAAGCAAGAGTAACACTGCTATTATCTACTAACGGGGTATCTTGGGTCCTTTGGGCGAGTTGTTGACAGTCGCCCATAGGAAAAAAAATCCAGGCTTTTAGCATAGCTGTAATAGGACAGCGACATAATCCACAGACCCCCTCCAACAAAATGTAGAAATGAAGATGGGAGCTCCTGTTTATTCTAGACCGGATCTTATTTCATTTGAGAAGTATGACTTTCTTTCTTTCTTTTTTTTAATGTCCCATCAATTAAAATGCAAACATAACCTATCTTGCAGGTTTGTGGGAAGGCTCCTGGTTGTGATGGAGGCCGTGAACTCCGCAGCCAGGGGGACATAAGGACAAGGATACGAAATAATGAGAGTTGAGAGATTGTCTATTGACCTGACTGGCTCCGTTGAAATCAATACAAACTACAAATGAGTTCCATACCAAGGTATGGAACCTGAAAGGAAATGGAATGGGCCACAGAAATGGAAATGAGATAGGACAGTATTGCTCTGTTTTATTACTTCAAATGTTAATTGTGATGTTTGCTTTACTATGATTTTAAGATATTCTGGTCATAGGAATAGAACTGGTCTATTTTGCTCTGTTTTTTTAAGTGTTAAATTTGATGTTAAAGACAGCCTAGCAGACCAAATAAAGCATATGAACTACACTGACAGGGAGAGAAGAACAGCAGAGAGACTGGAATTGTAATGATGGTCCCTGGGACTTTGATGACAGGACTGGCAGTGCAATGCATTTTGGAAAATAAGCCACGACAAGCCACAGCTGTGGCTTGAATATTCAGGATGGCACCCATGGGTGCCACAGCTTGTCATGGTTTAAATAAGCCATGATGAGCTGCAGTGATTGTGTGAACCCAGTCATTCTCTTTTGCTTATATCTCCAGGGAGCCTTACATGCAAACAAAATTGGCTATGTAATGAGGCCCTTCTCTACACTACAGTATGTTCTGGCTTAATTAGATTTTATCCTAGGTCTGGTACAAGCTAGACCAGGAGTAGGCAAAATGGTGTCCACAGGCACTAGACTAGTGGTTCTTAACCTTTTTTGAGTCACAGACCCCTTTGAAAATCTGGTGAAAGCTATGGACTCCCTCCCTAGAAAAATGCACATAAGCACATAAACACAACTTTGCATGCAATGAATATACTTTATTTTATTGAAAATTGATTGCCTCATGCAGTGATTGCCTCATACTTTCTGTGAATGACACACACAAAGTATGAATAAAGTAAACAATCTTAACAAAAAAATAAGTTTCTATTTTTCATGCAAAAATTAATGGCCACTCCATACAAAAAGGAAATACAATCATCATATGCAAATTAAACAAAACAAAACTTTAATTCTGCTCAAAAGTTCATTTCAATGAGAAGGTTGTTGTTGTTTGGCTTGAATAAGATGATGACACTCTGGAGTGGTCTTTGACAAGGTAACACGCATGTCATCTTTGACATCCAATTGATTTCGACTTTTCATTTTGATAGAAACAAGTGCTGAAAATCCTGACTCACAAAGGTACGTATGTAGGGGCAAATGGATTCAGATGATGGTAGGCTTGTTTCAACGCATACCAGAATTCTCCAAGGCTCTTTGAGTTGAATTCATTTTGTAACATTTCCTTTGTTCTCAGGTCAATGAGGTCATCTTTTGGCCAGGTCTACATCACTAATACAGTAATACCTTGGATTGCAAGTAACTTGGTTTGAGAGCGTTTTGCAAGACAAGCAATTTTTTAAATATTTAATTTTTTTTTACTTGATATACAAGCGATGTCTTGCAATACAAGTACTGTAGTACGGCTTAAATTAAAAATCTCTGTACAAATTTTTTTTCGGGGATTTCGTTTTGATATAAGAGTGTTTTGGATTACAAGCATGTTTCCAGAATCATAGAATCATAGAATCATAGAAAAGTAGAGTTGGAAGGGGCCCACAAGGCCATCGAGTCCAACCCCCTGCTCAATGCAGGAATCTAGGTCAAAGCATCTCTGACAGATGTCTGTCCAGCTGCACCTTGAATGCCTCCAGAGTGGGAGAGCCCACCACCTCCCTAGGTAGTTGATTCCATTGTCTTATTGCTCTGACAGTCAGGAAATTTTTCCTGATGTTTAATCCAAGGCATGACCGTACAGTCTATGTCGGCAAGAAAAAGATCATGAATCCATGTTTCAACTTTAAGGTCACCTGAGCAGAAGTAACCTTTGAAAGAGTTCTGCAGAGTATCCAGATGTCTGCAGAATTCTGCCTGCAGAGGAATTAGCAGGGCTTTGTCACTCTCAATCCCATCCTGCAGAAGTACTTCCTCTAACATTGGAAAGTTTGCATAGTTGTTTGCCTCCAACCTCCTCTTCCACAGTGGCAGTTTGGCCAGAAAAGCTTGCAGTCTTTCAGCAGCATCCATAATGGTGACTCCAGGGCCTGGAATCACAAGATTCACCTCATTCATATGGCCAAAAGTATCTGCCAAGTAGGACTACGTAGCTATGTCTTGCATGGCAGCCATTTAGTGGTGGTGCCCAGGAAAGTTTCTCAAATTTTCAAATATGTCCATGGGCCCCAAAAGGTTGCCTACCTCTGGGCAGTCGGGGGGGACGGGGGATGGGACGGACCTTTTTGGCTCTTGAGGAATGCATGTGGTACTGGGTGAGGAGCTACACACACACACACACACACACACACACACACACTCTCTTCCCCCCATCTCAGCACATTTAAGTTTCCCTTCCATGCCCGCTGAGATGGGATCACTGGGAGTGGGGTTAGGGAGGTTAAAGTCTCTCCCACCCCGCTCTGAGAGTGCTGGTTCCCCATAGATCTTGCAACAGGAGGATCACTGGGGGTGGGAGAAGCTTTAACCTCCCACCCTCAGCAATTCTGATTTTCCCCACCACTATTAGCAGCAGGAAACAGCAATCTCAGCAGCATCCGGTCACTTCAGAGTGGGGCCCACTTTGCTTCAGGAAGGACCAGAAATGGTCTGAAGCGGCCTGATTCAGCTCAGGCTTTGGATGAATCTGATGCACATCCCTAGTCATGGGTAAGTAACTCAGGCTGCAATTCTATACATACATACTCCATTCAAAATATTGAGACTTTCTTCTGAGTAGACATGCATAGAACTATGCTGTAAGAAAATGTTTGTTGTATGAGCCATGACCTCACTGGGATCTGGACTTTCCACACAAATATTAATTGCACAGTATTTAAGCTGGATTATGGCTCTGCACTCTGGTTCACTCCTGAGCCATTTCTTCAATCTAATATGTTGGTTTAGTTATAAGGGATTAACAGACACATCTGGAACAGACTGCCTTGGAAGGTGGTAAACTCCCCTTCATGAGAGGTTTTTAAGTGGACACTGGATGGCCCCCTTTCAGGGATGCTGTAATGGATGGGGGTTGGATGACATGACCTTTTATGATTCTATGAGCTTCCAACTGGGAAAGTTCTGGTAAAGGCTAATGTGTGATGTGGAAGCCTGCAAGAGCAAAGGAGAATAATTGCGCCCTTATCTACCTTGATCTACACTCATGACTTATATGCGTCTTGAGGAGCAGGATTCCAATGGAGATATGGTTTAAGATATCTTAGTGTGCAATCCTATGCATGTTTAGACCAAAAAAAAAAAAAAAAAGTTCTACAGTTCCCAGCATTCCCCAGCCAGCATGGCTGGCTGGCTGTGGAATACCGGAAGTTGTTCAGACAGAAAGAAGTCTTACATGCATAGGATGGCACCCTAGGGCACACAATCCAATGGTGCTACCCATAACCCTCTGAACTCGGAGGATTACGGGCATCCTATACAGAGTGGGAGGAGCACAGTGGTGAAGGTTGCCTCTGTGCTCCTCCCACTCTGCAAAGCGGGCAAGACGGCCCATTTCAGCCATCTAACTGCAGTGCTTTGGAGAGGGAGGGAAGGAGGCTGAGGCGCCACCAGGATACATTGTATCTTGGCGGCACCAGCCTCCTCTCCTCCCCGCCCCCCCCAGAACGCCTCCTAAACCCCTTCTCCGAGGTCGCTGTTACGAGTTACGACCTCGAGGAAGCAGCTGGAACGGTTCTCTCCACGCCAGCTGCGAGGGGTTGGGAGGGGGATCTGAGTGCACATCCCCAGATCCGAGGTTGGAGCTCTCTTCCAGGGATTCGAAAAATCCCATGACTCTCCGGATGCTGTCTAGGGGCCATAGGATCGCTCTGTTAATGAATTATTCACTGTTCCTTGAATACTGCACCAGGTAATAGTACATGAATCATCACAGCAGTCTCAGTACGCTCCCAGATTCAAAAGGCTCTTTATATAAACCCAGATCAGTTGGGTTCCCATTTCATAGGAGTCATCATAGTTCATAACTACAGGACTTACAATGTAAAAATCATTAAATACAGGACATTAAAACTTGTTTTTTATATTAGCTTATTTAAAAACAATTTGCTATCCTATACTTTGAATCTTCTGGTGGAACTCAGGGACTGCAGCTCAGTGGTAAAGCACAAGCTTTGCGTGCAGAAGGGCCCAGGTTCAATCCCCAGCATCTCTAGGTAGGGCCTGAGAAACCCCGACCTGAAATCCTGGAGAGCCACTGCCAATCAGTGTCGACAGTACTGGGCTAGATGGACCAATGGTCTGACTCAGTGTAAGACAACTTTCTCCTTTCATAAATTTAACTTAAGGATTTGGCAACACACACTTTAACTGCTATACATCATCATGAAAATTTATTTATTTAATTTATTTCATTTTTATACCACCCAATAGCTGAAGCTCTCTGGGCGGTTTACAACAATTAACAAGACAGTCCCTGCCTGCAGGCTTACAATCTAAAAAGACAAGACACGAGGAAAAAGGAATGGGGAGGGAAGAAGGGGGAATATTAATGAATACTCCTGGCAGGGCTGGTGGAATGGCCCTGCACTCCCTCTCATCTCCCTCTGCACAGCCTGCTGGAATGGCTGGTGGTGGTGGCAGTTGAGGGAGGAGGAGCCGTCATGAGGGAGGCCTTTCAGCAGGGCTGGTGGAATGGCCCTGCGCTCCCTCTCATCTCCCTCCTCTCAGCCTGCTGGAATGGCTGGTGGTGGTGGCAGTTGAGGGAGGAGGAGCCTTCAGGAGGGAGGGGCATTTTAAAATATCCCAAAATGGCAGAGCACCTCCATATTTGGTCCATATTACAAAAATGTACTGTACAGAAATGTGCTGTAAGTAAACTGTAGATTTGGCATGATTTCTAAAGCTATTTAGTCTTAGGAGGTTTTACAAGTTACAAGACATGATATAAAGCCTACTGACTTTATATTCTGGAAACAACTCTGTTGTTGGGGTGTGTTGTCCTATAAGAATACTTATAACAAAGTATTGTTATGAACTATTACAATACTTTTATATACAACAGTGCTCCCTGAAAAACAAGTAGTAAGTGGTCATTAGCACTTTGCTTTTATATTTTTTTCTCTTAATAATGCTTTCAGTCACTCTAACTTCATACCCATATGCTTATAGAAGATGTCTGCTGAATACTCACATCACAGAGATAACCATTACACCAAAATCACATCAGCCCACTTCTGACAATGTGCCCTACTACTTATTACATGGAACACAGCAATCCAGTCCAGATATATCAATTCAATGAAATAATATAATCTGTCAGAGAATAATTAGCTGAAATAGGTCCAGACTTTCTAGGAAAGTACAGAAAAATCAAAGACAATATGGATATTCATAGTTTGTTTATGTGGAAGGTAAACACTTGCATCTGATCCCATATTTGCTTGTTTCAATTGTTCTTGATGTTAAAGTGCGTTATGAAGGTCTGTCACCTTGGTCCAGAATAGCCATAAGGAAATTGGAGCATCAAACTGTTGTGGCTGGGCAGGACATGGTTGCAGTAGTGCTCAACCAGGCTTTTAAGGTTCAGAAACAGAACATCTGCCTCCAGGTAAAACTTGGAGTCCTGTTGTAAGGTTAATAGACATCTGAAGTTACTGATCAACTCAGGACATTCCATGACAATACAACAAGGATGGCGTAGTGGTGAGAGTGCTGGACTGGAGCTCGGGAGATCTGGGTTCTAGTCCCCACTCAGCCATGAAGCTCACTTTGGACCAGTCACTGACTCTCAGCCTAACAACAGGGTTGTTGTGAGGATAAAACGGAGAGGAGGAGGATTATGTAAGTTGCCTTGGGTTCCTTGCAGGAAAAAAGGTGGGGTATAAATATAATAAATAAATAAGGAGCAGTGAGAGCAACTCAGACATATAACAAATTGGACTATAAAATGTAAATTTCTGGGCTCCAGCTACACTCCAGAATGTTAACAAGCCTAAGTTTTGTTGCTGTTCAGATCAAAATACTGCATCTGACAAAGACATACTTTGCTCCATTCCACCCAGCATAATCCCTGCCCAGGGCAGGAGAGATCAGTGGAGACACACATCTGCATTCTGATGGGTTTCACCAAACACCCTCAATGGGTTGCCAAATCCAAGACACACGTATTTACATTTGGATGGTTTCCCCCAGACACCCTCAATGGGTTGTCAAGTACCCGCAATCACCCTTCCAAGTACCCTTGAGGGGCCATGGATAAAATGGTGCCGAAACCTCAGCACCCTTCCCACCTGGCCAAACTGGTTCATCCTGTCGGGAGAGGGAGGAGTCGGGGGATCGAGAGGGGGGCTAGCGAGGGGGTAAAAGAAACAGCCAAGGCCTCTGATTGTTGTTGGGAACAAGGTGCAAGTGAGCACGGAGCGGGTTGTTGGCTCAGGCCAGCCCGGACACTCAACCCCCAAACAGACTGCCTGGGTACTTTGCCGTAAGTCCGTCATCGTTGCTAGTATTAGACTGGGGTAGATTCTTCAATGTTAGATGAGAATAGTGTAGGTTCTTTTTTCTTTGATAGTTCTGCCTGTGCCTAGTAAGCTTTACTTTCCCCTTTGTCAGTTTCATTCCCTTATCTCCCTGACCTAATTTGTCTGTTTACCAATAAACTTGTTTCACTTTTGCCTGAAGGAGTAGGTTCGTTTTGACTTGGTGCCTCAATCCAGTGGAAGTGACATGATTTGACCCGGGGAGTGTAATCGGGAGCTCTGAGCTGTCAAAATAGCCGCACATTTCCTGATCTCGCAGGAAAGGACCGGCGGCAGTCCTTCACACAAACATACAATGACTTAAATCTGAACAATCTGACCAAGTCCATCTACAGTTCATTATAATATATACTCTGGGGAAATATTAGTTCAAATGTAGACTGCATATTGTTTTGTTCAACCACAGTAAATAGAATGGCGTCCTTACATACCATCTGTTTACCCACCTGTTGAAAGATTCTGTAGTTTCTCACTTTCTCAGTAGACTCATCCCAAACAACTAACACCTTGAAAGGGAAAAAAGATGAGTACAGGATAACATTTTAGCAATCATTGTCCCCAAGTATCCTACCAGTCAGTATATGGTTAACACAATGAAAATGTTAAAAGTATCAGTAGAATAGGAAGCTGTTTATGTGTAACCAGATTCTGCTGGAGTAACCCTATCTAGTCAGTCCAACAGGCAAGATATATGCAGCCGGGCTCAAGCTCTAGGGCGGGGGAAAGACAACCTTTTTCGGTCTGTTGGCAATTCAAGAAACTCTTCTGGGCACCACCACAAAATGGATGTGCTGCAAATGAAAGCATCGGCCTGCAACCATCTTCATTTCCTAAGAATAACTCCGAGCCCCACGTGTGACCCAGAGGCATTCATGGGAAAAGAAGATGGGAGCAGCTAAAAGCCCTCACTTTGCTTTGAAGTGATCCCAGATGCCGGTAAGAAACTTTGTTATTTAAAAAACAAATAAAAAGTGGCAGGGGCAGGGCACCTCAGTGGGGGCCAAGATAGATGTCCAAGGGCGCATTGGTGCCTGCAAGCACCATGCTACTTACCCCTGCTCTAGGGCCTTTCCCACCCCAGCTAGAGTATCATGCTCTGTTCTACACCTGAATATAACAAGCAAGTTCTGCTATTTACTCCTGTGTTTTCATAGTCAGGCTATTTGATTGGCCATGCTGGAATAATTTTATTTTCATGGTAACGTGACAGCCAGTGTGGTGTAGTGGTTAGAGTGTTGGACTGGGACTCAGGAGATCCGGTGTCTAGTCCCCACTTGGCCTTGAAGCTCACTGGGTGACTTTGGTCCAGTCACTGACTCTCAGCCTAACCTACCTCACAGGATTGTTGTGTGGATAAAATGGAGAGGAGGAGAACCATGCAAGCTGCCTTGGGTTCCTTGCAAGAGGAAAAAAGGTGGTATATAAAGGTAATAATAATTAAATAACAACCTTCACTTTCCCTGGAAGCAGCCCTATTGTGATAAGGCAAGTGAGTAGGCAACTAAATTGCAAACAAAAAAGGGAGACAAAGACTCATATTTGTGCTCAAAAATGGAAATGTGTTGCATGTCCGGTGCATTTCAACATGCTGACTGGGTGTGCATGACACAACAACCCATCGTGGGTGATGAGCCACGGTGGATTGTCATGTCATGCGAACCTGGACCATTTCCTGCAAGGTGGCTTGTTCATGGGCAACAAGCCACCCGGACAATTCATGGCTTGTTTTTGGGTTTGTTGTACCCACAATGGGTTGTCATACCGTCCAAACCTGGGCGACCAATCCCATTGTGAGTACTGGGAAGTGGCTAGCAAGCTGCTTGGCAAGAGCAGCAAAAACCCCTTGCTGCTCTTGCCTCTTGCCAAGCTCGTCCAGGCCACCACCAGTGCCAGCCGCCACACAAGTACCCAAGTGGCAATTTGGGGCAACTGGTACTGGCTGGGTGTCCCCTGCCATGAGCACAAGCCCTTTTTGCTTCCTCCGGCTTCCCCCCCCTTAACCTTTTCCCTGCCCCCCAGAGATCGCAACCTCCGGCTTCACAGCCAGTTTTCACAATCTCCGTTTAGACAGCCAGTGACAGCCCCTTCAAAGTGGCACATTGGATGGGCTGTTAGTGGCTGGCAAACTATTTTTAAAAGGTTTTCTGTGCCCACAATGTGCACAAATATTTTTGTTAATTTTTATTATTTATTTTTTTTAGCTGCACTTCCACAAGTGTGGAAATGGGGAGCCATTTACCTAGGGAAGCAGTGGGCTCTCTCACACTGGAGACATTCAAGATGCAGCTGGAAAGCCATCTGTCAGGGATGCTTTAACTTGGATGCCTGCATTGAGCAGGGGGTTGGACTCGATGGCCTTATAGGCCCCTCCAATTCTACTATTCTATGCTTTTATAATTTTAGCCTCAGCTGAGCAATGTCCTGGGGGGTACCTGCTGCCAAAGTGCAGCAGGAACCAACCCTGGACAGTGACCCAAAGAGGCTCCAAATAGGGTTTTTTTTATTTTGCTTTCTCTTGACAGCTGTGAAAAGACAAGCTGTCAAGGGAAAGAGAAGGTGCAAGGGATCTTTGCTCGCGAAAAGGGTGGCGAGTTTTGCACCTCCTCTGTGGCGAGATCTTCCTCTTTTTCTTTTTTGCCCTGACTGTCCTCAGGGCACTGAGCATTTTGCACTTTCCCCTGATAAGCTGCTTGGGGAAGTGCAAAAGTGCAAAAAGTGCAACAAATTTCCATTTTTGAGCACAAATATGAGTCTGTCTCCCTTTTTTGTTGGCAATTTAGTTGCCTACTCACTTGCCTTATCACAATAGGGCTGCTTCCAGGGAAAGTGAAGGTTGTTATTTAATTTCAGGGAAAGGAACTGTCAAAACTCTGGGTCCCCTTTTAAATGGGGTTTTGACAGGGCAGTGGGTGTTTTTTGACAGGGAACTGTGCGCCTCTGCAGTTGCGCAAATGTTGCCATTTTATTTTTTTTAAATGAAAATATTTGCACACATTGTGGGTGCAATTTCCTTTAAAACAGTTTGCCAACCACTGACAACGCGTCCAATGTGCTGCTTGGGCACTTTGAAGGGGTTGTCACTGGCTGTTAAAACAGAGTTTGTGAAAACTAGTTGTCAAGCCAGAGATCACAATCTTCAAAAAATATGAAGTTAAAGGAGTGAAAAAGGGCTCGTGATCACTGCGGGGGTCAGGGAGCAGCCAAGTCGGTCCTGCCACAGAGTCCCCTGGGATACCCACAGGACGACCAAAGGGGAAGGAGGAGGAGGAAAGGATCGAACAACCCACGGTGAGCCCGATCATCCGTCAGGCACACTGTAGGTTGTTTGCACAACAACCAACCCGCCGTGGCTTATTGCCAGGGTGGGTTGCTGTGTGGTATGTGATCTCACGCAATTCACCTTTTTTTAATTTCACCTTTTATTTGTATGCCGCTTTCCCACAAAAAATGTGCCCAAAGCGGTTCACAACATAGCAACAAATAACACCAAATATAATATACAAAACATCAAGGAACACTGAATATAATATTTTAAAAAAAAATAATTTACAGAATATAAGAATAGCAAATACAAGTTACAAACATCAAAAAAACACTAAATATAATATTCAAAAATACAATAGAAATAATTACAGATAACCAGAGAGCCCAGAGAGCTTCATAAACCGCCCAGAGAGCTTCGGCTATTGGGCGGTATAAAAATGAAATGAAATGAAATAAATAAATAAATAAATAAATAAATAAAAATAATTTAAAAAAGGGGGGGGGAGGCAAGAGCAGCAGCAGCTTTTGTAGCTGGAGTCAGTCAGGCCACCACCCTCCCTGGCCAGGTGTAATGAGCCAGGGAAGCAGGGACCAGGTCTTGCAGGACTCACAGCTAGATGGTCTCGCACACTCTTTATCAGGACTATATGCATCAGCTTGCAGTTTCATTCCAATGAGACAAGACTAGAAAATTCACTTAGAGCAGCACTGCAGAATGTGGGCATCTGACTTCAAAGGAAACATTTTTTACCAGGTTGTTGTAAGGTTAGAAAGCTTGTAAAACTTAAAGCTTTTGGATGGGCCAATAATTTTTACTGTTACTAGGATCCCCTTGATGTAAGAGCTGTATAGATAATTTTGCACATAAACCACATTGAATGAGATCTCCTTTCCGAGAAAGAACTGAAAATCAAAACTGCCAAAAACATTCAGTTTGCATCATCCAACTTTAAGAATACATACACCATTTCATTTACAAAATCTTTAGACTATTTTATTACCTTCCCAGGTTTTGTGGATGAATTCCTAATACAGAATAATCCATTTTTCGGTTGTCCTATGGGATTTGCAGATTTGAACATCCTAAAATTATGTGAAAATACTGAATGGTCACTTTTGTGAAATACCAAAAACAAAAAGTTTGAAATATGGCAATTATGACTAAACCTGCCAATTGACTTTTCAGTAGTAGCACTTATTTTGGGAACAGGTTAAAGACTGCTCTAGACATGGCTGATGCTTGAGAATACAGCAGCACATTTGTTATGGGAAGCCAATACACAGGGCACAACAATAAGGCCAATACTAACTCTAACTTAGCAATAGCTTGCCATAAAATCCTGATTTTCAAGCTGTTAGCACCCTTTCATTACAATAGGTCAATCAGTATTCAGTGTTCAGTCAAGTGCCCAGAGACTTCTAGCCTTTTGTCTGTGTTCCAGCCATTTTCCCTCTCTATGTTTCTGACCCACCTTTGCAACTAGCTTTAGGAACTACCAACAACTCATGGAAAGAAATTTACCTTTCAACTTCGAGGGATTCACACGTATTAACAAATACTGAATTAGGCAGTTCAACCTGCATGAAAAAAAAATGAGGCTGTCATTCCAAAAGAATAAAAACAGTGCAAGAGCCCCATGCATAGCAAAACTGATTTCATGATCTCATATGACCACACCCATCTGATGACCAAGCCCCAATGTCACACACAGGGAAGCATATTTGAAGTCCAGGCAATATTAAGAGAGTTGAATCATAGAGTTAGAAGGGGCCTTGTAGGCCATCTGCTGTTCCATCACAGCAAGCTTTATGAATCACTGAACGTGCTCACTTGCCCTCTCTTACTAGGTGGTGTGGAGGATTGAGCTAACTGGGCCCATTCCCCACCACCATGTGAGGGAGGGGATGAGGTGGCTACTCTTTCTACAACCAGCCCTCTATGTGCCACCCAGTGAGAGGATGAGAGCGAGCAGGCAGAGGTGGCTGCTCATGCTCTGCCTCTAGTTAGCACTGTGGGCCCACTCCTCCCTGCTGTGGTTTCCAGAGAGGGTGAGCAGCTGCCTTTTCTTCCTTCCACGATCCCCTACTCCTCCCTAGAAGCAGGAGAACTCAGAGGAGGCATCACGTGTAGTTAGACCCTAGGTTAGTTACTAAATATGGGTGGTTGGCATGATCTTACAGGGGTTTCACCCCTTCCAACAGAGGAGGGAATGCCTTTTCTAAGAAGGTGCTTGCTGCACTGCTGCAGACACATACATGTATCCTCTAAATCAGGGCTCTCCAACCTTGGATCCCCAGATGTTGTTGGCCTACAGCTGCCAGCATACCCAGCCAGCATGGCTAATGGCAAGGGATTCTGGGATCTGCAGTCCAGCAACATCTGGGGACCCAAGGTTGGAGAGCCCTGCTCTATACCTTCATCCAAGCTATTTATAAAAAATGTTGAAATGCACAGGCCCAATGCACTATGACAGCGCTCCACTTCAGACTTCTCTCCAGGAGGATGCAGAACCATTAGTGATTATTCATTAGGCACAATTGCTTAACCACAGTTGCACAGTTGTTGACCCATGTCACAGTTGTCACATCCAACCCACATTTTAACATCTTGTCCAAGATATCATGGGAACCCTTGTCAAATGCTTTGCTGAATAGGGCAGCCAGTACAACAGTACCACATTTAATGACCATCTGAAATTTTACTGATCAGTTCCAAGAACCAGGTCTATCAAGGTTCTGGTACAAGCCCACAAGATATGACCGTATGAACTGCCTTACTTTTTCATAGTCTTTGCACATGAGCTGCCTTACTTTTTCATAGTCAACATCTGAATCTTCTCCAGTTAATTCTGCTTTTGGAGGCAGTGCTGGTTTCTCAAATGAGGCCCCTCGGAAACTTTGTCCATCTGGAGGTGCTCTCCTAGCAGAAATAGAACCTGAACTGAAATGAGAAAAGAGATGTATTTTGTTTTTTTCTATCTCTGTTTTAATTGTATGAATTTTAAAGGTTGAGCCGCCTTGGGTCCCAGTGTTGGGAAAAAGGCAGGATAATAATAATAATAATAATAATAATAATAATAATAATAATAATAATAACAACAACAACAACAACAACAATAACAACAACAACAAGAAGTCGTCACACCATTAAAGAATTACACAAGTAGATTTGTGCATATCCAGTGCTCCACACAAACTGAGCCCTGGACAGTTCTGTTGAGACTCGTATTTGAGTGTGCACCCAATAAACATATAACTCCCCTGTGGCTGCACACTGCGGGTGAAGATTAGCAAAAGTGGGCAAGCTGTTTTATCCACTATTGTTGTGCAATCGCTTGCACAACCCCATTGTGCAACTGCTGGCACCACGGAAAGATTCAGCAGAGCTCTGCTAGCTCTATTTGAGTTTGCAGAATGACACCACTGGATACTGCCCCAAGACTCCTAAACAAACAATCAATTAATTAAAAAAAATAAACAGATTTTGGGCAGGTCATTAAAAAAAATGTTTATAGTCACATAAATATACGATTAGGTGTTAAAGGACAAGACAATCTCTTTGCTGATTTGAAAACTGCTTTTTTAGATATGGTTTATAGAAATCTACAGAGAACTGGCCCAGTACAGACAGACATCATGAACTCAGACCAATAAATTACGGCTTATTGGCCAGAGAATGTGCCATAGGCCTGTGCATTCCCCACTTGGCTCCTCCCCTTGTTAGCCCAGCTTCAGGGCTTCTATCCTGATTAGTTAAGCCAGAATTTTCTAGGAAATCTGAACTGGGAAATTGTGGTTTAAACACTGCTTACAACTCAGGATATGAAAACAGGTTTAACAAGGAATGATAGAAGCACTAAAGCCAGACTCAGAGTGATTAATATTTTCCTCTTACTAGTTTCCATACAAGTACCAATCTTTCTTATGTTGATGGCATGGATTTTATCATGTACGCAAGTAGATCTGGAGGAGATCTAGCTCTTATTCAGTGTGCTTTATCACTTGTTTCTAAAACCAGGCTCAAATTAAGCATGAGCTTGAACCCTATTTGCTGTAGTTGATGTTTTCATTAGGGATCACTTTAACACAACTCAACATTTCAGCTAATGCCAACAGAAATTGTCTCTGGGCAGTATTTTTTATAATCTGCATTTCTGTATACAGTATGTGGAACAAAGAACTTGAACTGTACAAATGCTAAAAGTTCATTGATTGCTTTACATGTTCTTAGATGAAGCCCTGGCAGTTAAAAACAGATTCTGGCCTGAGTTGTAACTAATTTGAATTAAAAGGGGGGATGAATGGAGATGAGAGAGGGGAAATATTGACGTTGTTCACCTGCATTTTGTGGTGGGGGTAAGTGGATGTTTTATTTTGTCCTTGGTCAATTAGAATCTGTGAAGGGACACCAGCAATGAAAGACTTCTATGAAACTGTGGCCATGATTTTTCTTTTGCACTCCTCTGAAGTTACATCAAGGTAACCCCCCCCCCCCCCATTTTGGTCACCATCTTTTTTAATTTTGTGAGCCTGGGACAACTGGGTTTTTAAAATATGATTTTTCTAATGTCTGAGATTAGAAGGTTTTTAAAAAGTGGTTTCTAAATTCACATGGGTGTCTGTAGGCAGTCTAACAACATTATTTTAAGCTAGGAAAATGGTAAGATTTGCAAGGATGCTGTGGGCAACAGACAATTGCAAGGCAAGGGGGTGAAGAAGGACAACTTCATTCCCACCGAATTATTGAATTAACATCAGAGTCCCGTTTGAAAAATAATTCCTACTTCATAGCATTAATTCTAGTTTCCAACTTACTGTGGAGGATTAGGCTTCTTTGGTTTGAATACAGGCACACATGGTTTGTCAGTAGGCACTTCAAACTCAGACAGCACTTTTGGCATCATTAGACTAGGTTTGCCATGTATTCTTGGTGCTTTGATGTTCACCAGATTCACAGTACATTGTGGTAATTTGGGCTTGCTGCTTGGCAATGGAGGTGGGGCTTGTGCAGGAAGTTTTAACTCTTTAAGCTTCTCACACTTTTCAGCAGTAGGTAACACACAGGCTAGTGGCAGAGGTGCAGCTGATGTAGAGCAAGTTTCTCTGAGGTAGGTGCGTTTTTTTAACAGAGGATTTGGAGGCACTGGTGGTCTCTGGCCACTTGCTTGCTGACCTATTGAGTAGTGTTTCATATTCTGCTCTGCTTGGTAGTGAAAAGGGAGTTCTCCTCTCATACTTAGAAGCATGTCAGGCCTAACATCAGGTAAGCTTTTTGCGGGGGGTGGCAGTGGAAGCAGAGCCACGCTGCACTTGCCAGAGAATGAGCGCGCTTTTGTCTCTGAATAGGACGGTTTCCCCACCTGTGGAACTGGAGGAGGCGGGTATGTTGGTGGAAAGACTATGTGATCTGCATAAAAAAGCAAAAACAAACCAAGTATTAAATGTACCGTAAGTCTCTTCTGCACAGAGGATGATTTGGCAAAGTGTTTTAAGTTCATTTAAATTATCTTAGGTGACAGAGAAAGGAGGAAATGCCATGAGGCACAAGGTGAAGGCAGTGATACGGAAGTTGGAACAAGCCAGAACTACTTTCAGAATTGTCTTTAAAAAGCAAATGGCATTAGATCCCATATGGTATCTTATTCAGAATACGCTACAGACTGGGGTGGGGGTGGGGGAGGGAGAACACACTTGTGCATGCTTTAGACCTGGGCCACTGCTCATCATCCCACCTCTCTGGCACGTGTCCATTTTGGGTACCATCAGTGACCAAAAGCTATCTGGTATGCATAGGAGGACACTTTAAGATGAATATCAGAATGACATTTTGTGGGAGGAATGAGTGACAGCTGTACAATTTGTAACTTTGGTGATAAGAGCTGAGGCATAGATGTTGTAAGCAATTTTTTTGGTTTAAACAAAGGCCTACCACCAACCCATTTCTCTTTCTCTCTCTCTCCCTCTCTCTCTCTCTCTCTCTCTCCTGTCATCTTCAAATCTGGAGACTCTGTTATTATTTGTTCTTTAAAAAGGGTTGTGGGGTTGGCTCTTGATCTGGCACACTAGATCGATTTTGTAGTGGGATATTGTTTATCCCAATATATTACTTATGAGACATAGAAGGCAATATATCTAGAAAGAGAGTGGCAGATGGACAGAGCTTGAGATGTTCAGAGAAAGCTTTGAGCATCATCAATTTTTTCAGGGTGGGGGGCACCAGCCACCCATGCAATTGAATCAAATTCTCTCTCTCTCTCTGTCTCTGTCTCTCTCTGTACCATGACTTTGACCAAAACAGGACAAATTATCATCATGTCTTTTTCAAAGGAGATAAAAATTATTGCTGTTGATATTGTTTCTATTGATACTCTTTTTCATTAATGCAGCAAGGCTCTTCTACTCCCCCAAGTAACTCACTAGCACAGATCCTCATCTATTTAGAATTTTGCACCAACACAGCATGCTGATTGCCTACCCATGCAAATATCCTTCACAAGCCAGATTTCTGCAATAATCAATTTGATTTCTATAATGTCTCAGTTCCACATGTTAGTGTATAGAGAAAAACAGGCTTTGTGTAATGTTTATGTTCTGATATGTTTTGCAGCGGCTTCTGTGCTGCTTATCTAGGAACTTTCCAGACAGTGTGGGACATGGCCGTCTATGTTTATGAAGCTATTCTTGTATGGGAAAAGCTAACCATGGGACAAAGAGGTCATGTGATGTACATAGCCCAATGACGTGTACTGGCCAGGCTTTGGCCATATGTATCATGCTTGTATGATTCTGAGCTGCACATGCTTGCACTTGCTTTTTTTGTTGAGCTGGATGTACCTTCAAGGCTTTGTACTTTGTACATAGACTGTAGAGTAATACCTTGGATTGCAAGTAACTTGGTCTGAGAGCGTTTTGCAAGACAAGCAAAAAAATTTTAAAATTTTTGACTTGATAAACGAGCAAGGTCTTGCAATACAAGTCGTAGGGATGTAACCGCTCGCCTCGAGTGGGCGTAGCAGGCCGAAATCAGCCCCGCTCACGCCCGCCAGAGACTCGCTTTGATATAAGAGTGTTTTGGATTACAAGCACGTTTCCGGAATGAATTATGCTCTCAATCCAAGGTATTACTGTATATGGAACGTAAAGTAACCTGTAGTGATACTTTGTAATAAGTTAATAAAACAGTTAGAACTGTTTTGGCTACAGAGTGATTCCTGAGTCCTGGATGGAAGCTGCTGGAAAGGCTGAAGCTGACTGCTACGTGGGGAGAGTACTCTGCTGCTATGTGTGGACAGCCAGGGCTTCATTTAGCTTGCTAGCACACAGACCACTTTCCCACTCTCTAACCCCAACACCACATACCTTCACACTTTACACAATCTAAATTTTCTGGCTGTAAGTAATCATCATCTTCATCCTGGTCATAATCTGAAAATAAATGTAAAAGCATTAAATATCACAGCTAGATTGCTTGGAACATGTCAGGGAGCTCTACAGTAGCAGACTCGCTTGCAGGTTCATAGCACAGATGGCCAAGGCAGAAGTAAACATGGTTGGGCTGGAAGTGACACAAAGTCATTGGCAACCTTTTCACATCCTTACGTTTGCTCTCTTCTTTCTGGGTGGGGAGCCTCACACCCCCTTCTAAAAGGCAGCCAATTTTAGAAATAGGAGAGGACTGACAAGGCCAGAGAGAGCTCTGCTACTTAGAGGGACTCTGCTGTATCAGAGACCAGCCAATAGGGATGAAGCACAGACAGAGCACTTGTCACCAATGATGAAGTGAGACCTGCCATGCCGAAAAAGGGCTCAGGGCAGTCTTCTCTGAAGCAGCCTGAAAAGCAAAAAATGAAACCGCCACACCATGAGCCCGAGACAAGTACTGAATTTTTTTTTCTTTAATAAAAAGAAAGGAAAAGAAGTAATTCATTTTATTATTATTTTCTTATTCAAGGGACTGAAATCTTACTTTTAATTAAAAACTCTGAGGCACCAACCAAATTTGAGCATCATAAAAGGATGAAGAACAGAGGAAATCACTGAAAAGTGGAAAAAACAAATTTTGTTTCCTACTTTAAATCTCCCTTCTAGTCAGGAACAGGGAGAACCTGGAATGATTGGGAGTTCCCCCTTCTCTGGGTGGCAGAAGACAAGGGCATTACAACAACTTCATTATATGTGAGGGGGCTTCACTTAGCTAGTCAGTGGCTGGCAAGCAAGACAAAAAACCTAGAAGAACTCAGAGCTCCAGTAGAACGAGGAGGAGAAAACTTGGCTATACAACCAATGATGTAACAACATGCCACAGCACAGCCAACTACAGAACACAGAGAATGACACGAAGGTTGTCCAACATGGGCAGATCTAACACCAAAGGCAAAAAGGGCTCGAGAAAATCCCCCAGCCTCCCTGAATATAGAAAAGTGGTGGTAGTGTTCAGGATGTACTGCTATTCCTGACTAGAATGGAGACATACAGGTATGAAAAGAAAATCTCAATTTCTCAGGCAGAATGAGAACATCCTGAAACATCCTGGTATAAAAAAGCAGTTGTCTAGGACACAACTCCTTGGCTGGGTTCCCAAGGAGCAATCCCTGAATTGCAAATTTGTTATAGCCTCTAGCATTTTCATGCTGAAAGTTGCATCCACAGATGTCCAGGTTAAACTATATAGTGCCTGGTGAAGGCATAGACATAGAATCATAGAAAAGTAGAGTTGGAAGGGGCCTATAAGGCCATCGAATCCAACCCCCTGCTCAATGCAGAATCCAGGTCAAAGCATGCCTGACAGATGGCTGTCCAGCTGCACCTTGAATGCCTCCAGAGTGGGAGAGCCCACCACCTCCCTAGGTAGTTGGTTCCATTGTCTTATTGCTCTGACAGTCAGGAAATTTTTCCTGATGTTTAGGTGGAATCTAGGTTCCCATAACTTGAGCCCATTATTCTGTGTCCTGCAAACTGGGATGATCGAGAAGAGATCCTTGCCCTCCTCTGTGTGACAACCCTTCAAGTACTGGAAGAGTGCGATCATATCTCCCCTCAGTCTCCTCTTCTGAAGGCTAAACATGCCCAGTTCTTTCAGTCTCTCCTCATAGGGCCTTGTTTCCAGTCCCTTTATCATCCTTGTTGCCCTCCTCTGAACCCTCTCCAGTTTGTCTACATCCTTCTTAAAGTGTGATGCCCAGAACTGGACGCAGTACTCAAGATGGGGCCTAACCAGTGCTGAGTAAAGGGGAATTATCACTTCACACGATTTGGAAGCTATACTTCTATTAATGCAGCCCAAAAGAGCATTTGCCTTCTTTGCAGCCACATCACATTGCTGGCTCATATTCAGTTTGTGATGCACCACAATTCCAAGATCCTTCTCACTCGTAGTATTGTTGAGCCAAGTGTCCCCCATTCTGTAACTGTGCATTTGGTTTCCTTTCCCTAGGTGCAGCACTTGGCATTTATCCCTATTAAATTTCATTTTGTTGTTTTCGGCCCAGCGCTCCAGCCTATCGAGGTCGCTTTGAATTTTGTTTCTGTCTTCCAGAGTATTAGCTGTTCCACCCAACTTTGTGTCATCTGCAAATTTGATAAGCATTCCCTGACTAGTCATGGACTAGGTTGCTGCTCTGCAAATATCAATTGATGGAATATTATCTCAAAAAGCCACAGATGTGACTTAAACAGAGTGAGCTATAATATCCCAGGCCACTTGTTCCCCAACACCCTGTATAAAGCAGTGGTCAGTATAAGCACTTTGCCAGGGCTGAGTTTAACACCTTCTTCCCCAGTGAGCCTTGGCAAAAGGAGATGGAGATATTTCACACTCATCCATGACTTGGTTCAGCTGGTATAGTGCCTAAGAGACCTCCTAATATTGAGACTATACTAGGCACATGAATGTATTGGGGCTGGGCAAAAGAAAAACAGGGAACGCTCCTGTGATCTACAATAGGATATATTTACCTTAGAGATGACCAAGAACTTCACCCAAGGTATGATCTTGTCTTTATGAAATACACAAGATATTTGATCACAGAAAGCCTGTCTAGTTTGAAGATACACCTACCTGAAATCAGGGCTTTCAAGACAGAAAGTTCAAAAGAGTCTGATCTAAGGACTTGAAGGGAGCTCTAGTAAGAGACCAGAGAACTAAATTCAAGTTCTGCCCAGGGAAAGCACAGCAATTTAATGCCCACTAGAAAGTATTCAATGTGTGGATGTTCTATGATGGACCTCCTTCTCTTAAGTATACAACTGTAGGAATGATGGCTGCCTGACATATCCCAAAGACCCGGATTCACCCTTTCCTGTAGGATACCTAGAATATGAGATACCTCTGCTTGCAACAGGAAGGCAGAGTACCTAGAGCATCAGGGCCCTGCAGCCTTGCAGTTGGCATCATACAGCCTCAGCCTGTTTGTTGATACTTTGCAGGGAGCTAACAGAACTTAATCAGGCGAACCTAAAGAAGATAGTTTGCTCCTCTCAGCCTCCACAAGCAAGCCACATAAGTCCTAGATCTCCATGAAGAACTGTGCTAGGGGCCCCCAGGAGATTGTCTCTAAGTTGTTAAGGGCTCGTGATTGAGAAAGCCAGACATTATTAGAACTACGGCCTTCTGGGACAGTGGTGTGCTATCAGAACAACCTCTGCCTGTTCCCTTAATATCCTCTGAAGGATCCTTTGGATTAGAGGCACCAAAAGGAAGACATACAGTAACCCCCTTTGGCTAGGGATTGGTAAGAGCACCCAACTCTTCTGTCATTTGGTTCTGTCATTTGGCTATGTGACAGGAATCTTGAGGTGTAATGACTTTTTGTCAAGGCAAAATCACCCATCATTGATACCCTACTTGGGACTAGTTGCCTGGGGATCACATCCAGCTGTTATATTCCTGATGCTCTGGGTACATTTCACCAGGATGGAAAGCAAACTGCTCTTTGCCCTGAGGAGCATGCTCAAGGCCTCCTTGTGGAGGAAGGACAACTTGGTTCCTCCTTACCTGTTTATACATGCACCTTTGTGATGGTGGTGGTGTCTGTGCAAATAAAACCATGATGATCCTGAATACATTTTTGAAAGGCCAGCAGGGTTAGATGAACTGCTCTGAGCTCCAACCAGGTGAACCCTGATCAGCCCTTTGGAGACTCTCCCTGGGCTAGTGGCTGGGGTACAATCACCACTTGAATGATGGCCTCATTGGGAGGGTGATTGGGATGTTAACCCTTTTGAAGACGAATTATGAAAGTTCAGGAGAAAAATCTGAATGTGCCTGCAGTGCAATTTGGACAATTGGACAAAATCCGATTAGGAAACTGTGGTGCTTAGCTAGATCCTGAGGAGTTGTTTGGTGATTCCCTCTGGCAAGATGCAAAAGACTGTCTAGATCAGGGCTCTCCAAGTTGGGTCCCCAGATTTATTATTTATTTATTAATTATATTTATACCCTGCCTTTTTTCCTGCAAGGAACCCAAGGCGGCTTACATAATCCTCCTCCTCCTCTCCATTTTATCCTCACAACAACCCTGTGAGGTAGGTTAGGCTGAGAGTCAGTGACTGGCCCAAAGTCACCCAGTGAGTTTCATGGCCGAGTGGGGACTAGAACCTGGATCTCCCAACTCCCAATCCAACACTCTCACCACTACGCTGCTGTGAGCATTTTATGAACAAAGTTCTAAAATAGCAACACATCTTTCTGTTGTGCTTAAAAGATATTGGAGAGCAATAGCTATATCTTCAACGCCATGTTTGTCCATAGTCTTATCAGCCAACAATGCAATACAAGTACTTTCATTAATCTGCTCTATAATAATTTCTACAACTGTTTTAGCCATGATGCAGATTATTTCATTTTGAATTTCAGAGCCTAGTGTGTTAAGCATTTGCGGGAATCGTTTTTACAATTTCTTGCAGTTTTTCTTAATCTTTTCTCATAGAAAAGATCAAAGATAGAAAAGTTCTCAAGGGTCTTCAGCAGAGGTGTTTTCCATCAGCTGCTGCCTGATCCTTAGTAAGGGGAGATTCCAGGGATTGAACGTGGAACTTTTTCCATGCAAAGCATGTGTTCTGCCACTAAACCATGGCCCCTCACATTGGGAGTTCCTGACAAACTCACAGTATACCCTCAAGACAATACGTGTCTAAAGCCCATTATTGATCTTTCCCCTCCATTCTAATCTCTGCCTCCTGGCCCTTATCAAATTATTTTTCATGGTAGGCAAATTCAACTGTAGAACCACCCCCTCAAATAATAGCTTCTGTAACTTTAAGAAGAAAAACAAAGGCTTTCCTGTTGTTTATCTGGACTTTCCATAATTTAATTATTTGTTTATAAGAAAAATTAAGGGGGCAGAGAAAATTTAAGGGGAGGGAAGGCGCCTCCTAGCCCGCCTGACTATGGGCCTACTTCCTTTAGGCATCTGATTGACCACTGAGGGAACAGACAGGCTTTTCATCTGACACAGCATGGCTCTTCTTATGTTCTTAATCTGAATGAGGTACAAGCATAAAGTAATGTTTTTTTCCTTCCATGACTGATAGTGGTTAAATCCTTCTCCAACAGTGCTGACACAATGCACTTCACAGAGCTATGGTTTTGCTCCAGATGGCAAACATTTCTTAATAATTCTTATTTTGTATTTACTGTGATATTCAACTCAATACAGAGGGTAGCACAAGAGAAATGCCTACCAGCTGCATCATGGTTACATAAACAGAATTTCAAAATGATATTCTCACCTGAATTTTCTGTTGAATGATGAGAGTAGTGTATATGAACAGGTTGCTCTACTGAGCCATAGAAACTGTCAGCATCTGAACCAGAGTCACTAGAAACAAAGGGAAAGGGGTTTTAATTATGGCACTTGCATACTGGCCTTGTGGAAATGGTAAAACTAGAGCATGTTATGGAAATATATGAAGCAGCTGGAAAAACCACTTGCTTCCCATGTTACTGATGAAATGGAATGGTTTTAAGAGACAAGGTTGTTATTTCAGACTTTATAGCAAAACGTCAAAAGAAAGGGAAGGTAAGTTAGCAAGTGTTGCATGTGATTATATTGTACAATACAACACTGCTATGATTTGTTTATTTTGTTGCCAATAGTTGGAGAACTGGCCACAACAACCCCAGCTTTATACAGTGCTGCACCAAGAACATACATGACAACCAACTCCACAATTTTGTAAGCAGCTCATGTGAAACCTAAAGCCAATGCGGATTTGCAGACAAAGAAAGCCAGTCTGAACAGGCCAAAGGAAAAATAGTTCTTTAATTGAAGGCAAATGTATGCTAGCTGCTTACATAACAATGACTAAAGTTATAACTGCCCTACCAATATAAAGTGACGTTGATAATAAAGATGATAATTTGTAAAAATAAAATTAAAGTGCTGTGTATGGTCATCTTAATGCTGTGTAGTATTGCAGTTGCCACAAATAAATAAATAAATTTATAGGTACAAAAATAATTCAAAATTCCACTGGTTTTCAAGCAGCATGAAGCTTCTTTACAAAGAACAGCTTAATGCAAGTCACAAGAATGGTGAAGAACATGATGCATGTGCTAGCAGGTGCAGACCTTAAATCAGTAACTGCTTCCTTCTTCTCATGGTAGTGATCGATTTCTCTTCTAAGTGAGACCATCCAGTCCTGAAAGACAATAATCGTGCTTTATTTTATAGAGTTTTCACACATTCTCTGAGGGAGAATTAATCTGCTTCTGAAAATGTAGGTTGTGATTTTTAAAACAAAGTATTTGTAAACATACATATTTTCAAGATACAACTCCTATTTGCATGCACCAAGCTATGAACCAAGGGCTCTGTTAATCACGACCCACCCACCCCAATTAGTATCTCCTACAAACATATACCAAGCTTTTGTGCCAGTTTTGTCACAAAATCCCAAGTTTTGTGTCAACCTCCACTAGTGTGTAATTATAAATTGTACACTTGTGAAAGGGTGAAGTACTGGAGGAGGGCAAATGTTGACCCTATCTTCAAAAAGGGCAAAAAGGAAGATCCGGGGAATTATAGACCAGTCAGTCTGACATCAATACCTGGGAAGTTTCTAGAGCAGACTGTAAAGGAAACAATCTGCAGGCACCTTGACACTAATGCAGTAGTCACTGGAAGTCAGCATGAATTTGTCAAGAACAAGTCCTGCTACACTAATCTTATTTCATGTTTAAGTGGGTAACTTCCTTGGTAGATGGTGGGAATGCTGTGTATCCCATTATATTCTGATTAGCAAGCTAGTTAACTGTGGGTTGGATTGCATTACTACTAGGTGGATCCACAGCTGGCTGGAGAACCATACTCAAAGACTGCTCGTCAATGGTTCTTCATCAACATGGAGTAAGGTTTTGAGTAGGGTGCCCTGTACTCTTCAACATGGTTATTAATGACTTGGAGGAAGAGGTGGGTGGGTGGAATAGTTATCAGGTTTGCAGACAACACAAAATTGGGTAGAATAGCTGATACTTTGGAAGATAGAAACAATACTCAAAATGATCTAGATAGGTTTGAAGACAATAATAACAGAAAATAACAGAATGCAATTTAACGGAGACATGTGCAAAGTTCTTCATTTAGGAAAAAGAAATCAAAAGCACAGGTATACGATGGGGGATACCTGGCTTGGTATGAAAAGGATCATATGGTATGGTACATGGTACATGTACCATACTTGGTATGGTACATGAGAAAAGGATCTTGGAGTTGTAGTCTTATCACAAGCTGAATATGACACAGCAGTGTGATGTGCCTGAAAAAAAGGCAAATGCTATTTTAGGTTGCATCGATAGAAGTATTGTTTCAAAATCATGAAGTAATAGTTCCAGCCTATTCTGACGTTCAGACGTCACCTCAAATACTGTGTCCACTTCCAGAGACCACACTTTAAGAAGGATTCTGTCATGACCCCCCTCCAGGAATCCTCCTCTGAAGACGAGTGTGACTCACCCAGAGCCCTGGACGCTCCTCAGGAGCAGAGTGCAGACACTGCTGCTCCAGACGGGGCCGACCGGGCAGCGGAAGAGCTGGCAGGCCCCTCTGGCATGACCCGTGGGAGTTCCCCAGCCCGAGAAGAGTCAGACTCAGAGCCGGAGATAGTGCAGGCCCCAACTCCCAGACAAAGGCGGGCGATGAAAAGGCAGGAACAGATGCAGGCCCCCCGACGCAGCGTCCGGCTGCAAACCAGGACGTCGGCCTTGTGAGGCTTTTATAATCAGCCTGCTGCTGAAGAGCTCCAGCTGTGGGAGGGGCGTGGCCGGCAGCAGGCTGTAGAAAAGCACGCACTCACTAGAGCATGGGTATTGGGAAACAACGTCCTCCATGACTCTTGTTCCTGATCCCGGACCCTGCTCCTGAACCTTGCCTTGGACCCTGGACTCTTGGACTTTACTCGGACTGACCCTGACGACGGCTTTGCTTGATCCTTGGACTTTCGTAAGAACTTTACTGGCTAAAATCCCCGGACTGTTTGAACTACGCTGCTCCTTGTTTGAAATCCTTATCTTATCTCAGTCGGACTTGGCAACGCTCCCAGAAGCCAAGACAGCTGCTGGCTGCCGGCCAGCCTTAAGCAGGACAGCTTGTTTCCCAATCTCCCAGCCAGCAGCATGGAAGCAACAACTCTTGAAGCTGTGTTAGCAGAAAACCAGCTTCTTAGGAACCAGATAGCCCAGCTCACCACTGCGGTTACTACCCTGCAGAGCCAAGTCCACCAGCTTGGGGCACCGCCGCAGGCTGCACCAAGGACACCCAAACGTAAGTGCCCTATAGCACCCCCTGAGAAATTTGATGGAACACCAGACAAGTTCCCAGGGTTTGTGGCTCAATGTGAGTTGTATATGCAACTGCGGATAGAGGACTTCCCCACTGACCGAGTGAAGGTCGGCTTTGTGATTAGTCTACTCACTGGGCTGGCTGCCAAATGGGCTACCCCTTATCTCCTGCAGCCTAGTCCCCTGCTGGACAACTATGCGGGCTTCTCGGTTCTCCTGGAGGTTTATTTTTTTTATACTTCTGGCTGTTTTTAATTCTTTTAATACAGGAATGGACACGATATCCCGCAGGGCTCGCTGTGAAGAGCAAGATGATCTGCATTATCAGGATTCAGATGTACCAGAACGACGGGATAACAGATGCAAAGTCAAGTGGTCACGTGAAGAGGATGAGCAGCTGAATTCACTGGTGACGCAGTTTGGACATGACTGGAAGTTCCTAGCAAGCCATTTCCCTAACCGTACCGAACAGCAGTGTCAATACCGCTGGCTAAGGGTGCTAAACCCTGTCCTGGTTAAAGGTCCTTGGACTAAACAAGAAGATCAAAAGGTGATTGAATTGGTGAAAAAATATGGCACAAAGCAATGGACGCTCATAGCCAAGCACTTGAAAGGCCGACTAGGAAAGCAGTGTCGGGAACGCTGGCACAACCATTTGAACCCTGAGGTGAAAAAGTCATCATGGACAGAGGAGGAAGACCGTATAATCTGCGAGGCACACAAGGTTCTGGGGAACCGGTGGGCTGAGATTGCAAAGTTGTTGCCTGGGAGGACTGACAACGCTGTGAAAAACCACTGGAATTCCACGATCAAAAGGAAGGTGGACATAGGCGGCTTTCTTAGTGAAACAAAAGAATCCAAGCCCCTCTATCTGCTGGTGGAAGTGGAAGGCAAGGAAGGCCAAAATGTAACGGAAGCTGAAAATCAGCAAACCTTTTTAACCAACTGGCCTGTTCAAGGCTTGGGAATCAAAGAGGAGGAAGCCACTGATGAAGAGCCAGTTGGCTTGCTAATGCTGCCTTCTGAGCAATTCGCTGAAAGCCTGGCGGAGGACCATGTCAAGGGCGCATCAGAAAGCATGGCGCCTGACAGTGCCCTGGAGGAAGGTTCCTCTGCCTGCACGTGGGTGGTTGAAGCAGGCAGTTACTTGTGCACCACTGCAGTCCCAGCCATTACAGAAGCCCTGGACATGATTGAATCGGACCCAGATGGTTGGTGTGATCTGTCTCAGTTTGACCTGACCATGATTCAGACCACAGCCATGATCGATTCGGGGGCGTCTAGCAACTTCATGGACGTGGGCTTTGCCCAGCAACATGGAGTCCCACTGACCCCTCTGGCATCCCCGATCGCCATCGAAACCATTGATGGGCGGCCCTTGACATCTGGTCCAGTATCGCTGGAAACCGATCCCCTGACCATGGAGATCCAGGGGCACCGGGAACAACTTCGCTTCCTGCTGGTCACCGTGTCACACTTCCCCCTCGTGCTTGGAATGGCCTGGCTAACCCTCCATGACCCTTGTATCAACTGGCCCCGGGGGGAGGTAGTGTTTGCTTCGGACTATTGTAGCTCCCATTGCTGGCCCGGACAGGCCAGCGCGGCCACTGGACCAGCTCCGGATCCCCAGCCAACCCCAACGTTCCTGCCTGGCAAGTACCAGGATTTCCAGGATGTGTTCGACACGAAGGAAGCTGACCACTTACCACCCCACCGACCCTATGACTGTCCCATTGACCTGCTGCCTGGGTCCCGGATCCCTACCGGGCGGATCTATTCTCTTTCTGGGCCTGAGCTTGCGGCCTTACGGGATTTTCTGGAAAAGAACCTCAAGAGGGGATTCATCCGACCCTCAAAATCCCCTGCAGCCGCTCCGGTGCTCTTCGTAAAAAGAAGTGTGGGGAGCTACGCCTCTGCAATGACTACCGGGCACTCAACCAGATAACCCGACGCAATCGGTACCCCTTGCCCCTCATCCCAGAATTGTTGGAGCGTCTCCACCAGGCCACCATCTTTACCAAGCTAGACCTGCGGGGGGCGTACAACCTGGTGCGCATCCGGGCCGGTGACGAATGGAAGACCGCGTTTCAGACCCGCTATGGGCATTTCGAGTACACGGTCATGCCGTTTGGGCTCTGTAACGCTCCTGCAGTCTTCCAGCACTTCATGAATGACATCTTCCGGGACTACCTAGACCGGTTTGTCGTCATCTACCTGGACGACATTTTGATCTACTCCCCTACACCCCAGGTGCACCAGGCACACGTCCGTGCTGTGCTGCAGAGGTTACGGGAGCACCATCTGTATGCTAAATTGGAGAAATGCGCCTTTGACCTGGAATCCGTAGACTTCTTGGGACACCGGATCTCTCCCAGGGGCATAGAGATGGAGCCAGCAAAGGTGGCAGCAGTGCTGTCTTGGCAACCCCCCAGGACGGTCAAGGACGTCCAAAGGTTTTTGGGGTTCGCGAACTACTACCGGCGCTTCATCACCAACTTTGCGGAGGTCACTGCACCCCTGACCAACCTGCTCCGGGCCACTAAACTTTTCCAGTGGGGGCCTGAGGCTCAAGGAGCCTTCCAGAAACTCAAGGAGCTCTTTGTGTCAGAGCCTATCCTGCAACACCCGAACCCGCAAACTCCATTCGTGGTGGAAACCGATGCCTCTGATGTCGCCATCGGGGCCGTCTTGCTCCAACCTGCAGAGACTGGGGAGACCTTGCTGCCATGCGCGTTCCACTCCCGTAAACTCAACCCCGCAGAGCGCAATTATACCATCTGGGAGAAGGAGCTGCTGGCAATCAAGGCAGCCTTCGAGACTTGGCGGCATCTACTGGAAGGCGCCCTACACCCCGTGGAAGTCCGGACGGACCACCGGAACCTGGAATTCCTGCAGACCGCCCGGAAGCTAAATCAGCGGCAAATCCGGTGGGCACTATTCTTTTCCCGGTTCCACTTCACGGTCACATACATTCTCCAGTCCCGGAACCGACAGGCGGACGCCCTCTCCCGGAAACCCGAATACACCTTCCCCAAACCAGAGGAAACCTTGTCCACGATCCTGCGTCCTGAGAATTTTGTTGCAGTCCTCCTGCCCCCTAGCATGCTCGCCCAGCTACGAGAACAACAGGGCCGAGACCCCTTTGCGAAGGCCAGGAGGCAGGAGCTGGAGACTCCAGGCCCAGCGGGACCGTCTCCCTTTAATGCCCACGATGGACTCCTGCGCCACCACCAACGTCTGTATGTTCCTCCGGGACCCACTCGGATGGAGATACTTCAGCAGTGCCATGACAGTCGGCCTGCGGGACATTTTGGCGTATTCAAAACTTTACACCTGCTGACCCGGGACTTCTGGTGGCCCAGGGTCCACGCTGATGTGGAACGTTATGTGGGCTCCTGTGAGACCTGTCGCCGGGCCAAGCACCAGGTGGGAAAGCCAGCAGGGCTTTTGCATCCCTTACCCACACCTACCGGACCTTGGAAACTGGTGTCCTTGGATTTTATTACCGACCTGCCCTCCTCCAAAGGACATACCACCATCTTGGTGATAGTCGACCTGTTGACCAAGATGGCCCACTTTGTACCCTGCTCCGGTACCCCGTCAGCCAAAGGGACGGCGGAGTTGTTCATCCAGCACATCTTCCGGTTACATGGGCTGCCACAGGGCTTGGTCTCCGACCGGGGCCCTCAGTTCACGTCTCGCTTTTGGCAGGCCCTGTTTCGCCAGTTGGATGTGAAACTACATCTCTCCTCGGCGTACCACCCGCAATCAGACGGCCAAACAGAGCGCACGAATGCGACCCTGGAGCAATACCTCCGCTGTTACGTCAATTACCAGCAAGACAACTGGGTGGACTTGTTACCCTTGGCCGAATTCGCCTACAATAACTCTCCCCATGCCTCAACGCAACAGACTCCATTCTTTGCCAATCATGGTTACCACCCGCAATTCTTCCCGGCCACGGCGACCTCCTCTATGGTTCCCGCGGCCGATGAGCTCCTCCAGGAACTTCAGGCAGTACATTCCCTGCTGCAAGAGCAGCTAACCCGGGCCAAGGACATGTATAAACACTTTGCGGACACCAAACGGCAGTCTGGGCCTGCTCTGAAAGTTGGGGATCAAGTCTGGTTGTCCACCAAGCATCTACCGCTGCAACGCCCGAGCCGGAAGCTGGATGCTCGGTTCATCGGTCCTTTCCTTATCACAGCGCAGATCAACCCCGTGGCCTTCCGGTTGCAATTGCCGCCCTCTCTGCGTATCCACCCTGTCTTCCACCGCTCCCTCCTCGTTCCGGTCATGCCTACTGATCCTGCCCGTCTGGTTCCGACGCCCCCACCGCCTGTGCTAGTGGAAGGGGAGGAGGAATATGAGGTAGCCAAGATCCTGGACTCTCGCACCCGTCGGGGCCGTCTGCAGTACCTCGTGGACTGGGCAGGTTATGGACCTGAAGAACGCTCTTGGGAGGACGCCTCTCATGTCCACGCCCCGGCTCTTGCACGCCGGTTCCACCGCCGATATCCCAGGAAACCCGGGGGGTCCGATTCCCCGGGAGGGGCTCCTGGGGAGGGGAGTGATGTCATGACCCCCCTCCAGGAATCCTCCTCTGAAGACGAGTGTGACTCACCCAGAGCCCTGGACGCTCCTCAGGAGCAGAGTGCAGACACTGCTGCTCCAGACGGGGCCGACCGGGCAGCGGAAGAGCTGGCAGGCCCCTCTGGCATGACCCGTGGGAGTTCCCCAGCCCGAGAAGAGTCAGACTCAGAGCCGGAGATAGTGCAGGCCCCAACTCCCAGACAAAGGCGGGCGATGAAAAGGCAGGAACAGATGCAGGCCCCCCGACGCAGCGTCCGGCTGCAAACCAGGACGTCGGCCTTGTGAGGCTTTTATAATCAGCCTGCTGCTGAAGAGCTCCAGCTGTGGGAGGGGCGTGGCCGGCAGCAGGCTGTAGAAAAGCACGCACTCACTAGAGCATGGGTATTGGGAAACAACGTCCTCCATGACTCTTGTTCCTGATCCCGGACCCTGCTCCTGAACCTTGCCTTGGACCCTGGACTCTTGGACTTTACTCGGACTGACCCTGACGACGGCTTTGCTTGATCCTTGGACTTTCGTAAGAACTTTACTGGCTAAAATCCCCGGACTGTTTGAACTACGCTGCTCCTTGTTTGAAATCCTTATCTTATCTCAGTCGGACTTGGCAACGCTCCCAGAAGCCAAGACAGCTGCTGGCTGCCGGCCAGCCTTAAGCAGGACAGATTCAGATGAATTGGAACAAGTTCAGACAAGGGCAACAAAGATGATCAGGGAACTAGAAACTAAGTCTTACAAGGATTAAAGGAACTGTGTATGGTTATCCTTGAGGGGGATATGATAGCACTTTTCTAGTACCTAAAGGGTTGTCACACACAAGAGGGCCACAACCTGTTCTGTATCATCCAAGATGGTAGGACATGAAATAATAGGCCTAAGTTACAAGAAGGCAGATTTTGCTTGGACATTGGGAAAGACCTTCTAATACTCAGAGCAGTCACTCAATGGAACCAACTGCCTAGGGAGGTGGTGGGCTCTCTGTCATTGGGGGTATTCAAGCAGAGACTGGATAGCCATCTGTCAGGCATGATTTAAGCTGGATTCCTACACGAAGAGGGAATCCAGTTTAAAGGATTTGAGGAGAGGGTTGGACTCAGTGGCCCCTTCTAACTCTGTGATTCTATGATTCTATTTTATGATGCATCAAATGACGTGCCCTTAGGTTGGGCCTGGCAGATGCTAAAAAATCCACATTCTCCTATCATCTCCGAACGTATGCCCAAGTTTTGTGGCAAAATATGGGAGAAGTGGGGGCGGGGGGCGGGAAACACAGGACGACATGGGACGACTGTAGGAGACTGACAATGTTGTGTGGGCAGCCCCACAAATCCTGCAAGCAAGGCAAGCTGAGAGCACATTAAAAGCCCCATCTGGAAGAGGCCCTAGAAGCAAGCATGCAGTGGTGCTTTTGCCTGCCTCCCTCCTTCTGGTTCCCTTTCACAGAGATTTGGTCTTCCATGGCTACTGTTCGGCACGTTATACTCGGTATTCTCTGACATGAAAACCACACTGTCAACAACAGATTGAATCTGTGAAACTGCCAAAGCCTAGATAAAATTAACAGGTCCTCTATATTATTATTTCATTTCAGCAGCAACTGTTAACATATTAAAGTTCACAGAATTTAGAAACGGCAGAGGATTATTTAGCTTCGAACACAGTTTATAGATTAGAAACCAAATCTTAAATTAGCATTTACTGAAGACTGCATAAACACAGCCAGAAGCCACTCCTACTCACAGAAACCCTTCATCCAGCCCCTAGAATCTTGTCTCCTCTCCATCCCTTTCTCAGCTATCCTGCGACTGAGGAAGCAGAAGCAGAGAGAATAGTATCCCAGCGAAGAAAAGGTAAAGAGGTATAACAGTAACAAATAATGAGATCGAACTAGAGCTGCCTTCCCCTGTTTTATCGTATTTCTGGCACCAGGTGAAGACTTTGTTATTTACCTAGGCCTTTTAGACAACTTGCATTAAAAAAAAAAGAAAGCTTTTAAGGGCTGGTACTATTTTTCTGCTGCTAAAAATGAAAGATTTTTAAAGCTGCACTTTACTGACTTCACTATGTTTTAAATATTGTATTTTAGCGTACTGTATTTTATTCTTAACTCTGTAAGCCACCCAGATAATATATGCTAATGGTCAGACGTAAAAATATGGCAAATAAAAAAAGATAGGCTTCTGCCTTCTTCCAGTACTCATGATGGCTGCTGCAGCCGATTGATTTCATGTATTCTCCCAGGGAGAATTAATCAGCTCTTCTGATTTTATTGCGACTAATGTGGCTTAACTCCTCAGTCTCCTTTCAAATGTCAGGCACATTTAAACATGTTATTTGGATCATAAGCGTGGTTTTACCTTCCTTTCATCTTCAGAGGAGGCAGAAAAAAACCAGGTCCTATGATTCTTGCTAACGTGAACCAACTTGAAAGGGAATACATTGCTTGATGTCGTTTCTTCTGCTGCCCGCATAACCCTGTGTAATAATGAAATGTTTTGAAGAGAAGACTTAAATTGTGTTGTTTGTAAATATACCAAAATATATAGTCGTAATTACATGAAGACCTTTCAGCAATATCTGTCCAAAGAGGGCAAAAGCAGTAAAATCCACATCACAGTATCTGTAGTGATTTGCCAAAATGAAGAAGGGAATCCATATCAAGAGAAGCCATCTTCCTGACTTAGTCATTAAAAACCTACTATGCTACAGACCAGGGCTGTCCAATCTTGGGTCCCCAGATGTTGCTGGACTACAGCTCCCAGCATACCCAGCCAGCATGGCTAATGGCAAGGGATTCTGGGAGCTGTAGTCCAGAAACATCTGGGGACCCAAGGTTGGACAGCCCTGCAGATACGCCACCTATTAAATCTACTCTTCATCAGGAAGACTATATGAAACAGTTTCAAGAGGGGTAGCTATGTTAGCGCGTTCCAGAAAAAACAAAGGTTTCTTGTGGTGCCTTAGGGCACAATCCTATGGCCGCTAGATGCTGTCTGGACAGCCATAGGAGAGGTTAGAGCCTCAGCTCCAACCTCATAAACGTGCTCCAAGGATGGAACTGGGACTCTGACCTTGGAGTGCCCTCCCTCCACACTCACAGCCGGTTCTTTCTGTGCCGGCTGAGATGCCGAAGTCAGAAAACTGACCTCGGAGCCGGTCTTGGGCGGGCATTTCGGCGGGAGGGGAAGAGTGAGGCTCTGCCAGGGTACGATGTAGCCTGGCGGCACCTCAGCCTGTCCTCCTCGCAAGCAGGGGCAAAAAGACGGCCAAAATCAGCCATCTAAGGCTTTTGCAGGATGGGGGAGGCTCGGAGGTGACCCCCCCAGGCCCCCACCCTTGATAGAATGCCCATAATCCTCCAAGTTTGGAGGGTTACGGGCAGCCACATTAGATTGCACTACCCAAGACAAAGAGATTTATTATGGCCTAAGCTTGTGTGGATTAGAGTCCACTTCATCAAATTCATGAAGCACTATCCTAAGGTGGCACATAGTTGTAGAACACCCCCCTGCCCCCCCAGTAAGCGGCAAGGTTAGGGAAATAAAGTACAAAGATTAAAAAAAACAAACCAGGCTGTGATCATTTTGTTAAGGCTCTGTAAAATATTTACAGTGACCATTCACAAAGCAATGTTGATGACACAAACATCCTGGTATTGGTATGGTAATTAACATACTGTATATAGCAGCATGAGAACCCATAGCATAGGAATGTAAGGAGGACATCGAATTCATTTTGCCACCTTCCTCTTCACAATATATTACTACCTTGGTGAAGCTTGGCTTGAAGGATTGTGCTAAGAAATCTGCCAGCATACATGGCAATGCAGTTCAGTAGCTCAAACATGACGTGTGCATGTTTTTAAGGTAAGCTAAGGAAAACTATCCCTAATATGCTTCAGTTTTGAATTTTTAAATTTGAACTTTGAATACCATGTTGTTGGGGACTCTAAGGTTTGAACTAGTGCTTCATGGCTGAGGCTGGGGCCTTGTCTCATAAGCTACTTTGGCCTCAGACCCTCTTTAGGCACAGAAGTGAATAGAAGCATGCACTAGCATCAATTAAAATTGACAGTATGACATTTCTGGACTAGCCAGGCCTGGTATAAATCATAGGAGCCTGGCCTTCTGTCTTTGTCCAGTCAACCTTCTGCTTATGTATGCAATTCATATGATAAACAATCCACAGACAAGATAAACAAGCCACAGGGGATGCACCAGAGGGTGTGTGTGTGGCAAACTCCAGGCACCAGAAAGAGGGGGAGCAAGAGTCAGAGGAAAGGGGAGGGCAAGTGCCGGAGGGAGGGAAGGAAGGAAGGAAGGAAGGGGGTGGCAGAGAGAGCACTGAGGCAAGTATGGATTGTTCTAACAAAAGTGAGTTTTGATACTGTGTTGTTGTGGTTTCCAGGTTACCCGCCACACCCCCATCAGTTGGAGTCCAGTACGCAATGGTGAAATCATGCCCTGAGGAAAAGGTAAGTGGGAAGCATTCCAGTTGCTGCTTGGAGATACTTCTGGGAGATCCACGCCAAGCAGCAGGTAAATGAGCTTCCCCCTACCCACTTCTTCTGGTGGGAAAGAGAGGTGCGAAGAGTGTGGGTTTCAGATGACCCTCAGCATTAGGGCTTGGAGGCCCAGCATTGAGCATCAATTGACATCCTTCCCTCCCCACCTTTTTCCCCCTGAGAAAGTGAGGTGGGGAGAGTGGGAGTTTCTGTTGAGGCTCAGTGCTGAGGTTGAGAGCCCCAGCACTGAGCATAAACTGAAAGACTTGTTGCTTGTCACGCTCACCAGAAGGCATGCCATGGTCACCATGACAAGCAAGCATGGCAGGCTTAATTGTTGAAGTCTGATGACAGCATACAATAATAACTTGACAGAACTATAAATATACTTCAAAGTGGGAGTAGATCATGAAGTAATGAGGACTTTGCTGCAGTACAATAAACTATGTTTCCACTCACCTGTTATAGCCCTTCAATGAAAAGGCACCCTGGGGAGATGCAGATGTGCTACTTTTAAAGTAGTATATACAACCCTGGTGGATAATCACAAACCTCAGTGGCCCTGAAGCAAGATCAGGGAGAGGGAAAGAGGAGGAAAAAGGAGGTGAGATGTGACTGAATTACAAAGTAACCCCAGCTAATGGCAAGAACTACAGATCACCCGTTTCCTACCATAAGGGATGCCAGCAGCCTTCCCCGTCCCAAATGCTTCAAAGTATGTGGGGTAATCTATAGTAGTTTATATAAGCTCAAAGTAAACCATGGTTTGCAGATCAGAAATCAGCCCCAGGAGCACGTGCTCCCGTCCTTCCTCCCCCCCCCTTTCTCCTCCCTTACTTTGGCAGCCTTAATCATAATGTAATGTTACATTTGAGCCATCCTTAGCTATGTTTAATATTTACTAAGAAGTTTGGAACTAAGGATTTGCAAACCCCGTGTAAAAAGGAGCATGTTTAGCATCAGATTCGGTACAGAGGTGTAACCATAAGGCCATCTAGGGAAGGGAAAGGGGAATTTGTGCCAGAAACAGGAGGAGGCAGCATGCATTCCTGAGGCTGGTTCCTGATTTGCAGACCAGAGTTTGCAGGGATCCAGTGTTACATCAACACCAGACTTTAATGGATAAAAACACATCCACGTTCTGCACAACAACACAATAGCAGAAGATGAATTTTCTGGGGAAGAATCTCACTTTTCTCCAGGTATAATACACAGTTCCTTTTTTAAAAGAAATTTCAATAGGGCTGTAACAAAAGCACAATGATAAGACCTTCTTCTTCAAGTAGGTGACAAATGCGTATTTAGTTACTATAAATTAGTAGCGCAAAAAGTCCTCTAGAGAACCAATTAATGAGAAAAGATGCCAATAAAATTAAGTCTTGTCTACTTTAACTCAGTAAAATAGAAGCTTCAATGTAAATATAAATATATACTTCATCCCAGTATAAAAACATTTGAGGCTGGCCTGAAGTCAGATTAGTATCCTTCCTTCCCAACTCACACTTTAAGAGTTGAAACTGAGTTCCTCCTTTTTTGTGCAGGTATCCTGATTTGGTAACACCTCCAGGCATGGTCAGTAGGTTCTGTGATCCGATCGCCTTCATTGGGACAGGCCAAGATGTCTCTTCTGAAGTCATTGTTCTGAAATTTATGATGAACACTTTGATTTGAGAGATCATTTTGTTAACACACACCAATATCAGTTTACATGCAATGCAATATTTAGGTAGAGATAGCCTTGCTACTGTTTATCCATGTTCTGATAATGCAGACAGTAGTCCAGCTTAGACTACTGCAATGCACTGTATATAAGCCAGGCTTTGAAGACTGTCTATCTAGAAACTGCATGGGACCAGCTGCCCGGAGACTTCAATTGGTTCAAAACAGGGCAGCGAGACTGCTAACAGGGACTAGCTGACAAGAACATATTACGCCAGTCCCCTATGATCTACATTGGTTACCAATTTAAGTCCGGGCCCGATTCAAAGTGCTTACATTAACATTTAAAGCCCTAAACGGTTTGGGGCCAAGTTTTCTGAAGGAACGCCTCGTCCCGTACGAGCATGCCCGAACCCTGAGATCTTCTTCGGAGGCCCTTCTCAGAGTGCCCCCTCCAAAAGAGGCTAGAAGGGTGGCTACTAGAGGAAGGTCCTTCTCAGTTGTGGCACCCCATCTATGGAATCAGCTTCCCAAGGAGGTGCGCCTGGCACCTACCCTCTATTCTTTCAGGCACCAGGTGAAGACCTTTTTATTTGCCCAATATTGTAATGGTTGATTTTATTCATTTTATTATTGCCACTGTATCTCCGGAATGAATTTATTTTGGCTGCTTGTTTTTATCGTGTTATATTTTAATATGTTTGTGTTTCTATACTATTTTTGTTGTTATTTTTGTGTTTTGTTTTGTAAACTGCCCAGGGAGCCTTTTGGCTGATGGGCGGTGAAAAAATATATTAAATAAATAAATAGGATAAGATGTTAGAAACGCATCTCTCCAGTACTTAAAAGCTCCACTGGCTCATGCTGGCTCAGCTTGTCTGAGTGTGGAAAGCTAAGCAGGGTCAGGCCTGGTTATTACTTGGATGGAAGACCCCACCTCTAGTTTCCTGCTTTGAGCAGGGGGTTGGACTCGATGCCTCCAACTCTATGATCTATGAATCTATGATACATTCACTGCTTCTCTTTAAAGCCCTACACACCTTGGATACTTGAGAGAACATCTTCTCCAACATCTGTTGTCCTCAGCATCCCTCCTGCAGGTGCTCCCATTGTCAGAAGTGAGTGTGCAGCTAAGGTGGAGGGACTTTTTGGTGGCGGCGGCTCCTCACTTGTGGAATTCACCCTCTATCCATGCCAATGTTTTTAGGCACCAGGCAAAGATCTTTTCATTGTCCTAGGCTTTTAATTTTTGAGGAATTCTTTTTTACTGTGATTATTTTAGTATTGCATTTTATTTATTGTGTTATTAGTTATTATAAACTAGCCTGGGAAATTTAAATTGAAGGATGGCATAGTAATGATTAGAATAAATAAATCTCTCTTAAAAATGATAATATTCTAAGCTGTGCTATTAGTCTAAATCAGTGTTCTCCAACCTTGGGTCCCCAGATGTTTTTGGCCTACAACTCCCAGCATGCCCCAGTCAGCATAGCTAGGGGCATGCTGGGAGTTGTAGGCCAAAAACATCTGGGGACCCAAGGTTGGAGAACACTGGTCTAAATGATGACAATACGTCTGGGCGCTCATCTTCAAAAGAGTCTTTGCTGACTAGTGGGCTTATTGTGCTTCCAACTGGTGAGTAGCGGGCAAAATAACAAGAAACAAAAACAACAAGCCCTCAGGCCAGTTGTTCAATCATCACACACACACCCTTCATGGAAAAGGATAGAAGGAAATAACTGCTGCTGCTAGCTTTGAACTGCTGCTGCTGCTAGCTTTGCTGTTTGTTTTTTAATCTGGAGGTTTAAATCTTATATTTATATTGTATTTTATGGTTTTAACTGTCGTAAACCGCCCAGAGAGCTTCGGCTATTGGGCGGTATAAAAATGTATTAAATAAATAAATTTTTATTATGTATGTGCTTGGTGTTAAAAATGCGTGCCAGAAATTCCAGGAAGTGTGCAGTGTATTTAAAATAAAATGACAACACAGAAAGCCCCAGTTTATTTATGTCCTGTGGCAAGACTGACAACTGACCAAAAATTTAAAAAAGGGAACTTACTGTAAATGCACACAATGTTTCTGAAAAGAGAGCCTCCATTGCTTCTCTGCCCCTGCATGATTTCATATATCATAGAGTTGGAAGGGGCCTGCAAGGCCATCGAGTCCAACCCCCTGCTCAATGCAGGAAACTAGAGGCAGGGTCTCCCATCCAAGTAATAACCAGGCCTGACCCTGCTTAGCTTTCCACACTCAGACAAGCTGAGCCAGCGTGACCCACAGGCCTGTATATTTGACATCTTTTAACAAGGTACAATTTTGATCTAATCAGTTTGTAATGGTTTCATCCACTAGCATCTCAAGACTGAAATGAGGATTTAATACCATACATTTCCCACCTGTACTTTTTTTTTTAACATCCATTCTGCAAAAAGAATTCTGCGCAGCTCAGAAGATTGCATAGTACATCATGAATATTTATTGTCTTTAATAACAGTATTATTTTACTGTCCTTGTGAAGTTAGCTCTTCAGAAGCTGTTCATAAATCCTTTATTTGTAAGGACAAAGCATTCTCTCTACAAATAGAGTATAAGTCTACTTGCAGAAACACAGCTCTCAGAATCCATATACTGAAAATATTCCCCACCAGTTAGTTATAGGTTTGGTTTCCAAGTACATAGTATGGTGTCTTATGAAACATGTCCTTCATTTATTCTGCTTGGTGACAGTACATAGTAATTTATTAGCACTGCTCTACGTAAGTCTTTCATCCTGCTCTTTCACATCCACAATATTATCAGGATATACCCACAATTCAAACTACATGATCCCCAGACTGGTCTAACAGAAAGACTATTCTCCCACCAACTGGCAATTCAAGCCCTCAAGGAAAACCATCATGAATAGAATAGAAAACATGGCCTTCACTCACGATGCAATATTTTCCCCACTCACGATGCAATATTTTCCCCAGGGTCAACAATGGCCCAGTGTTCCTCAAAAATCAGCTATGAATCAATTCATATGTAAGACCACCTCATAATGCCCTCTTAAACTGAAATAACTGTATCATCTGAAGATGCATATGGGCACTACTAGCTCACCCCCACAACACACACACATGTCTCTCCCTCCACCACATGGAAACCTTATACAAGGATAAGAGATAACTTTCCAGTTTCTGGCAAGAATTCGTAGCTTAACAACAGTCAATGGAACAGAGAAGCGGAGTGTTCCATTAATGCCACCCTTTGCCCAACAATATGAATATTATGTAGTCTCTACATCTATAACCCAAGGCCCTTAATGGTGTGTCCTCTAAGCCATCCAAGACAGCTGCAATGCCATAGAATGTCATGCTCTGAATTGTTCCTCTCTCCCTCTGCCTCAGACTTTCCATGCTTGCAGAGACCAAAGGAAAAACAAATTCATGCAGACTCACAAAACACTGCATGTGTTATTTCTCCACATAACATAAGGAATTCAATCCGATACAGTGTAGTGGTGATGACTTTTGAGAGGATTAAACAACTATGTAGAGCATATCAACAGCTATTACCCATGAACATTAAGTGGACACTCCATGTTCAGAAGTGTTAGTATCAGGTATTTGGAAAAATAAGGACAAAACAGAGGAAGATTATCATTTTCTTACACTGCTTGTGAGCTTCTAGAGCAGACTTTCCCAACCTGGGGTCTCCATATGTGTTGGACTATAAGTCCCAGCATTCTTGATTTAATACCATACATTTCCCACCTGTACTTTTTTCTTTTAACATCCATTCTTCAAAAAGAATTCTGCGCAGCTCAGAAGATTGCATAGTACATCATGAATATTTATTGTCTTTAATAACAGTATTATTTTACTGTCCTTGTGAAGTTTGCTCTTCAGAAGCTGTTCATAAATCCTTTATTTGTAAGGACAAAGCATTCTCTCTACAAATAGAGTATAAGTCTCTACTTGCAGAAACACAGCTCTCAGAATCCATATACTGAAAATATTCCCCACCAGTTAGTTATAGGTTTGGTTTCCAAGTACATAGTATGGTGTCTTATGAAACATGTCCTTCATTTATTCTGCTTGGTGACAGTACATAATAATTTATTAGCACTGCTCTACGTAAGTCTTTCATCCTGCTCTTTCACATCCACAATATTATCAGGATATACCCACAATTCAAACTACAGTCAATAATTATGTAATTCCAAGAACCAATATTGTCCCCAACCCTGCCACAATGTGTCTTAAGAGTTGTAACATGAGAAACAAATATCGTTGTTTTCTTTTAGGTTTCAGTTAAATCCATAAAGTCCCTAAAACTTGGTGTCTTTCTTATCTCCGGCCCTATAAGACCCTGTGAAGGCCCAGCCTGATCAACTGAGGTTTTCTGGTTTAGTCAGAGGGGAAGAGCCCTAAGAAATACACCATACAAATGTGTAAAACTGTTGTTTAAGGCAGAGCCTGGTCCATGAGACTCCCCACAGGAGCTTCAGGATCAAGATTTGGCTGAATTATACTAAGTATATGAAATAAACAAACAAAAAGAATGAGCCTGGATGCAGCCATAGGGTTAATTTAGACAGCTGCAGCCATGTGGAAATTTTTCAAAAAGAAGAAAAGTACAATAAGTCCAAACTCAGCACAACAGAATCACTGTGGAGGTTCTGCTGGGCCCGACGCGATAACAAGACACTGACTCTCTTGGGCTTAATAAAGCAGCCTTTTGGCTGTCCGCCTTTTAGACGTTTGTAGTAAAAGAACCAGCTACAACTATGCAAGTCTGCTTTGCTGCTTTAAACATCAGGGGCAACCAAAACAGGAATGTGTGCCCGATCCTGTTGGGCACTCATCAGATCTCAGATATTGATATGCTCAAAATTTCCCCCATGTGGCCCAACAATATTGTCATACCTACAGTATTTGCCAAGCTCACAAAGTGGGCAAACCTGTAAAAACAAAGAGGGCAGCATCTTCCTCTTTCCTTTCCATTGCAAGGCAAGCAGTAACCGCTTTCCTAAGATTCAAATAGACTGAGCTCACTGGTAAGATCCAGGTTCCCTAGTGAGAATTGTAATTGTTTTTGTTGTTTGCTAGATATATATTTTTACTAATTGTTCATACTAACAAGTATAAAAGATAGCTTTCTTATTGTTAGAAGTTATAGTTTAATCACTCTAAAGAACAATAAGAGCAAGTTCTTTAAGAATGCCAAATGCCTTTTACTATACAGAAATGTTTAAGTGCCTTCTGCATAAACGTGTAACTTTGTATGCTGTTCTCTCTCTGCTTTCAGTCCTCTAACAGAAATTTGAATACCCACTATTAAAAATACAACCAAGAATATAGCAAAATATATATTTTGGATTCCTCACCTAACAAGATGTATAGATAACTGAAGGTACTCCAAGGTGTTGTAGTCATGAAGACCCCAAAATGGTATGTGTATTAAATGGGCTCTACCGGAAGAATGGCGAGGAGATTGTTAAGGTTCAACAGGTAAAGAGTGAACTTTCCCAGTGTTCAAATGCCAGATAATAGTTTCTGGGAGCAATGCCAAAGCCTCATGGCCTTCAGCTTTCTTAAAAAGAACACCAGAGACAATTGCCTTAAAGCTGTTCTCTCCAATTGCATTCCTTAGATAAGGGCTTCTTTCGCTGTAAGAACTAAAGCAACTTCGCCTGCCCCCCCCCCCCCGCCTCTCAAGAAGGGGGTTAGTTTATGGCTAACTAACAGCCTGTGTTTCATTTTTTTCTCCTTAAATTAGCAGGGATGTTGAAGAGTCCTTGGTCTCGAGTCACGAGTCGAGTCACGAGTCTTTGGACCTGAGTCTCGAGTCCGAGTCCTTGGTCCAAAATGGTGACTCACGAGTCACGAATCCTGAGTCACTCCCCAAACTGACTCCACGAGTCCCTATTAAAATCAATGGGGTTTCCCCCCAACAAAATAAGGCTACTTCAGATGTGTGGCTTAAATAAATTCTAGGCACAAGTGTGCCTTTTTATTTCAAAACTCTGCAACTGATTTTGGCAAGAACAGACCAGGCAGACAAACCCAAAATAACCAGGCAGGCAGAGGAGGCAGGGAACCCCAAAGCAGGCAGGCAGAGGCCTTTGTCTTGGACAATTCAACTGTTGAACAGGTCAAGAAGAGACCAGGCAGGCAGAGGAGGCTGGGAACCCCAGACAGGCAGGCAGAGGCAGCCAAAATGTCTGACCCTAACCCTAACCCCCCACAACAACACATCAATCAAAATAAATCTCAGCACATCGTTGGGGCTGCGCTCCTGGTAGCTGTCCATAGTGGCCGAGCAGCGGCGCGCCTCGCTTCCATGCGCTCTTCTTCAATGGTGATCGCGCTCCTTCTGGCACAGCCAGAAGACTCGTCAACAGCCCAGGGATGTTGACGAGTCCTTGGTCTCGAGTCCCGAGTCGAGTCTCGAGTCCCATTAAAAATACTGGGACTCGAGTCTGAGTCGAGTCAGAGGGGGGACTCAGTCCGACTCACGAGTCGAGTCCTCGAGTCCGAGTCCGCATCCCTGTAAATTAGTCCAAATGTGTTTTTACCAGTTGAAAATTTGCAAAGGTGTCCCATGAAGATGCTGCTCTTGGCTGACTGCCCTGGAACACCAATATGATACTGCAAGGGAGGAGACCCTTTCCTCCCTTCAGGTTCACCTGCTCGCAGGATGTCCCTTCTTCCTTGAGATAATTGGCCACGTTACAGGATTGTACTCCAGATCCTGAAAAAGATTTTGAGCATCTGCTGGTTGTAAATTATACCTTAACAGCCTATGGCGCAACCAGAATGGCCAACTGGTGGTGGCTCAGGCTTTGCTACCCCACCTTGCTCGTTTGGCGCATGGCCAGGCCCAGGCGAGCAAAGGGGGGGATGGGTTTGCCCCATCCTTTAGCACATTTGACCAACATTATTGTCAAAATTGTATTGTTTTATATGTACAAATAAAGCCCATGGAAAATCCCTGGGTTACATAAAGGCAAGTAATGAAGGTGCTGACCAAACAGCCAAGTAGGCTGCGCAAAATGCCATGCCCGCTGCTGAACTCATTCTCCCTGCTATGTGTTGTGCCCCCTCCCGAGACCTACTCCCCGATTAGACCAACCTGGCCCCACAGGCGGAGAAAGACATTTGAGAGAGGGCAGGCGCCTCCCCCCAAGCTGATGGACTCTGGGCCCTACCTGATGGATGCTTAGTCCTCCCAGCGGCCGGACTCCGTACTGTGGTTCACCAAATGCATCACCTGGGCCACCCAGGGGTGTCCAAAACAGCACAAATCGTTTGCCGCAGCTGGTTCGCTCCAAATGTCAACGAAATGACCAAGCAAGTTGTTTACAGCTGCCCCCAGTGCGCTGCTCAAAACCGCAAAGTGTTACCGCCAGGCCCTGCCGGTGGCCGCCCCTGGGTTCAACTACCCTTTGAGTTACTGCAAATTGACTTTGCTCATATGCCCACCTGCCAAAGCTACAAATGGCTGCTTGTCATAGTAGACCAGCTCTCGCGCTGGCCTGAATGCTTCCCCTGCAGGCAAGCCACCCCCTCTGAAGTCGGAAAGCACCTCCTTAAGGACATTGTGGCTCGCTTTGGCCCACCCACACGCATAGACTCAAACCGCTAGTCTCACTTTGCAAACCAGGTGATAAAGCACATCTCCTCCTGCCTCGGGACATCTTGGATCCTCCACATGCCCTATCACCCTCAGTCCTCTGGCCAGGTCAAGCACATGAATGCCACCATCAAAAACAAGCTAGTCCGCATCTGTCAAGAGACTCACCTCAAATGGCCCCAGGCACTGCCTCTGGCGCTCTTTTCAATCCGCACTTTGCCAAGAGGGCAGACTGAACTCTCCCCATACGAGGTGCTTTTGGGGCGTCCTCCTCCAGTCAGCAGAGTGACAGGCTCGCCGCACGTCTCTCTGCTGGGGGGGCGGGATGAGTTATTAACCTCTTTTATTATTAAGTTACAGAGTCAGTTTGAACTTCTTCGCAGATACGTGTGTGACTACCAACCACTGCCCTTGGACGTGCCGGCCCATTCAATCGTTGCAGGAGACCAAGTGTGGATCAAGAACCTCAACCCGGCCCCAGGGAAGCCCAAGTGGATTGGCCCATTCCAAGTTCTTCTGACCAGCCCCACCACGATCAGAGTGCGTGAAGTCAGCTCCTGGGTACATTACACCCACTGCAGTCTTCAAAAACCACCACAAGGGCCTAGTGGTGACCCCCAAAGGGCCGAGGGGGGGGCTGAAAGTGAAAGTCAAGCATCACAAGAGCCTAGTGACTCCCACAGTGCCAAGGGAGGGGCTGAAAGTGAGGACTACGCCCAGCGAAGGAGCAGCGCCTGTCCCTCTTCGGACCCAGAGGACGAAACGGGACCAGAAGCAGACGCATCCACTCCCAGAGACCACGGCAGCCCGATCTTGAGCCCTTTGAGTTCAGAGGAGCCAGAGACCGCAAGTGGACCCTCCAGATACTCCCTCCGAAGCAAGCAGAGACAGTGACTTTAGCGATCAGCTGACCATGATGATCCACCTGATTAGCATAAGTATACTGTTGTCTCTGGTTGATAAAATCTCCGCAGATTTTGTAGTCAAAATTAAAGAAAGCAGTCAGACTCAAGTAATAAAGTTTGATGCGTGCAGCTTGCTAAACTGTGGAGATTTGGACAACTAAGTGCCCAAGAAAAGTATATGTGTGTAGGGTCATGTAAGTATTGGTCCGATGTCCTGTGGACCACCAAACCTAGGGGGTGGACGGCGTCCCCAGGGACCTCTAAAATTAACAGTCAAAGCATAGACTCAACCATCACACCCAAAATCGAAGCCTTCCAACCCCCTTTAAATGACCTAAAATTAGTGACAGTAGTAGAAGTTGAAGATTTGCGCCAGACATTTGAAGTAGAAACAGGATATGGAGACCTGAACACCTGGGTTGAATGGGTTAAATATACTGCTAAAAGCTTAAACAAAAGTAATTGTTATGCCTGCACATCAGGAAGGCCTGTAGCACAAATAGTTCCTTTTCCTTTGGGTTGGAGAGAGAACCCCCAGAAGATGAGATGCATAATAACTCTGTTCCAGCATAAGGATGCGTGGGAAGATGAGGCTTGCCTCTGTCCCTGTTGTTCCTAGCTTTAAAATCCAAAGGTCTAAGAATGCCTCCAACATTCTCTGCCAGGCGGGCCAATCACACCACTTGTCTCTCACGACGGGTGGGGTGGGGGTTTTGGCCAGGCAAGGGGGGAAACTAGACACATGTGTAGAGGTACGAGATGTCACCTCAGAAAATGGGAACTACTATAACCTAAGAGTGGCCAGAGCTGACTTATGGTGGTATTGTGGGGGAAAGATTATCAGACCAACCCTACCTGCGAATTGGACTGGAACATGTGCTATAATACAGTTGGCAGTACCTTTTACTTTAGCTTACGTTTGAAAAATGGAAAACTTTTGCAGTATCAGTGTTCACTTCCCTAATTGTGGTGGGGGGAGCCTTGGTGGCCCTGGAATGTTGTATTATCCCTTGTGTGCGAGAACTAACACAAAGACTTATAGAAACAGCCATATCTAAGAAAATGCCACTAAATCCCCCAGCCTATGATGAAAGTGTAATGTTGTTGAATGAAGAAGCTGCCCATCAGGCTCTGATAGAATGGACAGAGACAGGAGTGACCCAAAGACCTGAGAGTTCTCAGGTTTAGGGCCAAACGGGGGGGATTGTTGTAGAAATATTAAACTGCGCCATAAACACTTCAAAATGGCGCCGATGTCCAGAGGCTGGGTACAGGGGATAGCAACAGACAGAAGCCCCAATCAGGTTGTAGTAAAACAGGGCACACAAGTAAGGTTTGCCCAGTGACACGCAAGCGCAGTAGAAAGAAGTAGTTTGCTTATCTAGCCTTTGCGCAGGCGGGGCAAGGCTCTTCCTATCTGGTCAGTCCTGTTTGCCTGGCCTGCGGGGAAATCGCCTTAAGTGCACTCAATAAAGCTTTGGGACCAAAGTCTCGCCTCTGTCTTCTCTGGCTGCCGAAGTCCGGTTGGACAAACCCTAGATAACAAGGACCACTGTTAGTGTCCAGCTTACAACAGTACTGATCTGGGCTTGGAGCCTTTAAAACCACTGTACATTATTTGCTTGCTACTGTGCATATGTGGGACATGCACAGTGATTTCAGTAGGGAATTTTGGCGACCCCCCCCCCCCCCGATTGGTGGTTCAATAAATGCATACTATACATAGAACCACTACTGGTCACTACTCCAAACCAAGTTGCTGGCTCAAAGATCCCTTTGTACTAACAGAAAGGGACATTTGAACTGCCCACTGCCCACTGCCATCACCTCCCATTACAGTGGATGGAGAAGTAGCCTGGATGAAGTAGCCTAGATCTTAGATTCTTGCTCCCACCAGGGCGACCTCCAGTATCTCACTGACTGGAAGGGTAATGGCCCTGAGGAATGATCATGGGAGGATGCCTTGAATGTCCATGCTCCTAACATAGTCCATCAATTCCACCATCATTACCCAGAGAAGCATGGCCCCACAGACCTGTCGGGGGGGGGGGGATCATGGGGAGGGGAGTGATGTTATGCACCCGCTAGAGGAATCCTCCTCCTCCAACAAGCTAGAGCTCCCAGAAACGGATGACCACATGGGACCACCCATATCAGGGAACCTTGGGGAGCCTGGTCCCTCAGGGGAGAGGAACACTGGTTCATCCTCGCAGGAGGAAGGGAGTTCTGCTTCAGGTTCAGAGGCTGAATGACACACACACACACACCCATTCCTAGAGCGCATCATCACCTTAAGAGTCAAATCAGGTCTTCTGTAAGAAGAAGCACCTGACTCCAAAGAAGGACTCCTCAGGAGCAAGGTTTTTAATGTACTGCATCTGAGCCTCAGGTGGGGCACAGGAGACTCAGGTTACAGAAGACTCAGGTTACATAAGACATACGTAAGCCTTTGCTGGAAACAATGCTACTGTATCTCCTGCATCTTGTACTCTGACCTTGACTTGTGTTTGGACCTCTGTGTTACTGACCTTTGGACTTTTGTGTTTTGGAACTCTGATTATACATGACTGATATCCTGTGCATTTGACTTTGGCTACATCTCTGATTCTTTCTGGAAAGTTCATGTTTGCTCAGTAAACTGTGCTTGACCATTGGCTTGCTTTGACTTCTCTATTGCAATCAGCTTTCTGTTGCGTAATAAAGAGCTGAACTTAGTTGAGACAGGACAGTGTGTGAACATGTTTGTGAGTGTGTGAGGTATGGGCTGTGTGTGTGTGTGTGTGTGTGTGTGTGTGTGTGTGAAGAGGTCTGGGCTGTGTGTGTAAGAGTGAGTAAGAGAAGAGGTTTGGTGTGTGTGTGTGTGTGTGTGTGTGAGAGAGAGAGAGAGAGAGAGAAAGAAGAAGAAGAAGAAGAAGTTTGGGCTGTGAAGAGGCTTGGTGTGTGTGTGTGTGAGAGAGAGAGAGGGGGGGAGGAGAAAAGAAAAGAGGCTTGGGCCGTGTGCGTGTATGTGAAGAGGTTTGGGCTGTGCATGTATGTGAAGAGGTTTGGGCTGTGTGTGTGCATGTGTGTTAGAAGATTTTTGGGCTATGTGCATGAAGTTTGGGCTGCACATAAGTGTGTGAGCGTGTGCGTGTGAAGAAGTTTGGGGGGGTGTATGAGAGAGAGAAGACTTTTGGGGGGGTGAAGACTTTTGGGCTGTATGTGAAGGGTGGTGTGTGTTTTGGTGGGTAAGTTTGTGTGTGTGAGAGTGTTTTGGTGGGCAAGTGGTAGTTTTGGCTATGTGTGTGTTGGGATTGTGTACTACTTTTGCTTGTGTGTGCATGCATGCTTGCATTTGAGAGAAGTAGTCTTGCTTGTGTGTGTGTGTGTGTGTGTGTGTGTTTTGGAAGGTAGTTTCCCCTCTGTATGGGTGTTTTGACTGGGGAGGTCGTTCTCTGAGCACCACCAGGTTTGGCCAGCTTGCAGAACTAGCTGGCTGTCTTCAGGTAGTCTCACACCATGCCCACTCTGTGTTTGTCCAATCCTGTCTGTCTTTGCGTCCATCTCAGAGGGAGTCTCCAGCTCACCTTGAGATTCTTCTTCTGGCAAGAACAATGCCTTGGGACACCAGCTCCTCTGAGACTGTGTACAAAGTTTAAGGCAGTGTTCTCCAACCTTGGGTCCCCAGATGTTTTTGACCTACAACTCCCAGCATGCCCTATAGCTATGTCATGGGAGAGTGGTAAAGGCTAATCCCCAACGGAGAGTCAAGGACTGGTGACCTCTGACTCCTAGTTTTGGTTTGAACATTAGATAAGTTGACAGTTGATTGCACAAAAGACAGTGTCAACCTGGAAAAGGGGGATGTGATTTGCATATGTGTATATATCTTTAAGAAACCTGCAGCTGCTAGTTTCTCTTTCCTTTCTGCAGAGTTGTTGTAGGTCTCTCCAAAAGCTGGGCACTGCGTGGGCCTGTGAACATGTCCACATCTACTGCAGGAATTGCCCTTTGCAGCTACTAGGCTTTCTGCTGCAGAAAGCTGCACTGGGACCTTTTTTTCTTTCTTTATAGGTTCTTGGGCTTCCTCTCCTGTGCTGAAAAGCAAAGATGTTGGTTCCTGTAATCACTGCTGTTGCCTGGGCCCTGGTGAGGGCCTTTAGTCTGCAGTTGGGTGATTGCTTGTTCTAGAGTCAAATTAGGATTTTCCAAGAGTTTCTCTTTGAGCTTCTTGTCTGAAATGCTGAAAACAATTTTGTCTCTGAGCATTAAATCTGTGGAGACCCCAAATTCACAGTGCTGAGATTTTTCTCTAAGGGCTGTGACAAAACAGTCTATGCCTGCTTCCTCATTGTAAGGAAGTTGCCAGAAACTGGAAAAACAGGGTTTCTCCTGGGCTCACAATAACTTTTGAATGCAATTAAGTGTCTTGTTTTCAGGGTCTGCATAGGTATAAGGGATGTTATAAATTTCTAAAGCCTTTTCTCCTATGCAGTGCACCATCACAGCAATTTTGTAGTCCTCTGACTCTTCCTCAGCTTTTGTAACTGTTAGCTATACTTGTAGTCTCTGTTCCCACTTTCTTCTAGGTTCCCAGTAAAGCTTAGCTCAGAAAAAAGTTTAAAATACTCCATCCTTTTCTATAAATATAGAGGTGTGCACTAGAAAATCCCACTCCAGGTGGCTTTGTGAGGAAAGCAGTCCACTTCTGACACCATGTAATGGCCCTTGGGCATAGTTAATGTGTGGGTGAGCACAGTCCACCTAGGCCAGGGCTCTCCAAGCATGGGTCCCCAGATGTTGCTGGCCTACAGCTCCCAGCATACCCAGCCAGCATGGCTAATGGCAAGGGCTTCTGGGAGCTGTAGTCGAGCAACATCTGGGGACCCAAGGTTGGAGAGCCCTGCCCTAGGCCTTGCTCTCTTCGAAGCTTCCACAACACCATTCTTTATTGATATCTACATGAGAGGAGAGGACGCCTGAGGAGACACACACCAGACTGCCTGGCTCCAAAGCCAATGCAAAGAAAATAGAGAAGCAGTCTGCCCAGGCCTCCAGAAAGGAAAGAGAAACTAACAGCTGCAGGCTTCTTAAACATATACATACACACACACATATCACAAGGGGAGTGTGCCTCTGTTAGCTCTGCTGGACCTCTTACAGGCACTTGGTATCATTAACCGTGGTATCCTTCTCAGGTTTTTGGCTGATATGGGGACCAGGGGTGCTGTTTTGCAGTGGTTCTGGTCCTGTTTGGCTGAATGCTCTCAGAAGGTGGTGGTATTGTTTGCTCTCTTGGCATTGTGGCTCCTTATTGTGTCCCCAATGCTCTAACCTAGTGGTTCCCAACCTTGGGTCCCCAGATGTTGCTGGACTACAGCTCCCAGCATACTCAACCAGCATGGCTAATGGCAAGGGATTCTGGGAGCTGTAGTTCAGCAACATCTGGGGATCCAAGGTTGGGAACCACTGCTCTAACAGCTACATGAAGCCACTGGGGCAGCTTCTCCAGAGTTTGGGGGCTGAGTCTCATTATTCTGCTGATGATACTGAACTCTGTTTTTTCAAGGAGGCTGTGAAGTCCTGAACCACTGCCTGGATGCAGTGAGGGATTGGATGTGGGCGAATGAACTGAGGCTCAATCCAGACAAATGGGAGGTCTTGCTGGTCAGTAGGCAAGCCAACCTGGGAGTGGGAGTACAACCTGCTCTGAATGGGATAGGAGTCCCTCTGAAGGATCAGGTTTGCAGCTTGGCAGTGCTCTTGGATCCGTTATTGCTCCTGGAATGCCAGGGGACAACAGTGGCCAGGAGTGCCTTCACCCAGGTTCAACTGGTATGCCAGCTGAACCCCTCCCTGAGGAAGGCAGATATCTGGCCACAGTGGTCTATTCTTTAATCACCTATCATCTAGAATTACTGTCACATGCTCTACATGGGGACTGCCCTTAAGAAGTGTCCAGAAGCTACAGCTAGTGCAAAATGAGGTGGCCAGACTATTGTCTGGTGTGCAATACCAGCCTTGAATCAACTTCACTGGTTTCCAGTTTGTTTCCGAGCCCAAGTCACGGGGCTGATTCTTACCTATAAAGCCCTAACTTGCTTGCGGCTGGATATCTGAAAGACTGCTGCTGCCTCTATAAACTTGTCCATAACTGAGAGACCCTATGTCCACCTAGAGCAGGGTTCTCCAACCTTGGGTCCCCAGACGTTGCTGGCCTACAGCTCCCAGCATACCCAGCCAGCATGGTTCAAAAGATCATGGAGGGAAAATAAGCCATGGTGGCTTATTTTCCCTCCCTGCACATGCCGGTCATGAGCTGCCTAATTAGTATAATTACCTTCGCCAGGCGTGGGTTGTCATGAGGTCCGAGCCCAGGGAGGGTGTGTGGCTGGTTTACAAACCACCCTGAAGCCCATGGCTTGTTCTAGGGCAGGGCTCTCTAACCTTGGGTCCCCAGATGCTGCTGGACTACAGCTCCTAGAACCCCTTGCCATTAGCCATGTTGGTTGGGTATGTTGGGATCTGTAGGCCAGCAACATCTGGGGACCCAAGGTTGGAGAACCCTGTTCTAGGGTTTCAGGGTGGTTTGTAAACCACCCCAGCCACCCACCGACCCTCGCCAGGTTTGGACATCATGATAACCCACACCCAGTGAAGGTAGTTATACTAGTTAGGTGGTTTGTAGCTGGCACCCTCAGGGAGGGGGGAAAAGTCACTGTGGCTTATTTTCCCTCCATGATCGTGCGAACCCACCCATTAAGTTTCATACAGGGCCCCAATTATGTAACTCTCTCCCCAGAGAGGGTAGTTAAGCCCCTCTTTACTACATTTCAGACAGGGGGTGAAGACTATCATTCCATCAAGCTTTTACTGAATTTTAATGTTCACAGTATTATCTTAAAGAAGATCTCTGCTGCTGGTTTACAAACCATCCTGTGTTTGGATGTATTTGTTTTATTGTGCTTTATTAGTGATTTATCTAATTTGCATATCACCTTGAGTGCCCATTGGGCAAAGGGGCAATTCACGAATATGTCAAATAAATAAATCCACAAGACGAAAGCTGTTTAGAGAATTTCAGGTCACACCTAGTGCACTGAAGGTTTCAGGAATCCAGTACAAACCCTGCAGCACAATGGTAAGGTGTCTCATTTAGGAGACAGACTGCCAAGCTTGGAACTAGAGACAGCTTCTAGTAATCAAATTCTACTCCATGTGCAGAGCACTGCAGCAGTTTAACACTACATTTACAAAGGTATGCATGCTCTAAAAGATCAATGACATTAACTTAATCTGAAGATAATGGATGTCACTGCTATAAAAAAAATTCAGAAAGCTGAAGAATTAATGTGTTGACTAAGCTATTTATAAACGTGAAGAACAGCTTAAAGTTCAGGACATAAATAAAATAGCGGAACTGGGACTACTGTCCCCCTCTGTGGGAAACAACAAGCCCCTACTGCATAAAGATTTGGGCTGCGGCAAGAATGGAAATCACATCAGTCTTAATCTACATGCGGACCATCAATTGAAAGCTGGGACCTTGGGATATTGCCTTACTAGAAAATTAACCGAAGAACTAAGGGCCATGCGCAATATTTTTTACACATATTGATTTTTACACATGCTGACAACCCTGGATTTCTTTAGCCAACCAGAGTGATGGGGGGTTGAAACCTCCACAATCACATAACCATCTAGAAAGACCTAATTAATACTCCCTAGCTAAATTTAGATTGGTAGATCCTCCAGAGGAAGCGTAACCCTACAGTTTTATATATCTGTATTGCTATCAGAGTTGAAAAAAATCATGATTTTTTTTGCAAAAAATAAAAAAATCATTTTTGATTTAAATCAATGATTTTTTTTATTTAATCAATCCCCCCCCCCAAAATTAGTAAAATTAATTTCAATGGTTCAGGCAACCACTACAGATGGGCACTACATCCATATGTAATGAGGCTAAGGGTCTCCTCTTTATGAAGTTCTTTCCTCTCTCTCTCTCTCTCTCTCTCTTTTTTTACATTACCAGTATTATTGGTTACTAGGCTACCTACACGACAGGGTTGCAAAAAATCATGATTTTTTTTGCAAAAAACTTTTTAAAAATCTTTTTTTTTTCAAAAAATGGGGAAAAATTATTTTATTGATGATTTAATCAACGATTTAACCCTGATTGCTATATCCAGGTCATTGTTGATAGGTTATTTCATGCTTGGTGTCAATTATGTTTTCATGTTGTATTGTTTGTTGATAAAATCATTTTAAAAATTGTAAGAAAATATTTGTGCTAGAGGTATCACCTTTAGACGCATAGACACAGAGAATTCAATAACATAGTATACGACAAGTTTAAGAATTATATTTAAAAGTAACAATATTTTATAGCAATATAAGTAGTTTGTATTTGTTATAACCTTGTTTGGATGTGCCAGAAACTTCCCCCCCAATCACTATTTTCCCTTTTTAGGCTAAGAAGAGATTATGGTGAGGAAACTCCTGATGCACAGAACACCGCTGAAACAAGCCCAGGATTCCCAGCCATTCCCAGCTTGCTCTGTCACAAGCCAAGAGGCTCTGGACCAAAGGAGAGATAAAGCAGATGTGTAATCACCAATCTTTTGCTTTTAATTGGAGCAGTTGGGGCAGGGGGGTTTACTCTTTCTGCCCCGTGTCATTTTCCTGATCCAAATCACTCAGCTGTGTGTCTATTTGTGTTTGTGCGCCCACACGCACCCGCATTATGGACCCTCTGATCAAAATCAGATTCCCCACTCCACTTTTTTCTTTTTAAGTGTTAGGAGATCTGATCAAAGATCTCCTACATCACATCTTGGTGTGTCCTACTGAATTGGTTTCTGAAATAAGTTTAAGCTTGTCACGCAAACCACAACACTGTGAAAGCTGCGGGGAGTGGTGGAGGGCGGCAATCTTCCCTAAATCAGGAAAGACTGTGAACTATTTCACATATTATGCGGAAGCAAACCCAAGTTGCCGCTGAGTGCACGCTCAACAGAGACCTGCAGCCAATCACAGTTCAGGCGCGTCATTTCCAGAAATCCACTCCTGTTTCTAGTAAGTTCCCTCTGCTACTACAGATGCCCTCTCCGTTCTCTAAAATAGTAAGTTCAGTGGGGCTCACCGACACCCACACACCTTTTGTCAATTCCAGGACTCTCCATTAAAACGGAGTCCTGTCCATTCCAGGACTCTCCAAAAAGGTGGTCTCAGCATATGCAAAATAAACTCCATCACCACTGAATAACCACGATATTCTCTCTCTCACGCACGCACAGAGGATTAGTGGCACGGCTTCCAAGGCAGAGTATGTGGTTAATAGGTAGACTTGAGCCTGAACACCTTAAACCAACCACACATTCAGACCGATCCTGCAAGGACACAGGAACAAAGCACGGAGCAACCAGGAATGGAATTATGCATTATCATGATGAGACAGCAAGCCTTCACAAACCAGGAGGCAAGTAGCATCCTCAATCAAAAACCTGCCTACCCAGAGCATGAGCACAGTTTTATCCTCACAGGGCAGCTCCCGCGAGAGTCTCGGGAAGTGAGGATAGGATTCCCTTACTCCACCCAGGAAGAGACGAGAGCCAGCCTATCGGCCTACCTGCACGCATAGCTGACGATCCCACCAGAGACGCTTCCCGCAGCATTGGGAGCAGATTACAGTGCAGCGGCGCCCCCCCCCCCCCCGAAACCTTGCCCGTTCACTCCCGTAAACTGCTCCTTTTTCCACCCGTAAACGGTTCCTATTTGTGACCGGACTTGCTCCGCCTCCGCAGCGCAGGGGCTCCGCCTCCAGCACCTCTCATGAAACGGAGGGAGGTTGGTAAGAAGGCGGCAGCAAGCGATGCAGCGCAGCCTCTCTTGAAAGGCTCCAAACAGCAAGGCGAGAGATGCGCTGGCAATTTCTTCTCACCAAAGAGCAGCCGTCTTTCAGTTTCATCCAGAAAATATGCTCGGATGGGAGAAAGAGTTTGGGGGACTGCCAGAGGTTGCTTCCTTTGGTAGGAACTGTGCCTGTCGGGCTGAGGAGTCATGATGAGGTGCAGTTTTCCTCTAGGGCAGGCGGCAAAGGATATTGCACATGCGACCCTTGAAGGTCTTCCTGCTTGTGAAAATAGGCTGGGCTGCCTACTAGCAACAGCAAAGCCAGAGCACTTCCCTGGAATCTCTCTGTGAAAGCCAGTTCCCAATATGACATTAGCCCTATTCAGGTGTTACAGATTTCAACCCATGGAAGGGAAGACAGAGATGCATGAGTTTCCCCTCCCCCTGTGATGGCGCCACCCCTGGCCTTTCCACGTTAAGCAGGAAGGGCTGAATGGGGATCCTGAGCACAGTTGGGTGAACACACTTAGAATCCTCCCCCACAATTGGGAAACCTGCACCAGAACCCTTATATTCCAACCTGAATCCTGAGATTGTTGTTGGAGGTCCTGCTTCCGGTGGCCTCTCACACTGAGGTATGGGGGTAGCTACTTAGAAGCAGGCCTTTTCAGTAGTAGCACCCCCCCCCCCCATTATGGAATACCCTCTCTAGGAAGGTTCACGTTCACCTGGCACCTACTTTGTCATCTTTTTGGTGACAGGCAAAGACCTTTTATTCTCTCAGGCCTTTTACGTAATCCTCTGTATTTCAGCTGTTATGAAGTGTTTTAAGTAGTTCTTCTGACATCTGTTTTTCTGCCTCTGCTGCTTTTAGTTGATTGTTTATTGTGCTGTTTCTGTTCTACATGGATTTTTATCTTTATGTTTATTGTATGCCACCCTGAGAGCTTTTCGCTCTAGGGCGACTAATAAATTGGGTGCACAATCACAGGCATTAATAGGGTTGTGCTGCTGCCCGCTCTGGAAATCCACACATTGGCACAGTTGTTTTCACTGACGGATCCTATGCACTATCAGCTGTTCACCTGTTTGAGTCCATATTTTAGATGGGGTAGATATATTTTGTTCAATTGCGAAAGAGGGCAGGACAGGAAAATAGACCAATTGCTGCTGTTGTGAAAAGTCACTTGAGTTCTTTTTTCTTTTAAATTTCATTGCCACTTGACCTCACTGATTCCAATTCTCCCCCGCCCCCTGCAACCATATGAAACTTAGGATAGCACTTCATGCATCTGATGAAGTGGACTCTAGTCCCAAGTCCACAAAAGTTTCTGCTGTAATAAATGTGTTACAGAGGAATCCTGTGGTACCTGGCAGAGCATTTTGCATAATTCTGAGTCATCATTAGTGTCCAGAACCTGGATAAAAAGTAGCAGAAGACTGGAGATAAACCCTTTCCCTGTTCAGCCTTGAGAAAGGGAGCCTCTCTCAGCTCTGGGGAGGGAAAACACCCCCACTCCCACTGATCTGCATGGTTCAGCTGATGAGGTGGAGCATGGAAGAGGTGTGTGTGTTTGTGTGTGTATGTATGCAAGGGGTGTGAATGAAGTATGTGTGTCTGTGTGAAAATGTGAGTGGGGTGCTTGCCTGCTTGCCAGCAGTGGCTTCACCCACATAGATCAGTGGCCCTCCCACTTTGGGTGGTGCTCCTGCCCACTGCCAGCATGCAGCCTCTGCCATCCTGGACTGGGGCCAATTATGCTCTTGAGCTGAAAATGGTCCCTTCCCCTGGCGCAGCTATTCAACAATAAGGCGTTCCCTTATCAGGCAAACAGATTTAGGCACAGAAAGCTGACTCTGCTCTAATGTCTGCCATTTGCATGCATCTCCTCCATGCAGAAATGCACAAGTTCCACGTATATCTGGAATCCATGTGTCTCACCTCAGGGGATGTGTATGAACCCTGGAGTGTGTTACTGTGTGTCAGACCCACACTCTCCCTTGCCTTCATGGTCTCCATCATGGTCTCCATCACTGGTCTCTACACCAGTGTGGCGTAGTGGTGAGAGTGTTAGACTGGGACTCAGGAGATCCAGGTTGTAATCCCCGCTCGGCCATGAAACCCTCTGGGTGACTTTGGGCCAGTCACTGACTCTCAGCCTAACCTACCTCACAGGGTTGTTGTGAGGATAAAATGGAGAGGAGGAGGAGGAGGATTATGTAAGCCGCTTTGGGTTCCTTGCAGGAAAAAGGTGGGGTATAAATATAATAAATAAATAAATAAATATTTGCCTCAGTTTGCCTTCTGCTTAAGCCTCCCTCCCCTTTTTAATCTTGGAAAAGTGGGCCCTGCAATAAATTCTTGCAGCATGGAGTAGTTTTGTTCTGTGTTCCAGCAAGCCCAGTATGCTCTTTTCCAGGATGATACATTCCACCCCTCCCCCAACCCAGGTGTCATCCCCCCCCCCATCTCCAACAGATGGGAGCCAGCATAACATTCCATGATCCCTGAGCATCCTCAGTTCTTGTTGGGCTGTTTTGGAGGTTTCCTTACTCATGGATTAAGGAGATAAAGGAGATTTGTTCCCAGCACGGGTCCCAGAGTCCAAGAAGTGCTAGATGGGGCTGTTGTTTTATATTCAGTATCAGTATTTATTATTAATGCTTAAGCCATAGGCCATTTGCATACAGAACAAATAAAAACTATTAAAAAGTACAACAGTACAACAACAACAACAACAACAATAATAATAATAAAAATTACAACAGTATGGTGGTCCATGTGACCCGTAGCTCAAGTTTGGGGAATTTTGAAACTCCTGGTTGAAAGGAAGAATATGTCAATTTTTTTAAGCGTTGCAGTGGATCTCAGCCTGTGGTGAGGTGAGAACCTAAGCGGCCAGGCTCCAATGAGACTGGCTGGAGTTACAACAGAACCATGGCATCCTGTGCTCTTTTTTTTTTTTAATATATATATTTTTAAAAAATTTCAACAATACAAAGAAAATAACACACATATAACTTATATAGTGCTCCCATCACCACGGGACCGAATAATACAACATCTCTATAATTGTTCATTATTCCAAAAATACAACATATCTTGACAGGGCATACTCCCTTTCCCCTTTTTTAACACATATTCCAAAAATAAACCCCAAATATCCTTAAAAATATTTTTCTTTAATTGACCCCTTTTGCATTTGATATTACAAGTCAACATATCATTTAATGCCATATCCCATACTTCTTTATACCAATCGGTAATAGTGAAAACTTGCTGAATTTTCCACTTCCTTGCTATCATTAATCTACCTGCCGTTAACAAATTTATAATTAATTCTTTAACATTTTGAGAACCGGTCACCTTTTCAGTTATTGATAGCAAAGCTAATTTAGGACAAACCTCTAGATCAGCTCCAACAATTTCTGATATTTCTTCAAAAATCATTTTCCAAAAATCCATTACATTTTTACAACTCCACCACATGTGAGCACATGTACCCAGCTTTTGACACCCTCGCCAGCACATTGGAGAACATTTGTTATCTATTCTATTTAATCTCACCGGAGTCAAATACCATCTCCAAATTAGCTTGTAAAAATTCTCTTTAATTCTTATTGACATATTTTTCAATATTCACCTATCCCAAATCTTGTTCCACTCATCCTTTGATATTTCCTCTTCAAACTCTGTATCCCAAACTATTTAAAGATTTTCTGCTTGCTGTTCTGATTTCTGCAACATTTTATATAACATCTTTGTAAGACCCCTGGCTGATGCATTTCCTTCTATAAGTTCTCTAGACATAACCAACTGCTCAAATGCGGTGAAATCTCTTTCATGCTCCTGTCTCCTCTTACATTTCTTACCCCATTGTACTAGTTGAATTAAATTTAACCACGAAATTCTTCCTGCCCCAACCCTATCAATTATTTGCTGTCTTGTCTCCATTTTTTCCAGCCAATCCATTAATCTTATTACCCTTTTCTCTAAAAATTTGTTCTAAATGTCTAACATTCTCTGGGAAATCCTCCATAACCACCACTGGAGTAAGCGGGATATACCTGGTATAAATATTTCCTTATTTCTACCCCAAATTTCTAACATATTTTTTAAAAAGGGATTTTTGTCCTAAACCAATCTAATCTTTTTATCATAATATGTCCTTGTTTTGTAAATAAAAATTTCTCCACCCTATTACCCAGTTCAAATGCTTCTATGTTCTATTTCCCACCACATAAAATCCTTCCTAGCAATAATATCCATAATATATCTAAGTTGATTAGCTATATAATACCATTTTAAGTTAGGGAGACCAAGTCCCCCTATTTTTTGAGCTTTATACCATCTATTCTTAGTAATCCTTGATCTTTTCCCCCCATTACAATAGCTATTTAAAATTACTTGCCAATCTTTAATTTCTTTCTCTGATATCTTATATGGTATCATTCTAAATAAAAAATTAAACTTCGGTAAAATCTTCATTTTAATCAAAGCTATCCTACCAAACCATGATAATCCCAATTTTTTATAATCCTCTAATTTATTTTTAACTTCTTCTTTTAATTTTTTAAAATTCCATTCCCCTGTTTTATCCATATCTTTTAATATATCAATACCTAAATATTTAATTATATTTTTTATCTTTATATCAACTTTCCTTTGTTTAAATCCCCTTTCCTCCAGTTTACTATAATTAAATGTCATTATCTCCGATTTATCCCAATTAACTTTTAACCCCGTTATCCCTAAATTCATCTAAATGTTTCTCTAACCAATCCCAATTTTCCATAGGCCTTTCTAATATCATCTGCAAAAAGGTTTACGGTATCTTACAATCCTGTGCTCTTATTTCTCTCTGAGCTTGCTCACAGGACTCTGGAGTTTTTCCTGTTCTGAACAAGCGAGTGCTTCTCCTTCTGACACTGGGGTGGTTGATAAGGAGTCCAGGGTGGTTTTCAGTAGCATGGACCCGGGTGGTACTGATCCAACAGCTACAAATGGAACCAATCTAATGAGCCAGTATGCCTTCCTTCCTTACCTGCAGGGTGGCCAGGCTTTTAGTGATTTTGGTAGCATGGAAAAGTTTGTGCAGAACAAGGCACCTTAGTGATTTCAGCAGCCAGATGTGACCTTGCCTTTTCCTCAAAAGTTTTAAAAGGCTCAAAGGAGTCTCAAGCAGGACCGGTGCAAGGCAGTTTGGTGCCCTAGGCAAGATCAGATATTTAGCGCCCCCCCTTCCCATTTGAGAGCGCTGTATTTTTTTCCCCAAGGTGTTTCTGGTGCCCCCTTTAGCCCTACGCCCTAGGCGGCTGCCTAGTTGGCCTAATGGTAGCACTGGCCCTGGTCTCAAGTGTGACATTTCAAAGCCACAAAGAAGTTGCAGGAAGATTTCCAGATGGCAAAAATAGCCATCCTGGGCTGAAACAATGGGGTTATGAAAATTATTTGCCAGAGCTGTTCTAGATGCAAAAAGGATGATTTGGGATGGGCAGACCAATCAAGAAAGTACTGAGCCTTACCTATTCAAAAACATTCCCCAAAGTTAAGACATTCCAGGTCTTACACCTGGGCAATGACTTGATCAGGGAGAGACTGGGTGAAGGGATCAGGGTGGTGGTGAATGCCTCCCTCGAAGAGGGAGCGATGCCATCAGCCCTTAAGGAGGCAGTAATAAGACCGCTTCTAAAGAAGCCCTCCTTAGATCCCCAAGATTTACAACTTTCGCCCAGTCTCCAATTTACCATTTCTGGTCTAGGTGGTGGGGTGGGGGCTCAGTTGAAAGCGCACTTGGATGAAGCCGATTATTTAGATCCATGCCAGTCGGGCTTCAGGCCTGGACATGGGATGGAAACAGGGCCGGTGCTACCGCTAGGCAGACCCAGGCGGCTGCCTAGGGCACGTGGCGGAAGAGGGCGCAGAAATGCTGCGCGCCTTCCTCGCCGCCGGCACGGTCCTGCCCCGCCTGGCTGCCTCGCCGACAAAGGCACCGGTCCGCAACCACCAGGTCTGTGCGGGGGGGGATTGCGGGTGCCGGGCGGGCTCGCGGTCGCGCTCGGCTTTCCTCTGCGCACGGAGCTAGGCCGGGTCAGGAGCGCGCGTGGCAGCGGCGGCAGCGACCAGTAGGCAGCGGGGAAAGCAGCTACTGGAGGAGGAGGCGGGCGGGCGCTGGGCAAGCAGGCATTTCCCGGCTGCTTTGCTCCGGAGCCCTCCCCCCCGCACGAGAGGGGGGGCTAAATATAAGCCAGCCTAGGGCGCCAAACTGCCCTGCACCGGTCCTGGATGGAAACGGCCTTGGTCACCTTGGTGGATGATATGAGGAGAGCTTTGGATAGGGGCGATTGCTCCTTTCTAGTCCTCCTCGATCTCTCAGCGGCTTTTGATACCATTGACCACGGTATCCTCCTGGGCCGCCTGGAGGGGTTGGGCATGAGAGACACCATATTGCAGTGGTTCCGGTCCTTCCTCTCTGGAAGGTACCAGAGGGTAGTTCTTGGGGAGGAGGCTTCGGACCCTCGGCCGCTCACTTGTGGGGTGCCGCAGGGATCCATCTTCTCCCTGATGTTATTTAACATCTACCTCAAGCCACTGGGAGCTATCATCAGGAGGTTTGGGGTGCGGTGTCATCAATACGTGGATGACACGCAGCTCTACCTCTCCTTCAAGACCTCACCATGGTTGGCTGTGGAAACCCTGTCCAAATGCCTGGAAGCAGTGGGTGGCTGGATGGGAAGGAACATGCTGAAACTGAACCCCGACAAAACCGAGGTACTACTGGTGGAAGACAAGAGAAGATTAGGGGATGTTGACCTGGTGCTGAATGGGGTACATCTTCCCCTGAAGGACCAGGTCTGCAGCTTGGGGGTCATTCTAGACTCCCAGCTGTCCATGGAGGCTCAGGTGTCAGCTGTAAGCCGGCGGCGCTGTATCAACTCCATCTGATATGGCAGCTGCACCCCTACCTTCCTAATCATCTGCTCCCATCAGTGGTTCATGCCTTGGTCTCCTCTCACCTAGACTACTGTAATGCGCTCTACGTGGGGTTACCTGGAAGACGGTTCGGAAGCTTCAGCTGGTACAGAACGTGGCGGCTCGCCTGATTAAGGGCAGCCGCCGGCGTGATCACATCATGCCAGTGCTTAAGGAGTTGCACTGGCTACCAGCTGCTTGCCGAGCCGAATTCAAGGTGTTGGTTTTGACCTTTAAAACCCTACATGACTCCGGCCCAGTTTATTTCAAGGAGCGCCTCCAGCAATATCAAGTAGGCCGCTCAACAAGATCTGCCACAGACGGTCTTCTCCTTATCCCATCAGCCAGAGCAGCCAGGCTGGTGGGGACTAGAAAGAGGGCCTTCTCTGTGGCGGCCCCCAAACTGTGGAACTCTCTCCCCAGTGACCTCTGCCATGCCCCCTCTTTGATGAGCTTCCACACTTCATTAAAAACATGGCTTTTCAGGCGGGAATATGGGGTGGGTTAGGATTTTAACATTTTATACTATTTTAAGTGTATTTTAATCTGTTTTGTTTTATTGTATGTTGTACATCGCCCAGAGTGGCCGGGTACCGGCTAGATGGGTGATTTAAAAATACAACAAATAAATAAATAATCATGCTTTTGGGAAAATCACTTCAGGGCTGGCCCAGGGGTGTATATTGACATTAGCATTTTGCCTGTCAACAGGCAACTGAATATTTCCCATTTTTATTAGATTGGTTTTGCTACATCTAACTTGTATATGTGACCTACAGGGCTATTAGGCAAGATCCCTTCGCCGTACTTTACCAGCCTTATAGGCAAGGATTTTTTAAGGAACCACATCCTTGGTTGTCAACTCCCTTGGAAGCCTACAGTGTCTGCCCAACTGCTGAGCAGCCTGTTAACAGTACAGTAATACCTTGGATTACAAGTAACTTGGTTTGAGAGCGTTTTGCAAGACAAGCAAATTTTTAAATATTTATTTAATATTTTTTTACTTGATATACAAGCAACGTCTTGCAATACAAGTACTGTTGTACAGCTGAAATTAAAAATCTCTGTACAAATTTTTTTGGGGGGATTTCGTTTTGATATAAGAGTGTTTTGGATTACAAGCACGTTTCCGGAACGAATCATGCTCTCAATCCAAGGTATGACTGTATGTGTGTATAGATACCAGTCTGGTAGTGGCCATCTTTCTGGTGGGAAGAGGCTCCACCCAGCCAAGTCAGTCTGGCACTGAGCATGCACTGCAATATGACTTGCTCTTACTTAACCTGATTAATGTAAATGAGAACTTAAAAAAAATAATATTTTTATGAATACAAAATGGATAGTCACCCACCAGTGGTGGTAACGGAGGATTTTCCAGAGAACGTTAGACATTTGGAATGAATTTATAGAGAGAAAAAGGTAATTCGATTAATGGACTGGCTGGAAAAAATGGAGACAAGGCAACAAATAATTGATTGGGTTGGACCAGGAAGAATTTCGTGGTTAAATTTAATCCAATTAGTTCAATGGGGAAAGAAATGGAAGAGGAGACAGGAGCATGAAAGAGAATTCACCACATTTGAGCAGTTGGTTATGTCTAGACAACTTATAGAAAGGAATGTATCAGCTAGAGGTATTACAAAGATGATATATAAAATGATTCAGAAATCAGAAGAGCAAGCGGAAAATCTTAAGATAGTTTGGGATACAGAGTTTGAAGAGGAAATAGCAAAAGAAGAGTGGAATAAGATATGGGATAGGCGAATATTGAAAAATATGTCAATAAGGATAAAAGGGAATTTCTATAAGTTAATTTGGATATGGTACCTGACTCCGGTGAGAATAAACAAAATAGATAATAAATGTTCTCCAATGTGTTGGAGAGGTTGTCAGGAGCTGGGTACGTATGCTTATATGTGGTGGAGTTGTAAAAATGTATTGGATTTTTGGAAAATGATTTTTGAAGAAATATCAGAAATTGTTGGTATTGATTTAGAAGTTTGTCCTAAATTAGCATTGTTATCAATAACCGAAAAGGTGGCTGGTCCTCAAAATGTTAAAGAATTAATTGTAAATTTGTTAACGGCGGGTAGATTAATGATAGCAAGAAAATGGAAAGTTCAGCAACTTTTCTCTGTCACTGACTGGTATAAAGAAGTGTGGGATATGGCTTTAAATGATATGTTAACTTGTAATATCAAATGTAAAAGGGGACAATTAAAGAAAAACAATTTTAAGAATATCTGGGGTTTATTTTTGGATTTCGTGTTAAATAAGGGGAAAGGGAGTATGCCGTGTCAAGATATGTTGCATTTTTTGAATAATGAATAACAATAGATTATAGAGATAGAATGTATTCTTTGGTCCCATGGTGATAGTAGCACTATATAAGCTGTATGTTTGTTATTTAGTTGTTTTATATATTGTTTGAAATTTTTAAAATAATTTTTTTTAAAAAATGGATAGTCACCAAGCCGAGAAGGCAAATCCCATGTAATTTTCTTGATTTTTAAAGAGTGTTTAACTTGGTAAAAGCCAATTCACAAAAATAGTTGCGAATGGGATATATTTGTTCCTCAAAGGGGAATCTTTACACTGCTGTATTTCACCCATTTCTTATTAGACTTTTCAAAAATTGGACAGCTTATAGCGCTCCCCATGGAAAGTCTCTCTACCAAATTCCAGATGGTTGGACAAATGGTCATGATTTTACAAATGATAGCTTTGTTCAGACATTATAGTGCTATAATCCTGTTTAACCTTTCTTTCTTACCTATATAAGCTTGACTGTGCTTGCACAATTCAAAGAAACACAAATTTTTACTTTGGAATTTTGTTACTTCCTGGAGATGTGCATTCTTTTAAATGAACCAAATGAAGCTTCAATAACTGCATCTCCTATTGTGTTCCTCCACCAGGCATCTTATCTGTCCTTATCCAAGAGTTGCTGAGTTGCAATGTGGAGATTCCTCCTGCTCCTTTAAATCTGCCACTGAATTGAGAGACAGGAAGCCACACAACTACTCTCATCCATTTCCCCCACTGGTTGTTTTCCTTGCACTCCCATCTGCTGTAGTGAGGATTCCAGATATGCTTCACGTTGAGACTTGCCAACCTACCTCCTTTCCTGCCCGCTGTGTTAAGCTGGACTCTTAATTTTGCCCAACTACAGGTAAGGCAGGCAGGCATGTGAGAGACATGATAAAGGAATGGCTCAGGATGTACAGCAGCTGCAGCCTTGCTCAGTGCTTTTCTCTACATGCATTGAATAGTGCTGCACATACAGTAGTCATTGCACTCCGCCCTACTTATCTAATGGCTGGTGGCAAACTGAACCGACTGCCCAGAATATCTGAATCATTTGAGTTATATGATTGTATGAAAGTAAACAATCTGAATTCTAAAAATGTGGAAATAAAAATGTAAGGCCTGAATGGATCTATGGATATTGCCACTGATTTTGATGAGCAACTCTTTGGTAAATCTATGTCTGCCACTGTTGCAGAGTTGAGCCATACAAGAATTGTTTATCTGAACTTCCCTCCCCCTTTGATTGCACTGAAGGCTCATCTTCACCGCTCTCTTGGTGAGGTGGAAAATGCTAACACCTAATTTGTCATAAAGAAACCATTTCACTTCTAATGGCATACAGCAAGGGCCTATTTCTGCTTGGCCTTGCAAATCCAAGTTTGGAATGTAGTGCAAGAGGGAAGACATGACCACAAGAGAAAGCAATTAGCAAGGCTGTAACAAAGATTGAATAAGATCTAAGTAATTTTGTCCTAAAAATGGATACTCTCGAGCAATTTATTTGTGAATGAGCAGGTTTTAGACTGTTTCAATGGTATTTCTAATTTAAAGCACTGCACATGAATGACATAATTTGGTATTGCTGCTTATGCAAGGTTCGCCCAGCACCACCGAAGCATGGAACGTGTGAAGCCTATTTCACGATCCTATTTTTCTTTTCTTTTTTTAGAATTTCAGGCCCAGGTTTCCAGCCACGGGAGCTGAAATAATGACCTGCATTCTCATTTTTCAGTTTTACTTCCATGCAAATCCTGCCAGGCTGGATAGTGAGAGACTGGCTGGGAGGGGCTTGCTCAGAGATGCAGCACAGGCAGCTGATCTAGCCGTAGCTGCTGCAACAGCAATCACAGAGCGTCTGCCAGCCAGGCAACATTTGCTGCAGTCTGTTACCTGCCACTTTCTTCACATCTAGCAAGATTTCTCAGCAGCGAGCTATTGGATCAGGGTCTGCACGGGAGCTTGTTTAAAGAGCAGCTGACTAAAAATTTTAAATCATGACAGCAGTGCCTCTTTCCTCTGCATCTGGACCCCTTCTGGCATTTTGAGTTTTGCATTGCTGATTTTCCGGGGGCCACTCTTGTGTCCTGCGCTCTCTCTCGCTCTCGCTCTCTCTCTCTCTCTCTCTCTCTCTCCCTTCTCCCTTCTTCTTTTTTTAAAAAACACGAACAAAAAAAGATCATTCACCATCAAATGTTTGCTGCATCACTAACTCTCATTATGCTGTACGCTAGAATCCAGTCTGTTTCTTGCCTCTGCTAAGGCAGTGGCAGCATGGATGGTGCTCTTGTGACGACCTCTGCTGATTCTATCAGTCCACTGCGGATAGGCATGCTGAGTAATCCTGCTGTAAATGGGCGAGGACACAGACACACGGAAAATTAACCATGGTTTTCTTCGAGACCACAACTATGTGACTGAAGGTAATATAGATACTGGTGTGATTCATCTTCTGCTTTTGAGTACTAGTGCATTCTAAGGGGAAAAACAGGATTAACCTGTTTGGATAAATTATATATAATGAAAAGTGTATCAGATGTGTGTACATCATTGTGTAGCATATGTAAACAAATCTCTTCGGTTCTGCTAAAATTAAAGGAAATCTTGCCAGGTCCCTGTAAAAAGCTGAAATAAATGGGTCATTTTGATAGCTTGTCGAGAGAAATGTAAGGAGCTGGCACTGCATGACCAGGAGGTAACTTAAGAGATCATTGAATTTGCTAGATTGAGGTTCAATAACACATTTATAGAAATATGTATTTTTACCTTGTACTAGATCTAAAAGAGGATTCTTGCCTCTTGTGCCTCTGTCTTGTGTCTTTCTCTCTGAAATGCTACATTAAAAGGTAACATTTCTGTAAATGTCATGGATGTTAAATCTATAGCGAGCAAACATATGTAAGTCAAGCAAGGCTTGTGTTTACACAGTAGTGTATAGCTTCATAATATATTACTGGAGAGGTGGCTTTAAAATAGTCATGAGTAACATGCATAGCAACTTCAGTCAGCTTTTCTGTGTGATCAGGTTGTGAACTTCCCAAGTATGTAGTTCTGTGTTACACAATGTAATCTAAAAAGAGTCTTGTGGAACCTAAAGATTGACAAATTTATTCTGGGCTGGCATAAACTTTCATGGGCACAACTACCCCCTGGAAATAGTTGCAATGTAATCTGTTACTGTAGCATCTTAAACATGGTGATGCATGTTCTTGGCCAACTAGGATGCCATTCTATTACAGTATCACATTGCCTTCCGAAATGTCATCAAATATAGCTCATGCTTCATTATTGATGATCTGCATTTTTTCTAGAGGTGTGAAACAGCAGGATTACTAGAACTACAAAGCCCATTTTGGGAGGAAACACCAGTCACATGCTTGATCTTAAGGAGTAATATGAATAAAGTCAAAACAGTCATTTTTACAGTATTGCCTCCAAGGCTTTCTCCTTTCATGTTCTACCATTTTGTAGTTTGACGTCTGGTGTCCATGTGCTTTTTATCCTCTGTCAATGTCAACTTTTGTTTCATATTAAGTTTTATATTAAGTACAAATATTTTTAAAGCAGTTGGTGAGGTCATTTTTGGGACCATGAATGATGGATAAAACATGCAGCATGACAACTGCAGTGTGCCCTATTTGCTATACAGGTTTACACATGCGTGCAGCTATAGTTTAATTTTTAAAAAAAGCTGAACTCCTCAAGGGTCCATGATAGCATTTGGTGTCCTCAGTCATCATCACCTGGGAGGCGGTAATAGTTTGCCCAGTTTTTACATTTTAAAAATGTCTCATCCCCAGAAAATCGATATTGTTGATTCTCCTCATTTTGCTGAGCTTGAAGGGTATGGCAAAATAGAGAGAGAGAGAGACTCCTCCCCGTTGTTTTTTGGAAAAGTGTGACTGCAAATTAGCCAATATTTTCTCATGACATAGCAGGCATAAAGCTTTGTCTTCTTCATTAGTTTCTATTTCATATTAACATAAGGGGTGTTCACAGAAGCACCCCACATGCATTGAAAGGAGGAGGGAGTTGTGCCCAGTGGCCCCACCCTCCAGCCCCCAACATGCATTTGGCCAGTGTATGACGGGGTTCTATGCATGCACCAACATATACATACAGAAATTATCCACATGAGGTGGAATCCAGACCCAACTGGTATGCATGTGCATTGATATACATGTGTAGAGCCCATTCATACATGTGCTAAATGTGTGGATGGCTGTGGGCATGGCCACCCAGGTGCAACAGTGGCAGAGGTGGGCATGGCTGGCCTACGCAGCCCTGTAACCCCTCTCTCACATGGGGTTGAACCCCCCCTAAGCTAAGTAGGGTCAGGCCTGGTTATTCCTTGGATGGGAGACCCCTCTAGTTTCCTGCATTGAGCAGGGGGTTGGACTCAATGGCCTTGTAGGCCCCTTCCAACTCTATGATCTATGAATCTGTGAAATGTGGGAATAAATTAAGTTTCTCAAGGTTGTTCCCCCTTGAATCTGTGTATTTAAACTCTCTATTGGCAATCTCCATCCCTTGTTTGGTTTGCTTATATCCCTGAACAGAAACTTAAATCTTCCTGCATTGTGTGTGTGTGTGTGTATGCGTGGCAAAGAAGTGTTTCATGTGGAAAAGTAGTGGAAATATTGGGGGACATTTGCCTTTAGACACTAATGTTTGTTTTTTCCTCTTTCTCTTATTTCTTCACTTATATAACTAATCTGAAGATAAATTCTACCCAGAGTAGAAGCTTGCCTCGTGTATGAATATGGATCAACTGATTTAATTGGACTCTTAGGGCCAGTCTTGCCACAGGGGTGCACTGGGAATTATTCGTGTAGAGGCACAAACAATGAAAAAATTATATCATAATCTAAAATACAAGTGTGTGTTATTCAGGAAAGACTATGGATTCCTGCAGACTTTTCCTAATACAATATTTTTCAAACTGTATGTATTCTATGCTAAGACTTTCTAGGGATTATTTAATTTATTTAGAATATTTAGTATACTTCTGTTCAGTCCAAAAAAAAGGACTTCCAGAGAGGTTTACAAAATACAATAAACAAAAAACCCAAACAGAAATAGATACAAATAAAATAGCAGCATTTACCAAATAACAATGGAGATTAAAAAATAACCAGTCATAGATCTAACATGTCTGGCCAATTAAACAGTTCTTCATCTAGCACCAAAAGAACATCAGACTGTGTGCTAGGTTAGCCTCCATGGATAGAGCATTCCAAAACCAGGGTGCCATTACAAAAAAGAATGTAACCCTAGTCACCTCCATTCTTATATCCAAAGGTGGGGGGAACCCAGAGAAGGGTCTTCCAACAAGATCTTAATACTTGGATAGGTTCTTTTGGGAGAACGTAGTTTGTGAAGTTCTTGGGGTCCAAGCTTCTAAAGTGGGGGGGGGGACATATGGTGCTCCAGATATTGTTGGAATACAACTCCCATAATCCCTAACCATTGGCCATGCTGGCTGGGGACCTCAACAACATCTAGAAGGTCATAGGTTTCCCACTTCCACTTTAAAATTTAAAACCAGAACTTTAATTTGAGCCTGTAAAAGGGAAGTGCAGTGGTATTAAAACTGGTGAGATTTGCCCAATCCCTGTCAGTAAGCAAGATGCTGTATTTTTCACCGACTGCAGTTTCCAAACTGTCATCAACGAGGGCCCCACATATAACACATTGCAGTAATCAAAATTGGATGACAGCAAACAGGTTGTGGCCCTCTTCTGTGTGACAACCCTTTAGATGCTTGATAAGTGCCATCATATCCCCTTCAGTCTTCACTTCCCAAGGATAACCACACCCAGTTCCTTCAAAGTTTCCTTGTAGGAATTTCTAGTTCCCACATCATCTTTGTTTCCCTTCTCTGAATTTGTTCCAATTTATCTGAATCCTTCTTAAGGTATGGTCTCCCGAAGTAGACACAGTAGTTAAGGTGATGTCTGACAGGTGCAGAGTAGACTGGAACTGTTCCTGTGATTTCAAAACTATGTTTCTATTGATGCAACCTAAAATTGCATTTGCCTTTTTTGCAGTCACATCACACTGCTGGCTCATATTCAGCTTGTGATTGACTAAAACTTCAAGATCCTTTTCACATGTACCATTGCCAAACCATTGTATCACCCATCTTATACCTGTGCATTTGATTTAGTTTCCCTAAATGAAGAACTTTGCACTTGTCTGTCTTAAATGTCATTCTATTTTCTGCCCAGTAACCTATCAAGATCATTTTGAATGTTGTTTCTGTCTTCCAAAGTATTAGCTATTCTTCCCAATTTTGTGTTGTCTGCAAATTTGATAACCATTCCCCCCTGTCCTTCAAGACATTAATAAAAATGTTGGAAGAGTATGGGGCCCAGAACCAAACCCTGTAGCACCCCACTCGATGCCTCCCTCCAGTTTGATGAGGAACTATTGATGAGCACTCTTTGCATAAGGTTCTTCAGCCAGCTGTGGATTCACCTAGTAGTAATGCCATCCAGCCCACACTTGCTAATCAGAATATCATGGGGCACTTTTGTCAAGATATATTGTGTCCACCGCATTTCCATGATCTACTAAGGAAGTTACCTGACTGAAAAATGAAATAAAATTAGTCTGGCAGGACTTGTTCTTGACAAATCTATATTGGCTTCCAGTGATCACCACATGCCAATATCAAGCTGCGTTCCTACCCCTTCAGCCTGTTTTGTCATAGATGCCAGATGGGACACAGATCCTCTTTTGGGAGTTGAGCAGTTCCACCTTTTCTTTGTCACCTGTCAACATTTTGCCATCTTTGCTGAGCAGCTGGTCTCCCATTACTTTTATCCTACTTTTACTTTGGACATATCTGAAGAAGCCCCTTTTTGTTATTCTTAGCAACCCTCACCAACTTCATCTCATTCTGAGTTTTAGCTTTCCTGACGTCTTCTCTGCAATTCTGGGCTATCTTCCTGTACAATTCCTTAGTGACCTGTTCCTCCTCCCAACTCCTTCCTCTTGCGTGAGAAGTGAGATTCCATCCCCTCTGTTCTGTAGGGCTCCAGCATCTTGCTTCCTGTTCAGCAAGGTCTGCTGTAGATCTTCTTTTGAAGGCTCAGAGCCACTCTCTTCTGCAAGAGCTTCAAAGCAGTTTCTTAGTTCCAAATGGTACTGAGCGCCTCCTGATTCTCTCTGTCCTTAGTGTTGCTGTCATCCATGCAGGTTGCTCCTCCATCCTGCTCCTCTTTCTGAGTGCCCACGCCTCACACAGTTGTCCTTGCAGAGCCTCCTGTGCTCTGTCCAAGAACTCTTCATTCTGTCTTATATTATACTGTACCTTGAAGTGTGGCCACTCACTGTTCCAGGCCTCTTACCTTGTCTTCTAGTAATGCAGCCAGCTTGCACTTGTTGCAAATGTACATCAGACAGTAAAGCAAATATACTGCAAATGCTGCAGGTCACCACTGCTGAATCACATCCAACAATTTTCGCTTCCTTCTGGGTCCTCAATACTAATGCAGTGGCCCTTCCTCTTTCTTCCCTGAAACAACTCAGTTGTTGGGCCTTTCTAAGCACACACTGCCCACTTACCATATAGGGATTTTTTTGTTGGGGACCTCCTTGTTGACCCTGAACTTTATTGCTAAACTCCTGTTAGCTCCCCCTGTTCACTCGCTCAGGAATTTATTTTATATTTCATAATTATTTCGTATGCATTAAACACAAGCAAGAATTTAAATTGTGCACTCATAAATTGAGGAAATTAACTTGATAGAGCATGGAGGAACCAAAAAGAGGAAAAAAAACATACATAAACATGCAAAAATCTTCAGTGGCTGCAGAGAGAACTAGATTGTGGGGGAAATTAGCTTAGTTCTCTCAGCAATTCAGTTGAAGGGCTCTGGTGCAGAAAGCTAGGCCACCCATATGTGTAAACAATCTGGGCTGACCTGGGCTGGGCTTCTGAATGTGAAGAAGTTAAAGAGACGGGGATTAAGTAAATTGGAGTCCCTAACACTCTTTAGAGAGAAGAAGAAAAGTTTGGGAGAGGTTTGGAAGAGTGGGGAGGAGAAAAAGGATTTCAGGGAGATTTGTCCTAACAAGAGATGGTGTGATCAAGCTAATCCTGATGCACATGTACAATAACAAAAATGGATGGGAGAAGGAGAGCTCAACTCATATTCACTCTCATTTACAGTGTTTCGTGCACTCCACTTCCTCCTGTTTCCTCTAGGGCAGGGCTCTCTAACCTTGGGTCCCCAGATGTTGCTGGACTATAGCTCCCAGAATCCCTTGCCATTAGCCATGCTGGCTGGGTATGCTGGGAGCTGTAGGCCAGCAACAACTGGGGACCCAAGGTTGGAGAGCCCCTGCTCTAGGGAAAAGGGCCTGCACACCACAGACAGGCTAGATCTGCAATGAACACAAGCATCTTGGGCCATATACAATTATCACTGTCAGCTTGACCAAATCTTCTGGAGGACTTGGCCAACTGTGGTGGAAATAAAGGGGAAACCTGAGGAGGCGAGCAGAAAGGGGGTCCCAGAAAAGGGGTCCCCCACTTGTTAACCAGGGAAGGCTGCACTAAGTGGTTGGGGCTGTGACAAAATACAGTCTGAAATCAGATCAAGTTGCACACACACATAACCAGAGAAAAGGGGATGCAGAATAGGAGGCTATAATTTGTACAAGGATCTCCTGAAAATGGGTTTGCTAGATCTGACCTTGTGTATGTGTCCTACAGGGCTATTAGGCAAGGTCCCTTTGCTGTCACTTTACTTGCTTTGGCTTAGGCAAAGATTTAATAAAGAAACCACATTTTTGGTTGGCAAATCTCTTGGGAGCTTACAGTGCCTGCCCTACCTCCAAGCAGCCAGCTAACACCTCTCTTCAGCTCCTGTGTGCAGGCATTGTTGTACATTCCCTCCTGGCCCCAAATGCAACTTTATTTTCAGCCAGTTGCAACTAGGCTTGTACTCTTTTTTCTCAGCAATCCCAGTGGAGTTGTATGACTTATACTTTGGGACATCCTGACTCATGAGCCTTGACTGTTGGTATGCCTATTTTCAATAAGACATGCAAAATTTTGTGTACCCCCCATTTTTTTTCTTAACCATGTTCCGGTTTCTGTCCTGGAAACTCCCAGTTTTAGTTTATCACATGTAGCATTTACAAAACAAATGCCACCACTGAAGCCAAATTGGGGCTCCCCCCCATTTTTGATGGGTATGTCCAACAATGCTGACGGATGGTTGCCAATGTCTTTCAGTAAGTCATTCACTTGAGGCCCAGTGTCAACTTCAAAGCGATGGTTTTCAGCTACCGTACATTAAACAGGATGACCCTGGTTTCCTTCATAAAAGGCTATCGACAAAGTTGTATACCGCTGGTTAATTTTTGTATAGCTAGAAATTGGAAATCTCCTCAGCAGCCCATCCTACAACAATGGCTTGACAATATATAGAACATGGGCATCTATAAATTCACCCAACACACGTGCAGCTGGAAAATGAAAGCTGAATGGAGATAAGATGCAAGTGATGAAGGTTGAGGGTCTCTGTAATTTGGGTGAGGGGGTCAGGGTACCTGTGATTGATGGCGTGCCTCCACCCTAAAGACTTGGGGAGCAGCCAGATACACAGTTTGTGTTTACTACTGAATCTGACATTGCTTCTGGGTTCTTGGAGAGTAGCCACATCCATTGGCATGCAGTTACCAACTTCATCTTATATGGAGGTTTAGCCCTTTCCCAGAGAAGAGAAACCTCAAACCTGGAAACCATAATCCAAACTTTTATAACCAAGAATTGACTATGTTTCCTCCAGGCCTGACACAAGCCCCACAGCAGCAACAGCAGCAGATTAAAGTGAGGGCCATTATCTGAGGGCTTTCTCTTTGCTTGCTTGTTATGTGCCTGGGGAATTCATTAGTTGACCTGGGAAGGATGAGGGTGCCCTGATTAGTGTGGTCATGGGTAGGGGGAGGTATGGCATGGGGCGGGTTACAGGCCAGTTATGGAGAAAAGTGATCAGGCATCTTATGCCTGTTCCCTCTACTGGTTTCCCCCTCAAATGAAAGGTTCCTTGTTGACTTAGCTGCTTTCCCTCTGGTCTGTTGGTGTTGCTGTTGAATGCCAGGTCAGTCCAGAATAAAACCTCCAAACCGGTCCAGAATAAAAACTCCATGATTTGATTGTGGATGGGGGGGGGGGCTGACCTGGTATGTATAACTGAGACTTGGGTGGGGGAATGGGGAGGAGTTAGCCTCTCGCAGTTGTGTCCACCTGGATGCTCTGTGCAGCATCCAACATAGACACGAGGGATGGTGGCAGAGGTTGTGTGTGTGTAATCTATAAGGATTCCATCTCCCTCCCCAGGCTTCCTGTCTACCTGAATGCCAATCTTGAATGTTTGTAACTTGAGTTGGGCATTCAGGACAGATTAGGGATCCTGCTGGTGTGCCCACCCACCTTGCTACCCATCAATCTCTCTGGTTGAGCTGCTGGAGATGGTCTCGGATTTGGTGTTGAGGAATCCCAGGATGTTTGTTCTGCAGGATCTTAACTTACATGCTGAGGCCATTGGATCTGGGGCAGTTCAAGACTTCATGACAGCCATGGGGCTATCTGAACATGTTATCAGTCCAACACATGTGGTAGGACACACCCTCAATGTGGTTTTCTCAGTTGGGCAGGATGATGATGATCTGAAGGTTGGGTTTTTTAAACATCTATTCTCTTGTCATGGTCAGATCATTTCCTGTTTAGACTTCCAGTGGCTTTTCCTCTCTGCAAGGATGGGTGGTGTATTGCAATGGTCTGCCCCCAGAGGCTAATGGATTCTGAGGGATTCCAGAGGACTGGTATGACTGCCCCTCCTGTCGATATCATGGTCACTCTGTGGAACATGGAGATGCCCTGGGTGGTTGACATAGTCATGCCTAAGTGCCCTCTCCTTCTTTGCAAAGCCCAGGCAGCAAGTTAGTATACGCTGAGCTGAGGGCAATGAAACAAGTGGAACAACAACTAGAATGCAGGTGGAGGGAAACTCGTGCTGGATGTGATTGAACACAGCTTAGAGTCCATTATCGAGCCTATTCTGTGGTGGTGAGGGTGGCACATAAGCAGTTCTTTTACACCTCCATTGCATCTTCACAGTGTCACCTGGTGGGGGGGGGTCCAGGTGGTGAGTGGCCTGTTGCAATATGGCCAAGAGAGAGAGTTGTTTGCACCCTTGGTAGCATGATGTGATAAGTCTGTGCTACACTTTGAAGATAAAGTCGTTCACATCCATCAGGACTTAGACTCCACAGTTAGTGCAGTTCCAATAGTGGAGGTGTCAAGAACACCATTTAGTCCAGTTGTGTTGGATGAGTTTCAGTTGTTGAGGCCTGAGGATGTAGACATGCAAAAGGGAAAAACACAAATTACAAAACATGCATAGGATTAGGATGCAAAGGCAGTCAGGTCAGTGGGGTGGGCAGTTTATTAAGCTTGCAGTCCCATGCTTACAACTCAGGACTTATTTCTGAGGAAACATGCAGAGGCTCAGGCTGCAAACCTTCCCGCAAAAGTAAATTAGGGTGCAATCCTATGATCACTTTCCTGGGAGTAGGCCCCATTGAACACAATGGGAATTACTTCTGAGTAAGCATGTATAGGATTATATAAGTGAACAGTATTTATCTCCACCCCACCAATTTATTTCCTGTTTTTATTAAAGCTTGTCATTCCATTGCTGGATAATGGCAACTGACAAACAAAATAGCCCCAGATTCCTTCCACTGCAATCATGCGAACCCACTTTTCCTAAAGAAGGAGGAGAAGGAGAAAAACAAATCCGCTTGTCTGTTTGTATAAGGTCAAATACAGTTCAGAACTTCTCTTACCCACCACCCTCCCCTTTTTGAGAATTTCCGAAGACTTGCTCTGGAGAGAACAAAGAAGAGAAAGAAAGACCACGATAGGGGAAGGAAGAAGAGGAAAAGAAGAACGCTGATTGGAAATGGAGAGAGAATTCCCCAAGCCAAGTGACTCCTTTCGGAGGGGTAGCACTTCAGAGGAATTGGGGTGGGGCGGGCTGTACATACCATAAAGACATTTATGAGGTGAAGTGGCTGAAGCTTTTTTTCTTCCTTTTCTAAAACTGTAAAACTTATTTAAAAGCTCTGTGCTCGCTGGCAGTGGAATGAGGCGCTCTGCACGCAGCCCCCCCAGCACTTCCTGGAACGTGACAACACATGCCTCCTAACCCACTTTTTGGTATATAATCTGCTGTCTGCAGCTATGTGGAAGATGTTAAATGTCAAGAGGGGAAAGAAGCTGGTGGAGGTTAATTAAACCCTTTGCTGTGCTGAAGCCACTGAACATCTGCAGAAAGCAAAAACTCTGGTATGGAGGAGTAAAATCAGATGCTGTATGAAATACTAGTATTTCACAGGGAGGTCTTCCTGCCCTTCGCTCCCTCTCTCTTTCTCTTTCTCCTTTCATTGCAAGCTTCCAGCAGTGGGCATGTAAGAGTAAAAAAATTGGTGGGGGCACACAATAAATAGACTGTGGAAGGAAAGGTGGCAGCCTCCCCTCTAGTTTAAAAGGCTGCTGTGTTCATACTACACCCCCTATTGGTCTGCTAAGGGAGGGAGTCCTAAGGTCTCCTAGCCACTGCAAGGCTACTGAGCTCAGAGGGAAGAGATAGGCTTGTATTAAGGCAGATTATGTCATTGGAGCAGCTCAGAGGTTTTGGGGCACATGCCCTGGTGTGTCACTTCTAACAAAGCCTATGGGTATGGGATGGGCCATGCAGGAGAATTCAATGCCATGCTTGGAAGGAACACAGGCTGGTTGGAAGCCTGAACAAGAGCACTCTTTCTAGGCGGGAGGGGACAGTGTAATGTTTTGTGGCAGGCCCCTGTAACCACCTCCTATTAAACTGGCATAAAGGCAGCTCTTGTTGCATCATTGCTAACTTCAGAGATCAATGTAAGATTCTGGATATTTATTTATTTATTGGATATGACCAATGAACCCCTAAACAAGCTGGGTCTGCATATCTGAGGGGTGATCTATGTATGTATGTTTGTAATGTATGTGTCCTTTTAAGAGTTAGAGGAGAGGTTCCGGGCAGAGGTTTCTGCCCTTTGGGATCAGATATCAAAACAGATCCATTTTATCCCAGCTCTGCATATTTACTAAAGAATGTAAGAAATGTTTAATTGAATTGTAGCTTTTATTTCTCCTCCTCCTTTATGAAGTGCCTAAAATGTGCCTAAAGGTACAATCCTATGCTTGTTTAGGCAGAAAAAAAGTCCTACAACTCCCAGCATTCCCCAGCCAGCATGGGTGGTTGGAGAATGCTGGGAGTTGTAGGACTTTTTTCTGTCCAAACATGCATAGGATTGTGCCCTAAATGTATCCATTTTAGGCACTTTATGGAAAAAGGAATGAGAAGAGAAAAGGAAAGGAAAGCGAGCAAATTTGGGTATCAATTATTTGAGTTACATAATATTGCCCTAATGTGGCTTTTGGAAATAATTTGAGTAGTATCCTCTGATCCAGACAGATGGGCCTCCATGCCATTATTATATGCACACAACCCAAGAGAGACCTCTGGCTGACGGCAGAGGCCAGTGTGTGCTTCCCATCAGCTCTGCATTCCCAGGACAATTGGCCATTGGAGCGAAGTGTTCTTTCTGGCAGGCAGAGTGGGAAGCAATCTCCCTGCAGCTGCTCCTTCCCTGGTCCAAGGCTGGGGCAAGGCTGGTGTTCCCCTTGCTATGATGTTCTTTGTGGGAGACAGAGGATGCAACTTCCCAGTGTTCCTTAGTCCTCTGGTTAATGGCAGAGGCCAGAGTATCCTTTAAATAATGTAACATTATTACATAACGGTCGGTTATTGATGCTAGCAAAACACACACACATGAACTGTATCAAACTGCCTTATGCTGAATCAGGCATTTGGCCTTTCTAGCCTCTGTCTAGAAGTGGCTCTCCAGTGAGTTAGGAAGAGGTCTTCCCAGTTTTGTTACAAGATATCAATTTAACTGGAAAGGCAAGAAATTGGCTGGGACTTTTGGTATGCAAGATACATATGGTTCCTCTTCAAATTATGATAGGTGGAGTGAGTAAGAGCTCCCCTCTGTGTATTGCATTGTTTCTCTGTGCACAGATATATTGCACTTCCTAGTGGAATAATTGTGAATGGTGTGCAAGCCACCCAGGGTCAGGGATGGAACACGGAACACAGATTTTGCTCTCACTGCAATGCTGCCCTGAGTTAAACATAGTTTCCCCCATAGAACTGAATGGCAACCATTCAGTTACATTGGAGAATGTAGTAAAGGTGTGCACTTGAGGACACATTGGAGTGGTTCACGGGCAGTGCAATCCTATGCCCTGGTGTGTCACTTCTAACAAAGCCTATGGGTATGGGATGGGCCATGCAGGAGAATTCAATGCCATGCTTGGAAGGAACACAGGCTGGTTGGAAGCCTGAACAAGAGCACTCTTTCTAGGCGGGAGGGGACAGTGTAATGTTTTGTGGCAGGCCCCTGTAACCACCTCCTATTAAACTGGCATAAAGGCAGCTCTTGTTGCATCATTGCTAACTTCAGAGATCAATGTAAGATTCTGGATATTTATTTATTTATTGGATATGACCAATGAAGCCAATTATTTATTTATTGGATATGACCACTAGACAAAGTCTAGACGGCCATAGGATTTTTCAGAGTCCCAAGGCCGGCCTTGGAAACTTGCTCCAAGGTCGGGGCTGGGACTCCGAACTCACGAGTGCTCTCCCCCCGCACTCGCAACCAGCGCAGAAAGTACTATGCCAGCTGTGGCTCTGAGGTCACAAGAGCGACCTTGGAGATGGGCTTTTGGGGGGCAGAAGGGGGGTGAGGAGGGGAGGAGACAGGCTCTGCCAGCATAGAAAGTATCCTGGCGGTGCCTTGCACTCCTTCCTGCCTGCTCCAAGGCTGAATACTTGGATGGTCGAAATCAGTGTTTTGCATGGCAGGAGGAGCGAGAAAGCGACCTTTGCCTCCCTGCTCCTCCCACCATGCATAGGATGCCCATACTCCTCAGAGTTCGGAGGGTTACAGGCATCTGGATTGGATTGCACCCTAAATCTGCTTTCTGACCCTGTTGCCCCTACTTTTTAAAAAATAAAGCCTAGCCCAGGAGGCCCATCCTGGGTTCTGTTTATTGATCAAACTAGAGTAGGCCTGTGCAACTTATGACTCATCAGCTGAAACACAGCCCACAAGCTTGTAGGACAGCTCATCAGGAGCAAGTACGTTACTGTCTTGGTTTTGTTGCCTTCCAGGGACTGAAGAAATCTCTGTGTGTTTGTGAATGAAGCACTTCGTAAGCCGCACTGTACATCCCCGTAGACTGTTTTCAGTTTGGTAGGTCACAAGTTGTGCAGGCCTGTACTAGAATATGATGAAATTTTGGAAACTGGTTGGTATACATTTATAAGTGAATTTTTATCCCACCTTTATGATGCAGGATCAAGGCAGCTTACTATATTAATTGAAACTACGATCTCAAACTAACATTAGAAAAATACAGTCAAGTACAATAGAGACAGGCATGAGTGATAGAAGGCATTCCCCAAATTAAAACATCATCTGCCCAACAAAAACTTGTCAGAATAGAAGTCTCCATTGACCTGTAGAAAGCAGCAAGAGTAGTAGTGCCATCAGGGCAGGATTCGATGGCAGAAATCCTCAGCAGAATGAGGAGGAGAGCCCCACATACAGTAGGGCTAGCTTATTCCATTTTGAACTAAGTGAAGTAATACACCTTACCCTCTGAAGAGTGCCCTCCCCAAAGGCCATTAAATCCAGAGTCTAAAATTACCTAAAGGCACTACTAAGAGAGGGGGCACCCAGACTTGATTGGAAACTGTGTTCCACAGCTTGGGTGCAGCCACAGAGAAGGCCCTCTCTCTGGTCACTGCCAACCATACTTCCACCATAGGCAGGATACAAAAAAGGCCTCTTCACAAGGAGACAGGCTGGTGTTTAATTAGAGTTCAAATAACATATTGGCTGAAACATGAGCTATTACGTAAAGAAGCTCACAAATGTTATGTTGATCACTAAGAAGTTGCCCTATAACGGAAGCAAATAATTAGCAAAGCTCTGGTGAAAGAATGAACCATTCTATTGATTTAATTATTTCTGAAAAGTAACAACAACTTTGAAAATTCTAATGGTAAAAATATTATGATAGACTATTAATTTTGCACTGAAATGAAGAAAGAGTTTATATTTTTGGCCTATAATACTTTGAAAAGATGGAACTAACAATCCCCCTTTTTTATTTATTTTCAGGATATTTTGACTGCAGTTTTGGTAATGTTTGAGGCTGGGAGGGTGGGTGAAGAACTCAACCATAGTCACAGCAATGCACATGATGTGCAGATCACAATCTGATGTGGTACTGTTATTGGTGGCCAAGCTATCAAAAAATTTGGGTGTGCAGGAACAGAGCTGTCTTTTCCATATATATTGATTTGGATATTATGGGGCTAATTTCTTGGTTGTGGTTGCTAAAACCAAAAGATCCAAAGTTCAGGCAGCAGTTGCCACAAAGTCTACAGAGCAAGGGAAGGGACAGCTAGCTCAGCTACAGGTCAGGAACCTTGCTCAGTTCCTTAGTGCTGAAAAATGCTGAGGAGAAGAAGGTGTCAGTTTCAAAATGTTTCATGTGTGCAAAGACCCTGCAAAGAAGAATTTAGAGTAAAGGTAAGCCCTCCTGATTGGTCAGTTAAAAGAGCACATGTTATCTTTAATATATTAGCAGATTAATTGAGGCTAAAATACAGTTTTTTAGAGGTTTTGAAGGAAAAAGAATCTGAAAAAGAAAGAATATTAGTGTTGCTGGGGAGAAGCTGAATGCTTGGAAAAGCTGAGAGCTCCAGTATCCCTTTGAAGGTTCATAGTTTGGGGGTCCTCCTGGAGCCATCTCTGTCACTTGAGGCTAAAGCAGCCTCAGTGGCATGGAGTGCCTTCTATCAGCTTTGGCTGCTGGCCCAGCTACACCCCTATCTGGACAGGGATAACCTGGTTTCAGTAATCTATGTGCTGGTAATCTCCAGGTTAGATTACTGCAATGCATTCTATGTGAGGCTGCCCTTGAAGACTGTTCAGAAGCTGCAGCTTGTGCAAAATGCAGCAGCCAGACTCATAGCAAGGACCAGAAGGTCTGAACATATAATACTAATTCTGGTATGCTTGCATTGGCTGCCTCTATGCTTCAAGGTGCTTATTTAAAGCCTTACACTGCTTGGGGCTGCAATACCTGGTGGAACGCCTCTCCCAACCTGAATCTACCCAGTCACTAGGATCAACATCTGAGGCCTTCCTATGAGTGCCACCTCTGAGGGAGGCTTGGAGGGTGACAAGGTAGAGGGCCTTCTCAGTGGTGGCTGTCTGATTATGGAATGATCTCCCCACTGATGTCTGCCTGGTGCCGGCACTGTCATCTTTTTGGTGCCAGATTAAGATCTCCCTCTACTCCCAGGCATTTAATACCATATGATGGGGCATTTATGTCAGCTGTCTTTGTAATATGTCTAGTTCGAATGTCTGACTGCCGTCTCCCAAAGCAGTTACTTTATTCCCAACTCAAGGATGGAAAGCGGAATATCGGTGGTCAGTATAAGAGTTTAAAGATGTTCTTAAGGCTAATCTAAAAAAATGCAATATAAACATCGAGACTCTGGCCCATGAATGCTCTAACTGGAGGTTGGCCTTTCACCAAGGTTCTATGGACTTTGAAGAAGCCCGAGTGCAAGGTGAAAGGGAGAAACGTGCTAAGTGAAAAGCACGTCAAACGAATCCTTTACAGGACCATCTTCCATCTGGTAACCTGTGTCCTCACTGTGGGAAGCTGTGTGGCTCTAGAATTGGCCTTCACAGTCACTTATGGACCCATCGCTAGAGTCTCTACACAATTTTATACAATTTCCTCTTTATATAATTTTTTTTTTTGTAATTTTATCCTGGAAGACAATCTTACTCGGTCACAAGTGATTGCCTACTACCATGTCTATTTATTTATCTAGTGGTTCGTCTAGTATTTTTATTGAAATTGTTTTTAGCTGTTTAAATTGTTTTAAATTTTGTATATTGAAATTTTATGTGGTATTTTATTATCTGTATTTGTGCTTTGTAATTTTATGAATTGTGAACTGCCCAGAGAGCTTCGGCTATTGGGCAGTGTATAGAAATGAAATGAATGAAAAAATAAACAAATAAAATATTGAATGGTGTCATTCCACAAACTCAAACAGCATTAGTGGAGCTCTGCCAAATCTTTTCATTGTGCAAGCGGTTGCTCATTACGCTTGTGCAACCAGTTGTGCAAGCAGTTGCACAATGGTTGCACGGAGTTATGCACAACTGGTTGCACAATGGGTTGTGGAAACAATGCACAACCACTCTTATACAAACATCACTTAGTTGGATTCTCCTCTTCTGTGCAGTTCAGAATCTAGTTTCCGCTAGCACAACATCATTTGCACTCATGGAATGACAATGTTGGATACTGCCCATTGCTGGTGGAAAGTGCCTAGAGAAAATTGGGACCTAGCCTAGTTTGGTTTAGCTGAATGCATTCACTCCCATTATTTTATTACCCTTTTGCTCTTTTGGTTTTGGTGTGTGTGTGTGTGGTAACCATTCAGATGTCAAAACCTCCCCCCCCAACAACAATAATATTGTTATTATTTTGTTGTTTAAACTTTATGGTATCTTTTCTGGTTGGTTTACCCACCCCATGACTAAAAGCCAAACCCCACACTACCTAAAGGAATTTACAAGAGACCCAGTGGATTTTAAGACTGTTTGGTGGAGGCAGTTGGGGAAAATAAAGAATTCCACCTGGTGGCAGTGGAAAGATTACTGGAAGGGAAGGGCAAACAAGAGTGGGGCACTCTATTTGGCCTGGTCTCCCTTCCACTCATGGATCAGGGCATAGCTGGTTCCATGACATTTGGCATTACATGGCTGTCAGGAAGACTGATTCTTCCATGTGTTGACTATTTCATTTGGAATGTACTTTGACAAAGGTTAGCCTGCTAAACAAGAGCTAGACAGCTGTTTCCTTTCCTTAAAAAAGTAGAAGGCAAGTACAGATGGAGTGCTAAATTACACTAATATAATCCTAATGCTCTAATGATATATGTTCATACACTTCCAGATATTCTCTCGAGATCTTTTTAAGTGTCTGGGGATCCACATCTCCACTACACCCCCCCCTCTTTTTGTAGTGCCAGTTCAAGCATTTCCTGCTTCTGTTTGCTTGTGTCATGAGAATCGTTTTTGTTCCGAGCAGGAGCATCTGACTGTAATCAGAGCCCTTAAGGGCTGCCCGGAAGCCCCTGAACTTGGAGGCTTCTTCCGAGATTCCTATGCCCTGCTGGGCTGAAACCAGCAGGATGGAGGAGTGGCAGAGGCAATCTTTGCCTCCTCGTCCTCTGAAGTTTGTTTTTTTCCGCTAGATGGGCTTTCCAGCTAGGGCACTTTGGAGGGAGAGGGGAGGAGGCTGAGGATAAATAGTATCCTGGCCTCTCCTCTCCTCCCCACCCACTGGAATGCCCCCTTTCCCCCCTCTCCAAGGTCAATTTTCTGTCCTCTGAGAGGCAGCTGGCACAGTTCTCTCCTCACCAGCTGTGGGGGGTCAGATCTCCAACTCCCCCTTCTGAGGTCAGAGCGCTGTATCCAACCTCGAAGGGGGGGGGATCCGAGGCATCCTGTGGTCCCTGGGACACTCACCCAGGGACCATAGGATTGCTCTTTAAAAGATACTTAATTGTTTCCCAGTCCCACTGAACAGACCCTAAACTATAAATATAAGTACGTAATAAAAAATAGTAAATTCTAATTTTTCTACTATAAAATATTCAGTATAATTCTACTATATTTCATAATTGCTGACTGAATTAATAACTCTCTATTCTTTTAATTTCTTTAACCATTCTGAAAAGAACACATTTAGCAAAGAAAAATGTCCTTTATTGAAAACCGAGGTCCGAGTAGAATACAAGACATACACTTTACCTTTCACGGTGATGTAGATGCTGAAAAAGCTCCTGTGGTAAGCAACAGGAAGCGTTCTGCATGCAACTGTGTTCTTTAATTTTGCATTATTCAGTGCTGCTTTTGAACTGCCCATTTCAATTAGACAGTGTTTTATACGTGAGGTTATGACCTTGCACATCAGATGCAGCAACTAATATGATTTGAATACACTTTCCTGAGCCTTATCCTCCATGATAGTCCAAGAGCAGGTGTCAAAATATTTACTTCATAAGGCACAAAAGATCTGACTATCTGGGCATATTACAAAAGTTTTGGTATCTCTAAAATTGCTATTCTTATGAGCAGCTGGTGGGGCGTTTAGGTTGTGGCAGCCCCCTAAAAAACCCCTTTGACGCCATCATAAGGTACATGGATGAAACAAGCAGTATCTGTTAGGGAATCTGTACAGGCCTGTGGCTCATGCTGGATCAGCTTGTCTGAGCGTGGAAAGCTAAGCAGGGTCAGGCCTGGTTATTACTTGGATGGGAGACCCCTCCTCTAGTTTCCTGCATTGAGCAGGGGATTGGACAGGACTCGATGGCCTTGTAGGCTCCTTCCAACTCTATGATCTATTAAATCTATGCATGTGGGGGATCACAATAGACAGTTCTTATGAGTAACCCTAATTCATGTCTGGGGTGTGCATTTCTCACTTTAGTAGTATCTTCGGAAGAAATATAAAATACCGTAATATAGCTAACGACCTCCCTGAGTGGCCACTTGTCTCTATAAATAAAGTTAAGGATTTGATTTCATCTCTTCAGACAAGGAGGGGACATGCTATGCTATGCTGTGCACACACATCAATTTTCCAGGTAATCTTTCTTCCAGGTGGTCATCTAGTATAGTCATGCCAAACTTGATCCATCTGACCTTAAGAATTGCAGACCTATTAGCCTCTTTGATGCGTATTCTAAATTATATACTCAGTATCTCCTTTATACACTACAAGTCTGGGATAAAGAAAATTATATTATATGGCTACAGTTGTAGCCCAATGTTAAGGTTGAGTCAACTGAATTTCAATTCATTCTGCCCTTATAAGCAGAAATGGAGGCGGGTGAGATGCATAAGTTCTTTGGCTTATACTGAAAATAACAGCTGAACAGACTCATCGGAAACAAACTGGGTGATGCAGAAGAGGTCTGTGAGGATGGTCTATGCAATTTTGAGGTAGAACAGGCAAGAAATCACTTATTTATAGGTGTTGGAGAAATTTGCAGTGGATTCAGATGAGTTCAGATTTCTGAAACCAACCTGTAGATTCTGCAGCGGACGGACTTTTTCTGAGTCATGTGGATTCTGCAGACTTGCTGACCAGTTTTTAACTTTTGGAGGGGATTTAGCAAATGCATGCTTGTGCTAATGCACACTTGCATTAATGCACATTCACACAAATGTGCATTTGCGCAAGTGGAACAAAGTTCCCATACATTCCTAATAAAACCCCCAATTCTTTAGTGGATGATGGAATGAAAGATGCCTGACAATCCATGAACCATAGACCGATCAGATTTAACCAAATCTGTACATCCTATAAATTATACTTTAAAATTTGATGAGTGACTTCCAGCAATTTGACTGATATTGACTGGGTTCAGACAACATAATAACCCACACTCAAGGGTTGAGTGTGGGTTGTTGCTGAACCGTGGGTTGTTGTTGAAACATGTGTTATCATTTTGTTTGAACCCAGCTGTGCTAACAAGCCATGGTTTGTTAACCGTGAACAACCCTTGAAGAGAACCCATGGTTTGTTGTTGGGTTGTTCACCATGGTTTGTTATCTCGGCTGGGTTTAGACAACATGATAACCTACTTTTCAACCCACCGACCGTTCAATGACAACCCACACTTAACCCTTCAGACAACCCGTATTGTCTGATCCCAGTCACTGTCTTTCCCTCCTCCCATAGGCCTACATGAGGTTCACTTTGTAGTAACGTTGCTCCCATTTGTATAGCATGTTTTGAAAAACAGTTTGTCACCTTAGGTAAGGGAAAAGATATAGTATGTGCTCTGCCCCAGAAAAATATATATAAGGTATTTGTGGGTTTGGGGGAAAGTGTGATTTTTCTTCCCATTTTAGCCTATGGAATTCCATAACCTCTTATTTGCAGATTGGAAAGGGAAACAGAATGGCGTGAGAATGCTGCCCTCTGGTGGAATGGGAACATCTCAATGCTTTTTGACCCCGATGAGCCAGTGTAGGGAGGTTCTTTCTGAGCGGACTATGAGAAGAGACACTGAGTTGTAAAGGAAGGTTCTGCCCTACCCTTCCCCAGTTGCCAGTCAGTAGATGCTTGACAGCGAACTGTCTGTAACTGAGGCCTCCAATTACTCCCGAGTCCTAGACTGCACAGCTCGAGACAGGTTTTATATTAAGAAATAACCTACTTTTAGGGAACATATCTCTATTGGACTCCCTTCCTTCTATTTTATTTTGTTGTTTAGTGACTTACTTTAAATTGTTTATTCATTTGGATGTTTATTGGAAATGGCTGTCTAGCTAAAATGCAGAACGGGGTGTGTGGGGAGGCGGAGATTGCCTCTGCTGCTCCTTCCATTCTGCATTGGACGCTCGTAAGCCTCCAAGTTTGGGGGCTTACGAGCATCGAGGGCGCAGTTGATAGGATTGCACCCTAAGAGGCACTTTAACATTCATTTTTAAAACGCATTTTATCCCAGCAAAGAAAAACCTTGATGCACGTATTTTAATATGAACTGCTGATTATTATTTTAGGAAATTTAGCACTAAATAAATGTCCAGAATTCTGGGTGAATTTTAAACATAAAATCCCAGTCGTGGCTTAAATCTCTGACAGGCTTATAAACTTGTAAATTAAGAATAGCTTATTTGCTTACATATCTTCTGGGCCAAAATTAACTTTTTCTTTCTTTACGGGAGTGTAAATTTTGAGGCATTTATTTTTAGGCCTTCTGAGTCCTGTAAATTTAGCAGCAGAAATGAGTCATTGCAAGTGCACAGAAAATGCAAGCATGAACTAAGGAACTCTGGGGTGCTTAGTTCTTAAGAGATCATACTGCATCAGAAGGCACACTACTCTTTTCTGTCAAACACGCAGTTCTAGAGTTTAAGAAATATCATTCCATACACAGTCCTAGCGAGTGGCTGTGTCAGGGAATTTTTTTATTATTTATTTATTTATTTATTTATTTATTTATTTATTATATTTATACCCCGCCTTTTTTCCTGCAAGGAACCTGAGGCAGCTTACATAATCCTAATCCTCCTCCTCCTCCTCTCCATTTTATCCTCACAACAACCCTGTGGGGTAGGTTAGGCTGAGAGTCAGTGACTGGCCCAAAGTCACCCAGTGAGCTTCATGGCCGAGCGGGGACTAGAACCCGGATCTCCCGGGTCCCAGTCCCACACTCTCACCACTACGCCACACTGGCTCTGAGTAAGCCAGAGTTCAGAATGGCTTAACTTTTAACTTGTACTTTGCAGAAGGCCCACATTTTTGTTCCCCATCCCTGCAGTAGAATAACAGCCATGTAAATGTATTTGTTTATTAAAGCAGAATTAACGCTGCAGCTGGCATGGCTTCCCAGAGAGCCTGCCTGCCAGCCTGGTTCCTAGCTCTCTGAAGAGTCCTGCCACAGCAGGAAGAGCAGCCAGCATGCCGCTCTGTGCCGGTGCTCTCTCTCGCTGCGTCATTTGCTGCAGCGGGAGAGTGGGCTGACACGATTCTCTGGAGCAGCTGCTCACCCGACCTTCGCCTTTCTCTAAGATGTGCTCAGAGTAAAGTATAGGGCGGGGTGTGTGGCTGCTCTGGAGAGCCACGCCAGCTACTTCCCGGCTGTGGCAGCAGCAGAGTGGCTAGTAAGTCTCCCCAGAGTGGCTGCCCGTGCCTGTGTCTCACGCTGAGATGTCCTCTGAGTGAGATACAGGATAGTGGAAGGGTGCACGGCTCTCCTGCCCGGCCATGGCAGGGGAAGGCCCTGCTGCTCTCCCTGTTAGCGGACGGGTGCAGCTCTCCCGGCCATGGCAGCAGAGCAGCCCTCCCAGTGGCGGGTGGGTTGCACTAATCTGCCACCCTCCTGCATCTGCTGTCTGACATGGGGGATTCATCCAAACACATGGGTGGACCAGTCCTGCAGCGGCCAGGACAAAAAGATTTACCATCAGGACCGGTGCAAGGCAGTTTGGTGCCCTAGGCAAGATCAGATATTTAGCGCCCCCCTTCCCACTTGAGAGCGCTGTATTTTGTTTTCAAGGCGTTTCTGGCACCCCCTTTAGCCCTGCGCCCTAGGTGGCTGCCTAGTTGGCCTAATGGTAGCACCGGCCCTGTTTACCATAATACTCTCCTGCTGGTCTATGACCATAATAAACTGACTTGACTTACCTTAATACTCAGTGTAAACTTTGGGAAGGTCTACAACCCAAGAAATGCAAAGTAAGTGGTAGACCTGCAGTAACTCAAATGGTTTTGTGTATAATCACAACTTGTATTCAATGCTTAAAAAAACCAAAACCCTGTCCGTTTAAGACCAGAGTTAAGGCTGCCTCAGATGCTCAAAGCTCTACAAAGCAGGGAAATTAGAAGCTACAGCTGATGCCTTACTGGGCATGCTCTGTGATCAGAAATTGTGTGTGTGTCCCTACTGTGTGTATGTGTCTCCCGCCCCCAAGCCGTGTGTGTGTGTGTGTGTGTGTGTGTGTGTCTGTCTGTCTGTCTCCCCCCACTGTGTATGTGTGTTGTGTCACTCCCTCAACCGTGTGTGCGCGTGTGCGCGCGCGCATATATATGTGTCTCCCAGCACTCCATCTGTGTGTGTGTGTCCCCCAATGCTGTGTGTGTCTCTCTATCCGCCCAGACCTATGTGTGTATGTATTTGTCTCTCCCCCACAGTCCTCTGCATGTGTGTGTCTCTCACTGAGCCCCGTCCCCCCAGCCCAGCCCTGTGTCTGGGTTCTCCCCCACCCCCTGCTGTGTGTGTGTGTGTGTGTGTGTGTCTGTCTGTGTGTTTTTCCTCAGCTCTATGTATGTGTCTATGTATCTACCCAAACCCTGTGTAGTGTCTGTCCCTCTCAACCCTGTCTCTCTGTGTGTGTGTCCCTCAAGCCCTGAGTGTGGGTGTGGATGTGTCTCTTTCTCCCAAGCCCTGTGGGTGTATCCCTTCAGCTGTGTGTGTGTGTGTGTGTGTGTGTATCTCCCTCCCCAGCCCGTGTGTGTGTGTGTGTGCATGGCGTGTGTGTCTCTCCCAGCTCTGTGGGTATGCTTGTGTATGTGTGTTTCTCCCCACCGCTGCATGTGTGTGTGCAGGTAGGTGGGAGGTCTCTCTCCCCCTCAGCCGTGTGTGTGTGTGTGTGTCTCCCAACCCTGTTGTGCATGTGTCCCCATGCCCCCAGCCCTGTGTGTATGTCTCTCCCAGTCCTGTCTGTGTCTTTCCCAGCCGTGTATGTGTGTGTGTGTGTGTGTGTGTGTGTGTGTGTCCCAGTCTTCTCTGTGTGTGTGTGTGTGTGTGTGTGTGTGTTGTATGTCCTCTAACCCTGTGCATGTCTGTCCTCCAGCCTTGTGTATGTGTGTCTGTCCCCTGATGCTAAACACATTTATTGGTGAATAAGCACCGTTGCGTTGTAGAAAAGGAGAATATATTTTACAGTAAAAATTACAAGTATACCTGCCCAGCCACCAGCAACTAGAAAATATTTTTTAAAAGAAGAAGAAAGGATAATGCAGAGAGCAGTATCAGCCTTGGTGGGTCCCAGAATGCCATGCACCTGGGCCATTTGTCACGGCCCTATTACCTGCCGCACTCCTGGCTTTTCTACACAAGGCTTTTAACCCACCACTTTACCGAGGTTTCTGCTTCCGGATTCTTTGCGGGATTAAGATTGGCTCCTTTACACGTGTTTTTTGCCCGGGGTTTTTCTTTCTCTGCCTCCCCATATGTCCCATTACACAAACACAATGTGGCTCTGTGGTATAGCGCAATTGCTAAAATACATGTGTTTGTTTTAGCACAATTTAGCATGATTGCCAGATAATAGCTCACTTTTCTCGCTGTAAAAAGAAGCACGGAAATGCTTGGAAAGCATGGGAGAGGCCCTGGAGAATGAGGACATCGTGTAAAACACCCACAAACTACCATGAGTTAAAATTCAAGAGTGCACAATAAATGCCTCATGCAGAGAAGCCCTCTGGGTGGTCATTTGGGGGGCCCCTGCAGGGCCCTGAACCTCAGTCCCGGGTTCCAGCCCTAACTGCATCACTGGATGGATGCTAATTTTCAAGTTATTAGCCCTAGTGGCCGGCCGCTTGAGGTGATGATGTCCTGGGGGCCAGGGAATTGTTCAGCCTCTGCCTCAGAGGCAGAGTCCCCTCCCCTTGACAGGGATGGACCTGCAGCCACCTCCCCCGAGGGCCCAGGCACCACCTGGTCTGGTGACCGTGGCTGATCTGGGGTGCTCTCCATTTCTGGGAGCGCTAACTCTTCCTCTGAGGAGGATTCCTCCAGTGGGGGCATGGCAGTGACAGTGGACAACCTTGATGTGTATCTTTTTGCAACTGAAATGCATCGACCTAACTCCATTTATACATGTACAGGCTGTTGGGTTTGCAGATACCATTTTAATCCAGGAGGAAAAATTACCCCCCAGTCCAAACTTATCCAAAACTTGGTATAGATATTCCCACTCCATGTGATCAAATGCTTTCTCAGCATCTAGAAAAAGAATACGATATGGTATTTTAGTCTACTTAATCCTATATATTGCATTTAAGCTGTTCATTGACAATTTTGTTTCCTGATGAATCCAGTTTGGTCTTCTCCAATGTAGTTACTGATTATATTGTTTGATTGCTTAGCTGATATGCTGCCTTGTCCATGTTTTAAAATCCTGATTAAACAGGGCAATAGGTCTATATGGTTGGGATTTTGAATGATCTCTCCCTTGTTTTGGAATAAGTATTATTTTTGTCTCCTCCCAAGATTTTGGAAATCTATGTTTTTCCATCACTTCATTCACAGTATTCAATAAACTAACCGACAGGGAACTAAAAACAATTTTATAATACTCTCCTGTAAAACCATCTAGTCCTGGGGCCTTGTTTTTCTTAACCGCTTTATAAGTGTACAAAACTTAGTAATTTGCTGTTTCAGTTGATCAACCTCTTCCAAGGTTATACAAAGTAGGTATTAAGTTCTTCAGTACTTGTGGCTTTTCTGATGTATAAAGTTTTCTATAATTATATGTGCTAAAAGCCTCAGCAATCCCAGGAGGGAATACTGCCACTATGTTTCCTACCTTAATATGGGCTACTGTGTTATTATGTTGCCATTTTTTTCAATTGTGATCCAGTAGTCTGTGCGGCTTTTCACCTTTTTCAAGATATCTTTGCTTTAAATATCATAAAGATTTCTCCACTGAGACACAGTTGATTAAGGGCATAATCCTATGGTGATGGCCATAAGCCTCTGAACGTGGGTCCTTACGGTCATCCAATGCAGAGCAGGAAGAGCAGTGGAGGTGATCTGCACCTTCCCATCCTCCCACCCTGCATTTTCTGCTAGATGGGCTTTTTTTACCCATCTAGATGGAGTGTCTCGGTCGGAAGCGGGGAGGGAAGGAGGCTGGAGAAGCATCAGGAAAGCACGTATCCTGGCCTCCCCAGTCCCCTCCCCTCCCTGCCGAAACACCCCCTTCTCCCCCTCTCTGAGGTCATTTTCCCGACCTCGGAGAGCAGCTGTCGTGGTTCTTTCTGTACTGGCTGCAAGGGGTCGGGGTACTGGAGCTCCGATTCCCAGCTCTGAGGTCAGAGTGCTGTCTCCGACCTCGGATCTGGAATTGGAACTATCCTATGGCCCCATAGACACTGTCTAAGGGCCATAGGATTGCCCCCTAAATCTAATTGTTTTCTAAGGGCACAATCCTATGCATGACTGGCTGGGGAACGCTGAGATTGGTAGTACTTCTTCTGTTTAAACATTCATAGGATTGCGCCCTAAGTGCCTAAGGTTTCTTATAAATACATTGAGAACAGGTTCATTTATGTTTGTACTCAAGCTCAGTCATCTGTGATTTCCAAAATGTTGTTATCTTCTTCAATATGATGCCTGTGTCTTCTTCAAATATGATGCCTTTTTATATAAATATACCTCTTCTCACTGCTTTTGAGGCTTCACAGACTGTTATGTAATCAGATAGAGAGAGTGTTAATTTGAAAATATTCTTCTACATTCTGTATTACTGTTTGTACCACTTCCTCATTCTGTATAAGTTATCTAAATCAAATGCCACAGCCATGGATCACTTTGTTTTACCTAATTGAATTTCTAAACACACTGGTGCATCATCTGCATAAACCTGTGGTCTGATCTCAATTCTCTCTACCAGCTGTGTTATATAAGGTGAGGGTAAAAAACAACAACAACAACATCAAATGCAAGAGTAGGAGTGATTTGGAAGGGGAGGAAAAGTGCAGTCTCTCTCCATGGGGTGATATTGTCGCCAAGTACCTGATATGTATCCTTGGATAATATTCTCTTGAAAGTTTTGGGGGAAATAATTTGCTATGGTATTGCTTTTGATCTATCCATTTTGGCAGAAATTACCCCATTAAAATCACCCCCAATTAAGAGCTCACTGTCAGGGCTGGAACTAAATGGAACCATGTATTTGATTACTGTTGGGGGCATGAATATTCCCCAAAAGGACTGGCTTTTGAACCTAAGAAGCATGTACCAAATATATACTGTCCCTCAGGGTCCTTTCACCTATCAGTATGAGAAAGAAGGGTATCATCTTTAATTATTATTGCCATTTTTTTTTCTTGTCTGCATATGCTGCAATTACGTCTCCTAAACCCAACAGTCTCAGATATCTTTCTTCGCCCTTTTTAATATGTATTTCTTGTAAAAAAATATATATATATATATCAGGGATGCTATTTCTTTCTCTCTCTCTCTCTCTCTCTCTTTTTAATAAGCATGCAATTTTTCTTCTTTTAATTGTGGAATTTAATCCTTTAACATTGAATGAAATTATTTATTAGAGAGTCCATAATACATTAAATATAATTTTTAAAAAACAGAATAAGTAAAAACAAGAAAAGAAGTAGACTGGGCACTAAACCTTATTTAAGAACAGAGGTATTATGATGTAGAAGGAGGTGAATTTTTTATGATTTCCAACAAATGCCTGGCTTCATTGATTGTGCTAACAACTACTCATTTGTTTCCCATAAAGACATTTAAGCTGAAAGGTATACTCCACCTATATCTGATGCTCCTCTCATAGACAAATAGTTAAAAATTTCAGTTCCTTCCTCTTTTTAAGAATGTCAAAATGCAAATTTGCTAATACTTGAACTTCATCCCCTTGAATTTTGAAAGCTGGCCAAATTTGTGTCTGAATTCCATTTTTTATTATATGGCTAATAAACTTCACAAAGCTATCTTGTGGTTTTTTGTTTCATTTAGCATAGCTTGAGTTTCTGCAGCTCTGAGCAGGCTGCTTCGGGGAATCGCGTGCCAGTGTTTTGTTTTTTGTTTTTAAACAAACTTGCTTGTGCACACGTGTGCACCTCTGCATAAGTGGCTGACCAGAAACAAAGAACCCCTGCTTCTGAAATGGCCGTTTCCCCTCCGTGTGACAGGCAGTACCCCCAGGATAACAGCCATGGGGTTTGAGAGGGGATAGGAGCGGGAGGCTTCCCCCCTTTTATAAACAGCTGTGTTCACCCCCATTGCCCAAAGAGCAGGGAGCTGTAAATTAGCCAAAAGGCATGTCTGCTCAGAAGTAAATCACATTCTCTCCAATGCCCTTACTCCCAAGTGTATCACACTGATGTAACAGGAGCCTTGTGCTTGGGAAACTCAGAATGGGAGGAACAATTCTTTTTCCTTTCTTTTTGTGGAGGAAGGGGGGGGCTGGCTGACCCGCCACACCCCCACCCTTTCCTACCCAAAAGGAACCAAGACCCCCAGAGATCTCAAGATACCAGATTGCCAGCCTCAGCTGTCTGCAATCCTACTTGAATCTCTGTTCAGGGACTTGCCTTTCTGACTGTAACTTAAAGATTGCTCCTGCGCTTGTTTGCACCTGCCGCAGACAAACAAACAAACAAAAAAACATCCTGTTCAAGCCAACACCCAGTTCTACCGCTATGTGGGGTGGCAAACTGGGATGACTGCAGTACATTTAATGAGAGTGTGCCCTGTGAGGAGTGACTGTGGAACGGTTAATATAGCAGCACCGTTCTGCTAACTTGATGATATACGGTGTAATGTGGATCCCCATCACAAGGAGGAGTGGCAGAGGCGATCTTCGCCTCCCCATCCTCCCACCCTGCATTTTCACTCAATGGGCTTTTTTGCCCATCTAGCTGGAGCGTCTAAGAGGGGGACAGAAGGAGGCCAGGGAGGCTTCAGGATACCTCATATCCTGCTCCCCCAGTCTCCTCCTGTTCCCCTGAAATGCCCCCATTTACCCCTCTCCAAGGTTGCTTTCCCAACCTTCATAGCAGCTGCCATGGTTCTTTCCACACACCGGGCTGCAAGGGGTCGGGGGAGTGGGGGCCAGAGCTCCGATTCCTTGCTCTGTGGTCGGAGTGCAGTCTCTAACTTCGGAACTGGGAATCTGAAAAATCCTATGCCCCCTCAGACACTGTCTAGGGACATAGGATTGCTCCCTAAGTCATTCATCAATTGAAATAAAGTCCTTCTTAAATTTACCTTCCTGGGTTAATTCATAGAACGAGCTTAAAAGAGTTAGTTAAAGATCTAAAAGAAATTATTTGTGTTCTAAGGGGATGAAGGAAAATAGCAGGTCTAGCTTTCAAAAAAGATTGGTTTGTTTCATATGTGACACAATGAGTGTCATCTGTGAGCTGGGCGACGCTGTATCAACTCCATCTGATACGACAGCTGCGCCCCTACCTTCCTGATCATCCGGTCCCATCGGTGGTTCATGCCTTGGTCTGGTCTCCTCTCGCCTAGACTACTGTAATGCGCTCTACGTGGGGTTACCCTGGAAGACGGTTCGGAAGCTACAGCTGGTACAGAACGCGGCGGCTTGCCTCATTAAAGGCAACCGCTGGCGAGATCACATCACACCAGTGCTGAAGGAGTTGCACTGGCTACCAGTTGCTTGCCGGGCTGAATTCAAGGTGTTGGTTTTGACCTTTAAAACTCTATATGGCTCCAGTCCAGCTTATCTCAAGGAGCGCCTCCAGCAACACCAAGTTGGCCGCTCATCAAGATCTGCCACGGATGGCCTTCTCCTTGTCCCATCAGCCAGAGCAACCAGGCTGGTGGGGACTAGGAAGACGGCCTTCTCTGTGGCGGCCCCCAAGTTATGGAACTCCCTCCCCAGTGACCTTCGTCATGCCCCCTCCTTGATGAACTTCCGCCGGGCTTCAAAAACATGGCTTTTCAGGCAGGAATATGGGGTGGGTTAGGTTTTATATATATATATATATATATATATATAATGGTGTTTTAATGGTGTTTTATTGTATTTTAATGATTGCACATCCCCCAGGGTGGCCGGGTGGCTGGCCAGATGGGCGATTTAAATAATAAATAAATAAATAAATAAATATGGAATACACAAACATGAGCAGAGCCACAGCTTTCAAAAACACCCTCACCGCTCCCAAGATATCACTTTTCCCTATCATGTTAAGGAAAATAGATAATTCAGGGTTCCGGTTCTCCCATGGGCTCCAGGTGAAATGCTAAGTGCACACTCAGTACCACACTGCGCTCACCTCAGCTGCTGCTGTTTAAAGGGGTTGGACTCGATGGCCTTATAGGCCCCTTCCAACTCTGCTTTTCTATGATTCTGTGATTTAAGAACCCAGAAGTTCTCTCCCTCAGTATAGCTGCTCTAGTCTCAACCCACTCTCATTCCTCTTGGAACTGCGGGGCTCCAAATCTGCAGGCAGGGTGGTAAAGCCAATGTCAGCTCTCAGAGGCAAACTCTGCTCAAGTTCTTTCCAGCCCCACCCAATTTTCAGCACTATTTAACTTGCGGCAACTTTTTAACTTGTGGCAATTTTTATTGGATCACTATGAAATTTTGCACAACTGTAGAACTCATTGGGCAGGTCATGGATGCCATTTTTCACATTATTGGCTAAGCCGGTGTCATTGTTATAAGCAACAGAATTTTGAGGCTTACAATGGTGGGACCCTTTTTTGTGATTCACCTTACTAAAGGGGCACTCTTGTGCCCCTTTAATAAATATGAACTGTAGTTGTGCACCACACTGTAAGATTTGAACAACCCCAAATCATACAGACATACTTCTAGTGGAGTGTCCCCTACAAGCTGGCATATCACATTCACCACAAAACTTCATTTGTGTGCAAGACATTGTCAAGCCTGTGGGCCTATGCCAATAATAGCCAAATATATTAATTGGTAACTGGGGGTATGCACCCCAAACTAAGCTTTCAGCCACTCCAAATCCTACACCCACACCTCCAGGAGATTTGTCCACTATGAGACGCCACAACATTGCTTCTGGCCCAACAGTTCATTTGGGCACCAGATACTGTCAAGTGTACAAGAAGCCATAGCATTGCATCTGCCTAAACAAATTGTCAGAGCACGAGATACTTTCAAGCATGGCAACCCCATGCAAATAATACCCAAAGTACATAGAAATGAATATAGAACTGGAAGAGTGCACCCCACAATAAGCATTGAGCCCCTCCAAATCAGACACCCTTACCTTCAGAGAACTGGCCTTCCCAGCACTGGCTGAGACCCACACCACCCACAACCCCAGTGACTGGGTTTGCATGACACGCTGAGCCAACATGGCTTCAAAGCCACAGTGGCGTAGCGTGTTGTCTGAACTACGAAGACACCCTGTGAGGCCATGGCTTGTTCTAGGGTTTGCTTAACCCTCCATGGCTTAGCATGTCATCTGAACCCAGACGACATGCTAAGCCACTGTCAAGCCATTTTGGCAACGGAGCCCCTTGGCCAGAGCGGCAGAAAGTCTTGCCACTCTGGGCTGCGGGGGGCTCTGTCATCTGAGGAAGCCTGATGACAGTGGGCTGGCGGGGAAGAGGAGATAACTCCAGCTGGCTTGCTGGAGCAATCTCCTCTTCCCCTCTGTCCTCGCCTGCCTCCGCCTTCCCAAGCCCCTCATGGCCAATGGGCCACCTCTGTTGCAAACAGGATACTGGACTATGTAGTCCCTCAGCTCTGACCCACCAGGGCTCCTCTTGTGTAAGAAGTTGATAACACATTTAAAGGTTTCTAGATGAATCTGATATCAGAAAAATTAGTATTTATTTAATTTACATCCTGCTTTTCAGATCCAAGGACTCCTTCGTTACAGTAGAAACAATATTAAAAACATAGATTTTGTGGAGAAACATGACATGTTAATGGGTCGAGGACATATTCTGAAAAGGTAAATCACATCTGAGATGTGTTGGGAAATGTGAGAGATAGGTTTTATTCATATTTGGGTTTTTTTTAAAAAGAAAACCTTTGACATGTATCTTCATCAAAGCCCCCCCCCCCCTGATCAAGTTAAGTATTCACATAAGGCAGTGTTCTCCAACCTTGGGTCCCCAGATGTTTTTGGCCTACAACTAGGCCAAAAACATCTGGGGACCCAAGGTTGGAAAACACTGACATAAGGGCTGCTCACAGCACAACCTCACCTCTCACCTTCACTGGACCTTTGTTCTCCAGCAAAGGTACAGTGAGAATTTCTGTGACTTTTGCAGGGTTCCCACAAAGGTCACAACCCTTTTGGGACAGGAGAATAGTCATCTCCCCCCCCCCCCATACATTCTCTCTGGGAACCATAGGATGTCATCATGTTGCAATGTTCCCAGCACCATTTTCAAAGAGATTTCTAATGTGAGTGACAGCCAGCTGCTGAATGCTGTAGTTTAATGTAAATGTACATTAATGTTTAATGTAAAACAGAAAAAAGAGGCCACTGTACTGTCTTGTGACATTGCAGTAATCCCCTGTCATGAACTTCTCCTCCCCTTGAAGTCTGCCACACTCTCTGGATTTGCAGGTGTGTTTTTACCTTCCATGTAACACCTCCCCCCCAAGATTGAGAAATTCTGCAGGGGCAATTGTTCGGATTGGCGAGAACTCACATCAAAAGAAATGTTTCAGGAAACAGATGATAGACACAAAATGCTGCTTTTCTTACTGCAAACAGTACCCTCAAACTCCGCACACATTGTACAAAACTACTATCAGTCCATTACTATCACAGTGATGACACAACACCTTACATATTCTTGACTAAATATTGTTCCAAACAGAGCAATGTATATGAGGTTAAACATTGCAATCCTAAGCATGTCTACTTAGAAGTAACTCCCATTGAATTCAGTGGGGTTTACTCCCAGGTAAGTGGATATAGAATTGGAGCCTACGGTTTCTTCATCATTGTTTCTAATGGAGGTGGGATTAGGGAGTTTTGTTTGCTTTTTTCTTTTGCTGCATGACAGGTGCTGAGCTGACAGCACTGGAAATTGAAGTCCTCTATTTCTCCACAGGGCTGGTATAGCATGGGCGGTGGCAGCCATGCAAGCTTCCCCACACTGCCATGCCAATGTGTCTCAACCCTCTTCTGAAGAAAGCACTTCTGGAGGTGAGTGGGAAGGTCAGTCTCTGTGTCTGTCCAATCATTGGCCTGTGTGCCAGTGGCTAGTAAAGCTCCCAACAGTGGTTAGTATTCTGTGGACAGTTGTCCACTACCATGTTAACTGAGAGCACCACTTGTATTGTGTGAGGCACTTAAATGACTTGCCTTAAGGTGGTCATACAGTCATATCCTTTAACTGCTGGACTAACAAGGGTGGGGGAGAATAAAATTAATTGGCATTTATAGTATGCTTTGCACAAAAGTTGCTTTATCTTCATTTTGAGCACATCTCGCTTGGAGGCTTGGGTGTTTATTCCCTTCACTGTCTTGCATTATACTAGCAATTTGATGCCAGGTAAATTCTGTATACGCATTTGTGCACATATAGACTTCAAAACACTGAATTAAAAATATATATAGAAAATTCAATATTACCAACTGACCATCCCTTCTGAGGAAGAACTTGTAGACTTGCATAAACCGGAATGGACGCATTAAAGCTTAGAAAAGTTGAAATGATTTTCATCTCTAACTTTCAAACAGTCCTGTTATACAGTAGGTATAACTTGTCTATGTGCACTATACAAATTTATATTTAGATATGTTGCTATTGTCCCTAGCTTTCAAGTTCTTTGAAATTATGAGGTGACATAACTATGGGTTGCTTGTTTCAGATAAGGTGCATCTAGCCTTACAACTAGAAGAGGGCACCCTCTTGCTGTTTAACCCATCCTGCCAGCTACTGATGCAAGTAACAAACTGGCCTGGGTCAACTCACAAGAGGATTCCTCTAGTAATACAGTAAGGTTCAATTGCTTCATAAGGCAATACAGGACCAGGACTATGTGGAACATCTTTGCTGGTCCCAGGTACTGCATTCTCCCCATCTGGATTTGGCCTGAAAGAGCAAGGAACAGTTAAATTAAGAAGACAATATTAGGAAAATCTGTATTAGAACATCAAATGGAATAGCTACGGAATACAGAAGTTCAAGATATTTAATTACAAAATATCGCAGTGAATTATAATAACAAACAGATAATAAAACCACAATAGGCCTGGTTTTCTAAAATCTATGAGAAACTAAGCCAAAAGTATTTAAACATAAGAGTCTTCATCTAATGTAAAAACAAATTTGTAAAATGTCTTGGGGGGAGTATTTGTTGCCTGGTCACAACTGGAGATGGGCATTGAGTTGGAAATTCATATTTATGTTATGTTATATTATTATTTACATCTTACCACTCCACTAAAAATAATGCTCAGGTCAATAATGATAAAATGCAGATAAAATACAAAATTACAATTAAAACATAAAAACACATCAATAAAAATGACAGAATGCCTTATCCTGAGTCAGACCAATGGTCCATATAGTCCAGTATTCTTGAGGCTGCCTCGCAGCAGCTCTCCAAGGTTTTGGGCAGGAATTTCCCCTAACACTACCTGAGGAAGCCAGAAATTGATTCTGGGACCTTTTGCATACAAATCATGTGCTCTATCACTGAGCTTCGCCTCTTCCACAATTTGCATCAGTTTGCATGCTTCTGGAGGCCTCCTGCCAACTGTTGCTTACAAAGAGAGCCCATGAGCTGCTTCTTGCACACTCTGTGTATCCAAGTCTTTGCCTGGCATGCCTTATTCAGGCACCTGGGATTAATCTGTTGATAGGACATTGGCAGTGTACCTATAAATGGCAACACGGCTGAGCTCCTCACTAACACCACCCTTTGCTGGTGGGTGCTATGATGTGTCTCTGTATGTTCTCTCTGTTCTGGCCGGGATCCTGCAAAGTGAGGTTAGTTGTGCGTGTAGGGACAACAGTGCCTATGTTCAGGGCTGATTGTGTGCTCTTTGCTGTGAGAGGACTTGGCTGCCAGTAGGACTACAGCTTCAGTAGGCAGGGAAGAGGGGATGGCCAGTACCTCACTCTGACACAGCAGAGTGCAGGGGGTTGTGCATGAGTGAGATGACTGAATGGACTGGCACTTATCCATCTCTCCTTGGGCCTCTCACTGTCTCTCTTGTAATCTAATGGGTACACTGCTCAATGACCAAGCAACATCCCTTCAAGACAACTGGATACATGGGTCTGCAGCAAGCTGCACTACTGAATGGAGCAGCATGCCGAGACTTTGCATATGGACATCACAGGACTTCTGGTGGGGGGTTGCATTCATGCAGCTCTGTCATTCCATGGTATGTGGGCATCACAATGTAGTGATGGCCACCATTTTGGATGGCTTTAAAAGAGGATTGAACAAATTCATGGAGGATAAAGCTATCAATGGCTACTAGTCCTGACTCCTAATGGCTATATGCTACTGCCAGTATCAGAGGCAGTATGCCTAGATTTCATAGATTTCATAGATCATAAAGTTGGAAGGAGCCTACAAGGCTATCGAGTCCAACCCCCTGCTCAATGCAGGAAACTAGAGGAGGGGTCTCCCATCCAAGTAATAACCAGGCCTGACCCTGCTTAGCTTTCCACACTCAGGCAAGCTGAGCCAGCGTACCAGTCGCTGGGGAACATGGATGGGAGGGTGCTGTTGCACTCATGTCCTGCTTGTGGGTTTCCTGTGGGCAGCTGGATGTTGGACTAGATGGACCCTTGGTCTGATCAGAATGCTGGACTAGATGGACCCTTGGTCTGATCTAGCATGGCTTTTCTTATGTTCTTATGATGCAGGTGCAGACGGGGGCCTTGCAGATTCAGTGATTGTGTGTGCATGGAAGCATGGGAAGATGGTACAGGTCAGCCAAATAACACCTGATTGAACCCAATCCTCAGTAAAACTGGTGCTGTTGCATGAGCCCATTTGGACCATCCTTTATAGTGATCACATGTGTCCAGGGAGTTGGGTGACTGGGCACATCAGATTGATTTGGCTAACCATGTTTCATCTTCCTTTGGTTGTTATATCCTACCAGTGACCCCTTTCATTTTGGGGGGCAGAGAGAGGTTGCTGCAGAATGTTTGAATTTGCAGAGTCTTGATGCACTACCATAAGGGTTCAAGAAGGGGGGTGTTCAAGGGGAAGAGCTTTATGATACTCCAGAGGCGAACTGCTCCCCACCAGCTGGCAGACTGCCTCTGATACTGGAGATGGCATATAGCCATCACGACTAGTAACCATCGATAATCCTACCCATCATGAATCTGTCTAATCCCCTTTTAAAGCCATCCAAATTGGTGGCCATCACTACATCTTGTGGTGGATAATTCCATAGTATAACTATGTGCTCTGTGAAGAAGTGCTTCTTCTTATCTGTGCTGAATCTCCCACCAATCAGCTTCATGGGATGACCCCTGGTTCTAGTATTATGAAAGAAGGAGAAAAATATCTCCCTATCCTCTTTCTCCACCATATGCATAATTTTATACATTTCTATCATGTCTTCCCTTGCTCACGATTTTTCTACACTAAACAGTCCCAGACGTTGTAAGCTTTCCTTCATAGGGGAGTTGCTCCAGCCTATGAGTTGGAGGAGGAGCTGAGTCCTATGAGCAGCGTTTGAAGTATTTCTGGGTGAGCATGGTGGGGGTTACTCCAGTGAGTAGCATTTGTGAGTTAGTTGTCCCCTCCACAAGAAAAAAAAAATGTGCCTCTGTCTGCCTGTGCGAGTGAGTGGAGGGATTACTGGAGCTTCCCCCCATTCCCCTGGAGTGTGTGGGTGTTCACTCATAACAGTGAGCATATGCTTTGCAAGTAGAACATCAACCACCAAATCCCCATTGTTTGTAAATGTGTGTCTGCCTTTATAAACTTCTATCTGAGTTTATTTTTATAATCTTAAAGTTATTAGAGATAATTACTTTGATATCCTTTGTTTTTTCTGTACCACGTTGTTGAGCACCCCAGTGGCCACACCCCAAGGGCAGCCAATTTTGTGGTGGTGCCCTCGACACTTCCTCAAAAATCCAAAAATGTCCATGAGCCTGCCAAGGTTGCCCGCTCCTGTACATTTGTATATAGATAATAGATCTGAACACAGGTACATAGATTTACACACAACGTTCAATCTGTGTACAGTCTATGTGCCATGTACTCTGGTTGCTTATCTCCTTACATGTACAGTTACTCACATAATGGAGCATACATGTGTAAACATGCATAGGATTGGGATATAAATAGGATTGTGCTGTAAATCTCATATGTGAGGTTGACCTGTGGACCCCAAGAGCCTTTGGTGCTGTTATCAGTGTCTTTAATATACTTTTTTTTACGCTGAAAGGAATGGGAAGGTGGGGAATTTGATGTGGCACATGTAGAGTTGTCAGCTTTTCTTGGTTGGGTCCTTGTGCCTGTAAAAGCTGACTGGCAAGCAAACATTTTAAAGGGTGAAACACTCCCCTTATTCAGGAGGAACAAAGCCCCATTGAACTCGGCAAGACTTAAGTAAATAGTGGCAGCACAAAAGTTGGGATTCAATGCACAAAACAGCACAAAACTAACCGAACACTTTGGCACAAGTCCAGAGGTGATAGAAGAATGTTGGGTTTTTTCTGTGTTAACTCCTGCACTTGATGCATCACTACCCAATTGTGGGTGGTGGTACAAAACTTGGGATTTGTGGCAGAAAATAAGCACAAAACTTTGGGATAGGTTTGGAGATGATAATGATATGAGAATGTGCTGGTTGTTCTCTGTGTTGCCTATGAACCCGCCTTTGATGCATCAGTACACAGTTGTGGGTGGCAGCACAAAACTTGGAATTTGTGGCAAAACAAAACAAAACAAAAACAGCACAAAACTTTGGCATAGGTTCAGGGGTGATGTGAAAACGTGGAGATTTTTTTTAGCATTCACCAGGCCCCACCTAAGGGTATGTCATTTTCATGCTTTTGGTGGAGATACAAAACTCGGGATTTGTGGCACAAAACAGCATAAAACTAGCACAAATGTTTGGCATAGGTTCAGAGGTGAAATGAGAATGTGGGGGTTTATTTTGTCTGTGTTAACTACAAACCCACATTTGATGTATCAATACACAGTTGTGGGTGGAAGCACAAATTGTGGGATTTGTGGCAAAAAAACAGCACAAAACTTTGGAATAGGTTCAGATGTGACATGAGAATATGGATTTTTTTAGCATTCACCGGGCCCCACCTAAGGGCATGTCATTTTCATGCTTTTGGTAGTGGCACAAAACACACACTCTCCCTCTCTCTCCCTCCATGTCCTGTGTGAGTTAGACCAGAATGGAGAGCAGGTCAGCTGTTCTCTTCTTTCTCAAGCCTTCGTGGTGGTGTAGAAATTATAGAGCAAGGGTTCTACTGTCGAAGTCTCCAATTTTAATATTCTGGCACTATGCAACAACCAAGTCTACCCTACCTTAGTCCTACTTCTAACCCTACCCTCATTGTGTCATGATGTCATTGCTTCACGTCAAAGTGGGTAGAGCTTGCTAACAAAAGTAACCAGTAAATTCCTTCCACTTCAACAGGCAACAATTTCCTAAATCAAATCAAATATGTTAGGTAGGGATATAGTAGAGCATTAATGCCTAGTCCAGGGGTGGCAGAGAGAGAGAGAAAGAGAGAGAAAGTGTGTGTGATTGTGTGTATGAGAAAGAGTGTGCTTCTCTGTGTATAGTAATACCTTGGATTGCAAGTAACTTGGTCTGAGAGCGTTTTGCAAGACAAGCAAAAATTTGACTTGATAAACAAGCAAGGTCTTGCAAGATAAAGGGATGTAACCGCTCGCCTCGAGCGGGCGTAGTGGGCCGAAATCGGCCCCGCTCACACCCGCCAGAGACTCGCTTTGATATAAGAGTGTTTTGGATTACAAGCATGGTTCCGGAACGAATTATGCTTGCAATCCAGGGTATTACTGTATATGAATGGGTGGTGTGTGTGTGTGTGTGTGTGTGTGTGTAGGGAAGACATAAGGAGTGTATGGGGGCTGTAGTCCCTCTCACCACTGGCATGCAGCCCCCAAAATATTACCCCTAAGGGAATGCAGTCCTTGGTAGAAAAAAAGTTGCCCACCTCTGCCCTAATGCTATCCTCTGGTACTATTCTATGAGGCAGAAGCAGGACTACTTCAAAGCACTGCCTCTAACTCCCATCCATTTCAAATGGTCTAGAATTATTTTGTGATTTATAGTGTCAAAAGTAATTGAGAGGACTAGAAGAATGAGCATGATCACATACCTCTTGTCCAACTATAGATGAATATTATTGACCAGGGCAACTGAAGTGGACTAAGACTGCAATTCTATACCCATTTACATGGAATAAGCCCCACTGAACTCAGTCTGACTTACTTTTCAGTAAGCATGTATAGGACTGTACTGCCAGTCCCAAATCTTGAAGAAGCAAAGACTACTAGCGTTGAAAAAATGATCCTTCAACGCCAATTTCAGTGGACCGGTCATGTTGTTCAAATGCCTGACTGCCGTCTCCCAAAGCAGTTACTTTATTCCCAACTCAAGGATGGAAAGCGGAATATCGGTGGTCAATATCGGAGGTTTAAAGATGTTCTTAAGGCTAATCTAAAAAAATGCAATATAAACATTGAAAACTGGGAAGCTCTGGCCCATGAACGATCTAACTGGAGGTTGGCCTTTCACAAAGGTTCTATGGACTTTGAAGAAGCCCGAGTGCAAGGTGAAAGGGAGAAACGTGCTAAGCGAAAAGCACGTCAAACGAATCCTTTACAGGACCATCTTCCATCTGGTAACCTGTGTCCTCACTGTGGGAAACTGTGTGGATCTAGAATTGGCCTCCACAGTCACTTACAGACCCATCGCTAGAGTCTACACAATTTTTCTTTAGAATTTCCTCCTTTTAAAATTTCCTTTTTGTAAATTTTTATCCTGGAAGACAATCTTACTCGGTCACGAGTGATCGCCTGATGATGGACTGGAGTTGTCACCTACCACATGCATTTTATTCAACTTTTCTTTGAGTCTTTGTGTGTTTTTTATAGGATGATACAAGGTAATGTACTTTTGTGGTCACTATGTCCCTATCAGTAATCACTAAAATATTTGTATCACTATTGTTGACGGCACATTTGCAAAGCCATATTCTTTATCAATTCTTAGTAATGTGGCCTTTATTACTTTTTCACATATGAATGTTCCTTTGGACTTTTCAAATGTTAATGTAGTATTTTTCACATGTTAGGCTGCAATCCTATGCTCATTTAACTGTATGCTCAATGGGACTTCTGAGTAGACATGTATAGGATTGCACTGTTAATGTAGCATTTGGGCTTTTCTCAAAACATGGTTGTTAATTATCTGGCTTGATCACCATGGGCTGTAATTAAAGAATATTACTGTTTCTTAATGACTGTAAATGTTTCTTGAATGGGCAGCTCACCTGCAGTGGTGGGCAGTTTTGAGTGGCCAGAGAGACGAACAGACAGACAAGAATTTCTAGCTGGAATTATCTGAAAATGGGAGGGGTAACATCAGGGAGACTGTCCAATTTGCTCCCAGGGGGAGCCTCCGCTTTGAGTGTTTGCCTTCACTTATGCTCTGCTTGTATATTTCTGAATAAAGCAAACATTACGAAGACACTGTAAGTATTCAGAGCTTTCTCATCCAAAGGAAACTAAACCCAGTATGGCTGCCCCTAGGACATCTTGCCTCTTGGAGAGGTAGTGCACACTTTACAATATGCACCATGTCCTCCACCACAGTGTATCTGAAGTGAAGAAGATCTTCTGGTTGGCCTTTTAATGGTAGAGCCAATGGCTCCAGCTTCATTGTGGAAATCTGCATCTGTCTTTAATGTCAGCGACTCCAAATAAGTCGCCTTAGTAAGCAGGCTCCTGTATTTCCTATTGTACAAAAATGTGGGGTATCTTTTTCAAATTCTTAACAATGCCAAGAACTGAGACATAATTTCTGACTTGGGCAGTCTCTATCAAAACCAGCCATATGTTGACTGAGTCCTGGGCCTAGGACCACTGTGGTATGAATCTAATTGAGTTCAATAGGGCTTACTCCCAGTCAAATGGGTTTAGGATTGCGCTGTTATTGAGCTAATGAAAGTATGCCATTCAAAGTTTGAGTGATAGGTACAAACTTATAATGAGATTTTAAACAGAGGCCTTAGAAGAGATTATGTTGACCAAATAAGTAATCAAGAAAAATATGGTAACAATGAAATTAAGCATAATTTTAGCTTTATAAAAAATAATGTAAAGTTATAAGAGTTACATCCTATTTTGTAAGAATTACAAGCAAAAATACTAAGCAAATGTTTTTAGATCTTCACTGGCCAGGTGATATATATTCGTATATGACCATCTTGGTCCTATGGATCCAGAGGAGATAAGCAAGTATAGTGTCATATTACAAAGTTCTTTTTCTTTCATTCTTTTGTCATTAATCACAAAATTATAATGTCAAATGGCCACTGAACATGTGGTTTCAAATTTATAAGGTCTTTAATTTTCTTACAGGGCAACAAATCAAGCTAGTCCTTTTTCAATACCACACCTACTTCACCTGACTTAGCTTTCAGATTTTCAGATACCAAGTCAGATCACTAGTCCATTTGGTCCATCACTATTGTCTACACCAGCGTTCTCCAACCTTGGGTCCCCAGATGTTTTTGGCCTACAACTCCCAGCATGCATGCTGGGAGTTGTAGGCCAAAAACATCTGGAGACCCAAGGTTGGAGAACACTGGTCTACACACTGACTGGCAATGGCTCTCCCTAGTTTCAGACAGGAGTTTTCTCCAGCTGTACCTAGAGATGTGAGGGGTGGACTTTGGGACCTTCGGCATACAAATCATGAACTTTACCACCGAGCTACAGCCCTTTTCTATTCCTGTATACATGTATGTCTGTTAACCCTTTGCTGCAATGTTGATTCCCCCATGTAAATTGAAATCCTTCAAAGCCACTATTAGCTGAGGAGGGTAAAATATATTGGCGCGCACGCATGCACACACACACACACATACGTTTTGCCCTCCATAACTAACAGAAGATCTGGAGATGGGGGATTTGCATCAGGGAATCTGTCCTGAGGCAAAAGATTAATCTCCTGTGCTACAGCTCTGATTCAAATTTGATGTCACTGCAGTTGCTTTTTGGACAGGAAAAAGATGCTGGGAATTCCAATGTGGTAAATATATATATTTAATAGGGGTGTGCAAGAATTGTTATTAAAATTCATTACTCAATTCATTTTCATTATTAAAAGTTTTGTGTTTTTTTAAAATTCATTTTCATCACTGATTTCATTAGTTTTTGTTAGTCCAATTTGTCTTCATTTCCCATTGCTTTTGATGAGAAACCCAGCCAGGCTTCTACTGCTTGTAACTTTGATTTTTCCATCCCTATGGTGTGACATTTTCTGGGATCCTATGGTTCTTCATGGCATTAAACCAGCCAGATTTGAGACAGACAGGACAAAGTGTTCTCATTTTATAGACAACTTGAGAAGCCACACATCTTATAAGCATCCCAGTGGGGAACACAACTGTTCTCCTGCTTGTAGCTTATGTGGTTTCCATCCAATTAGCATTAATTTTTCAGTATTCTACTACCCTCCAAAGGATCAGACCTGATAAATAGACAAGACAATGAATCCTTATTTTGTAGGCAATTAAGAAATGCAAACAGACACAGCCTAACTGTTCTCTTTTTTCCTCTCCTTGTAAACTTTCTGTGACCTATACAGGATGTTCCTGTCATGATCCTGATTAGCAGCAGCCAGAACTCTGACACAGAGGGAGAGGACTCTGACATGGGGTGTGGGGGGAATACCAATGGCAAAAGCCCCAGGGGTGCCCTAGTTGAGCTCCAGACATTTTTGGGGTAAGTTGTATGCTTGGAGCTATCCAAGGTTCTGAAAGGCCAGCCTGACCTTAACTGCAGCTTGCCTGATTAAGCTGCCCTCGCCTCAGACATCTTTTTTTTGCCATCTGGATGCAAGTTCATGGTTAGGACAGGACAGTTCCAGATTGTTTCACTTAGACATCCCAGTAGGAACAAATGAGAAATGAATGAAAGAATGAGAAGTTCCTATTCATTTTATAACTAAAGTGAATGAAACAAATGGGTCTCGTTCTTTTCATTTGTCATTCATTTTAAAAATGAATGCATACCCCAATACAGAAGTGGCAATAACAAATGTCATGCACTGCTATTATCTATCTGTAGTGATCTAGATGTTGCCAAAAATCATGAACATTTGTTCTCCTGTGTGTGGTACTGATGTCCAAACTTCGTGTTCTTAGCTCATGGACAGTTCTGAACTGTGTGACAGGTGTCTACTATAGTTAGAAAGTAGAAGATATATTCATATGGCTGTTTCACCTTCTTTTTTTTTGAGGCCTTATAATAAAATGCATGTGCTTTGTAGTGTTATTGCCTTGTTTTCAGTGGCAAATGTTACATGTAAATATGAAGAGCCTGATTTATCATGGCCAGATGAATTACATTCTGGTTACATATGTATTTGTGAATTAAAACAAAACAAGAGCCAGTGTGGCGTAGTGGTTAGAGTGTTGGACTGGGACTCAGGAGATCCGGGTTTTAGTCCCTGCTCGGCTATGAAACTCACTGGGTGACTTTGGGCCAGTCACTGACTCTCAGCCTAACCTACCTCACAGGGTTGTTGTGAGGATAAAATGGAGAGGAGGAGGATTATGTAAGCCGCCTTGGGTTCCTTGCAGGAAAAAAAGGCAGGGTGTAAATATAATAAAACAAACAAACAAAACAAAAACAAATTTAAGGGACACTGCAGAGATCTGATATCATTTACATGGAATTCTGTGGCATCAGGATTTTGAAATTCAGATAAAGATGATTAGAATTTTGGGATTCTTTAAAATAAGGGATATGTACTATCAGCAGAAGCAAAAGAAATGTTTTCTTAATGCAAAGAGATCAGACTTTGTCTGCATAAGAAACCCTTATGCTTGATTAGGGCTTGACATTTATTAAGATAAGTATCAGTGGTGGTTTTGCTTGTAAGTACAGTAATACCTTGGATTGCAAGTAACTTGGTCTGAGAGCGTTTTGCAAGACAAGCAAAAAATTTTAATAAATTTTGACTTGATAAACAAGCGACATCTTGCAATACAAGTAGGTAGGGATGTAACCGCTCGCCTTGAGCAGGCGTAGCGGGCCGAAATCGGCCCCACTCACTCCTGCCAGAGACTTGCTTTGATATAAGAGTGTTTTGGATTACAAGCATGGTTCCGGAACGAATTATGCTTGCAATCCAAGGTATTACTGTAATCTTTATAAAACACTGTAGTCCTCTTACCAGCTGTTGTTGCAAAGTAGATTTATTTATTTATTTATTTATTATATTTATCAATCGCCCATCTGGCCGGCCACCCGGCCACCCTGGGCGATGTACAATTAAAATACAACAAAACAACACAACAAAATATAATAATTAAAACAATATAAAAAATTCTCATTAAAAACCTAACCCACCCCATATTCCCGCCTGAACAGCCATGTTTTTAATGCACGGCAGAAGCTCATCACGGAGGGGGCATGGCGAAGGTCACTAGGGAGGGAGTTCCATAATGTGGGGGCCTGCCACAGAGAAGGCCCTCTTCCTAGTCCCCACCAGCCTGGCTGCTCTGGCTGATGGGATAAGGAGAAGGCCGTCCGTGGCAGACCTTGTTGAGCGGCCTACTTGATGTTGCTGGAGGCGCTCCTTGAGATAAGCTGGGCCGGAGCCGTGTAGGGTTTTAAAGGTCAAAACCAACACCTTGAATTCGGCTCGGCAAGCAACTGGTAGCCAGTGCAACTCATTAAGCACTGGCGTGATGTGATCACGCCGGCGGCTGCCCTTAATCAGGTGAGCCGCCGCGTTCTGTACCAGCTGAAGCTTCCGGACCGTCTTCAAGGGTAACCCCACGTAGAGTGCCTTACAGTAGTCTAGGCGAGAGGAGACCAAGGCATGAACCACTGATGGGAGCAGGTGATTAGGAAGGTAGGGGCGCAGCTGCCGTATCAGATGGAGTTGATACAGCGCCGCCCGGCTCACAGCTGCCACCTGAGCCTCCATGGACAGCTGGGAGTCTAGAATGACCCCCAAGCTGCGGACCTGGTCCTTCAGGGGTAGATGTACCCCATTCAGCACCAGGTCAACATCCCCTAACCTTCCCTTGTCCCCCACCAGAAGTACCTCGGTCTTGTCGGGGTTCAGTTTCAGCATGTTCCTTCCCAGCCAGCCAGCCACTGACTCCAGGCACTTGGACAGGGTCTCAACGGCCAACCTCGGTGAGGACTTAAAACAGAGGTAGAGCTGCGTGTCATCCGCATACTGATGACACTGCACCCCAAACCTCCTGATGATAGCTCCCAGCGGCTTGAGGTAGATGTTGAATAACATCGGGGAGAGGATGGAACCCTGCGGCACTCCACAAGTGAGCAGCCGAGGGTCCAAAGCCTCCTCCCCAATAACTACCCTCTGATACCTTCCAGAGAGGAAGGACCGGAACCACTGCAATACAGTGCCTCCCAAGCCCAAGCCCTCCAGACGGTCCAGGAGGATACCGTGGTCAACGGTATCAAAAGCCGCTGAGAGATCGAGGAGGACTAGAAAGGAGCATTCGCCCCTATCCAAAGCCCTCCTCATATCATCCACCAAGGCCGTCTCCGTCCCATGTCCAGTCCTGAAGCCCGACTGGCATGGATCCAAATAATCGGCTTCATCCAAGTGTGCCTTCAACTGAGCACCCACCACCCGCTCGATCACCTTGCCCAGAAATGGTAAATTGGAGACTGGGCGAAAGTTGTTTAAATCCTGGGGATCCAAGGAGGGCTTCTTTAGAAGAGGTCTTATTACTGCCTCCTTGAGGGCTGATGGCATCACTCCCTCCTCGAGGGAGGCATTCACCACCGCCTTGATCCCCTCACCCAGTCTCTCCCTGCAGCTCATGATGAGCCAGGACGGGCAAGGGTCAAGCAAGCAGGTGGTCGGCCTCACAGATGAAAGCACCTTGTCCACTTCATCAGAAGGAAGAAGCCGAAACCGATCCCACAAAACCGGTCTGCCATTGGCCTCCTCCCGCTCACTCCCTGTGTCCACGACGTACGATATCCCACTCCTAATCCGATCGATTTTATCTGCGAAGTGCTTCGCTAAAGCCTCACAGGAGGCTTTTGACTGTTCCAGTGGGTCCGGAGCGACTGGACCGACCAGACTCCGGACCACTTGGAACAGCCTCCTGGGGCAGCACTCTGCAGACGCAATGGAGGCAGCATATAAATTCTTTTTTGCTGCCTTCACCGCCACCCGGTAGGCTGAAGATGCAGCTCTAACCCGTGTTCGATCGTCTTCGGAGCGGAAATTTCGCCATCGGCGCTCTAGCCTTCTCACCTCTTGTTTCAGAGCTCGCAGCGACGGAGTGAACCATGGCGCCGCGCGAGCTCTGTTTAGGCGAAGAGGGCGCTTCGGGGCAACTCGGTCTAATGCCCTGGTGATTGCAGCATCTAGATATTTTGTAGACTTTCTTGCCATACAGGCGATATTATGCAATCACTTGATTTTCCACTTTCCAAAGGGGTAGCCATGTTGGTCTTTTGCAGTAAAAAGAACAAAGAGTCTTGTGGCACTTTAAATACTTTATTATGGTATATTCACAAAGGCTTAGCCCACAATGCATTTGTTAGCCTTTAAGGAGCAACATGACTCTGTAGATTTTTTTCCCCATAGGCAATCGGTCAATTAGACATTGTAAGAGACACTGAGCTTCTGCTGCTCTTTCTTTACTCTCTCTCCCTGCAATGTCTAATAAAGAAAAAAAGTAAGATGTGTCACATCAAACTGTGTCTTTCTTCCCATGTCCCCACTAGCCAATGATGTGAAGTGTTACATAACACATTACCTGTATGTTAGAAGGAAATGGAGTAATTCTTTACATGGAGTTGCAACAGCTTCATCTGTCTTATCTTGTTTGGCCCCAAGTTAAACCATTCAAATCTTTTAAAATTTGTTCAAAGAGCGATCGATTATGCCAAATCATTCTACCTGGCTGTGTCAGAGGGACCTTCTGTAAAGATCTACTTAGAAGGTAAAGCTAACCAATTTGGCTTCTATTGAATTTGGGTTACCTATCTCATCATCTAAAATTATCTCCAGCTTTGTTAATATAGAACTATCTAGTTTCTCTCTACTTTTATTTTCCACCTACCAAGGAATCTGTGTGTTTTGTCTAAAGATGGAGACAGTTCTGAGTATCATCTGGATTTTATATTTTCAAAAAAGGGGTATCAACCATTGTTTGTTTGTTTCTTCATCCCAGCATCTCTTGGGAAAGTCCAATGTGCAATCTGAATCCATCTCAGCACTTGATAGAGCCTAATTTAAATGTTTGCAGCCTCCTCCCATGTTCCATTTTAAGACTGATTGGCTTGAACATCAGCCACTTTTTTCATAGAATCATAGAAATAGAAGGGACTTTGGGGATCATCTTATCCAGGGGTAGGCAACTTGTTTGTGCTGTAGGCAGATTTGACAACTGTCCTGGGCACTACCACATAATGGCTACCATGAGAGGTATAGCAAAGGACAAGTAACCTGCCCAAAAGACTGAGCACAAGGCAGAGGTGGGGTCTGAGCCCCAACACACTAAACAACTCCTTTGAACCCACAGTTTTCAGCACAAACAGATACCTATTTCACAGCAATCCCAGCTGCCGGTAAGAAAATGTGTTAATTCAAAAAAAGAAGAAAGGTGTCTGTTGCCTACCCTTGATCTAGTCCAACCCTCCCCCCCGACCTTGCTTAAAGCAGGCTCTGAAATGCAGGATACAGTTACAGCAGCCCTGACAATATCTGTCCAGCCACTACTTAAATACCTCCAGCAAAGCAGAACCCACTAGTCTTGTTCACCGTCTTGCTTGATGAAGAGTTCTGCAGAGCTTGAAAGCATACACCAGTTTGTGATCTTTAGTTGGCCTAAAACAGCTCTGGAATAATAAGTTGCCATCGGGGGCCAACAGGCCCCATCATTGTTCATGGTTGTTGCTGTTTTTATTGTTGTTTTTATTGATTTGTAAGACCATATCAGTTTTTATTAAGTGTTTTATTATTGTACATCACCTTGGGAGGGCTCCTGCTATAATACCATACCACAATATGGTATTGTGGTACCACAATACCATAATACAATAATAATAATAACAATAACAATAATAATAATAATAATAATAATAATAATGGTATTGCCATTTTTCTTATAGCGAAACACGAGTACTTTTGCTTTTTGTGTATTATGCGTGATTACATATTAAATATTAATTATGGCAGCATTAAATAATAATGCATGGCTTTTCGTGCCTCTATCAACCACCTTCTAGCCAGATTTCTTCAGACATATATGATTTGAGCATTAGTTATTTATTTCAATATGACAAACCTGAAACCTGCACTTAGATAGACACAGAACAGAACATTATTTTTTTTTTAACACAAAAACACATTTGACCTACTTGCAATAGCATTTCATGAAACTTTGCCTGTTTCCAAGCAATCATTCTGTAGCAACAATGTCAATTCCTAATCTTTTGGGATGTTCTCTAAGCTAATAAGGCTTTCCTTGCAATGAGAAAACAGTGGTTTTTTGAACTGCTTCTAGATGCCATCTAGAGTTCCAACTGATAACAAAGGAGAATCACGGAAATATGAGTATATCAAAGAAAGTGTGAAAACACCACCGTGATAGAACTTTCTTTTATCTATTTTTTTTTTAAATTAACTTTTTAACAATACATGTCCAATCATTATATTTAAACTTTCTTTTTCTATTTTTGGAATTTTTAACATTTTTTTACAACACATATTGATTTAATATTTATATAAACTTTAAAAACTTTTCAATAATCAAACTTTACAAACTGTTCACTAATCATGCTGTAACACAGAGTATACAGCATGTATAATTATATCCAATGGTAATCACCCCCTTATCTTTCAGGGGTTTAGCATCCACCAAACTTGCTGTATTTTTATAGAGTTAATGAAAACCTTCCTTTGTTTTTTCTTTGTCTTCATGGAGTTGCTGCAGCCTTTACTCTTATTTTTTGAGATGGCCTTCAAGTGAGCCTTCCTCTCCGTTTTTTCTTTTTGAGTGGCTTAAAGCATTATTTCTCCTTGGAATGGTTTCCAGAAGCCTGATATTCTCCGTATCCTCACTTGTTTTTTTCCCCAACAAGAAACCGGTTTGGACTTCTTGTTTCGTGCAATATTTGCCTTTCTCAAGGGTTTCAAGGATAGTCACGGGCTTATATCAGTTTCATTACCCTCTATAATACAAAAACATTTGTTGTGTTGCCAAACATATTTCCAAAACAGTCAACCACGGGCCACCATAAATCCCAACATTTTCACTTACGTTCTCTTTTTTGTGGGTTGTTATTCCATTTACATCCTCTAGTGGCCATACTGTTGCATGCATGTATATACTCTATGAACAGCTGTAAATCATTCCAGCAGAACCAATTGATACTCCCTCTGGGTTATTACAATTAATTAAGTATTATTAGGAGTTACCCTGCACTATACTCAACGATATTCATGAGGATTTACCCACCCTTGATTTCTCATATATTTCTTGGTTACCCTAAATTTAACATGTACTGGGTGGTTTCAAGTTCTCAATCCTTCCACAATCACACAGCTTTTATATTGAATAAAGGGAAATGCATACAAACCCGTTAAACAGAAAAAAACTACAATAAATATCCCCCTTAGATGCTAAACCCCTGAAAGATAAGGGGGTGATTACCATTGGATATAATTATACATGCTGTATACTCTGTGTTACAGCATGATTAGTGAACAGTTTGTAAAGTTTGATTATTGAAAAGTTTTTAAAGTTTATATAAATATTAAATCAATATGTGTTGTAAAAAAATGTTAAAAATTCCAAAAATAGAAAAAGAAAGTTTAAATATAATGATTGGACATGTATTGTTAAAAAGTTAATTTTAAAAAATAAAATAAAAATCTAGAGTTCCAAGGCAAAAGAAGCTATCACTTGCCTAAAAATAATTTTAAATAAGAAATAAATACATAAAATCCATGACAACTGCTAATATACTATTGTAATATTTGTGGTAGATCTAGGGAAGTATGAGAAATTTGTTTCAATTTGTTTTTGATCAGGATTTACCCCAGTTCACACCTCCTGGACTGAACACAGACTCAAACGCAATCAGCAGTTGAAGTCTGTACATTTCCAAGATTGCAATGTGATTTGGGGACCCCCCCCCAAATGCATTTAACAGCACTCATACATTTGAAAAATGTGCACAAACATGCTCTAATCAATGGGAGAAGAATGTGTACATTTCCAAGGTGTGCACAGTTGATGTGTACATTTGAAAAATACACATGAAAACACACACAAATGTTCATACGAAAAGAACCCCCCTCCCAAGAACACAATCTGATACAAACACAAGATGGAATGAGCTTTGAGGTGGATTTTTAATTTTTTTTTTAATTTAGCTTTATTTCAAACATTATATAAAACAAATAAAAAACATACATATAACTACTAAGGTGCACCCATCACCACGGGACCAAGAAATAATTTCTACATAATAATCCATCATTTATTCAATATTCCAAAAATACATCATATCTTGACATGGCTTACTCCCCTTTCCCTTTACTAAAACATAGTCTAGGAATAGTCCCCAAATATCCTTGAAGTTATTTTTCTTTTTTTGCCAGCAGAGTCCCTTTTTACATTTGATACTACAAGTTAATTTATCATTTAAGGCGATATCCCACACCTCTTTATACAAATCAATAATTGAAAACTGATGTTGAACTTTCCATTTCCTTGCTATCATTAATCTTCCCGCAGTTAACAAATTTACAATTAGCTCCTTTATCATAGAATCATAGAAAAGTAGAGTTGGAAGGGGCCTACAAGGCCATCGAGTCCAACCCCCTGCTCAATGCAGGAATCTAGGTCAAAGCATCTCTGACAGATGTCTGTCCAGCTGCACCTTGAATGCCTCCAGAGTGGGAGAGCCCACAACCTCCCTAGGTAGTTGATTCCATTGTCTTATTGCTCTGACAGTCAGGAAATTTTTCCTGATGTTTAGGTGGAATCTAGGTTCCTGTAACTTGAGCCCATTATTCCATGTCCTGCAAACTGGGATGACCAAGAAGAGATCTTTGCCCTCCTCTGTGTGACATCCCTTCAAATACTGGAAGAGTGCGATCATATCTCCCCTCAGTCTCCTCTTCTGAAGGCTAAACATGCCCAGTTCTTTCAGTCTCTCCTCATAGGGCCTTGTTTCCAGTCCCTTTATCATCCTTGTTGCCCTCCTCTGAACCCTCTCCAGTTTGTCTATGTCCTTCTTAAAGTGAGGTGCCCAGAACTGGATGCAGTACTCAAGATGAGGCCTAACCAGTGCCGAGTAAAGGGGAATTATCACTTCCCGCGATTTGGAAGCTATACTTCTATTAATACAGCCCAAAATTGCATTTGCCTTCTTTGCAGCCACATCGCATTGCTGGCTCATATTCAGTTTGTGATCTACCACAATTCCAAGATCCTTCTCACTTGTAGTATTGTTGAGCCAAGTGTCCCCCATTCTGTAACTCTGCATTTGGTTTCCTCTCCCTAGGTGCAGCACTTGGCATTTATCCCTATTAAATTTCATTCTGTTGTTTTCGGCCCAGCGCTCCAGCCTATCGAGGTCACTTTGAATTTTGTTTCTGTCTTCCAGAGTATTAGCTGTTCCACCCAACTTTGTGTCATCTGCAAATTTGATAAGCATTCCCTGTACCTCCTGATCCAAGTCATTAATAAAAATGTTGAAGAGCACCGGGCCCAGGACCAAGCCCTGTGGTACCCCGCTCGTTACCTCTCCCCAGTTTGAGAAGGAACCATTGATAAGCACTCTTTGAGTCCGATTCTGTAGCCAATTGTGGATCCACCTGATAGTTGTTCCATCTAGCCCACTCTTAGCTAGCTTACTAATCAGGATATCATGAGGCACTTTGTCGAAAGCTTTGCTGAAGTCCAGATATATAATGTCCACAGCATTCCCACAGTCCACAAGGGAGGTTACCCGATCAAAAAATGAGATCAGATTAGTCAAGTGCTTCTCAATTATTTTCTGTCATGCCCCCCCTAGGAAGAAGAAAACATTTCGCGCCCCCCGCGCGACTGTAAATAGTATCATTTGTCTATAAAATTGTTATAAGTACACCTCTGCATAACACTGTATCCTTATTAACGTATAAGAGAATAAAAAAAGAAAGAAATGTGGATCAATTTACAACAAAGAATAGCTTTATTAACTGTAGCAGAAAAGATTTAAAGGAGCACAGGATTTAAAGGAACACAATATTAAAAAAAACTTTTAACTGAGGTCAAACGAGCCCCCCTTTACGGAGCCTTGCGCCCCCCCCTGGGGGGCCCGCCCCACTATTTGAGAAGCACTGGATTAGTCTGACAGGATTTGTTCTTGACAAATCCATGCTGGCTTCTAGTAATCACTGCATTGTTTTCAAGGTGCTTGCAGACTGACTTCTTTATAATCTGCTCAAAAATCTTCCCGGGGATTGATGTCAGACTGACTGGCCTATAGTTCCCAGGTTCCTCCTTCTTGCCCTTTTTGAAGATGGGAACAACATTTGCCCTCCTCCAGTCGTCTGGCACTTCACCTGTCCTCCATGATTTCTCAAAGATAATAGACAATGGTTCTGAGAGTTCTTCTGCCAGTTCCTTTATTACTCTAGGATGCAGCTCATCAGGCCCTGGAGATTTAAACTCGTTCAGAGTAATCAGGTGCTCCTTGACCATTTGCCTATCAATCTCAAGCTGCAATCCTGCCCCTTCAGTCTGCACTTCAGGTTTGCCAGGGGGGTCATAGATCCTCTTTTGGGAGAAGACCGAGCTGAAGTAGGAATTGAACACTTCTGCCTTTTCTTTGTCTTCTGTTATCAATTTGCCATCCTCATTGCGTAGTTGAACCACCAGTTCTTTCTTCTGTCTTTTACTGTGCATGTATCTGAAGAAAGCTTTTTTGTTGCTTTTAGCATTCCTCGCTAACCTTAGCTCATTCTCAGCTTTAGCCTTCCTGACACTATTCCTGCAGTTCTGTGCTACCTGCCTGTACTCTTCACTTGTAGCCTGTCCTTCCTTCCACTTCCTATACGTGTCCTTTTTTGTTTTCAGGTCATCTTTGAGTTTATTGTGAAGCCACATTGGCTTCTTCTGTTGCCCTCTGCCTTTTTTCCTTTTGGGAATTGTTTGCAATTGTGCCTTTAAAATTTCCTTTTTTAAAAACTCCCACCCCTCCTGGGCTCCCTTTCTCGTGAGAGTCACTTGCCATGGGATCTTACTAATCATTGTTCTGAGTTTGTTAACATTGGCTTTCCTAAAATCCAGGGTACGTGTTTGGCTACACTCAGCTTTTGCTTCCGTTAGAATCAAGAACTCAAGTATAACATGGTCACTTTCCCCCAGAGTTCCCGAAACTGCCACTTTATCCACTAACTCGTCTCTGTTGGTTAGAATCAGGTCAAGGATAGCCGATCCTCTAGTTCCTTCCTCCACTTTCTGTAGAAGGAAGTTATCAGCAGCACAGCTCAGGAATTTCTTGGAGGGGCCATGTTTGGCTGAATAAGTCTCCCAACAGATATCAGGGAAATTGAAGTCTCCCATTACTACCACATCGTGCCTCCTTGAAACAATGGCAATTTGTTTTTCAAAAGTTCCATCCTCGTCTTCTCCTTGATTGGGTGGTCGGTAATAGACTCCAACCGCCATGTTTGTTTTATTCTTTGCCCCCTTTATTTTAACCCAGATGCTCTCAATGGGGCTGCCAAGCTCCTCTTCCTGTATCTCTGTGCAGAGATACGTATTTTTAACATACAGTGCAACTCCACCTCCCTTTCTGTTGCTTCTGTTCCTTTTGAACAAGTTATACCCTTCAATTGCTGTATTCCAGTCATGGGAGTCATCCCACCAGGTTTCAGTTATCCCTATCAAGTCGTATCTCTTGAGAACATACAAGTGTGGCGGAGTGACAGGCAGAAGCCCAGGGAGGGGCCAACCTGAACATTCCAGAGCCTCTGATTGGTTGAAGCAGAGAGCATAAAACCCCAGGGAGTTGGCAGTTAGTTAAGGGGAGTTGGTTGTCAGTTGGGGAAGAGAGTGGGTTGAAGTGAGAGAGGGAGTGGAAGGTTAGTAGAGTAGGTAGGGAAAGGTGGTACTGAAGAGAAGAGTTCAGACAGGAAATCTAGTACTAAGTTGTGAGAAAGCAAACGTGAAGGTGTTAGTATAGAACAATTCACAGGAGTCTCCACTTAGGGAGTGAAGGACCTTCTTCTGTCTGAGGAAGAAGGAGAAACTCTGGACTAGTGTGAGGGACAGTTAAGTTCCCTGGTCTGATACTGTAACTTTCAAGTAACCAAGCCAAATGGATACAAAGAGCACTGTATAACATCTGCCTGCCTTTAACCTGAATCTAAGCAAAGAACAAGTCTGAATGTAACTGTTGAAATTCCAAGTTATCTGTTCCTGAGTTGAATATCAGTTTAGAGACTTTGTTAGAACAATAAATCAATCTTTTTATTCAAAGTTCTAATTCTCCAGAGTCTGACTGGTGACAGGAAAGTAAGAAGCGAATAAACGGAGGGGCACCCTACTTCAAGTAATCAAATAAAACGAACTGCTCTTAATAAAGACAAACAAACGTGGGTGAACAGCTACATATACGACATAATCGGCTAACGCAGTTTAAGAAGACAGCTTCAAGTCTGAAGTGACCCATACAAGGGGGCACTTGGTGAGAGCGAAGTACACATTGAGGGTGTGGGCTTTGGAGCGAGGGGTCCCGTCCGCTACAACAAGTTCCTCCGTTATTGATAGCAATGCTAATTTTTGGACAGACCTCCAAATTAATACCAATAATTTCTGAAATTCCTACAAAAATTTTGTTCCAGAAATCCAGTACGCTTTTACAACTCCTCAGAAATGTGCTCTGAGGTCGGAGCTGGGACTCTGACTTCGGAATGCCCTCCCTCTGCCCTCGCAGCCTGCGTGGAAAGAAGAACCACTCTGGCTGCAGCTCTGAGGTTGGAAGACCGACCTCAGAGCCGGAGTTCTGTGGGTGTTCCAAGGGGCGCGTGGAGGGGAGTCAGGCTCTGCCAGCGTATGTGGTATCCTGGCGGCACCTCAGCATCTCCTCCTCACACTCTGGGGCAAAAGATTTAGACGGCTGAAATCAGCCATCTAAGTCTTTTGCAGGGCAGAGAAGCACGGAGGTGACCTTTGCCTCCACGCTCCTTCCACCCTCCATAGCAGTGTTCGCCAACCTTGGGTCCCCAGATGTTTTTGGCCTACAACTCCCAGCATGCCCCGGGAGTTGTAGGCCAAAAACATCTGGGGACCCAAGGTTGGAGAACACTGCTCCATAGGATACCCTTAATATAGTTCCCTTTGCTGCAAATCCAGTTGTAGAAGGACCAAATCCAAAAAGAAAATTTCAGATTCCTGATTCATAGGATCCCTATCCTTCCCATATAGTTTAGAATAACATTTCTGAAATTCCAACTGTATATCCTTTGGAGTTGTGTATACATTGTTATGGTTATCTTTAATTAATGGAATATAATTCTGAGTCTTTTGTTGTTTCAGCTGAAATGCCAGAATCTTGCCAGACACTGTGTACTTAATGGTCTTGTGGGGGGCAGATGGGACACTATCGTTAGTTATGTGTATTATTTCACTCAATTCAAAATGTGTTTGAAACTCTTTTTTGGCTGACCTGCTTGCACGGTCCATCTGTTCCTGGGGCATGCTACAGCTCTCTAGGTCTAGAAACTTTCCCTGCTTTGAAATGGGTGTTTGCACCTCTCTCTCTCTCTCTCTCTCTCTTTGGTTCACTTGCTTACACAGCCTTGTGACATGTGTATACTTTGGGCATGCCACAGGTCTCTGGGTCTTTTCCCGCTCTGAAATTGATATTTGCACTGCTTTTCTGGTTTACTTGCTTGCACACTCTTTGTGTTTTTGGCATGCTACAGTCTCGGGGTCTGACAATTGTCCCTGCCCAGAAATTGGCATTTGCAATCCTTTTTTTGGTTGACTTGCTTGTACACTTTCTATGAGCCTTGGTTATGCTACAGGTCTCTGGGTCTGACAATTTTTTCCACTCTTTTGGCTCCACCTATAGTGACATGCCCTGTCTTCTGCCTCACCAGCCTATATGGGCACCAGCTGCCATAGTAAAACTTGAAAGTCTTGTTGTTATCACCTCATTTGCTTGCCAGAGCAAAGAGAGTCTATCAATTGCCCTAGTGCTTTGGCAAATGGTATCATCGGTCCTGCTCTGAAAAAGGTTCTGGAGATGCACTTCCTGCATTTCCCCTTCACTATACCATTGGTTGAAGGTTGGGCTCAGGAAAAGAAGGCGGGGGGAACAGTTACCATGTTTTCTGTCTCATGGAACATTTGATATTTCTTCTGGTTTCTCTGGCTACACCACCGTAATTTGCTTTCTTTACTCTTTCTTCCGCAGCAGACATAATTTCAACTGTTGAATTCAACCACACGGGGGAGTTGCTGGCAACAGGGGACAAAGGTGGTCGTGTTGTTATATTCCAAAGGGAGCCAGAGGTATGACTTTTAACAATCTTTCAGGGCAAGTCTCATAGATTTCATAGATCATAGAGTTGGAAGGAGCCTACAAGGCTATCGAGTCCAACCCCCTGCTCAATGCAGGAAACTAGAGGAGGGGTCTCCCATCCAAGTAACAACCAGGCTTGATTTCACCAAGTTCCCATAGCCTCCAGGTCCTGATAGACAAACCCTGAACCAAAGATAATGGCAGAAAGTTCTCCAAAGCCACTGTTGCTCTTGGAATACTTTTTGTACAACATGATGCACAAGCGGTTCTTTTCCTGTTCCTTCAGGGATGATGGATGTGACTATTTGTGGGATCATTTTATTTGCATACCGGCTAGTTTTGTCTGTATGAATTGAACATGTGCAGGCTGATAATATGTTTGCTTGAGTGATGCATTGCATGCAAAGGCCCTATTTTACTGTTTGAATTGGAACACTTGCAAAATATTGTACAGTCATGCCTTGGTTTGAGAGCATAATTCGTTCCGGAAACGTGCTTCTAATCCAAAACACTCTATATCAAAACGAAATCCCCCCCAAAAAAATTTGTACAGAGATTTTTAATTTAAGCCGTACTACAGTACTTGTATTGCAAGACGTCGCTTGTATATCAAGTAAAAAGATAAAATAATTTTTTTAAAAAAATTTGCTTGTCTTGCAAAACGCTCTCAAACCAAGTTACTTGCAATCCAAGGTATTACTGTATGTGATTGTTGGATGAATTGGGGCTTTTGCATTAAAGGAAAAGTAAGTTGGGCCCTGAGTATAGAATTAGTGATGCTAAGGCTGGGAACTGGAAAGGGATTGCTGCCCCCTGTACCTTTTAAATCTGGTTTGTCCATCCAAAGTGACTGGCTTCTCTACCAGTAGTTACTTTCCCTGGTGCAGCTCAGAAGGCTATGCTGAAAGGTTAACATTATGAACCTTTCATAATATTAACCTTTAACAGGTGAGGCTCGGAGGGCAGCAACAAGGGGGAGGGCCTTTTCTGTGATAGCCCCCCAACTGTGGAACAAGCTCCCCCCTGAGGCCCACCTGGCGCCAACTCTATTATCTTTTCGGTGCCAGGTTAAGACTGCCCTCTACATTGAGGCTTTTAATAATTAAATGGTATACGGTGGGGTGGTAAATTGTTTTTTTAGTGGTCGTGTTTTATTATAACTTGTTTTAGTGATGTTTTAAAAATTGGTTTTAAATTTTTATAACATTTTTATTGTTTATATTTTTAACTGTATTTTATTGTATTTTTAAAATTGATTGTTGTATCAATTTTACTGCCCAGAGAGCTTCGGCTATTGGGCAGTATAGAAAATGAACAAATAAATAAATAACAGAAAGGGGAGAAAATGTTCTGTTGCTCTTGCAACACTAGAAAGGGACATCATCCAAAGAAACTGATTTGCAAAAGATAAAGAACAGACAAAAGGTTCACACAGGTAAAGGGGCACAGGGGTACCCCTTTATTTAAGGTGAGATGCAAAAAAGGGGGGGAAGGTTCAGCCATTCTAGGACTCAAAATTCTACTGGTAATAAAAATGACACCTGTTTAGTTAATAATGTAAAGCCTGGCATCTATGATCTACCCAGTGAATGGAGTGGAGAGGTTACCCCAAACTCCCTGCAGTGTAGGCAGCATGCAAACAATTACCTGGTAGACTGCTACCACCCCTTTACGTCCACCTCAGCCTGAGCTAGACCTTTCAGGACACCTTATGGTGCAGAAATAAGTGTTCAAGTTGACATCCTCTAATTCAAGCCCCAAGCCTAAAAATCTAAACAGTAGCAAGACCAAACAGAAAGCTCTGAATTTAGTACTGAGGTTTAAGTGGAATAAAGCACACATGAACTTTGAAACAGGTGTGAAATTTATTTGCAATACAGAAGGGGAAAATGGGGAGCAGGACCGGTGCAAGGCAGTTTGGTGCCTTAGGCAAGATCAGATATTTAGCGCCCCCCCTTCCCACTTGTGAGAGCGCTGTATTTTTTTCCAAGGCATTTCTGGCGCCCCCTTTAGCCCTGCACCCTAGTTGGCCTAATGTAGCACCGGCCCTAGGAGAAAGGTATACAAAGATGAAAGAAAACCAGAGAAACCCTTTGGAACAGGCAAAAATAACAAAGCAATATCTAACCCTATCCTATACTCTACCTAAGTAAGGGTCTTCCAATAGGCGAGGTCGTAATCAAGGATCCAAGAACTCCACAAGCCTGGAGGCAAATTGGCACAGGTAGACAAAGATGAAAAGGGAGACCAGAATGAAAACAGGAATGAAGACCAAATGGCAACAGTAGTCCCCTTTACTTTATACAACCCCACCCTGAAGGCCCTTGACAAATGTGAGGTGAGCCTCCATAGCCAATCCCTAGCTGGCTGGACAATTTCTTCAGAGGTAACCCTCTGAGCCAATCACTGGCAGGTTGAATACCTTCCTCAGCTTTCAGGCCTAGGAAGGTATTCCAGCATGGCTCTGGATCCAGCACAGCTGATCCAGCGTGGCTCTTCTCATGTTCTTATGAGGGGGGGATGAAAAACTCTCACTGCATCCCAGCTGAAATCAGTCAGCCTACCGTAATTTGGGCAAGAGTTCAGCTCTGGCCTTGAAGATCTGGAGGAAATCACACACGCAGGTAGCTTAATGAATGTGTGCAGCCCCAGCTTCACGAAATGGAGTTTCTACAGGCAGCTAAATCTCTAAAGGGAAAATGGATTTCTTGACAAGCCCAATGAGGTCTACAGTTGTCCAAAATTTCGAAGTGACTTGATCAAAATGGCCACAGATAGAGTAAGTTAAGAAGTGCTGAAAATTGACACATTTGTACTTTTTACTCCATGCTGCGGCTCCGCATATCATCTATTTCTTTCAAATTTTGGTGAAAACTACTGAGGAACTGTTCCTCAGGATTGTTGAGGAGATGTGCTTTTCATTGGTTTGGTGAAGTTCTGATCAGTGGTGCAACAGTTACGAAGGGTCTTCTGACCCATCAAACCCTATAGCAGCAACTGCTGTCAAAGTTATGTCAGGAATGCTCAGTTTCGCTCTGAAGCTAGAATGCTGCCAGCACTCCACTGTTTTGAGAGGAATTCCAGTGTTCCTCTCAGCATTCTAACAGTAAGTGGGGGAGCTGAGGCAGAGCTGAGGGAATTTTGAAGGCTGAGGGTATCACTCTCACTAATTAAGGGATCACTGAAGAAGAGGGGATAGGGAGGGAAAGGAACACTGGAATTCCTCATTTTGAGACTTTGGTTTTTCTGGTTTAGCTTTTACACCAAGTATTTAGGTGCCAGTTTTAACCTTTTATATGCCTAGAGGAACTTAGTAATGCTTTAGCTAAGGCTTTCTCTTCTCTCTCTCTTTTTTCTGATATATACATTTTTACACTTACTCTTCTTTATATATCCATCAATTTTATAAACAACTGAGAAGTTATTGAAAAACAAAACTGGATATTTGGATATATTGCTTTATGTCTATAGAAATTAATAAAGCACGTCCATTTTTTTGGGTGAATGTATCCCCTCTTTGCAGGACTGGTGCAAGGCAGTTTGGTGCCCTAGGCAAGATCAGATATTTAGCGCCCCCCTTCCCACTTGAGAGCGCTGTATTTTTTTCCCAAGGCGTTTCTGGCGCCCCCTTTAGCCCTGCGCCCTAGGCAGCTGCCTAGTTGGCCTAATGGTAGCACCGGCCCTGCCTCTTTGTCTTTTTCAGCAGTTCTAATGTAATATGTTAATTTTGCCATCATAGCAATGTCCCACATTTTCTCCAACCATTCATCTCTCGAAGGTGTTCTTTGTCCTCTCCACTTTTTTGCATATAATATTCTTGCTGCAGCCATCATATAGGCAGTTAATTCCTTATGTTGTTGACTAACAAATCCATCCATAAAATTAAGATGAAGAAACAAGGGATCTAATGAAATCTCGCAGCCAAATATTTTCTCCATATTTCTATTAATCATTTTCCAAATATTTTTTTGCCAAAGAGCATTCCCACCATAAATTATAAAACTCTCCTATTTGTTTCTGACATTGCCAATAATTAATTGCTTAATTCTTGTTTATTTTATTTATTTATTATTTATTATATTTATGAATCACCCATCTGGCCAGACAACTGGCCACTCTGAGCGATGTACAATCTAATAAAATACAAGGGGGGGGGGGAACACACACACAGAGTATAAAACACAATTAAAAACAGTACAAAACTTAAAAATCCTAACCCACCCCATATTCCCGCCTGAAAAGCCACATTTTTAATGCACGGCGGAAGCTAATCAAGGAAGGGGCATGGCGGAGGTCACTGGGGAGAGAGTTCCATAAATTGGGGGCTGCCACAGAAAAGGCCCTCCTCCTAGTCCCCACCAGCCTGGTTTCTCTGGCTGATGGGACAGGGAGAAGGCCGTCTGTGGCAGATCTTGTTGAGCGGCCTACTTGATGTTGCTGGAAGCGCTCCTTGAGATAAACTGGACCGGAGCCATACAGGGTTTTAAAGGTCAACGCCAACACCTTGAATTCGGCTCAGCAAACAACTGGTAGCCAGTGCAACTCTTTGAACACTGGAGTGATGTGATCATGCCGGCGGCAGCCTTTAACCAGCTGTACCAGCTGCAACTTCTGAACCGTCTTCCAGGGTAACCCCACGTAGAGCGCATTACAGTAGTCTAGGCGAGAGGAGACCAAGGCATGAACCACTGATAGGAGCAGATGATTTATTTTAACTAGTGTTAAATAACACCTTGTCATCACTCTATACAGATTTTCTCTAATTGATATGTTTAATGAAAAATTATGGCTCTTACTCCAGAGGTTTTCCCATATTTCCACTGGAATATTCTTTCTAAAACTTTGTGCCCACATAACCATATAATCTTTAACCTGTTCTGGTTCTGTTTTTTTTATTTTAAGAGTAATTTATAGATTTTAGAAACTAAAGGAACTATCCTATTGCCTCTAGACAGCGTTTGAATAGTCACAGGATAGTTTGGATTCCCAGCTCTGAGGCTGGAGACAGTGCTCCAACCTCAAAGCTGGGAATCAGCACTTCGACCTCCACCCCCTTGCTGTCAGCACGGAGAGAACTGTGCTGGTTGCTCTTTGAGGTCAGGAAAATGACCTCAGAGAGGGGTAAAAGGGGGTGTTTTGTGGGGAAGGGAGAGACTGGGGCAGCCAGGATCCAGTCTCCTTTCCCCTTCACTCTGAAATGGAGTCACTAGCGATGATGCAGAGCGGGAGGAGCTGGGAGGCAAAGATCGCCTCCACCGCTCCTCCCGCTTTACATTGGATGAGCATGAGCCTCTGAGTTTGGAGGCTCTCACTCATCTTGATTGGATTGCGCCCTAAATGTTCTTTATGCCTCATTATCAGTTGCTCAAACTCTGTCATATCACTTACCTGCTGATTCAGTTTAAGATATTCTGTGATGATTGATAAAAACCTGTAAAATATAAGAAGTGTCCTTCTGGATTCAACCCAGGTCCATCTAGTCCAGCAACATAGTTCCAGCATTGCCTAGCCAGATTCCTCTTGGAAGCCTAAAAGAGGGTCATGAAGACAACGGCCTTGTCCCATTATTTCCCCCTAGCCTCTGCTTCTCAGAACAGTAATGCTATCAGCCCAGTTAAAGTTATCTTGCTCACTAGATTTGTAGTGCCAGCTTTATCAACTGCAATCCTTCTAGTTAATCTCAAATTTATGTTGCATCTATTTCCACTGCTGATAGTGTAATCACAGAAAAGCTTCCAAATTATGCTCATGTAACCACCATTCTCCTTATCAGTTTTCCTTACATTTCTTCAAGTGTTTAGTGCTGAGTCTGTGGTGATATTTGCCTATGGTTACCTACCTATATGTCTTAAACCCAAATACGGTACTCTACGTCCTGAAACTAATTAGAACCAAAGTAACATTCACTAGCTTAGAGAACTTTAAAAGGGGATTAGACAAATTCATGGAGGATGGGTCTATGTACTTCTGTAGATAACTACTAACTAAGGGCTCAATCCTAGGCATGTTTAGATAGAAAAAAGTTGCTGGCTGGGGAATGCTGGGAGTTGTAGGACTTTTTTCTGTCTAAATATGCATTGCACCCTAAGATAACTAAGTGGAAATTCCACTTTCTGAAAAGCAGAGGCATGGGGGAAATAATGGGACATGGCTGTTGTCTTCATGACCTTCTTTTAGGCTTCCGAGAGGAATCTGGCTAGGCAATGCTGGAAGCCTGGAAATATGTTGCTGGACTAGATGGATCTGGATTGAATCCAGAAGGACACTTCTTATGTTTTACAGGCTTTTATCAATACTGGTACCACAGGATAACAATGGGCATAGTTAAGAAGTATGCTTTAATTTACATGGATGTGCACATTACATACATGTAAACCAAACACATTATAGGAGGGAACTTTTGGCATTGAACTCTGGGAACTTAGGAAAATCTGATACCCCCCAAAGCTGAGAGTCAGAGACCACAATGAGGTCCGTGAAAGCAATTATTTGTTTTATTGAAGAAAATTTAGAATGAATTAAAATCACATATCAGGGGAATTAGAATCATACATTAACTCTGAGAAGGCTAAAGATAACAAGCATTTGTCAGTAGTGAAGCTAGGTACTCTGGGATGCATAGAAAATCGTGTGTGTGTGTGTGTGTGTGTGTGTGTGAAAAAGAGAACAGTTTTAATTTCTAACAAGGTGTGTATGTTTGTGTGTGTGTTTGTGTCAAAAAAAAAAAGGTGATGGAAGTGGGGCACCTCAAAGAGCACAATTTTAACTCCTGGTGTGTGTGTGTGTGTGTGTGTGTGTGTGTGTAGCTGATCATGGAGAAAGGAAAAGTTTCAGCCTGGGATAATTTGAATGGGGGAGAAACAGACTGTTTTGGGAGCTGTGAGAGAGTTTTGGAGGAGGGGGTTAGACAAATGCAGGGGGTTTGGAAGAAAGTGGATGAAGAGCCCCCCCCCCCCCAAAGGCAACAGGGAGCTCCAAAGCCAAGAACTTTTGGAGTTGGAATGGGTTGGAATATTAGGGGAAAGGGAGGAAACGTGTATTATTGGAGTATGAACCACTTAGAAGAAAAATAGAAGATAATACAAATATTTACCTCTCTGTATCTACTGACTAGTGAAGTGATGGGAAGCTCTGTTGAGCTCCTTCTCTGGAAAAGAAGGGAAGACAAAGAGGAGGAAAGGGGGTTTGCTCTTCTGAGCAGAACTGTGAGGGTCCTTCTTAGATGGAAGGAATTCTTTCCCCCCCCTCTTTCTCTGTAAAACCCATGGATTAGGTTGCCTTGTTTATCCCTACTCTCAGGATTTAGTAATCAAAATGAAACAAACCAAGATCTTCCTTTGAGATTGCTCATAAGATGTTGAAAAATGGATTTTTAGGTATCAGATATTGAGGGAAGAAAGAAGACAATGGGCTCCTTTTACCTTCCTGATGTGAGGAAAGGGTGGGAGTTGATGGGTTGTATTTTTGCATGAATATCTCCAGCTAACCCAGGTCTAGGTGAGCAAGATAGCCAGGGGGATTTGGGTGATACTTTTAAACAAAGGTGACAAAAGAGTCATGTAGGCATGAAAACACAATATTGGGTTTTCAGGGTCTCACAGCTTTAAAAAGATGTTGAATTCATATTTTTTTCCTTCCATTTGGCTTAAACAAGAAGGCTAGAAATCAACATAAAATATTTCAGGGGTGGGTTAGCTTCTGTGGTTGGCATCCTTCCTGCGGCAAGATCTGAAATTTGCAAGTGTTAACACCAAGGGATTAAGGCAATTAGAGTACCACGGCTGACCAGAAAATTGCTTGCAAGAAGTCTGCAGTTTCACTTAGGACATGCAAGGTACAGTCATGCCTTGGATTGAGAGCATAATTCGTTCCGGAAACGTGCTTGTAATCCAAAACACTCTTATATCAAAACGAAATCCCCCCCAAAAAATTTGTACAGAGATTTTTAATTTAAGCCGTACTACAGTACTTGTATTGCAAGACGTTGCTTGTATATCAAGTAAAAAAAATATTAAATAAATATTTTAAAAAATTGCTTGTCTTGCAAAATGCTCTCAAACCAAGTTACTTGCAATCCAAGGTATTACTGTATCAGTATCCTAGACCAATATCCTTCTCCAAGACCAAAAACCCTAGTCCCCTTCCAGATTCTGGCCCCTTCTTCTCAAAACAGCAGATATTTCCCCCAATATTATATTATATATACTGTATTATATATACTGCATCATGTTTTGATAGAGGGTCATGGATTTAAGTGGAAGAGATTATAGGTGAAACCCTAGATTTTAACATGTTCTAGATTTAACATTTTAACATGTTCTATTCCCCGCTCGGCCATGAAACTCACTGGGTGACTTTGGGCCAGTCATTGACTCTCAGCCTAACCTACTTCACAGGGTTGTTGTGAGGATAAAATGGAGAGGAGGAGGACTATGTAAGCCGCCTTGGGTTCCTTGCAAGAAAAAAGGCGGGGTATAAATATAATAAATAAATAAATAAATTCATTTTAATTTAGTGGAAAGGGAGAGCATCTGGCCATGTTCCAAACAATTATACTTAGTGGGTTTTGCTATAGCAGCCCTGGTTGCTAAAGGGGTAGAGCTGCTTTTTTTTGTTTTAACCTTCACAGCAATCTCCATTCTGGCAATGGGAATTTCTGCATCCCAAACCAGTAACTGTGTGGGTAGATGGTTAGGTTACATGGGTCAAGCCCTATCAAATCCAAGAGTCAAGACATAGGTACAAGAGTAAATCCAGAGTAAACCCACACATGCAGAGATTTTGTCAACCATAGCTTCCACTTTGGTATTTCCATGCTACATGGGTCCAGGCATAGAAACATTCAAGAGATAAGTCCAAGCCAGCTGGCAACTCTGGCCTATCAATGATGAAGATACATAATCCATAGAAAACAAGAATTCAAGGTCTATGAAAAGTACAACAATACTTCCCATGGTAGGTTCTTAATAATACTAAGTTCAAAGAGACAAGGGTCCAGATTGGATGGACAGTTCTTGAAGAGGCTCAGACTGTAGTGAGTCTAAACAGAGGATTTGGGGCAATAAAGATGAGAATGTTCCTAGCAAAGGCTCCCAGCCTGGGCATCTGCTTAAAGGCAAAGGTCTGGCTGTGATAGCCCGCCTCCTGTACAACTACGGTAACTGACAAGGGATTTTAGCCTATCAACGAGGCCCCTACCCAAATAGGGCATCTTTGTTCTGCCCTCCTGAGTTGAGGGTTCAACCTGTATGACATGTCTGAACACGCCCACCTCCCGGAGGTCAAGGTCGAAGCTAGCAGCTGGATGGGAGTAACTTAACTCCTGCCTGCTCCCACCTGCTTCCCTCTGAGAAAAACTGACAGAGATAAGCTCACACTGATTCTGACATTCCACAGGCCCAAACCAGCCCCCTCCCCTTTGCTTTTGCCATTACACAAGTAACTTGGCATAATCAAACTCTTAGGCCCCAGACTTCTCACTACTGATCTTGGCTCCAAACCCTTCTGGACCACTTCTGATCAGATTCTAACTGTAAACTATAGAGCCCACTGCCATGCTGTGGCTGAGTTCTGACAGGGCCTGGCCTGACCTATTGCCATCTTGGTAAATACATGGACTCCTTTCCTTCTTGGTTGCTACTTGACAACTGTAGTCATAAAGTTTTCACATATGGTTCTTTTGGATCATAGACATTGCTTTTTCCAAGTCTATTTGAAAGACAGATGAGCTCTGATATCATAGTTCATGTTTTATTTGTCCTATATTCTTTGCAGAGTAAAAATGATTCTTACAGCCAAGGCGAGTATAATGTTTACAGCACTTTCCAGAGCCATGAACCAGAGTTTGACTATTTGAAGAGTTTGGAAATAGAGGAAAAAATAAACAAGATAAAGTGGTTGCCACAGCAGAATGCAGCCCATTCTCTTCTGTCAACAAATGGTAAGACGGCAGGATTAATAGTAATTAATGGTAAGATTTCAGAGTTAGGATTCACTAATGTTGTTTGTCCCTGGTCCTCAGTGGAAAATTTGATGAATTACATCTCTTGTTTAATGTACATTTTTATTTCATCATTTCCAGTTTTGATGTATACAAAACAGCGTGAATTGTATGGACCTTGATTGTTACTGTTATATCTGGTTCAGAACATGTAGAACAAAGTATGCTTTAAACCAGTGTTCTCCAACCTTGGGTCCCCAGATGTTTTTGGCTTAAAACTCCCAGCATGCCCCAGCCAGCTATGGGGCATGCTGGGAGTTGTAGGCCAAAAACATCTGGGTACCCACGGTTGGAGAACACTGGTTTAAATCATACTTTGTTCTGCAAACCATGCTTTATGTCACAAATGATCAGCCAAACCTTTCTGAATCTCTATCTGTTATCCCGAAATGCTCAACAGCGCCCAATTCCTGGTAAATCAGCACCATGTGAACTATACTCTTACCATTGGCCCGAAGAAGGACAGGGAAGCCAAATGCTCATTTCTTTTGGAGATATTCAGCCAATCTTGGCACAGCCTGGAAGAAAGAATATTCCTCATGTAGCCTTCCCTTGCCTTTTTCACATAAAGTCACCAGTAAATCCATCTGGATTTTTAATTAACGTTCCTCCCCTCTTCCCAAAAGTTTCAATAGACAGTCCCCCCGCTCCCGATTAATTTTACTAAGAGTGAGAAAGCATGATTAACTTAGATACATTTTATTTAAAAAGAGTAGGACAGGAAGAAATGTTCATTGATAGAGGGAAACGCTGGGATAGTTTCCCTAGAAGAACTGGCCGATTGCTTTTCTGATCGCTTGGCTTCTCAAGTAGTGGACACTTGACAGAGGGGGTGTTGTTGTTGTGTTCACTAGCTGTTTCTGCTCCTGCTCTGCAACTTTTGTTTCACATGGACCTGGAATATTAGTATTGTTTTCTAGAAAAACATCCCCTCTTGTCTTATAGATGTTGTACAAGATACAGTACACCATGATTACATCAGCAACCAGGTCCTACTCAATATCTAGCAGGCTGTAGAGGGACCTCCACCTTGACTTCAGCTCTCCAAAGGCTCTCTCCACCAGCATCACGGACCTACTATAGTAGCAGTTATAGTTCCTTTCCAAGGTGGTTTTAGGAACACTTTAGAGAGAGAGAACAGAGAAACAATTTTGCAGGGCATACACCTGCAGTCAGTTATGATTACTGGCTTCACTGGCATGGTGTTCACCAGTTGTACATGCTCCAAGGTGAAGGCTCCAAATTCAAGTTCAGAAGGTAAATAGGGGACTCCAAACTATGGCCCTATCATGGCTTTGGCTGGATACACACACACATAGATGTCCATGAACCACTTTGTTCCATGAATCACTGATTAGAAAATCATGTTTGGTATAGGATTTTCACGTGAGAATAATCCAAAGCCCTGCATACTTGAGGAAGCCCCATCATCTGGAGGGAACTTGGGGGCCCTTTTACAGGTCTATTCAGATCCTCCTCTGTGGACTCTTCAGAGATGCTGGGGTTGGCCAGAGCAGTGCTGGAGTCAAGGGGCCAAGCCTACATTAGAGGGCCTTCAGGCTCTGCAATGTCAGAGCCATTGTTAGTGGTCTCCAGGATTGGGACCATGTCAGATATGACACTAGTCCCCTCTCCAGGAACTCATCCCCTCTGATCCACTAGCCCTGTTTTGCCTGGATACAGACAATGAAATCAGCAGACAAAGGTCAGGGCATGCACATCTGACATATCCTCCCAGGATTGATCTTCAGGCCCATAACCCTTCCAATCAATAAAGTACTGGAGGCAGACCCAGTACCACTGTGAATCCAAGATACTGGCCACTTTGTATTCCTCCTATCTGTCTACTGCAAGCGGAGACAGAGAAATCAAGTGGTCTCTGAAGGGATAAATGGGTATGTCAGGAAACAGGAGGGAATGGTAAAGGTCTGGGTGAATATGCAGAGTGGAGAGAAACTGTAAGTGATAAGCCTCCGGGTTGACCTGGGCTACTATGGGGAAAGGGCCAAAAACAAAAAACAAAACCCAGCATCCAGATTGCAGGTAGGTCTCTGGGTAGGGAGCTACCAAATGAAATGCCACACATGTTCCCCCACAGCTAAGGTAGGGCCAGGCTGGTGTCATTGCTTTGCAAAATGATTATATGTATCTTTGTCCTGGTTCAGTTGTTCCTGCAACAACTAATGGAGGGTCTGTAGTTCCCGGAGGACTTGGTCAGTGGCTGAAACTGTCAAAGGCAGAGAGATGGAAGGAAAGAATTGGGAGTGGTAAATGTAAGTTGCAAAAGAAAAAAAGGGTTCCTCAAATGGAGGAATGCTGGGAATTATTATAAGTGAATTTGACTAGGGGTAACAGCTCTGCCCAGTTATCTTGTTAAAAGTTCACGTAGCACCAGAGGTATTGTTCAAGTGTTGTGTTTATGAATTCAGTTTGCCCATCCAATTGAGGGGTGATGGGCCAAGGAGAGGTGGAGCTGTACATCCAATGATTTCAATAGCACGTGCCAGAACTGTGCAGTGAACTAGGTGCCTCTATCTGATTAGGTAATTCATGGAGATGAAGCATGTTCCAATGTTCCATATAAATGATTGAGCCATTTTCTTCACTGAGGAGGCTCTGGAGCAAGAGATGACATTTTTGAAAACAAGTCTGCCACCCCCAAAATGGTGGTGTACCCTTCTGAAGCCAGGCATTCTGTGATAAAATCCATGGGTATTGCTTTCCATGGGCCAGCAGGAGTCTGGAGTGGGAGCTGAAGTCCTGTGTGTCTGCCAGTTGTCACAAGCCTCAACATATTGTTTCAAGTTGGCATGTAGCTTGGTCCACCAAAATTCCTGGTTGACGAAGAGAAGGTTCTTATCAATTATCATGGCAGAGGTGAAGTACCTCAGCCCTAAGTGGTCAGGGTGGAACGTAGAGCTGTCCCTGGTGGTTCACGAGTTCATTCTGTATTGTGAAGGGAGTATCCCTTGAGGCCTTGGGGTCCTAACACTCACACTGGTGGACCTGTACATATGGATCTTTCTGCTGCTGATGTTTAAATTGGTTCACCAAAGGAAGAGGGGTCTGGGTAGCAGTAAAATCTACTTTTGCCATGACTTACTCAGGCTTCTAAGCTTCCAGCTAGTTGGTTACATGCGCTAGGAGTGTATGATATAATGAAATTACAGTGGGAAAAGAATAAGGACCACCAGATCTGGCTCTGATTAAGCTTATGAGCTGTTTGCAGGTATTCCAAATTCTGGTGATATGTATGCACCTGGATAGAGTGTGCCATGCCTTCTCGCAGATGTCACCATGTTTTGAATGCTGCCTTAATGGCCAGCAGTTCTTTATCCCAGATAGTATCATTTCTCTCAGAGGAATAAAGCTTATGGGAATAGTAGGTACAGTGGAGTGACAATTGGTCACGTTTGGAGGGTTGAAGTAAAACTGCTTCAAGGACCATGTTAGAGGCATCCATTTCAACCACAAAAGGGGCCTTTGGGCCAGGATACTAGACAATAGGCTTAGAGACGAATGCCTTCTTGAGTTGTTGGAATGCCTGTTGAGACGCTGCATCCCACTGGAATGGCACGTAAGACCAGAGCAAATTGGAGAGAGGTAGTTCAGCAAAGCCATGTATGATTTGGTGGTAATCATTGGCAAAACCCACAAGACACTGGACATCCTTGAGTCCTTGAGGTGCCTGTCATGATATTATTGTCTCCACCTTTGCAGGTTCCATCTGGGTTCCGGATGGAAAGGAACTTGGCAAGGTTCTCCTTGGCAAGGAACTCCTGCTAGGCAGTGAGGTCTAGTTCAGAGAGAGAATAGATTTAGCCATCTGGGATCTGGGAATCTGGCACAATCATATGGTCAGTGCGGGGGCAGTTGGTCTGCTTCTTTCCCCCTCAAACACATCTTCAAAATCCTTGTATTTGGCAGGAGGACCATTGATGTCTGGCAGTGGCACTTTCCCAGCCATGGAATTCATTCTCTCAGTTAGGTAGTGCTCATGACAATATGGTGAGGAAAGGATGGGAGCAGGATATCTTTGGGTCATAGAGGGTCAGCCATGACATTCCTAGCTCCAGGGGGAAGTGTGGAGCTGCTGCCAGTTAGAAACAGAGTTACTCCCTGTGACCCTCCATCTTTCACACACATCTTTGCAACATGTGACCCAGGATCATTTCCTGGGTCACATGTTGCAAAGCATGTCTACCATCAATAGGTTCTATAACTACTGGATGACCCTTGGGCTGGGCTGGGATCTAGTGAGCATTTACAAAAACAATGTCTATAAAATTGCTAGAGGCCCCAGAATCCACCATAGCAGAGCTATATACCATGGTCTGTACAGGGCACTGAAGAGTCACAGGTAAAAGCAGGTTGCTCCCCATACAGGGAAGTGAGGTTCAGTAGTAATATCCAACACTTGACTTGCCCCATTGCTGGGTTGAGAACATTTGGCAAGGTAGGTGGCTGCAAAATGCCCTGCAGTAGCATAGTACAGAGACCCCTTGTCTCCAGTCCTTTTCCTCAGGGTCATTCTTGGCTGGGCTCCTCCAGAGTTTGTTCTGTGGAGGAGGTGCTCACCACAGATGGTCCCCTTTGACAAGAGCTAGGAGTTGCTGTGAAGGGGCCATAGGGGTTGGTCTGATGGTGCATGGTGTGCTGGCTTTCCAGGCCCACATCTATCCACAGACAAAAGTGGATCAATGCCTGGAGAGTTGATGGTTTCTATACTCATGCCAGTTCATCAAGAATGTCATCAGCCAACCCATCCTGAAATTGATCATTCAGGGCTGCTTCATTCCACTTTAAATCTTGGGACACCATGTTGAACTCATTTGCATAATCTGAAACCCGTTTTCTTCCCTGATGGAGTTGCCTGATCTTACAGTTAGCAGTTTCAACCTTTAGGGTGCCCTCATAGAACTAGTGCATTTCTGTTGTAAATTCAGTAAAGTGCCAGGCGTGGGCTGCTGAGCTGCAACAGTTAAGGACTTGACCATTGGGTGGCAGTCCCCATCAGCAGGCTGATCAGGAACCCTACCCTGGTCCAGTCATCAGGGAAATCCACAGGATGCAGGTCCATATACAGAATACACTGAGCCAGTAATGCTGGGAACTAGTCAAATGAACCATAAAACTTTTCAGGGACTACCACAGGATACTTCAGTTGGGGTTGGGTCAGCTGGGTCAGGAGTAGTAACATCAGCCCTCAAAATGAGGTTCTCTCTTCATCTGTGCAAGGACTGGAATAAACTGCCCTGCTATGGCTGGGTAAAAATCAATCCTGGGACAAATCTGTGCAGCAAGGTCAAAAGGCAGGCAGAGATCAGAACACCATGTTATCGATCAATAAGGGAGTAATCCAAAAGCAGAGTCTGAGGCAGAGCATGCACATGCAATCCAATACAAGCACAATTCAAGGAGCAAGGTTTTAGCAGGAGTCCAGGGGTCAACAGCATGGGAGATGAGTCAAGAGAAGAAGCAAGGTCAGGAAAGATACTAGGAGCTAAAAGTAAGGTGTTGTTCCAGTAGGCATCAGGTCTCAACCGAGAGCTTATATATTCAGGTCTCCCCGCCTTCCTACTCCTTATGAGACACTTAGTCTTGAGTTGTCCAGTTGCTTTGGGCCTTGAGACACACAGTTCACCTCTGAGTGGTGGTCTGTTCCTGCACCTTCTAGCAGTGGCACTCTTTGGGCCTGTGAGGTGACTCAATCTCTTCTCCTAACTCCACCAAAGAGACATTGCCTGGAGGGTGGTTGGGGACCCCTTTTACAGGTCTATCCAGTTCCTCCTCTATGAATAGGGCTGGAGTTGGCCAGATCAATGCTGGACTCTGGGGGCCTCGCCTGCACTAGAGGGCCTTTGGGGTCTGCAACGTCTGAGTCAGAGGAAGTCTCCAGGGTCTGGACCATGTCAGACATGACACAACACTAATCCAACTCCTGCTTCTAGAAATTCTGCTAACTCCAAGAGAGACAGGGGGCCAGTTTGTCACTGCTGCACTTGTCCCTCCTCCTTGGCAGAGGTGGCATCCTTGGCCCAGGGGAGAAGAGAGTAGCACCTCTTTCCTGCAGAAGCACAAGCTGACTGAGATTGCCATGCCACCTGAGGAGCTGCAGCTGTTTCTTGGGATCCAAGGGATGGAAGAAGGTGGCTCTGACTGAAATACCCCTGCCTGGAAAAATGATGACAGAGGGCAACAGCATTGGGATTTGCTTTTAAACTGACTCTTAAAATCAAGGGGGTGGTGAATGATTAGTTTGGGCTTCATTTCTGTTTTTTTCTTTACTTATAAGGCTCAAATGTGCAAAGAAAACATCTTTTAAAAAATCACTTGGGGGTTTGTTATTACTATAGCATGATCAAGAGGTAAAACCTACCGGTAGTTTAGGACATGTTTAATTACATGGCCAGTTCCATTCCACTCCATTCCATTCATTTCATTTATTACATTTCTGTACCACCCAATGGCCAAATTCTCTGGGCAGTTTACAAAGATTAAAACCCTAAAAATATATAATATAAAACCAATGTACAAAAATATAACATTCTTAAAACAGGCAACAGTAAATACCAGGGCCCATCAAAAACCTTATCATACGCTGTCAAATACCTGGGAGTAGAGGAAAGTCTTAACCTGGCACAAAAACAATGGCAATATTGGTGCCAGGCAAGCCTCCCTGGGAAAAACATTCCATAATTAGGGACCAACACTGAGAAGGCCTTCCCCATTGTTGCCATTCTCCAATCAGCACTTGGAGTAGGGCGTGAGATGATGAGCATAGTACATGGGTAGATTTATACAGGGAGAGGCGCTCTGTAAGGTATTATGGTCCCAAGTCTTATAAGGCTTTATAGGTCAAAACCAGCACCTTGAATTGGGCTCAGAAATGTACAGGCAATCGGTGCAAGTGGGCCAGAATTGGTGTTATTTGTTCAGACCTTCTGGTCCCAGTTATCAGTCCAGTTGCTGCATTTTGCAAAAGCTGCAGCTTCCACCATCTTCAAAGGTAGTCCCACATAGAGTGCACTGAAGTAATCTAACTTGGAGGTTACCAGAGCATGAATTACCTAAGACAGGTTACCCCTGTCCAGATAGGGGCATAGCTGGGCCACCAAGTGAAGCTGGTAGAAGGAAGGCACCCTGTGCCACTGAGGCCACCTGAGCCTCAAGTGACAATAATGACTCCAGGAGAACTCCCAAGCTATAAACCTGCTCCTTCAGGGGGAGTGCAACCCCATCCAGAACAGGTTGAACATCCTCAATCTGGAAAGAAGAACCACACACTAACAGCATCTCAGTCTTGTCTGAATTGAGCTTCAGTTTATTAGCCCTCATCCAGCCCTTTGTTGCAGCCAGGCACTGATTTAGCACAGCCACAGCATCACTTAATGAAGATGAAAAGGAGAAATAGAACTGTGTGTGATCAGCATTACTGATGACAATGCACCCCAAAACTCCTGATGACCCCACTCAGTGGTTTCAGGTATGGGGCAAAACTGACACCTCTAGAACCCCATGTTGGAGAATTCATAAGGCTGACCAATATCCCCCAACCACCACCTTCTGGAGCGAACCATGCAAGTTTGAGCAAAACCACTACAATGCAGTACCTCCCACTCCCAACTCAGACAATTGCTCCAGAAGGATACCATGGTTGATAATATCAAAAGCCACTGAGAGTTCACACTCCCCATCTCTCTCGTGAGATAAGTCATCATACAGGGTGGCCAAGGCTGTTTCCATGCCAAAACCCAGCCTGAACCCCAACTGAAATAGATCCAATAATCAGTCTCATCCAAGAGCATCTGGAGCTGGTTGGCAACCACCCACTGAAGGACCTTGCCCAGGAAAGTTACATTTGTCACCAGCTTAAAGTTGTTAAGATGCTACGGGTCCAGGGAGGATTTCTTCAGGGGTTGTCTCACCACTGCCTCTTTCAGGTGGCCCAGGAACACTCCCTCTTGCAAGGAGGCATTAATCACCTTGGCCCAGCTGGCTCTTCCCTCCCTGCCAGTTTTTATAAGCCAAGAGGGGCACAGGTTCAATATGGAAGTGGTTGCTTGAACCTGTCCAAGCACTTTGTCAATGTCCTTGAGCTATACCAGCTGAAACTCATCAAACAAAACTGGACAAGTCTGTGCTCTGGATACCTCACCTGATTCATCTGCTATAACACTGGAGTCTTAAGTTCTGTCAGATGCAACGGATTTTGTCTTGGAAGTGCCTTGCAAACATATCTGATGACTCCACAGCCTCTGTATGGCCAGCATATGATAAGCTCCAAACAACTCTAAAAATTTCTGCTGAATGACATATAAAGGATTCTTCTAGGAAAACAGTAAGGCTCAGATGCTTCATAAGGCAATTCAGGACCAGGAAAGTGTGGGGCATCTTTGCTGGCCCCAGGCACTCCATCCTGGTTTAAGCCTGAAAGACCAAGGAAAAGTGTGGGTGCATGGAGGGTAAGTTGTAAACAAACACAGTTTGTGACATTGTACAACATTGTTTCTGATCACAGGACATGTCAGTTAAGGCATGAGCCTTAGCTTCCAATTTCCTGGCTTTGTGGAGTTTGAGCTAACATGAGGTAGCCTTAAGTCTGGTCTTTGACCAACAGGTTTTTTTTAAAAAAAACACTGAATAAGAAAGAAGTTTAAAATGCTTTTTCTAGTATCAGAATGGTGGTTTCTTTTATTTTAAGATAAAACTATTAAATTGTGGAAGATTACTGAACGAGATAAGAAACCCGAGGGGTACAATTTAAAAGATGAAGAAGGAAAGCTTAAAGATCTGTCTACAGTGACCTCACTTCAGGTGAGTGGTTGGATTTTCTTTGATCAGATTATAATTCATTATGTTCTATTAATGTATCTCCTGTGTGGTTTCAAACCAGGGAAGCACTTTAAACAGAAACACAATAACATGTGAATAAGATATTTTTATTTATTATGCATGTGTTTAATCATTTTTCTACTCACAATAACTCTGTGATATAAGTTCCACTGAAAAAGAATGAGCTTCATGTCTGGGTGAGGAGCTGAAGCCAGGTCTCTTTGGTCCGAATCCAACACAATTTCTGCTACACCATACTGATTCATTTGGTGTTGGGGGTCCTGGAACAAATTCTGAAGTTATCCTAAGCATTTACAATTTTATAAATCACATTGTACACATAACATTCCCAAATTAAAGGAAATAATGCTTTAAAGAGTTTATCACCTGTTATGTTTAGTAAGTTTAGGCTTAGTTGTATGACAGTTTTTTAAAAAAACTATGAGTCACCTTATAGATTCATAGATCATAGAGTTGGAAGGGGCCTACAAGGCCATCGAGTCCAACCCCCTGCTCAGTGCAGGAAACTAGAGGAGGGGTCTCCCATCCAAGTAATAACCAGGCCTGACCCTGTTTAGCTTTCCACGCTCAGACAAGCTGAGCCAGCGAGAGCCACCTTATATGCAATCATCCTGTGGTGAACATGTATTGGATGAGCTTTGATAAATTGGTTAAGTATTATGGAGCCTGTAATTTGGATGGTTGGGGGAGATACGGTAGGTAGACAATGGATTTCTAAAGTCCATCCCCCTGGATCCATTTAGGAGCTCCAGCTGACCTCAAATGCATGATTCCCGCCACACTACTCCCCAGGGTCTGTCCACTGTCCATTCCCAAACATATCTTAGCAAGGGAGTTTGTCAGGTCTTAGGGCCAAAACCGACGTAATGATCATCAAGCAATTAGTAATTGTGTGATTTCTGAAAGCAAATAGCAATCATGGGGGCATCCAGATTGGGTCATTGGGACTGTGGCAGCAAGGAGAAGAGATTTAACCCTTTGCCTCACCATGGTTCAGATGTTGCAAGGCGGATGGCTGATACTGCCTTGTTTAACTGGTTGTATGTAAGCCACTCCAGGAGCCTTTTTGGCTGAGGAGGGAGAAACATACTTTAAATAAATAAATGAATAAATAATGAATTAATACATATTTACATTGGGTGGAACTCTTTCATTGGCACCAATGGGAGTTTTCCTCCTGATGCAAATAGCACCTGTGGGGATCCTGTGCCAGACTGGGACTGCAGTTTGAGCAAAAGATTACACTCCTTCTCTTCCAACTCTGGATTGTGGGGGGTGTTGTTCTCTTGGCTGCTATTTACCTTTAAAAATTCACACAGTTACTCTTTGCATCATGTCCGTTTTGGTCCTTAGATACTGCTGTGAGTATGCATAACAACATCCAGAGTAGCTGGGAGCCATGGAAACTATATTTCCCATGGTTCCTGGTAGCCTTGCATCTTTACAGCAGTATTTAGGGCCTAATTGAGGCCCTATCATGGAGCCTGACAAAAGAGTCTGCTGAAAATGGCACCCCATGTTGAGGTTCTGCTGAAAATGGCACCCCATTTACCTCCTGCCTTCAGCATGAGCAGCCAATGATGTGGAGCAGAAGTGGGGGGAATCATAATATGATGGCATCACATCACATGGTGAGGGAAAGGATTTGACATAGGAGTGCTGTTTTCAGTGGGGAAATTACAAGGGGAAATACAGTTGGCAGTATAATCCATAAAGGTTCTGTTGAACAACTGTTGAACACTAGACATTTGTTTTGAGGGGACATGAAATAATGACAGACATAGCGCTATTGTCAAATACATACACCATACTGTTAATTCACAGATTGATTGGGAAGAACCCCCCCCCCATTTGAAACAATGTATAAAAGATGTACATTGTACAAGACGTACAATGTATAAAAATATTTTTATTCATTTTTATTTATGTAGGTGCCTGTACTGAAGCCCATAGACTTGATGGTAGAAGTCAGTCCCAGAAGAATTTTTGCTAATGGCCACACTTACCATGTCAACTCAATTTCTGTCAACAGTGACTGTGAGACATACATGTCAGCAGATGATCTCAGGATTAACCTCTGGCATTTGGCAATTACAGACCGGAGCTTCAGTATCCTTTGCCATGGTTGCGTGTACTGGTCATCTACTATAGTTTTATTGATTCAATCCATATTTCCAGTGTTGTTTCACCCATCACAATCTCAGGTGGGGGGACCGTGTGTGTGTGTGTGTGTGTATGCCACTTTCCATTCAAAACATCCCGAAGTGGTTTACAACTAATTATATATAAGCACAATGATACACATTAACACATTTTAAATAATTGTTGAAACCATGTCATTGTTGGTGCCTGAGGGGAAGTCATTTCAGAGGGTGGGTGCCACCACAGAGTAGGCCCATTGCCATGCTGTTGCCAGATGGGATACTGCACGGATGTGGCATGGACAACAAGGCTTCTCTGGGACATCGTAGTGGTCTAATGGGTCTATATAAGGAAAGATGATCTCTCATGTAACCTAGTCCTAAGTTGTTTAGGGCCTTATATGTCAATAATAATACCTTGAACTTGGCTTGGTAGCAAACTGGCAGCCAGTGCTGCTCTTTCTGCACAGGTGTTATATATGTATGTCAAGGCACTCCACTCTACAGCCCCACTGCAGCATTTACACTAGCTACAGCTTCCGAACCAGCTTCAAAGTCCACTCCACATAGAGAGCACAACAATAGTCCGATGCATGGATCACAGTGGTTAAGCTATACTTGTCCAGGAACGGGCACACTTGATGCACTAGCTGAAGCTGGTAGAAGGCACTCCATTAGGACTGTCTATTTTGTTTGCTTTTTCTTGCAGATTAAAATAACAATTCAAGGCCTACTTTACACACAAAGGGTGCATGAAGCTACTATAATTCCTTCTTCTTTATGTTATCCAATAGCATTTTCAATGAAAAATCACTGCAGAAAGCTAAATGGGTAAAGAAAGATGATAAAATAACAATTTGTCTCTAAAGAATAGCATATTCCTTAATAAATATTTCCACTCAGACATTGTAGATATAAAGCCAGCTAACATGGAGGATTTGACAGAAGTTATTACTGCATCTGAATTCCATCCTCACCATTGCAATCTCTTTGTGTACAGCAGCAGCAAAGGTTCCTTGAGACTTTGTGACATGAGGGCATCAGCTCTCTGTGACAAACATTTCAAACGTAAGTTATTGACAAACATTTTTATTAAACGTGTTTACTTCTGAATGTTGCAGATTTGTGTATAGAGATTGTCTATTCTTGTGTGTGTGTATTAGAAGTAGAAATAGCTCACAAATGTTTTAGTCTGTTAGATCGGTGACTAGTGGAGGAAGAGGGCAGCATTCTTTAATAATTGCATGGAATTTAGTCAGGTGCAGCTAGTAATGCAAGGGTGAGAAGTTGTATCGGAGGATATGGAAAAGAGTCGGTCCTGTACTGATTAGGATGAAGCAGAGTTTCCCCCCTTATGCACAGCCTGGTTATTGAAACTGGTTATCACTATATGGGTTGCTAAACCCTTGCTAAAAGGCTCTTAAAAGGAAACTGATTGTCCAAACAAGGTTTAAAACTGATGAAGACATTATTACAACTTGTTGATTCATATATGCAGGATGCATATAGGTAGATTAGAGTCTTTAGTGTTAAGAGTCTGCTTCATTGGAGATCACTGGCTGGAAGCCAGCTCAGACCATGTGTCCATCAGTTTAGAGAGGTAGAGAGAGAGAGAGCTGGCCACAGAGGGGCCGAAAGTAGGGAGGAGGGGTTAGAAAACATGCACCCTGGGGATTGTTCAATTAACTGTTTCCTCCCACTGTAACTAGTGGTTATATTACCTCATTGATTTAAGCAGGCAATATTACAATTTCCATTAAGTTGCACCTGCTGTATTTTCAGCTATTACAAATACAGGAGCCTCGTCTTCCTTTCCCCCTGTTAGTGGCTGGTCTTTTAAAGGAAATCATAGCAGTAATGAAATGAAGTGCCTTGTCCAAAATACTCAAAGTAAGAGAGAACTGCATGGGACTGAAGCAAAAGGCTTCTATCTTGCCAAACATGATGGGGGAGGGGTGAACATAGCATCAAGAAATAGACCCCCTACTGCAATGCCCATTGCAGTGGAAACTAAGAATTCTCCAGGCTATAACCCCACTAGTGAGTTGTTCAGAGTATACTTCTGCTGCTGTATGTCAAAGTTCTGCCCCTTAGCATATAGCATGTACTAACTTCACTTTGTTGGAGACACGTTTTTCCTAAGTATTGGCATTATTATTCCGTGAACAATTAATTAAAGAAGCCAACAAGTAATATTCCAATTTCTGAAGCAGTTGTTCAGATTGAATCCTATGATATTCATTCCCAGAGTGTCTAAACACTTAAAGGAAGATAAATATTCTTAAAATCTTAAGTAAAAGTGTAAATTGCTGTCAGTCTAATATACAAGGTGAGTAGCAAATACTTGGTATACAATAAAGGAAGAATTGGGGATTTTGCCACAACTAAAGGTTCATGTTCTTAGTATGACTTCACTCATTATGTTAAATAAATGAATCCAGAATGAGTACTTGTGTAAAGGAGTAATACTGGTGGGTCTGAGCTATAATGGGGCAAGGGGGGGATTTCCCCCCCCCCAAATTCATCAGCATCTAAAGAGCCCCACCCCCAGCAATTTGTGTGTGTGTGTGTGAGAGAGAGAGAGAGAGAGAGAGAGAGAGAGAGAAAATATCTGTGCAAGTGTTTATTTTACAAACTATGATTGGCTGGGATCACCCATGTGATCTGTATGGAAATCATTGCCCTTGTTCTAAAAGGGCTTCATTGGCCCTTAGTGACATCAGTAGATATTCAAAAGCAAACTTAGAGAAGATTCAGCTAGTTTATCGGCATATACTGTTAGGGTTGCTAGTCGGGATGGACGAATCTGTAAATTTCAGTTTTCACTTTCCCAATGTTTTCATTTATTTATTTAACTTTTAAATTTTGTTTTGTACCCTTTCTTCCAAAAATGGCATTCGAGGCATCTTACAGTCATAATTAAAATAATTATGACCTAAAAATTAATACAGCTAAAAGACCATTATATTAAAACATCCCCCAAACAATCAACTGCATTATCAGTGATGAATTTTGCACGAATTCTCAATGCTGCCAATGCAAAAAGAGAAACCTTGTAAGAAGATACAGTAAAATCTATATCAGACAAAAGTTAGAAAATCTTCTCTGGAATAGTGTTATCATGCAGGTAGGACAAGATAAAACCCAAAAATTTAGACCTTGGTTCAGAATATAAAGGGCAAAACAGCAAATAGTGTGGCAAATCTTCAGTCTCTGGCATACCACAAATACATAAACATTGACCTAGAGGGATTTTGGAATATCTGCCATCAGTCAGGACTGTTGGCGTAGTTTGAAAATGAAGAGCTGCAAAAGCTTGCCTAAGTTTTGGAAATATAAGCCTTATCAAATAGGCAGTTCCTTGGTGATCATATTTATAGAGCCTGTACTATTTTGAAAATTTCTAATTATTAATAATGTGTCTATTCAGAAAGACACTATGACCAAATATACTTTCCAAATCTTCTCTTTTGAATTCAAAGTGGAAATTGCATCAACTGAAGTAAGACAAGATTGGAGCAAATTACAATATCTTAAGCTCCAAGATTTAGAGTTCAGCAGCTGTTCATAACATAATTTAGGCAAAACCCTAACCGAGGATTCTTTTAAAATGCTCCAGTAGTTTATCAGAGAGCAGTGGATACTAGCTCAGATAGAAGGAAGACCATCCTCTGCCCGAATCAAGGCAGCAGGAGTGCCAGGAGGTAGAATTAAAAGTTTTTAAAGAAATTTATTTTAACGGGCCTCCAGTTTAATGGTTAGAGACTCATCCAAACCCCAAACTGCAGCACTGTATAAAGTTTGGGCAATTACCTTACTCTGGAAAACATTTAAAGCTGGATCAACTAAACAGCCCTCTGCAATACAATAAAATTTAAGGATGGCTCCAATAGTTCTTAAGGCCGTCAGTTTAGTTGCTTCTACATGAGCTTTCCAGGAAATGTTTCCTGTAAAATGAATTCCAAGGTATTTAAATTCCCGGCACTGATCAATCTGGTGGCCATCGATGGACCATCAGAAGTGAGTATGTCTCTTTCCAAACACCATCACCTTTGTCTTAGCATGATTAATGTTCAACATTTCTTTAGTGCAATATTCACTAAGCTTAGACAGCAGCCTTCTTTAGACCTATACAAGTAAGTGATAATGAAATCATGTCATCAGCATATAGGAGAATGGAGACTTTTTTTGGCCCAATTGAAGCGGGGGGGATTCTGGTCTGGATAACTCTAAAACCATATCATTCAGATATAAATTAAAAAATAATGGGGCCAAAAGACACCCTTGTTTTACCCCTTTATTGGTGGGGATGGGTTCAGTTAATGAACCAGAAATCCCAACTCTTACTCTGGCAGTTGTGTTGGAGTAAAGTTCCTTAATCAAAAACAAGAGGTATTTATCAGTATTAGTATTGGCCAATTTATGCCACAACTGATCTCTATTGATTGAGTCAAAGGCTGCAGCTAAGTCAACAAAGAGAGCCAGTTTGGCATAGTGGTTAGAATGTTGGACTGGGACTCGGGAGATCCGGGTTCTAGTCCCCACTCAGCCATGAAGTTCACTGGGTGACTTTGGGCTAGTCACGAACTCTCACCCTAACCTACTTCACAGGGTTGTTGTGAGGATAAAATGGAGAGGAGGAGAATAATGTAAGCCGCCTTGGGTTCCTTGCAGGAAAAAAGACAGGATATAAATAAGAGTCAATGTCCAAAAGACTTATTAATCAATAGTTATTAGGATCCTGCTTATCACGCTTCTTGTATATTGGAACAACAATGCTCTGTTTCCAACCGACTGGAAATATACCTGTACAGTCATGCCTTGGATTGAGAGCATAATTCATTCCGGAAACGTGCTTGTAATCCAAAACACTCTTATATCAAAATGAAATCCCCCCAAAAAAATTTGTACAGAGATTTTTAATTTAAGCCATACTACAGTACTTGTATTGCAAGACGTTGCTTGTATTTCAAGTCAAAAATAAATAAATAAATAAATATTTAAAAATTTGCTTGTCTTGCAAAACGCTCTCAAACCAAGTTACTTGCAATCCAAGATATTACTGTACTATGAATTTGAGTGAACACTTTAGTTAATATTGGAGACCACCAGTCAGGAAAATGCTTGTATATTTCTGAAGGCATCATGTTTTCTCCTGGGAGGGGGAGGGGTGTGTGTGTGTGTGTGTGAGAGAGAGAGAGAGAGATAGAGATAGAGATATTTTATTCCACACCACAGTACCAAAGAAATGCCAATCACAAACTACTAAAACCATAGAGTCATTCCGATAAGAATGAAGGCATTTTGTGTCAGAAAGGAGACCAAGGTCTAATGGTCTTTGATTAAACACTGTTTTCCTGATCCATGAATAAAATAAATTAGGCTTGCTGAGAAATGGGATATGTAGAAGAACAACACAGGCTAATGCGGGAGATTTCTAAGCACTTAAAAGAACAAGAACCAAGGGCAGATGGTTGAATGTGGTTTGAATGTGCTGTTTTTCCTGTTTATAATTCATATGGTAATTTCAGTTTGCAAAGTACTTTTCAGTCTGCATTGTTAATCCTCATAACAATCCTATGGTAGATCACTACTGATATTTTACAATGGAGAATGAAAGTTGAGGAACATGCTTATCAACCTTATCTGAAACAGATTTGTCTTATAATTTTGTAGATAGTTTGGATGTTATAGGGTTATTTTTTTCTCTGTATGCTGGTCAGTGTAAAACCAAAAGGTTAAAAGTCTATTCAATGTTTTACTAGGCTTCAGTACCACCAAGTTTGCAAAGCAAGCAAGAGAACAGATGGTTAGAAAGATAAGGAGCCTTTAGAAGGTTTTTTTTTGTTTACACTGTGGTACTGAAGGGTCTGTAGCTTTGCAAGAAGTAGTTTTAGTTTTGCAGAAATGTGTGCAAAGAGCTCAGTAGAAGCAATTTGGGGTAAAGGTGAGCCCTCCTGAATGGTCAGAGTTAAATCAAATTTTAAAAAGCACCGGCTAGCTTTATCATATAAAAACTTGAAGCCAAAGAGAGAGTTTTAGAGAGAGGAGAAGGAAAGAAGAATCAGAAAGAGAGAGAGAAAAAATCAGAGAGCAGCTTGGGAGAAGCTGGATGCTTGGGAGAGCTGAGAACTCTGACATTACTGGGAAGAACTTAGATAAATTAGGGACCCTCTAGTCTGGCTAACTGGATGCATTTAACCTTATTAAATTTCTTATCCTTTTGCTCTTATGGTTTTGTTTTGTGTACATATGTTACAGCCATTCAGATGTTTATTCCCCCCAATAACAACAACAACATTATATTATTTTTTCAGTAAACATTTAAAATGTTGTTGTTTAAACTTTGTGGGGTTACCCACGCCACACCTAAAGCAGATACCCAAGAAAAGGTTCTGGAATTGATGAGGTTAGACCAACTTTATTATCAGATCCCTAAGGAAATTAAACTAAATATTAAGGGTAAGGCTCCTGTGTGTGTAGTGCAGGCAGCTGAAATAGCTGACTACCTGATGTTAAACAGAGATTAATTTGAGCCAAGGTTTGAAGGAGGAAAAAAAGGGGTTTCAAAAAGGAGGGAGAGGGGAATTGCCACTGTTAGAAGTGACTTTGTTCAAGTCCTGTAAAAAGAAAGATTTCTCTGGACAAGAAAGTTGGTGAAAGTGTGGAGGAAGAGGGGGGGGGCTGGCTGGCCCGCCAGACCTCCGCCCTTTCCTCCTTCAAAGGAAAACCCAGCACTTGCCACCATGTGGCCCAGAAGGGGGGGCTGGCTGACCCGCCACTACCCCACCCTTGCCTGCTGGCAAAGGAACCAAGACCCCCAGAGATCTCAAGGTACCAGGTTGCCAGCCTCAGCTGTCTGCAACCCTACTTGAATCTCTGTTCAGGGACTCGCCTTCAATTCTGTAACCTGGATTTAGATACTGAACCAACAGAGTACTACAAAACCCATGTGGGGTGAAACCACGACAAGGTTTATTTCTGGTAGCATCTTACAACAAGATTAGGCAAATAAAAGAAGCACACAAAATAGAGAGACACTTTAGTACACAGTAAAGCTATAAAATAACAAAACCTGATTCCTTAAAATCTCTCAAGCACACACCTGTTACCTGAGGGTGTCTTCTTCAAAGGGTTAGATCCAGCACAGCCTTGCTGCCCGATGGAGAATTACCACACCTACCCGAAGGTCCAAGATGGGTAAACTCCTACAAGGCTTGCCTCTCTAGACCCTCCAAACCAGCCAATTTTACCAGAGGCTGACTGGGGTCGATTCTTGAGGGGGGGCCCCCTAAAGGCTCGGGCCCCTCGCTGGCGCGCTGCCATGCCGGCACGCTACCAAAAAGGACTGACCAAGAACAAAGGCTTACACGTGGGGAAAAAGCTCATCCCCCTCCCCTTTTCTGTAGCCTTCTTGCTTCAGCCAATCAATTTGAATTTCACCTGGCCATGCAGGGGGAAAGGGAACTGTGAGTCATGGCTTGAACTATCTGCATGTGAATGCCTTCAGCCTGGCTCCTCCAGACTTCTAGACGCCAGGCCCCATCTCATGTTCCATCACCTTTTGCTTCCTCCCAGCCCCCACCTGGTTTACTCATGAGGAGGCGTGTGTGTGTGTGTGTGTGTTTGTTCCTGCATGCATGCATGCAGGAACCCTAAAAACTCTTTTCTCTACACGCTAACTATGCACACCCCACCCCAGCCGGTTCACACCTGAGGTGTGTGTGTGTACCCCCAAAGGCTCGTTTCTCCACACCCTTTCCTTTGGGAAAAGATGAAAAGAGGGGCTAACCCTCTCCTTTCATCTATACTAACAAAAAACACAGAGAAACAAGCTTGCGCTAGCTTCCTACCACTAGGCACCTCTTCTCTTTTACACACAGACAAAAAAAAACAGAACAGAACAAAAAAAACAAGCATCAAAACATCAAACACCTTAACTATAGTCTTAACACAGCTTTAACATCTTAATTCTTAAAATCTTCTTAAAACATCAAAACAGCAAAACACAATCAATAACCATCAATCAGAAGTTTACAGGTTTGCATACCCAAGAAACATCAATTACAATTCAAATGAGAACCCTCAACCCTTTGTTGCCTGTCTGGCACTCTTGTCTAAAACACAAAACAAAACAAAAACTTTTTTTTTTTTTTTTTAGGGTTGCTGTTTCTCCCACAGCCTGTAGGAGCAGACTGCTGACTGAAATGTGACTCTTCAATTAAAACCAAAAAAAAAAACAAAAAAAAAACTTTTTAGGGTTGCTGTTTCTCCCACAGCCTGTAGGGGGCAGATTATGGACTGAAATGTGACTCATCAATTAAAACAAAAACAAAAAACAAAAAACAAACTTTTTTCACAATGACTTGAATGGGATGGCTTCCCACCACCACCCTTTTCCCAAAGGTTTGCATTTTCTAAATGCACAGCTTGACAATCTTCCAGCCTCTTGGGCTTGGCTCTTTTTGCCCACCACCCAAACTTGCACAGGATGACTTTCTCTCAGCATTGGATGCTTAGCTTTGGAGGCTCTACTAAGAAACTGAGAACACACAGTCTGGCAATCTTGCTTTCGGCCACTAGAGGGCTTTCCCGCCTCTAAGTTCCCTGGCCTCTTGAGACCTTTTACATTCAAAATTTTTCATCATTTTCATTTTCAAATTGACCTTTACAACACAAGACAACACAATAGTTCAGCTGTTTACACTGGGAGCACCTGGCCCTTGGGCCCCTTAGCAACAATCTAGATAACACAATTACATTTGGATCACGGATCATCCCCCCTCCCTTCGAGGAACAACCCATCAGTTTTCATTTGCTTTATCACAATTACCACCAATCTTCTTTTCTTCTCGGGAGACACCTGAAGGAAAAAATCTTTCTGTCTGGGCTTCTGTCAGCTAGAAGGGAAATCCCCTTCTCTCTCCACCCAGTAACAAGACAACTTGAATCACCTGTCCCCTCTCCCACTCCGAGGAACAAGTCAGAGTCCGCTGTTTTCCAAGTGGCAGCAGAAAATGTTTTTTTGGGGGGGATTCCTTTTTCTTCTGCTGATACTCTGCCCGCTTCTTGCAGCACAGGACAAAGTCTCTTTTTTGGAGGGGGGGGTTTCTTGATGTCCGCCCCCCCTTCTGCTTGCTGCTGCCCAGCCTAGCCATTCACCATGCCCCCCCCCCCAAGAGCAAATGGACAGTCTTAAGTTCAAAAATCTTGAGTCCTTCTCCCGTGGGAGAGATGTAGGGCAGGACTGTGCCCTCCCCCCCCACCAAAGTCTGACTCTTCTGGGGCACACAGCACAACTAAACTTACTCATCAAACGCTGTCCCAAAATCCAACGTTTTGCTCACCAGCCTCTTAAGAGAGGTTTCTTGGTCTTCTCTCCTTCCTCCTGGAACACACGTGCGCACGCCCACACTATTTTCTTCTTCTCTTCCCGGGCTCTCCCAGCCCCCAAACTTTGGGATCACACAGCCGCCATCTGCTCACCCGCTTTTTGCACTGGATGGATCCTTGCTTCTCACTGGCAACCGCTGCTCCCAGCCTCTGGGACACGCACACGCAGAATTTTCTTGCTTCTAGCCCTCTGCCAAGGGCCCCTCCAGTCCTGGTTCTCTTGGATCACACACTTGCTGCCCTCTGCTCACTTGCTGGGCACACAGGCTGTTCTGGAACTTTTTGGAGTTTTGCTTTCTCTGCTTACTCATGCCACAGTTGAGATTTCTTGCCTTAAACGCTCTCTGCTGGGCTCCTAGGCTCCCCAGACTGGGGTAGCCCCTTCCAGCAATCTGAATGTTTTTCTAAGGTTCAATCTCACACTTATTTCTAAAAAATAACAAACCTTCTACTATGTACTAAAACGTGTCTCAAATTTCTCTCATTTGCCCACGCGCACACACTCTGTGGTTCAGCTTCTAATCCCAGCGCTTGCCACCATGTGGAGGAAGAGGGGGGGCTGGCTGGCCCGCCAGACTCCCACCCTTTCCTCCTTGCAAAAGGAAACCCAGCACTTGCCACCATGTGGCCCAGAAGGGGGGGCTGGCTGACCCGCCACTACCCCACCCTTGCCTGCTGGCAAAGGAACCAAGACCCCCAGAGATCTCAAGGTACCAGGTTGCCAGCCTCAGCTGTCTGCAACCCTACTTGAATCTCTGTTCAGGGACTCGCCTTCAATTCTGTAACCTGGATTTAGATACTGAACCAACAGAGTACTACAAAACCCATGTGGGGTGAAACCACGACAAGGTTTATTTCTGGTAGCATCTTACAACAAGATTAGGCAAATAAAAGAAGCACACAAAATAGAGAGACACTTTAGTACACAGTAAAGCTATAAAATAACAAAACCTGATTCCTTAAAATCTCTCAAGCACACACCTGTTACCTGAGGGTGTCTTCTTCAAAGGGTTAGATCCAGCACAGCCTTGCTGCCCGATGGAGAATTACCACACCTACCCGAAGGTCCAAGATGGGTAAACTCCTACAAGGCTTGCCTCTCTAGACCCTCCAAACCAGCCAATTTTACCAGAGGCTGACTGGGGTCGATTCTTGAGGGGGGGCCCCCTAAAGGCTCGGGCCCCTCGCTGGCGCGCTGCCATGCCGGCACGCTACCAAAAAGGACTGACCAAGAACAAAGGCTTACACGTGGGGAAAAAGCTCATCCCCCTCCCCTTTTCTGTAGCCTTCTTGCTTCAGCCAATCAATTTGAATTTCACCTGGCCATGCAGGGGGAAAGGGAACTGTGAGTCATGGCTTGAACTATCTGCATGTGAATGCCTTCAGCCTGGCTCCTCCAGACTTCTAGACGCCAGGCCCCATCTCATGTTCCATCACCTTTTGCTTCCTCCCAGCCCCCACCTGGTTTACTCATGAGAAGGCGTGTGTGTGTGTGTGTGTGTGTGTGTTTGTTCCTGCATGCATGCATGCAGGAACCCTAAAAACTCTTTTCTCTACACGCTAACTATGCACACCCCACCCCAGCCGGTTCACACCTGAGGTGTGTGTGTGTACCCCCAAAGGCTCGTTTCTCCACAGAAAGCAAAGCACTTTTTATTGAATACAGTCTTGCAAGAGTGGGTGCGCTATGCAGGTAGGCACACCTTAACATTCAAGCAGCGTGTTTTTATTCCCTATGCCCGGCCGCAGGGTTCCTCCCTCATTCCCCCATTGGCTGGGTACTTTGAGGTTCACAGCCTATCCCGACCGCCTAAACCGAATACATTATTCCCCGCCCCTGTTTACAGACCCTCCTCTTGTTGTGTTGTATCCTCTTACCCTAATTTCCTATTGGCTCTTCCACACATTCCTTAACTTCATTTTAACTTTGACCTCTTACTCTCCCATCAGCAGACACCTCTTCTTTTGACACATTTTTATGCCTGGTCTGTGTTTCCAGAAAGGGAGGATTCTTCATTTATCTGTTACCTACTTATTCAATGTCATCCCTATCTAAGCATAATTTATCATCTACTAATCCCATGCCATCCTTATGACCCGGGCATTGAGTTCCTTACATATTTTAGGCCTCATTTATCACTAGACTGGGGGCCCCATTCAGGGTGAGTCTCTGGCTTCTTTTAATTTCTGTCCTTTTTATTTTAATATAATTTGGGAAAGAAACATTCCCTAATTCTTACAATCCCTCCTCTTTTTCTTTTTACTCTTTTCTTTTCCAACACTTTAGTCAATTTCCTCCATCTTAATATAGTATGGTGGAGACGTTTCGTCTTCTAACACCATCATACTCGTATCGTAAGCCGGAGGAGTCAGTGGCATTTTCTTAGATAGGGCGGTTTCAATAAGTCTTTGTGTTAGTCCTCGGACACAAGGGATAATACAACATCCTAACGCTACTAAGACTCCTCCTACCACAATCAGGGAAGTAAACATTGAGATTGCTAAGGTTTTCCACTTCCCAAACCATGTTTCTAACCATCCTGTCAATGAAGTATTTATTCCTGAGTTTTCAGCAAGTTCCGCTGCCAGGGTATTGAGACCCTCTAGAGCTTTTGTTATTGTCCCATCAGGGGCAGTATTGTTGGGTATGAAGGTACAACATTGTCCTCCTAACATTACACAGATGCCACCTTTTTCTGCTAAAACCATGTCCAAAACCATCCGATTTTCCCAAGCCATTCGACTGGTGGCATCCAATTGCTCCGCTATCCCTTTTATTGCATCTCAGGTATAGTTTATGAATCTCTGTTGATTGTAAAAGATGTAATTAATCCAATCAACATTTTTATTTATGGTTGACCACCAAAAGAGAGCAGACTCAAATCCGGCAGCTATTTGATTTCGGGCTTTAAATTCATCTGGAACTCCTCGGGGCACCCCTATGGCATCAATATATATCCCTTTATCAAAGGATGTAACTAGTACATTCCTTTTGTTCCGACTATGCCATTCGGGTTTAACTTCCTTTTTGAAGGCCAGGGTGAATGGTACTGCTAATTGTATTATAGCACAAGTCCCAGTCCAATTGGCGGGTAAGGTTGGCCTTATAGACTTTCCCCCACAATACCACCATAAGTCAGCTCTGGCCACTCTCAAGTTAGAGTAATTCCCATTGCTTAATGTGATGTCCAATACCTCCTTACATATATTCAGTTCTCCCATTGGCCTGGCCAACCCCCCCACCTGTCGTGAGAATCAAGCAGTGTGATTGACGTGCCTAGTAGAGAATGTCGGAGGCATTCTTTGACTTTTGGACTTTAAAGCTGGGAACAATAGGGATAGAGACCTGCAAGTCTCATTTCCCCAAGCATCTTTATGCTGGAACAGAGCTATTATACAACTCATTCCCAGGGGGTCCTTGCTCCAACCCAGAGGAAAGGGAATTACTTGTGCTACAGGCCTTCCTGATGCACAGGCATAACAGTTACTTTTGTTCAAACTTTTAGCAGTATACTTCACCCATTCAACCCAGGTGTTCGTGTCTCCATACCCTGTTTCTACTTCAAATGTTTGGTGCAGATCTTCAATCTCAACTACTGTCACTACCTTCGGATCATTCAGAGGAGCTTGGAAAGTTTTAACTTTGGGCATGACGGTTGCCTCTAAGGTTTGGTCGTTAGAATCTGACTTTTCTACTATTAATCTAAAACAGCATGCAACGGGATCAGTTCCAGAAACACTTATTCCCATGCCAAACGAAGTCTGATTTATTGAGAATTTGGTTGGCTGGCCACCAGAGGGATATTCATTCCAAGATGTTTGGATGATGGATACCCATACTGGATTGCAAGTCCCCTCTTTACAATCTGACCGAGTAGGACCTTTACGAATTGAAACCATACTTTTTATTCTAGAGTGAGGAGACGCTGCCGTCCATCCTTGGGATTTTGTGGTCCACAAGACTTCGGACCAGTAACGACAGGGCGTCCCTACACACATATATTTGTCTTGGGAACTCCACTGTCTCTGAGTGTTCAAATCTCCACATTTCAACAAGCTGCAGGCATCGAATTTTACAACTTGAGTCTGACTACTTTCTCTAATTTTTATTACAAACGTAGTGGAGATGTTGCCAACCAGAGATATCAGTATACCTATACAAATTAATCGGGCTGTCATGGTTACAATCTTTTAAGGAACTGAAAGTTTCTAATCCTCTGTCAATTCTTTTGACGCGGAAATCCCAAAGAACTTGTGTTTATAGATATAACATATAGTTACTAACCCAATAAGAATGAGAAAGATTACAAGGATTATTTCAGCTACAACTAATTCTCTAGTTTGCATTATATTGTATCCTCCACCCTGGGAACAAAGGGATTCCCCCTGGAGGGATCTCTCCCAGAATCTCTGGGTGTGGATCCTATGTCTACAGTAATATTTCCTATTATTTGAGGTCTTCCACCTCGGGACTTCTTTTGCACAATTATCACCTTTTGTTGACCTTGGATTTGGACAGGTAAGGATCTAGTTTCTAGCACTAGTGGACTTGGCCCTCCCATTCACTACAGGTCTGCCCACAGTCCTTCTCCACAATACATGTACCCCTTTGTTTCTCCTTCCCAAGGATCAGAGGTTGTGTATGGGAGTTCCTCGTCTGTTCCGCTTTCGTCTGAATCGTCCAGATTTAGTAGTCCTCCCTTATTTGATCCAAATCTTGACTTACACTGCTTACATTCCAACTCATGGAAATTATTCAGCTGTGGGGGTAATTGGATCACCTGGTGGGCCCAACGCCTAATGCCTCGATTTTGAACTGCTAATTCATTTTGTAACTCATATCCTTCTACTTCTCGGACACCGATTTTCCTAAGAAAAAACCACTCATGCCACTGTCCTTGAGTTCCTACCCGTCGGTATCTTATGACCCAAAACTGAACTGGCTCCCCAGTTCCTAATTTAGGTAACGCTAAGTCCCCTTTCTCTATCCTTAATTCCCAGAATGGGCACAAGATTTCTTCCCAGATCACAGATGATCCTGGGCCTGTAGTCCAGCTGTCCACTAATGGACCTACTATTGTTGCATATCTTTCCTCTGGATCCCAATCCGGGTTGTTATCTGGTCCTGCATCCCACCCTGGTAAAGACTCCCCTATGGTATTGTCCATCTAATGGGTAACTTTCTTAAGAACTATTTTCGTGGGTGTTTGCGTTTTAATTACTGTCCAAGTGTTAGCGTTTGGAGGTTCTTCCACAGGCCCTTTCACTCGCGTATAGTGAGTCCACCCTTTTTTGGCTGTCCAGACTGCGGTTTCTGTATTCAGGAGCGTTTGGAAAGGCCCCTCCCACTCCGGTTGGAGTTTGGCTTCTTTCCACGATTTGATCAACACCCATTGTCCTGGTTGTATATTGTGGACTGCGAATTCCAGGGGTGGCGTTTGCGCTAGGAGTCCTTTCCTCCTAAGAAAAGATAAAGAAGACGACAGCCCAAGTATATACTGTTTTAAAAACCGATCTTTGGTCTCATATTGGGGCAATTCTCCAAGTTGACCCATGTATGGAAGACCAAACAGCATCTCATATGGGGATACTCCTATATCCTTCCGTGGGGCGGTCCTTATTCTTAACAAAGCGAGGGGCAAACATTTAGTCCAAGGTAATTTAGTTTCCAAAATCAATTTGCGCAAGGTGGCTTTTAACGTTTGATTCATTCTTTCCACTTTTCCAGAGGATGGAGGATGCCATGGTGTATGATAATCCCAACTAATTCCCACTCCCTCCATGATTCCTTTCAATACCTTGGAAGTAAAATGACTCCCCTGGTCTGAATCAATATGTTCCACTATTCCATACCTGGGCAAAATGTGTTCCAGGATAATTTTACTTACTCCAGTTGCAGTGGCAGTTGACATTGGATATGCTTCTACCCAGTTGGTTGAATGATCTACTAAGACCAGTATGTATTTCAACCTGCCTACTGGAGGGAGTTCTGTAAAATCAACCTGGATACTTTGGAAAGGACGCAATCCTGGCTTGCGCCCACCTGGTGGTTGCTTTCTTAGCACCTTTTTGTTGATTTTTCTGCAGATCATACACCGTTCGCAGATCTGCTTTGCTACTGTGTGTATCCCCATACACCCATATTCTCTAAGTACCAAATCACACATAGCTTGGACTCCCCAATGGCCCCCTTCATGTAAAATAGCCATAATTTCTCTCATTATTTGTTTGTTGACCATTTCTCTGCCATCTGGGAGTATCCATTTCCCCTCTTCTACTTCAGTTGCTCCTAATTCTTTTAGTCCTAACATCTCCCTTTCCGTCCATACTGGCTTTTCTTTTGTTTTTGGCAACCTAGGGGTTAGCATGTTCATTTTTACTACTTCTTCTCCCATAGCAGCTTCTTTAGCTGCTTCATCTGCTAATGCATTCCCTCTTGCTTCAAAGGATGCACCTCTTTGGTGACCAATTATGTGGACCACCGCTATTTCTCTAGGCAAAAGTAAATTTTCTAACACTTCTTGTACTAGTGCTCCGTGTACTAGTTCTTTTCCTTTGCTATTTATTAATCCCCTCTCGTGCCATATTTTTCCAAATGTATGTACTACTCCATAAGCATATTTAGAATCCGTATAGATGGTCCCATCTTTTTCTTTTAAAGCCTTGAGGGCTTGATTTAAAGCATACAATTCACAGGTTTGGGCTGACCAGTTATTGGGCAACCTTCCTGATTCTGTTAGTTCTTTAGTGTTACCATCTATTACGGCATACCCATTGTGTCTTTTTCCTTCCAATACACGGGAGGACCCATCTATAAATAGGCAAGTTCCCTCATGCAGTGGAAGGTCTCTCAAGTCTTGTCTCACTTTAGTCTGATATTCAATGATATCCAGACAATTGTGTTCTAAATTTTCACACTCATGTTCCCCTTTTGTCAGAAACGTGGCTGGATTCAGACAATTTTCAGTGGTGAGGATTAAATCCTCTTTTTCCATTAAGACCGCTTCATATCTCAAGATTCTAGAATCTGTTAGCCATCTTCCTGCCCTTTGTGTCAAAATGGTGCGAACTTGATGAGGCGTACTGACCACTAGTGCCCCTCCAAAAGTTAGCTTCCTGCTTTCTTCTACCAACAGAGCTGTTCCTGCCTGAATACATTCTGGCCATCCTCGGGAGACCGGATCCAGAATTTTTGATAGGTATGCTACTGGCTTTCGCTGTCCTCCCCATTTCTGGGTGAGCACTCCCAAAGCTGTTCCCTCTTGCATGCTGACAAACAAATGAAATGGTTTGTCTAAAGAAGGAAGAGCCAATACTGGAGCAGTTATCAGATCGTGCTTTAGGATTTTTATCAATTCTTTTTCTCCATCTGTCCACACTAATTCATTTGGCTTTTCTTCCAATAATTTCAGATACAGTCCTTTAGTTTTAGCCGCATAGGAATCTATCCACAACCTACAGTATCCTGTTAACCCTAGGAACTTTCTCAATTCCCTTTTCGTCTTGGGTAGGGGTGTTTCGACTATCCCTTTTACTCTTTCAGGGCTAATTCTTCTTTTCCCCTCACTTATGAGATGCCCTAAATATTTTACTTCCTTTTCTACAAATTGAAGTTTGGACTCTGACACTCTCAGTCCTTTCTGTCCTAGAAAATTTAACAGCGCTTTTGTGGCCTCCGCCACTGGGCCTTTCTTTTTCCCTGAAATTAGAAGGTCATCCACATACTGGAGGAGGAGCGTTCCTGATGGCATTTTAAATTGCTCTAAGAGTTGTTCCAATACTTGTCCAAACAAGTTTGGACTCTCAGTGAATCCTTGTACGAGGACTCGCCACCGGAATTGTTGTTTTCTTCCAGTATTTGGATCCTCCCACTCAAAGGCAAACATATCCCTACTCTCCTCAGCCAAAGGACAGGTCCAAAATGCATCTTTAAGATCAATTACACTAAACCACCCATGTTCATGTGGAATTCTACTTAAAAGAGTGTATGGGTTAGGCACTACAGGATGTCTGGTCTGAACTATTTGGTTCAACTTCCTTAGGTCCTGCACCAATCTGTAACTACCATCTGGTTTCTTTACTGGTAGTATAGGGGTGTTATAAGGTGACATGCAAGGTTCTAACAACCCATCTTGCACCAGAGTTTCTATGACTGGCTTCAAGCCCTTCCTTCCTTCCAATGGTAAAGGATACTGTTTCTGACATACTACTTCACCTTCCCTTTTTAACTTTATTTTTAATGGAGGTATATCTAAAATTCCTCTATTCCCCTCTTTAACCCATACTTCGGGATTTATCTCTTTGATATCTTCCTCTGAAAGAACTGCCACCTTTACCACCATTTCTTTGTTTTCCACCCTTACTTCTAGCCCTAGTTCTGTCATCATTCATGTCTCTTCCTAACAAATTCGTGCCTAATTCTGGTAAGTAAAGAGGCTGACACATTGTTTCTTCTTTCTTATGTTTAATTTGCATTGGTTCAAACATTGGGGTCCGAATTTGGCCTCCTACCCCTGACGCTAGTACAAAATTATTGGACAATTGGGTTCCTACAGGTCTGTAATTAAGGGAGGTTCTTTCTGCTCCACTATCTACAAGAAATACTGTATCCTCTTCTCCTGGCCCCACCTTTAAATTTATCAAGGGTTCCCGGTGGGTCCTTTTAAAAGGATACCCCTGACTCCCCTAATCCTCTTCCATATTCATTAGTGGGATAATCCTTTCTTCCCTTTGGATCTCGGGACATTCTCTTTTAAAGTGTCCTAATTTTCCACACTGGAAACATCCAGCTCTCTGTCCTCCCCTTTCTTGACCTCTTCCTGTCCCCAACTGCCCATCCTGATTTTGTCTGCTTGAGCCTGGTTTTCCCTGTTTCCACTTTCCCCTCCCCATTTTTCCTTGTTGTCCGTTCTGACCATTAGCCTCCATCTTTTTCTTCATAACTTGGTCCACTGTATTCACCATCAATTTTATATTCTTCCTCTCTTTTTCATCCTCCCTTTTTACATACACTTTTTGTGCCTCCCTTAATAAATCCTCGATATTTTTATCACTCCAGCTGTCTATTTTCTCAAGTTTCTTTTTAATATCTGGCCATGACTTTGTCACAAAATTGACTTTTAAGAGGGACTGACTCACTGGATCTTCAAGGCTCATACCAGAATATTTCCTCATTTGATCTTTTAGTCTTTGAAGGAAGTCAGATGGTGACTCCTCCTTGTTCTGCTGTACCTCAAAGGCTTTGGTCAGATTCTGGGACCTAGGGACTGCGTGTTTAATTCCTTTGATCATTAAGGTCCTAAGGTCTTTCATTTTAATCCTATGTGAATTCCTCTGGTGATCCCACCCAGGGTCAAGATTGGGATACTTTTGATCAGCTGGTTCCACCCCTTGTCCAGGAGGGTGTTCCTTGTCCCATTCAGACAGGGCTGCCCTTCTGATCATGGCTCGTTCTTCCCCAGAGAACAAGATGGCCAAGATGGACATCAACTCTTCCCATGTATACGTATTAGGTCCCAAAAATTGATCTATTTGTTCTCCCAGCCCCACTGGGTCTTCCATCAGAGGCTTCATTTCCTTCTTAAAAATTCTTATGTCTGAACTATTAAGTGGGGCATTTACATACCCCATTTGCCCTGGACCTGTCGGGACTTCCCTTAGAGGGTACATGTTTGTCCCTCCGCGAGTCACATCTGGGGATGGATCCTCTGATCTTCCCCATTTGTCTCTATCTGACCCTAGTGTGGCACTCTTGGTTCTTCTCCGAGTTCCCTCAGGAAAGGGAAGGTTTTGTGTGTCTTGTTTTAATTGGGCTACCTCTCTGGTTACATGAGCTTCCCTAACCTGGGGTGCTGTTTCAGCTGGGACTTCTGGGTCGGCTCCGCCAGCCCCTTCCCCTCCACCCAGGGGTGCATATGGCGGCGGTAGCCGAGACAGAGGGTCCCAACATTCAGGGTCTTTCTCAGAAACTTTTTCTTTCTCTTTCTTTGTCTTTTCCCCTAGGTAGCATATATTTTCTATCCCATTCTCCACCCAACATTTGGCATAATCAGATTCTTCTTGAGAATATGGTCTTTTATTATTTACATGGATGTTTAATGTCTGACACAGCCACATTTCTCCTGCCCCAAACTTAGGCCAGAAGACTGCAGGTGGTCTAATACTCTCCTTAGTCCAGACAAAACAACAGAAATGTATCATTTTCTTTTTATCCTTGTTTTGAGTACATGGAATTTCCTTCCATAGTTTTAACATCCGCCCTAAGGGACTATCTGGCGGAATATCAATCCTTTCCCTAGGCACCTTTTCTTCCTGGATCTTTCCTGACCCAACCTTGGAACTATAGTTCCCCATCGAGACCCTTTCACGCTCCTTGTTAACCAACCACTTCGTCCGTCTCTGGCCGCCCTCTCGCGAGGTAACAGAACCGCAGATTGGGACTCCACACTCACTTCGTGTCTGGGACACGTCTCACACACTCCACATTCAGTCTCGATATCCAAGAGCAGTACTTTAAGGGAAAATTTTCCTGCCCTTATCCCAACCACCAAGGTAAAATAAATAGCCCAATTTTTCTTACCTTGGTCTGTGCACAGAGTTGCCTGGTTGACCGATCTCGTGCCTACCCAACCGGTTTCTCCTGAGTGCCTTTCACCAGTCCAGCATCTCGGGTTTCCTTGGCCAGTCCGTCACTGACCACCCTTGGCACCAAGGAGACTACTGAACTCAGTAGGACGCGTCTTCCCATTGGTTGGCAATGGCAGCCAGCGACTGTGATGGCAGGATCCCGGACGAGCCCCCAATTTGTTAGAAGTGACTTTGTTCAAGTCCTGTAAAAAGAAAGATTTCTCTGGACAAGAAAGTTGGTGAAAGCAAAGCACTTTTTATTGAATACAGTCTTGCAAGAGTGGGTGCGCTATGCAGGTAGGCACACCTTAACATTCAAGCAGCGTGTTTTTATTCCCTATGCCCGGCCGCAGGGTTCCTCCCTCATTCCCCCATTGGCTGGGTACTTTGAGGTTCACAGCCTATCCCGACCGCCTAAACCGAATACATTATTCCCCGCCCCTGTTTACAGACCCTCCTCTTGTTGTGTTGTATCCTCTTACCCTAATTTCCTATTGGCTCTTCCACACATTCCTTAACTTCATTTTAACTTTGACCTCTTACTCTCCCATCAGCAGACACCTCTTCTTTTGACACATTTTTATGCCTGGTCTGTGTTTCCAGAAAGGGAGGATTCTTCATTTATCTGTTACCTACTTATTCAATGTCATCCCTATCTAAGCATAATTTATCATCTACTAATCCCATGCCATCCTTATGACCCGGGCATTGAGTTCCTTACATATTTTAGGCCTCATTTATCACTAGACTGGGGGGCCCCATTCAGGGTGAGTCTCTGGCTTCTTTTAATTTCTGTCCTTTTTATTTTAATATAATTTGGGAAAGAAACATTCCCTAATTCTTACACCACTAAGAAAGGAATGGAACTTTCCAGCTAAAGACTTTTTTAAAAGTCCTCAATATAACTGACCCTCCTAGATATAAGGACAAAATTTGCTATCATTGTGGACAGCTAGGCCACCTGAAGGTCAGCTTCCCAAAATGGAAGAGTGCCTTATTTCCAAAAGCCACATCACCAGCCCCAGAGCAGAAAAGGAAACCCCAAGAGGTTGCAAGTGTAAAGGAAACATATTAACACAGGAGAAGTCAATAGCAAGTTTAAGGAACCTATAGGTGTCAAGGATAAAACTATGCTGGAAATGTTGGAGTCAGGGCGGATGTCTCTGTTTGTTTATTTCTTTACAGCATTTTTACCCTGCTCTTCAGCCAAAAAAAGGCTCCCAGAGCAACTTACAGAGATTAATATTAGACAGTCCCTGCCCTCAGGCTTATAATCTAAAAGACATGACACAAAAGGAAAAGGGAGTGGGAGGGAGGAGGAAGAAAGCAAAACTCAGGCACCAGTTCTTAGTCACAAGGTTCTTGTAGAAGTTTTTTCCCCCCATTCTTTTCTTTTCTGGCAGGGAAGGGCAAAACAAGCTCCCTGCAGTTGTTCCTTCTTTGGCTGATGCATGGGGTCAGGCTGGCCTTCCCCTTTGATGGTATATGTTCAGGCTTGTTATCCCCTGATGACAGTATTCCAGGAAGATATATGGAGATTCGGAGTTTGGGGACCCTTCCCCAGTGGCTCATTTATCCATTGAATGGAGAGAGTGGAGAGGTTTATACGAAGTAGGGGTACTTGAACTCCAAATGCAATTTGCACCCATCATTGTGGGAAATACATGTTGAGACCAGATGCAGAAATCTGTGTGATGACATAGCCAAAACAGAAAATATAAAAGTGAACATTTTCGGTGTCCCTTCTGTGTCAGCATGCCTGAAAACTTAACCAGTGGGGGAGCCTACGATGGGTCTGCTCTGTTGTCATGGACAAATCACTATCTGGTCAGGTTTGGATTGCAAGCTGCCTCTACCCTTTGGAGGGGGTGGAGGACTAATAATGATCCACCCTTGATGACTTATGGATCAACATGGTTTCCTGATGTCACTGGGGAGATTTTCCACAGAATTGGGAATTGGTGGTCCTGGTGATTTCCTGGAATCAGGAAGTGACTAAGGTTATCAATACAATTGCTCCTAAATGTCCTTGGCCAAACAGTAGAGTCAAATCAACTCCTTGGTATTCTGAGGAGCTGAGAGTGATAAAATGGCAATTTTGATTACTAGAACACAGATAACATAAGACTCAAAGTGAATATGACCAAACACAGATCAGAGCCCATTTTAGGGCTGCTGTGATGGCAGTGAAAAAAGCTTATTTCTTCATCACCATCGCATCTGCACAATGTCAGTAAATGGAGCTCTTTTGGGTGTTCAGGAGTCAGTAGCTGGAAACTTCAAAGGCCTGTTGATTTCAGTATGTATTACATTTTGCAGATAAAATTGTTCATATTCACTCTGACTTGGATGCCACAGTTCTGACAGAATCAGAGAGGAATGTAGCCATGGCATCTGTTGTTATGGATCCTTTTCAGCTCTGTATTCTGAGGATGTTGACAGGCTTCTTGGAGAACTGAGGCCTACCACTTGCTCTTCAGATCTTTGCCCCTTCTGGCTAGTGAGGTCTGCCAGGGCTGGGCTTACACCATGGATATCAGAAATGATGCCTCATTAAGGGATGGAGTAGTTCCAACAGTCCTGGAGGCCGTAATAAAACCACTGTTGAAGAAGCCAGGTGTAGAACTATGGAGAATTACCAACAAAGGAATCTACCATATCTGAGCAAGGTCTTGGAGCAGGTGATGTCATGTCAGTTTGGCACAGTGGTTAGATTGTTGGACTGGGATGTGGGAGATCCAGGTTCTAGTCCTCACTCAGCCATGAAGCTCACTGCGTGACTTTGGTCCAGATGCTGACTCTCAGCCCAACCTATCTCACAGGGTTGTTGTGAGAATAAAATGGAGAGGAGGAGGAGGGTTATGTAAGTCACCTTGGGTTCCTTGCAGGAAAAAAGGTGGGATATAAATTTAATTGATTAATTGATTGTCAGCTCCAAGCAGTATTGGATGACACTGATTATTTAGATTCATTCCAGTCTGACTTTCAGCCTGGTTTTGGGACAGAAACTACCTTGGTCACCCTGGTGGATGACTTACATCAGGGAATGGATGCGGTGGGGAGGCGTGTGACCCTATTGGTTCTCTTGGACCTCTCAGCAGCTTTTGATACAATTGCCCATGGTTTCCTTCTGGACCATCTCTATGGCATGGGCCCTCAGGGGCATGGTGTTGCAGTTGGTCCACTCCTCGTTCCTGGGGGGATGAACACAGAAGGTAGTGCTGCGGGACTCTTGTCCCCCCCCCATTGGCCATTGGCTTTGGGGTGTTTCATGGCTCTGTCTTGTCCCCCATAATTTTCAGCATCTACATGAAACTGCTGGAAGAAGTCATCCAAAGGTATGGACTGAGGTGACCTCAATAAGCAGATGACATGACATGCAGCATTTTTCCACCATCCTGTCCCCAGGGAGGCCATTGAAATTCTTTACAGGTGTCTGGGGGCAGTACTGGAACAGATGAGGGCTAACAAGCTGAAACTTTATTTGGATAAGATCGAAATACTGTGACTTTGGAAATCTGCTAATCTGGATGGTGGTTTAAATCCAACTCTGTAGGGGTTCACACTCTCCCTGAAGGATTGTGTATGGAGTCTGGGAGTGCTCCTGGATCTAGCACTAGGAGGTGCAGGTGGCATCAGCTGCCAGGAGTGCATTTTATTACCAGCTTAAGCTGGTTCGGCAGCTGTGGCCCTATAAAGAGAAAACCAATGTATCCACAATAACACATGCCTTGGTTACATCCAGGTTAGGTGACTATAATGCAGTATGATCTTCCAATACACATCAATCAGGATGCAAATGGCAGCACATTGAGGTGCCACATTCTTTCCCCACAAACCCAGAGCTTCCTGCATGACGAGGTGGAGTTTGTGAATGATCCAACTGATGCTCACAAACCCAGTCTCCTGTATGCCTTCAACATATTCTTCCCACTGTCGGTGACCATATAACCTCAGCTGAACTGGTGACCCCCACCCCCATCCACTTGTTCGCCATCCTGTTAATGGCCACCTTGATTTCTGCTGCTGTATGGGACTCAGCAAGAAGGGCCCACCTATACTCTACATTTATAGTCCCAATAGTGCTGCTGGCTCCTGTTTCTGTCCCCACAGCCCAATAGTGCTGCTGGCTCCTGTATTCCAGCTCCTCCCATCAGTGCACAGTGAGGGACAAGTGGGCATGCACTCCACCCTGGCGGCTCCAAATATCAGAGGTGAAGTGCATCATCTGTGCCTCTGCCCTCCACAGCTGAACCAGCATTTTCTTCCTGCATGTCCAGCACAGGGAAGGGACCCGCCATCCCGCTGAAGGTGGTGTGGAGCTGCAGACTGTAATATGGGACCAAGAGCTCTATCATTCACCTAAATCCGATGGATCCCACCAGGCTGAATGGCTGGTTGTCCAATCATGCCACCATTTCACTGATAGTAATTTGTGGTGGCATTGTAAACCACCATCTCATGGTCCTGTACTTGCCCCTTCCTATATCCTCTGCTTCTTGGGGGGGGGGTGCTGATAGGGAGAAGCCTTGTGCTGCTCATGATGACTCTGCCCTGGCACAACAGTCTTGTCCTCACTGCCCCCCCCCCGACTGGTGCTACCTTAAATGCTGGAGCAGACTGGTGGTGGTGTAGTGTCAGGGTTGCCTCCTCCTGCTGCTCAAATCCTTCCTGCAACGCAGGCACATGATAGGCATGTGCAAGCTGGGATCTGCAGCAACCTTGAAATTATCCCACTTGATGATATGTTTCTTGGAAGGTGACCCACAGTCTCCCACACACAAGAGAAGCACTGACCCCACGTATAGGTGGGGCTAGGACAGAGCAACTTACGCAGGTAAGCAAGGGAAAGAGGTACAGCTGCTGTGATGTATAACTGCTGTAGCTGTATCTCATGTGTCCCAACCCTTGCCATATGTGAATAGCATGTCATGTTTGAACTGGATTATTCTAATATGCTTTTCCCTCCTGCCCAAGAGCAGGGAACAGGGCACCCTCACCCATAGGGGAGCCACGCATCCACAGGTGCATCTGGCTATTTCTCCGTGGGGTTGAGGACTTACTTGCTCCAGACAGCCTCCTCTACCCTTGGCAAGCTCCATGACAGACAAGGTGTTCCCATGCAACTGCTTGCATGAGGAATGCTACACCTGCTACTCTCCTGTCCACCAAGCCACTATCCAACGCACAAGAGCCCAGCTGGGGTGACTAGTTGCCATCCCTACATGATGACTTCCACTTGACTTTGAAGCTTTGACTTTGCCACATGTATTATTTCCTCATTGCTAGGGAATGGTAGATAAAGATTCCTTGGTAAACTCTACAGTAATACCTTGGATTGCAAGTACCGGTAACTTGGTTTGAGAGCGTTTTGCAAGACAAGCACATTTTTAAATATTTATTTTAAAAAATTTGACTTGATATACAAGTGACGTCTTGCAATACAAGTACTGTAGTATGGCTTAAATTAAAAATCTCTGTACAATTTTTTTGGGGGGAATTTCTTTTGATATAAGAGTGTTTTGGATTACAAGCATGTTTCCGGAACGAATTATGCTCTCAATCCAAGGCATGACTGTATTCCCGTTTGTGTATTGTAACCGCTACCTAAATTGATTTGTTTACTATAATGTCCCTTATCTCCCTACCTGATTCGCTGCATTAAACTCTGTAAATAAAGTCAGTTTCACTTTTGACTGAGCATAGTTGCATTCTGACTCGGTGCTTGATCCAGTGCGTTTGACCTGATTTGACCCGAGGAGCGTGAAAAGGGAGCTCTGAGTAATCAAAATAATCGCTTAGCTCCCGAATTCGCGGTAAAGGACCAGCGACGGTCCTTCACATATATGGTGTATGTGTAAAAGTGAAATTTTCCTTTAGATTAATAAAAGCAAACTGTGCTCCTTTTATGTAGTTATTTGATTGTGATTCAGTACTTTCCAACACCAGAGATAAGCCATATCCTAGAACCGTAAGCCAAATATAGTTGGCGGAGTGTAAGGACCCACCCTAACTCTAAGGTAGCTTCTTGATTGAGCAAAGTATCATAGGTATCTTTTAAAGTAGCCTTCTAATTGAGCAAGCATAATTTAATTACCTTTTAAATTGTCAAGTGATATATTGGGCAAGGGATCCTTTTAAGTTCCATTTAAACTAAACAACAGTATTAATTCGGCAAGGATCTAAGTTTCCTTTAAAGTATTCCCAGTTATCCAAATTTCCCTACCTTGGAATGTACCTGCACACTAGAAGCCTTGGGGGACCGTGATTTTGTATCAAAATAAGGTGCATGCTTCCCATTGTCCTTGTTTAAAGGGACAATGCTGCCTTTTTCTTGGCACCACCATCCGCTGCCAAATTTTGTGGCACCGCAATGGCAATTTGGGGGCAGTGAGAGCAACAAAAAAAGATGGGGGCACATGTGGTCCACTCCCAATCTAATGCTTTTAATTAATTTGAAAATGCCCCAGTAAAATACATGTGTATAAATGCTCTTAAGTATTTTTTAATAGTCACATTTTTCTCTTTTTTTGCCTCACCAGTTTTTGAAGAACCAGAAGACCCCAGTAGCCGCTCATTTTTCTCTGAAATTATTTCTTCTGTGTCAGATGTCAAATTCAGCCACAGCGGACGATATATGTTAGCAAGGGATTACCTGACTGTCAAAGTTTGGGATCTAAATATGGAGACAAAGCCTATAGAAATATACCAGGTATTCGTTGTTCATTTTTCATTTCTTTATAAATACTTAAATATAATTCTGCAAATTGTTTATTTAAACGGGCACATTTGAATATATGCTGTTGGCATGACTGGGACTTTATTTATTTATTTAACACATTTCTTATCCACCTTTAAAGATTTATTTATTTATTATATTTGCACCCCACCTTTTTTCCTGCAAGGAACGCAAGGCGGCTTACATAATCCTCCTTCTCCTCTCAGTTTTATCCTCACAACAACCCTGTGAGGTAGGTTAGGCTGAGAGTCAGTGACTGGCCCAAAGTCACCCAGTGAGTTTCATGGCTGAGTGGGGACTAGAACCCGGATCTCCCAAGTCCCAGTCCAACACTCTCACCACTACACCACACTGGCTTTCATAGTCTTCCCAAGGCAAGACTCACTACACGAGTGACTGTGGGATGGTCCCTAAGAGTACTGGTCTTTTGAAGTAATGTTGGGTGAATCTATCACACATTTAGGAATTTTTCACATTACATAAGGATTTTAAAAACTACACAATAGCAGCACAAGTCTCAGACTCAAATAATTATGGAGTACTGGTAAAAGTCCATTATGCTGGGTCTTTTATCAAGTTACTGTATGAAGAAGTTCAAAGTCCTTGTGAAAAACTTTCTGTTCTTTTTTTTTTTTTTTTTTTAGTATATTTTTTATTTAAATTTTTTCCGAACAATATATAAAATACATAACATACATAAAAAGAAAAGGAAAAATAATAATTAATAACATATAAACTACAAAATACATAAACATCCAAATTATACTACAAATAACCAAAAACTTAAACAAACAACTACCTATACAAATACAAAAAAAAAGAAAAAACACATATTCTAAACCCCCACCCACACATATAATGTTTCCCCCCCTATAGCCGGGACCCATTTATCCCGCTCATGGCCTGCCACACCGTCAAGGGGGGGGGGGGCGAAAGGATCCACCACCTGCTCATGGCAGCAGCTGTTCTTCTCCTCCCGATTAAACATTGATCATATTATTAAACCTATTAATCCTGCACCTATTATATCCTGGTTACCTAATATTATATCCCAATAAGGAAAGAGAGAAAAATAGAGTTGAGAAAATTTTATAAGTATTAATATCAAAAATATTAATATTATATCCCAATAAGGAAAGAGAGAAAAATAGAGTTGAGAAAAATTTGTAATTATTAATAACAAAAATATTAATATTAACAAATAAAACTTAAATCATAATTCTTTTTTTTTTTAATATTACACTTCTACCACACCAATCGTCTTTCTTTCTATCTTTACTTCCATCTGAACACATAATCCTTAGCGCAGCTCACCACCAACCGCTCCTTGCTCTGCCTGTGGTCCATCTCCATCTCCATCTTCTTCCAAAAGTCCCTTTTCACGCAGTAGCTCCATTCCTTGACTCCAAGATGTAATCCTATGCTTTTTCCCATCAAACATAAAAGTTAAATATACTGGGTACCCCCAGCTATATGAAATTCCCTTCTTCATCAGAACAGTAGTGCAAGGTCTCACGCTACGCCTCCAATTAATTGTTTGTGAACATAAATCATTGTAAATTTGCACGGGAGCTCCTTGATACATCAACTGATCAGATTTCTGCCTAATTGCTTTCATAAATAATTCCTTTTTATAATAGTTGGCAAAACTCATAACTATATCTCTGGGAGTTATTCCTCCCCTTTTGAAAGCCACTCTGTAAACACGCACAATATCTTCTTGCTTCCATTGAAATTCAGGGGCCAATAATTTTAGCCAGTCCAAAATCATATCTCTCAAATTCCTGCCACCTTCCCTGCCACCTTCTGGAAATCCTCGAAGTCGGGCGTTGGACCTCCGCTCTCTGTCCTGGAGGTCAATAATTCTCCGCTCCAATTGATCAAATCTTAAATCCTGCTCCTGAATTTTTTCAATATTATCTTTCACTCCTTTTTCCACCACTATAACTCTGTCTTTCATAACTTTCATATCAGCAGTGATTCCCAAGACTGATTTTTGTATTTTTTTGAAGCTCAGTTTGAACCTCTGACACAATCTGCTCTTTGTTTTGATTCAACTCAGCTTTTATCATCACTTGAAAACGTGCCATCAATTCATCAAGATTCATTTCTTTTTGTTTTAATTTCACCACGGGAAAAATACTGCCTTCCTCAGATTGCCTTGCAGTTGATTCCATTCCAGCCAACATCTTCCTATTTCCGGGTGATGACTCAGCACTTAAAGTTTCACTTTGAGAAAGTTTATCAAATCCCTTAATCTCACCCTCCGGATAATTATTAACCAATCCGTTTGTCCGTTCTTTTTCTATCTCTGTTCTCTGCAGCCGGGTAACACTAACATCCGAAGCGTGAGTTCTCTTAGAACGAACCCACACAGGCTCAGCTTTCTTTCTTTTTATCCCGGCCTCTCGGCATTTAGCACTTGATGGCCGTTATAAAGCAATAAAAAAGTTATAAATCCTGTTCTTTCTTAGAGAGCAGACGCTTAACTCTTCCCATCCAGGTAATCAATCGTTCCTACTCACATTTCTTCATTTGCAAGGAATAATACTGCTTTTAAGTTTTTCTTCATCGGGAGCAACCCGAAACAGCTACCAGCCCGTCCAGCCGGAAGCTCCTCCCCCCCTTTCTGTTCTTTTTGTTCGGCTCTGATTCATAGAATCATAAAATAGTGAATTGGAAGGGGCCTATAAGGCCATCGAGTCCAACCTCCCGCTCAATGCAGGAACCCAAGTCAAAGCATCCCTGACAGATGGCTGTCCAGCTGCACCTTGAATGCCTAAAGAGTGGGAGAGCCCACCACCTCCCTAGGTAGTTGGTTCCATTGTCTTATTGCTCTAACAGTCAGGATTTTTTTTCCTGATGTCCAGGTGGAATCTGGCTTCCTGTAACTTGAGCCCATTATTCCATGTCCTGCAATCTGGCATGGTCGAGAAGAGATCCTGGCCCTCCTCTGTGTGACAACCTTTCAAGTACTTGAAGAGTGCTATCATATCTCCCCTCAGTCTCCTCTTCTGAAGGCTAAACATGCCCAGTTCTTTCAGTCTCTCCTCATAGGGCCTTGTTTCCAGTCCCTTTATCATCCTTGTTGCCCTCCTCTGAACCCTCTCCAGTTTGTCTACATCCTTCTTAAAGTGTGGTGCCCAGAACTGGACACAGTACTCAAGATGAGGCCTAACCAGTGCTGAGTAGAGGGGAACTAGTACTTCCCATGATTTGGAAGCTATACTTCTATTAATGCAGCCCAAAATAGCATTTGCCTTTTTTGCAGCCACATCACATTGCTGGCTCATATTCAGCGTGTTATCTACAACAATTCCAAGATCTTTCTCACTTGTAGCATTGTTGAGCCAAGTGTTCCCCATTCTGTAACTCTGCATTTGGTTTCCTCTCCCTAGGTGCAGCACTTGGCATTTATCCCTATTAAAATTCATTCTATTGTTTTCGGCCCAGCACTCCAGCCTATCGAGGTCACTTTTTTGTTTCTGTCTTCCAGGGTATTAGCTATTGCACCCAATTTTGTGTCATCTGCAAATCTGATAAGCATTCCCTGCACCACCTCATCCAAATCATTAATAAAAATGTTGAAGAGCCCTGGGCCCAGGACCGAGCCCTGCGGTACCCCACTCGTTACCTCTCTCCAAGATGATATCGTTGCCAAGTTTATATCCTCATGTTCCTTTAGTGATAACCCAAAATTCCTCCAGTTGTCCACACCCTTCTGAAAAAGTATAGCCATTTTGTTAGGATGACATTCCCATTAGGGAGCAATCCTATGCATGTTTAGACAGAAAAACTTTAATTTATGGGCTGCACTTAAAGATCCCTAACCTGAGGCTACACTGAGTCTGAACTGAAGCTAAGCCTACACTTTTTCTTTATAAGCAGACTCCTCTGCAAGGGCACAGTGGCCCTTATCAGTATAGGGATATGTATTAGTTTTGTTTCCCCTTCCAAGCTCTGGTTTAGTTTAAGTACCTGGTAGAGGTTCTCTGCAACCACTCAGGAATCTCTGTTAGAGCAGGCTGCAACTTTCTGCAGCATTCTGCACCCCTGGGATTTAGCACCGAACTGTAAGTTTGTAAAGGATTTTGCTCCCTGTGCTGTGTCCTTGTTTTGGCTTCAGCTGATGGTTGGTTTTTAAAATGAAATGACCTGAGTGAATTTAGTAAATAAATAAGTAAATAGAACTTATCGTCTCCCCATAAGGGTGCTTAATTTGTGTGGGCACTTAACTTTTCTTTACCTTGGTCACTTGGGGCTGAGATGCTTCATCACTGGGGCTCCTCCCTCTCAGTGAGCTGAGCTCCTTTTCAGGCCTGTCTCTTTATCTCTTCTTTTAAAATAGTTTTCAATTATTGTTGCCGCTTTTAAAACTTAAAAAAATGTGTAATATGTTTTATTATTGGTTTTATTGTGTTTGTTTTGTTTCTTTTTGTTGTGTATGTTGACCTGAGAGCTTTGGCTATAGGATGACTTATAAACTGAAATAATAATAATAATAATAATAATAATAATAATAATAATAATAATAAATTAATGCTTGCTCACAGGGAATTTGACAAAGCCTTATAGAGAGCTTTGGTGCCCTTCCTGCACAAGAACAAATGGAAATCATGCTGAGACTTTCTACCCTAAATAAAATATTGATAAGCAAGTCCCTACAGGGGTCGAAGAACCCCAATGGCTCAAAAAGCCAAAGAAAGCAAGCCTCCAGACTAGCTCTCGAAAACAATTCTTGTGAAAAGGGATGTGTTATAAGGGGCGTGTCTGAAGGGCAAAACCCACACCCTTCCATTATGAAAGGAAAATTGGGTTTAAGCCCGGAGATCTATATATATAAAGCTCCGAAACAACCTCAAACCCCCCCTTCCCCTAACCCAGAAGAGCAGAATTCAGTGTTGGGTCCAGTTGATGCTATCAGCAATGACATTGAAGAAACTAAATCCCCTGCTATCAGATATAAAGCTATTGATACTGTGAATGACAATTGGCTTGCTTTTCGACACCTCGAACCACACGAGATTGGATCCCAAAAGATGACGGAGCAAGGAAATCAAACTCCAGAACTCCTAAGTCTACCTACCCTGACATCAAACTGCTGTGTCTTGGGTGCAATGGAAGGTGGATTGGATATAATAGAGGAAGCAGATTGACCAACACCAAAGGAAACCAAAACCTTATTAAGACCTGCTTCCACACTGGCTAAAAGAATTTGCGAAAATGGAAATATGTCAATTCACACAGAAGGTGCGAACAGTGCCACGATAGCATGTGGACAGGCTGATTTCCAACAGTTATCTGAACTTATGCAATGTGTAACAGCCCCACTTGTTGCTAACACAGACTTTGGACGAGACCAAAATGGCCTCATCATAAGGGGAGGCAAATTGATTGGAAAAAACACAACTGACCTTGACATCCCAAATGTGGTGACCCAAGAAGACGTGCATATAATAAGTAAGCCTATTGAAATAATATCTTGGAATGTAGCTGGTTGGTCTCGATGTCTTGCCTCCAGTCCTGATGTTCCCTTTTATCGCAGTAATTATGATATTATTATTTTACCAGAGACATGGTCAGCAGACGAGCTAGAATTAGACTGGTACTATTTTTATAAGTTACAGGCAACCCCCGGAAAAGGCCGAGGCAGACTAAAGGGTGGATTAGGTATATTTATTTCATCCTCTCTAAAGGTTGAAGTTCGGTCCAACCCCCCTCTCCCGCACCTAGCAATGGCCTTATTGTTGCTTTGGGAGGACGAAAGTCTGATAATTATTAATGCCTACCTTCCACCAGTAAGCAAGAAAGCACTTATTAAAGAAAATTGGCTGGCCTTTGATAATTATATAATGAATATTTTTTTGGAGCACCCGGAGGCCCGAATCCTGGTAGCGGGGGACTTAAATGCACGGCTAGGTCCGAATGACTCTTTTTTAGCAACTAAATTCAAAACACTTCCAGAGGACCGGGAGTCAGATATGGCCCGGTTACCCTTTACTCGTGCCTTTAAGGATAGTAGGACTAATTATGCTGGATTTCTGCTGACTAAATTAGTCCATAGGAGAGAGTTGCACATCTTAAATGGTGCATTTTATGGGGATTGTCCAGGAGAGTTTACCTTTATGGCAGGATCTAGAACTAGTACCATTGATTATATGGTGGTATGTAGCTCTTTATTACCTACGATTAATAAGTTCCAAATACTTCCATACCTAGAAGGAGATCATTTTCCTTTATGTTTGCAACTTTCCCTATTAATAAACCAAAGATGTCAACCTTCTTATTACACAACCCAACTGGAATGCATCGGCAAAAGAGTCAAATGGACAGGCAAACTCAACCAAAAGATAAAGGACTTCTTAAATCTAGACAATTTACAGAAATACTCTTCACCTTTTATGAATTTCGGAAAGGAACAAGATCCTTTGTTTTCTTACGAGGAACTTACGCAGAAATTGTCTAATATCTTATCTGAGTCCAGAAATGATAGACCACTTCAGATACACAGGCATGGCAAACCCTGGTTTGATAAAGACTGTATTGCTGCTAAAAAAGAAGTAACCAAGCTATACTCATGCCTTGTAAAAAGTGATGCTAAGACTAGAAATGCAACAGGCTGTATTAACTCAGAAAAAAATCTACAAGGAGGTGATCCAGCGAAAAAAACAAGAATACACCATGAAATTATGGGAGGACCTTATTCAAGCAGCAAAACAAAATTCTGCCTTCTTTTGGAAATGTACTTCAGGCCTTAAATATAGTTTTGTTTCTCCGTTGGCCTCCTATATTTCCTCTGACAACTGGTCCTCCTATTTTCAGAAGATATTTGATGACCATACTCAGATGCCTCCCAATGAGAAGATTGAAAACTTCCAACCATGGCCGCCAGTCACTCCCCAGGAAATAGAAGCTCATATTCGTCGTTTAAAAAATGGAAAGGCCCCAGGATCAGATGGAATTCCCCCTGAAGCACTTAAAGAAAATATTGATTGGTGGGCCCAGTTTCTAGCACCACTATTTACGTACATTGATTTAACGGGCCGTATTCCCAAAGTCTGGGGTTTGTCCATTATTGTTCCCATCTTTAAAAAAGGAATTAAAAGTGATCCAGCAAATTATAGGCCAATCAGTCTATTGAATATTATTAGCAAATTATACACAAGGCATTTATTAGACAAACTTGAAAATTGGCTAGAACAAGAAGAGATTATTGCACCAGAGCAAGCAGGCTTTAGAGAAGGGAGGTCTACAACTGAACACTGCTTAATTTTACAGCACTTAATAGAGAAATATTCTGCGAAAGGTCCAACTTCCCTATATGCAGCCTTTATTGATTTAAAGGCAGCTTTTGATAAAATTTCACGGACAAATCTCTGGCAGAAATTAGAGAATTCTAGCATTGATAAAAGATTGCTCTTCCTTATTCGTGCATTGCATGAACAGTCATCTATCAGAGTTAGATGTAACCCTCAAGGTTTTCTTACCAACAACATTAAGACCTTTAAAGGAGTCAGACAAGGATGTATCCTGGCTCCTACATTATTTAATTATTATATTAACAACATGGTAAGTCATATGAGTGACCTAAACAATCATCCACCTAAACTTGCCTCGCGCCATCTGGCGATTTTGCTTTATGCAGATGATGCTGTTCTTTTAGCAAGGACGCCAATAGGACTTCAAAGAGCATTAAATAGCTTTTCTTCCTATTGTGATACTGAACATCTGGAAATCAATTATGACAAAACTAAAGTACAGTATTTTTCCATGTATAAGACTATACTTTTTCCTAAAATTGTTAGACTAAAAATTGAGGGTCGTCTTATACACGGAAGTAAGCTGAGGAGAGAACCGCGTGGCTGTGAAACTGCCCAGTGGGGGGCGTCTTATACATGGGGGCGTCTTATAGTCAGAAAAATATGGGTAATGGCATTCGGTAAGAATTCAAGAAGACGGATCTGGAAAATGAATGGGAACTGTATTGAACAAGTTAATAAATATAAATACCTGGGAGTTGTGGTGCAGGATTCTGGGTCTAATACAGCACATTGTAATATGTTGGCTGATCGAGGTGAAAGATCTGTGTATGCCATCCTAAGATTTTTTCGATCCAAGGGACGATTCTACGTCCCAGCAGCATTAAAATTATACCAGTCTAAAGTTATTTCCCAATTGCTTTATGGCACTTACACGGGGCTGACAACTTCAAACCTGTCCCTATTGGAATAAGTACAGTCTAAATTTTTACGTGCCATTTTACAAGTGCCCTCTTGTGTGTCCAATGCACTAATTCGCCTTGAAACCGGCATAATGAAAATTGAAGCAAAAATTTGCCTCTCAACTGCTTGTCTGTGGCTGAGATTACATAGTATTACAAGGGGCTTATTCCCATTATTAATTCGAGATAATTTCCAACCTAGATGGATGCAGGCGATAAAACACAAACTTATAAGTCTGGGTTTATCGCCCAATTTTCTTCTAGCTCAAAATGTTGATTGGGCAAAAAATATTATTAAACAGAGGATTTTAGATATAGAAAGGCAGCAAGATCTGAGGAAATCCCCCGGATATATATCTTCTACAAATTGTAGATATATTATGAAGATGTCTCTGTATCTCATGAATTTGGAGGTTCATCCCCACAGGAGAGCTTTTTCTCTAGCTAGATGTGAGGCCTTTCCATCGGCCGTATTGCGAGGAAAATATATGAAAATACCATACTCAGAGAGACTTTGCCCATGTGGCTCAGGAGAAGTTGAATCCATGGGTCATATGTTTTTACGTTGTCCCTTCTATACTGAAAAGAGGACTAAACTTATTTTCCCCTTTTTAGAGACTTTATTACATTTGCCAGATAAAACCTGTATAAGGAAATTGCTAGCCGATGATAGTCCTAACATTACAAGACAGGTAGCTAAGTTTTGTGCCTATGTGGTTAAAATCCGCACTAAATACGAGCAGAAGTAAAATTGTTATTTTATTATCTAATTCTATCTAGTTTTAATCTAATATTGCTTCCTTTTAGTTTTTATATTTATGATAAATTTTAAATTTTTACTTCTTGAATTTTAATAGATCTTGTAATGCATTACTGTAGCTTCGTATGAGTCTATACGATTTTGTATAAATTGGTTTTGGTCTATGACCGTAAAATTAAAGATATATATATATAGACAAAGTGGAGGCAAACTACCTCCACCAAGAGCTGTTGGCACTGGTAGCCTATGAGGGCAAATAAGGGGGGGAGGGTGTAAACTTGGAGTAACAAAGTTGCCTTTTGCTCACCAAACAGGTTCATGACTACCTTAGAAGCAAGTTGTGTTCCCTTTATGAAAATGACTGCATCTTTGACAAGTTTGAATGTGCATGGAATGGATCTGACAGGTAACATCAAATCTAACTGTCACCCCTTAATTTAGCTGAGGGACAATCACTCAATCAAGGAATCATATTCATCTTATAAATTACTCCTGCATATCGGTATCAACAGTTAAGAGATGATTTGCAAAATTGTTCTTGCTATGTTGCTTTCTTATGTCAACTTAGTTAGCCTAAACGTCAGAAATCTATTGTGATAACTTAAAACTTATGCTCCTCGAGCCAATGTCTAAGGAGAGTGTTCAAACTACTTCATATGTTTTCTCAGTAAGCCTTACAAAGCGAACCAAGTTAGGTGGGTCAGCATATTATCTCCATATTCTAATGGGTGGTGGTTGAGAGATAGTGTCTTACCTATGCCACCTAGTGAGCTCATGGCTAAGGCAGGGGTGTTTAAGCCCCCTGTGCAGGGAAAGAATTAAACCACCTCTCCCTGCACACCACGGTCATTATCCTGATTGCCATGCCATGCTACCATTTAAATTAACAAATGTGAAATACAGATATGTGAAGTACATTCATGCATTTCATGTATCATCTAATTTGGCCCTTAGCCACTGGACTCCCAGAATTGTGGAATTATTGTGCTAATTATGACTGGACAAACTTATTTTGATGATACAGAAAGGACCATACAACCATTCTTCAAACTAAAAGAATTACAAAAGCTAGGAGTAGGAAAATCTCACCAAGTCATCAGATCACTTCACCACCCATAACAGGAATTCCAGACTACTATTAAATAAACCAAATGAAAGAAAATTAGACGAAGTGTGGTCATCTTAAAAAACCAGGCGATCAATGCGCTGGTTTCATTTGTGCTACACTTTTTGTTGAATAGTCCCACTAATTAATTTAAAAACAAAAACTGTGTATGTTTCTCAAAGATTTTTGTTTCTACCAGTCCCAAAAAGTTCATTTCAGAAAGAATTAAATGTATCACAGTGAAGGCATGATCCAGCCAATACTTTAAAAATATGCTTAACTCTTTCCCCTTGAAATCAGTTGGACCTGTGCTTGACATTGACTGAATCGCACCCTGATTTGAGTGAAGTGATTTCAAGAGTATTTGAATAATTTGGAAAGTAATGTAATTTGCACAGTAATGTACACATTCGTATGCACAGTTTTGAAGATATACATTTTTGGACACATGCATCCATTGACTAAAGCATGTTTGTGTGCATTTTGGAAATGTACACATTTTTCTTTGCATATTTTTCAAATATGTGCATGTTGTCGAACACATTCTGGGAGAAGTTGCAGAATGCATAACAAGCTTGGATATGTATGGATTTCCAACTGCAAATTGCATGTACCGGTAGCTTCAGGATGTGTGAATGGGGTAAATGTGTAAAAAAAAAAAAAAGAATCTCCATGCAGCAGATTTCTCATATATCCCTACCCAACATCAGAGGCATGATGAATCTATGAATCTATGTTTGTCAGGGATACCAGACAGGGCTCAGTGGCAGTACCCCAGGCTCTGGAACTCTCTTTCTATGGAGGCCCATATCTGATGGCCTTCCATTGGCAGGCAAAGTCCTTCTTTTTTAGACATGCATTTTGCCTGTCAGGCTGATTACTTTTTGCTGCTACTGGTCGATGGTTTTAGTTTAGCTATTTTCTATCTGCTCTTCTTATTTTTTTTAATTATATTGAAATTTGGTAATTTAACTAATAAATAAATACTTTAATTATGGTTGGATCACCTTGCCATGGTCAGTACAGTTCCTGGTATACGGTAATTATTCTTGAATATCCTTGTGAATGTAGTATCCATCTATGTCAGAGGATTCCACCCTTAAAGGCAGCCTACAGATAATTTTAAATAAAATAAAATATGACTGAGATTTCTTGACCAAGCCCCACTGAGATAGATGGGAGCTGTGCAGGAGCACACCTCATTTCAGTGGGACTTGGGCAGGTGAATTTTCCAGTGCACTCAGTTGGCAACTTAACATTCATCCTATTTTTCTTCATCTGCAGTGTCATTATGACAGGGGCATATAACAACTTCTTTCGAATGTTTGACCGGAATACAAAGCGTGATGTTACTTTAGAGGCCTCCCGAGAGAGTAGCAAGCCACGAGCAATTCTCAAACCTCGTAGAGTGTGTCTTGGAGGCAAGAGAAGGAAAGATGACATCAGTGTTGACAGTTTGGATTTTACCAAGAAGATCTTGCACACAGCATGGCACCCAACAGAGAATATCATTGCTATTGCAGCCACAAACAATCTGTATATATTTCAAGATAAAATGAATTCTGAAATGCACTAGGATTCCTCTTTATAAACAAGCCTTTGGAGAGGTGACAGGTGTGATCATTGCTCCAGCGGTGATACTAAACCTTTTACTTAGAAGCAAACATCACTGAATTCAATGGGGCTGACTCCCCACTGTAGAATCAAGGTGTGAGATGGGGATGGATTTACCCTTTTAACTACCCCGCTACCCGTATCTTTGACAACCACCAAATGTTTTAATTCACTGCAACAGCTGCAAATGTGTTTCAAAATAAATTCTCTATTAAGGAGAGGCTACTATGTCTTCATCACTAATTTTCGTTTGTTTGTTTTGAAAAGACGGTTTGTGCTAACAGCAGAGCTGTGGAGGAAAGAAAACTCCAATACCATATTTCAGAAAGATGGCTTGACAGGCCACACTGAGCATCCTTATTAAAACGAATGCCTTGTTTACACAGGAAGCTTATAAAGACTGTCCACGTTGTCAGAAGGCTCCAGTTGGGGGCAGCACCTATTGGTTATGACAGGAACTGCAAGCAACTCAGAGGTGTAGTCCAGTCCAGTCTTCTCTGTACTGCCCGTTCTCTGGCACCATAGGGATTCTTGTTCCAGCACCAGAATGGAAGGGATGCTGTGACTTCCTTCCTCCTCCTTGGTGCTGCAAGAGGAATCCCCGTGGGTTGTGATGTGAAGAAAAGCCTGAAATAGCTGTAGCTTCCTCAGCCAGTTGAGTGCTTCTGGCCAGGCTCATTTTACACTTCCTATGCTGATCAGACCAGAATATGATATTCAGCATAACTACAAGGGAGCCCATGAGATTGGTTCAGCAGACTTCCAGTCTTAATGTCTTTGTGGGGGTGGGTGGAGTGTGAAGAGAATGCATTGAGAAAAGGCAGATATGATTCCATGGCTGCTGTCTCTAACACATCACAGTGAGGACCAGACACACACACCCTCATTCCAAGTCAACAATGCCCTTCAAGATTTTAAAGAATATTCTCTTCGTGGGGTTTTTTTAGTCCCTCTTTCCACTTCTGTGAGCTAGCCCATATACAAAGTTCCAGTTGCAAGAGCAAGCAATTATCAAAGCACAGAAATAGCCCACCACAAGATGCCTTAAATCATAATTGCCAACCTGGGCCACAAGGAAAATGCCCCTGCAGGAAACCACTGCATGGACCAGAACAGCTAATTCTACTTATATAAGCAGAAATAGGTACTGAGGTGATCAAAGGTGGATAAGAGAAGAACTGTTCTGGTCTCAGGTGAGGCCCAGGTACACCAAAACCATAGCAGGCAAATCTAAGGAAGGTCTGACTCAAAGTTACAAAGTTACCACATCCATGGTTGACATCAGCATAAGATACCAGCCAAGGGGGTGGGACCATAAAGGGAACAGAATGTAGAAGACCAGGTACAGCCTGTCACCACAACTGCTCCATGGTCCTTCTTCTGAGTCTGTACCCCTTTCTCCCTCCTGTTCCATCATAAGTTTATGGGAGGAATGGCAATTATTCTTTAAGGTGATTTGTATCTACTGTAGTTGAGCAAGGTGCCTAGAATATGACTGTTCATATTTTACCTTATGACTGTTCAAAAGTCAAAGACTCTGCCATTGTCATCACAGCAACTAGCTTTCACTTTGAAAGTTCATAATATACACAAAGTAATTAACAATAACAAGATCAAAATTAGCTTAATGTTCTGACAAAGGAAAAGGGTCAGGGCAGGGGACAGACATCAGCTCTGACTGGTAAGATGCACAATTGACTGCAATTAGCAGGCTGTATTCTCTACAGCTAATTTAAGTAATTTGGGGATTTGTTTAGTGAGATGATTTCTTGGTGCACTTTGAACAAAACAGAAGATATGTGAAGCATTCCTAAAACAGGTTGCCTACCTAGTTCCTTTAGGGCACAATCCTATGGCCCTCTGACCTTGTCTGTGGGGGGCATAGGAGAAGTCAAACTCCCCCGTGACCTCGAAAACCCCTTCCGAGGTCGCAGCAGGCAGTTCGCCCGCGGGGCACCCTCCCCCCCCCCCATAGCCGGTGCGGTTCTTTCTGCGCCAGCTGCGAACTGAAGCCAGAAGACTGACTTCGGTTCTGGCATGGGGGGGGTGTTCCCGGGGGTGGGGAGGGGAGAAGCAAGGCACCACTGGCTAACAAGGAATCCAGGCAGTGCCTCAGCCTCCTCATGAGAGGTAAAACATTTAGACGGCTGGAATTGGCTGTCTAAATGTTTTTGAAGGCGAGGGGAGCACGGCTGCAATCCTATCTGCTGCGATCCTCCCACCCTCAATAGGATGCCCGTAATCCTCTGCGTTTAGAGGGTTATGGGCACCCACATAGGATGGGGCTGCCTGCCTTTTAAATTATGCCGTTTTAATCTTTTAATGCTTTATGGTTTTTAATGTCCTTTTCATTGTTTAAAATAAATGTACCGGTATGCCACCTTTTAAAAAAAAGAAAATAAGGCAGTATATAATAATAATAATAATAATAATAATAATAATAATAATAATAATAATTATTATTATTATTATTATTATTATTATTATTATTATTATTATTATTATTTGAAGTCAAACACTAAAATGGCCAATATAACTGTGGAGGAAGAGGGGGGCAGACACACACCTGTTACCTGAGGGTGTTCGCTTCAAGGGTTAGATCCAGCACAGCCTTGCCGCCCAGGAGAATTACCACACCTACCCGAAGGTCCGAGATGGGTAAACTCTTACAAGGCTTGCCTTTCACCAGAGCCTTCAAACCAGCTTATTTTACCAGGGGCTGCCTGGGGTCGATTCCTGAGGGGGCCCCCCCTAAAGGCTCGGGCCCCTCGCTGGCCTGCCATGGCTCCAACCGCCAGGCAGGCACCCAAAAGACTAAGACCAAGAACAAAGGCTACACGTGGGGAAATAGCTTTTCCCCCTCCCCTTTTCTGTAGCCTTCTTGCTTCAGCCAATCAGTTTGAACTTCACCTGGCCAGGCAGGGAAAAGGGAACTGGCCAGGCAGGGGGAAGGGAACTCCTGAGTCATGGCTTGAACTATCTGCATATGAATGCCCTCAGCCTGGCTCCTCCAGACACCAGGCCCCATCCCATGTTCCATGCACCTTTCGCTTCCTCCCAGCCCCCACCTGGTTTACTCATGAGGAGGCGTGTGTGTGTGTGTGTGTTTGTGTTCCTGCATGCATGCATGCATGAACCCTAAAAACTCTTTTCTCTACACGCTAACTATGCACACCCCACCCCAGCCGGTTCACACATGAGGTGTGTGTGTGTACCCCCAAAGGCTCGTTTCTCCACACCCTTTCCTTTGGGAAAAGAGGGGCTAACCCTCTCCTTTAATCTATACTAACAAAAAACACAGAGAAACGAGCTTGCGCTAGCCTCCTACCACTAGGCACCTCTTCTCTTTCACACACAGACAAAAACAGAACAGAACAAAAAAGCAAGCATCAAAACATCAAACACATTAACTATAGTCTTAAACATTTCAAAGCTTAATTCTTAAATCTCTTTAAACATCAAAATAGCAAAACACAATCAATAACTATCAATCAGAAGTTTACAGGTTTGCATACCCAAACATCAATTACAATTCAAATGAGAACCCTCAACCCTTTGTTGCCTGTCTGGCACTCTTGTCTAAAAAACAAAACAAAACAAAAACTTTTTTAGGGTTGCTGTTTCTCCCACAGCCTGTAGGGGGCAGATTATGGACTGAAATGTGACTCTTCAATTCGCCTTTGTTTGCTTTTACAGGCTTGCTTCTGCCACCCTATACCTAACGATGTGAATACCATCACACACACCCTCCAAAGGCCCATGGGATGGCTTCCCACCACCCAACAACATGAATATACCACTCCCTTTTCCCAAAGGTTTGCAGTTGGCACTTTTTACACAATGACTTGAATGGGATGGCTTCCCACCCACCCCCCTCCAAAGACCCGCCGGGATGGCTTCCCACCACCCAACGACATGAATGCCTACTCCCTTTTCCCAAGGGTTGCATTTGGCACTTGCTACACAATGACCTGAATGGGATGGCTTCCCACCACCCCCCTTTTCCCAAAGGCATCTTCTAAAACACACAGCTTGACAATCTTCTAGCCTCTTGGGCTTGGCTCTTTTTGCCCACCACCCAAACTTGCACGGGATGACTTTCTCTCAGCATCGAATGCTTAGCTTTGGAGGCTCTACTCAGTTACCTAAGAAACTGAGAAGTTGAGAACACACAGTCTGGCAATCTTGCTTTCGGCCACTAGAGGGCTTTCCCGCCTCTAAGTTCTTTGTTCTCTGGCCTCTTGAGACCTTTTACATTCAAAATTTTTCATCATCTTCATTTTCAAATTGAAACATGACACAAGACCACACAATAGTTCAGCTGTTTACACTGGGAGCACTTGGCCCTGGTCTCCCAGCAACACTATGGACAAGATAACAGATACACTGGGGTCACCCATCTCCTCCCTGCCAGCACAGTTAAACAAATTTCAAATTGACCTGATCCAGTCTGGACCAATTTCTTTACTTGGGGACAAAACAACAATGGTTCTACTCAGTGCTTTTTTTCTGGAGAAAAAGGTACCGGAACTCTTGGATTACATTTCCTCGGGAGTAGATGGCGATTAAATTGTAATGCAATTAATAGAAGAAAAGGTGCTGGAACTCAGTTCCGGTGAGTTCCACCAGAAAAAAAGCCCTGGTTCTACTTCTTACCTGAGATCACCCGTCCCTTGGGCCCCTTAGCAACAATCTAGATAACACAATTACATTTGGATCACGGATCACCCACCCCTCCCTTCGAGGAACAACTCAACAGTTTTCATTTGCTTTAATCACAATCAACTACCAATGTCTTATTTTCTTTTTCTTCTCGGGAGACACTTGAAGAAAAAAATCTTTCTGTCCGGGCTTCTGTCAGCTAGGAGGGAGATCCCCTCCTCTCTCCGCTCTCTTCAGCTCTCTACCGCCCACACTGGGATCGCCTGCCCAGTAACAAGACAACTTGAATCACCTGTCCCCTCTCCTTTTCCGAGGGACAAGTCAGAGTCCACTGTTTTCTAAGTGGCAGCAGAAATTCTTGGGGGGGGGGATTCCTTTTTCTTCTGCTGATTCTCTGCCCACTTCTTGCAGCACAGGACAAAGTCTCTTTTTCTGGGGGGGGGGTTCTGATGTCCGCCCCCCCTCTGCTTGCTGCTGCCCAGCCTAGCCATTCACCATGCCCCCCCCCAAGAGCAAATGGACAGTCTTAAGTTCAAAATCTGAGTACTTCTCCCGTGGGAGAGATGCAGGGCAGGACTGTGCCCTCCCCCCCACAAAGTCTTGCCAACTTTTCTGGAGCACACAGCACAACAAAAATCATTCATCAAACGCTGTCCCCAAAACTCAACGTTTTGCTCACCAGCCTCTTAAGAGAGGTTTCCTGGTCTTCTCTCCTTTCTTCTGCTCCCCTTGTAACACACGCGCACGCACACACTTTTTTCTTCTTCTCTTCCCGGGCTCCCCCAGCCCCCAAACTTTGGGATCACACAGCCGCCATCTGCTCACCCGCTTTTTGCACTGGATGGGTAGGATCTTCTTCCGCTTACTCCTGGCAACCACTGCTCCCAGCCTCTGGGACACGCACACGCACACTTTTTTCTTGCTTCTAGCCTTCTGCCAAGGGCCCCTCCAGTCCTGGTTCTCTTGGATCACACACTTGCTGCCCTCTGCTCACTTGCTGGGCACACAAGCTGTTCTGGAACTCACTCCATAGTTGAAATTTCTTGCCTTCCACGCTCCCCACTGGCAGCTAGGCTTACACAGACTGGGTAGCCCCTTCCAGGCAATCTGAACGTTTTCTCTGAGGCTCAATTTCACAGTTATTTCTAAAAAATAATAAACTCTTCACTCATGCACCAAAAGTCTCTCAAATTTCTCTCATTTGCCCACGTGCACACACTCTATGGTTCAGCTTCGAATCCCAGTGCTTGCCACCATGTGGAGGAAGAGGGGGGGCTGGCTGGCCCGCCAGACTCCCACCCTTTCCTACTCAAAAGGAAACCCAGCACTTGCCACCATGTGGCCTGGAAGGGGGGGCTGGCTGACCCGCCACCACCCCACCCTTGCCTACTGGCAAAGGAACCAAGACCCTCTGAGATCTCAAGATACCAGACTGCCAGCCTCAGCTGTCTGCAATCCTACTTGGATCTCTGTTTAGGGACTCGCCTTCATATTTCTGTAACCTGGATTTAGATACTGAACTCACAGAGCACTACAAAACCCATGTGGGGTAAAACCAAACAAGGTTTATTTCTGGTAGCAATTTACAACAAGATTAGGGAAATAAGAGAAGCACACAATATAGAGAGACACTTTGGTACACAGTAAAGCTATAAAACAATAAAGACCTGATTCCTTAAAATCTCTCAGACACACACCTGTTACCTGAGGGTGTTCGCTTCAAGGGTTAGATCCAGCACAGCCTTGCCGCCCGGGAGAATTACCACACCTACCCGAAGGTCCGAGATGGGTAAACTCTTACAAGGCTTGCCTTTCACCAGAGCCTTCAAACCAGCTAATTTTACCAGGGGCTGCCTGGGGTCGATTCCTGAGGGGCCCCCCCCCTAAAGGCTCGGGCCCCTCGCTGGCCTGCCATGGCTCCAGCCACCAGGCAGGCACCCAAAAGACTAAGACCAAGAACAAAGGCTACACGTGGGGAAATAGCTCTTCCCCCTCCCCTTTTCTGTAGCCTTCTTGCTTCAGCCAATCAGTTTGAACTTCACCTGGCCAGGCAGGGAAAAGGGAACTGGCCAGGCAGGGGGAAGGGAACTCCTGAGTCATGGCTTGAACTATCTGCATATGAATGCCCTCAGCCTGGCTCCTCCAAACGCCAGGCCCCATCCCATGTTCCATGCACCTTTCGCTTCCTCCCAGCCCCCACCTGGTTTACTCATGAGGAGGCGTGTGTGTGTGTGTTTGTGTTCCTGCATGCATGCATGCATGAACCCTAAAAACTCTTTTCTCTACACACTAACTATGCACACCCCACCCCAGCCGGTTCACACATGAGGTGTGTGTGTGTACCCCCAAAGGCTTGTTTCTCCACAATAACCCTTGAAGGAGCATAGGAGAGCTGGAGGAAATGGAACATGGGGATTTAAAAATATGTACACCTAATGAAATGTGTGGAGTTAGTTTTCTCATGTCAACAATCTCCAACTTAGAAGGGAGATCACAAGCACATGACTGGCCAGACTGATTATCTCAAGATCCTTCAGCTGTTGATTTTGCACTATTCTGCATTAACATTTTGATACACAGAGAAAGGCCTCATGAATAAACTTGCATACTTTTGTACTTTGATTTGAAGATGGGAAGAGGGAGGGAACTCTGAATAGATTCCAAGACATGATTTTATAGGAAGCCTTGTTAACACATTATATGAAATTTTCTCGAATGATGCTGGATATTGTGCATAAAAGTACAATGCATGTGAATCGGTTCCAATAATCCACATCTAGTATGAAATGTATAGAATAATTTTAAATGAGAGGAAAGAATATTTGTAAGCTACTATATGCTGTATAAGACATGGGCAGTATTTATATACATTGTGTTCTAATTAAAATTTAAAGAATCCATTCTTCTTGTAAGAACTTTTGAGAATGTGGTATACTGTATAGAAATCTTGTAAAAGCAAAAAATGGCAATTAAAAAAAAACTTTATCCATAGATCACAGCTTATTTAAAGCTGAAAAGGTATCAGCAGGTCTGGCGGTAACCTCAGAGCGTAACTAATGATAAAATTATTCTTTGTACTCCCTTTTAAAATTCAGTTTCAGTTCCATTAATCTATTCTTCAACTACTGAGTACTGAACTGGTTTATGTACGGATTATATAAAATATTTATAGCTCCATGAAATGAGTTTTCAGGTAGCATAAAGCTTTCAGTGAAAAGGAGGAACTAAACTGGAATAGTAATCTATTTGGATTGCTAGTATCACAATTATAACTGAATTTCCTGTTTTTTTTGTGAATGTAAAAATAATAATAATGAATGTCACTCATCTTGAACACCTTTCTTTGGGTTTGAGCTTATGGCAGTAAATAATGGTGCAGTCGGTAAATCTGATTATTTGGAAAGCTTCATGGCTATATTCTTGTGTTGCACAAATTAACTGACTTTTTCAATAAACACTTTCTTTAAAAAAACAAACCTGAGCTTTGTTTAATTTACTTCAACAATTGCTCCTTCAAACTGAAGAATTGCATTCAGTTTAATTGTTGTGCTCAAAGCACTTGAAATGTAGGTTCAGCCCCATTCTATTTGGAGGTATGAGAACAAGAGAGAAGTGTTTTGTGCAAAGTGGTGCAAAAAAGCAGCTTTAGAAGTAATTTGGAACATTAAAAACACACACACACGTTTTTACCTAATTTCCATTTCTAGCATGCATGCAGTGCAGAAATGTACATGTAGGACATGTTGGTTTTTACTACAATACTAAATGTTTCCATATAGAGGTGTGCACTGACCCCAAGATTCAGCTTGGATCCCCATTTGGCACTTTGAAGAATGGCCTGCTTCAGCCATTCTTGGAACCAATTTGGAGTCCATCCGCCTGAAACTGAGTCAAAATTTGGAAATCTGAAACTTTGTGCCTCCCATTAACTACCATGGGAAAATTTTAAATGGCTACCGGTATATATATTTTCAAAATGTCAGAACTGGATGATATTTGCAGGCATAGTAGCCTGATAGGAGAAGATTAGGCCTGCCAAATTTAAGAAAAATGGGTGCAGGGGTTACATGCCCTTATATTTAAAGGAAACTGCCAATAACTTTTATTTATTTATTTATTGGCAGAATTGGATGAAAATTGCAGGGATAGTTAACCCCTTCTGAGGCGATCAAGCCTGCTAAATATTAGATAGTTGCAGGATGTTTTGTGCCAGAGCAGCCTTGATATTTTGAGGGTATCCATAAGAGGATGTGCATATCCCCCTATGTTCCTTGTGGGCCAGTGTTCTGAAAATGACAGACATCCTAGATGTGGCTCTAAGTAAGAAATCTGTAAACTTTCAGAAGCATAGGTACAGCAGTTCATGTGGAAGGGGATTCCTCATGTTTAGAGCGGAGTGATCCACTTCCCCTTCCCTCCCCCCCCCCGTATTTTGGACAATTTGTATGCAAATTGACACACACCTAAGGATGTATGAGAAATTGATCATTTCAGTTCATTTTTTATCAGGATTTTACCCAGTTCGCACCTTCTAGACCGAACACAGACTCAGAAGTCCATACATTTCCAAGCTTGTAATGTGATCCGCAGACACCCCCTGCAAAAAAATGCATTCAACAGCATGCATAGATTTCAAGATAGAGTACATTTCAAAGATGAGTACATTTCAAAAATGCACACAATTGATCTGTACATTTAGAAAAATAAGCACGAAAATAAGCACGGATTTTCATGCAAAAAGAAAAAAAACTTGCAATCTGATACGTCTCGCATCAGAACAAGCTTTGTTATGCAATTTGGAGAACTTTGGCAAGATCGAGTTTTACTGATTCACACATCTCTAACTGAAACCTGCGAAGTTTCAGAAGGATAGGTGCAGGGGATAGGGTGGCATGGTGCTTTAGAAGCAGTTTAAGGCTCTTTCCTAGTGAAGTGTGGTGGCATTGGAAGAGTGTCCATCTCTTGTTCCCATCCTTGCCCTACCCTATCTCATATATACTGGCTGACTGGCCACCCTGCCTGTACTATTCTGTCTGCTCTATAGCTGTATGGTAAATTCAGTCTTGCATGGGGAGACTTCACAAGTTTTACTGCTTGGTGGTTTTGTTGGAGGACTGAAGGTGCAGCAAGGGAAGGGTGGGGAGAACCCCATGCTGGAGCTAAAAGCCAAGGAAAAGGTATGCAGGATCCTGCGGGCATACTTTGATATTAACCCTCCCCATTTGAAATGGCTATGGCACATCATACCATGATGGAAGAGGAAATGGCTGGCTCATAAAGTCTGTGGCTACTGGCTGGCACTACTGATATCCCACAGTGGCACTGGGGGGGAAAAAAAAAAGGACTGGCCAGTGAACCTGGAAAGCATGTTGCAGAAACCAGATATGTATGAGCTTGCTTGTATCTCTATTGGTGTAGCGGACGGGACCCCTCGCTCCAAAGCCCACACCCTCAATGTGTACTTCGCTCCCACCAAGTGCCACCTTGTATTGGTCACTTCAGACTTTAAGCTGTCTTCTTAAGCTTCGTTAGCCGATTATATGTCTTAGGGCTTATATGTAGCTGTTCACCCACGTTTGTTTGTCTTTATTAAGAGCAGTTTGTTTTATTTGATTACTTGAAGTAGGGTGCCCCTCCGTTAATTCCCTTCTTACTTTCCTGTCCACCAGTCAGACTCTGGACACTTTGAACTTTGAATAAAAAGATTGATTTATTGTTCTAACAAGGTCTCTAAACTGATATTCAACACACAGATAACCTGGATTTTCAACAGTTAATTCACACTTGTTCTTCGCTTAGATTCAGGTTAAAGGCAGGCAGATGTTATACAGTGCTCTTTGTATGAACTTGGCTTGGTTACTTGAAGTTACAGTATCAGACCAGGGAACTTAACTGTCCCTCGCACTAGTCCAGAGCTTCACCTTCTTCCTCAGACAGAAGGTCCTTCACCCCCTAAGAGGAAACTCCTGTGAACTGTTCTCTACTAACACCTTCACGTTTGCTTTCTCACAACTTAGTTACTAGATTTCCTGTCTGAACTCTTCTCTTCAGTACCACCTTTCCCTACCTATGCTATTAACCTCCCACTGCCTCTCTCACTCCAACCCACTCTCTCCCCAACTGACAACCAACTCCCTTTAACTGCCAACTCCCTGGGGTTCTATGCTCTCTGCTTCAACCAATCAGAGCCTCTGGAATGTTCAGGTTGGCCCCTCCCCAGGCTTCTGCCTGTCACTCCGCCACAACCGGCACCGGCACATTTCCTAACTCTCCTTAGGCAGCATTAGTTCGTGGAGCAGTGGCAGCAAAGTCCCTTGATCAGAAAAACTGAAGGACAACAGGAACGAAATTCAAATTATTTAATTTATTTTTCCTAACTAAGGCAGGGGGAAATGAATCTGCTGCCTAATTCTACACAAAGGCAACACAGAATGACTGAGAAATCAAAGGGTATCTCAAAGAGAAAGTTTTTTCAGGAAAAAGTCTGGAGAAGGATTGAGTTAAAACAGAAAGAATAAAATAATGAATAGACAAAACTTGAAGCCAAGCAATTCCACCCCAACCCAATGTATAAGAAGAACCTGTCAGAACCTATCACTTCACTTCTTCTGCCCAAGCTGCTACACTGTACAAATGAGAGAGAAAAAGACAGGGGGGCGTTTCATACGATCCAGGCGGAGAGCGGTGGAGGCACCATGGGGCATCTGCGGGGTCCGGTGGGGTGCCACAGACAACCGGCACCCCGCATGCATGGGCAGACCGCAGTGGAGCTGGCAGTCCCTACACCGCAGTGCTGGCCTCCCGGCGCTAGGGGGTGGCAGCTCGGGATGCCCAGCGGGGCCATTTGCCCCTACAGGCCGCAACGGCCGCAGCTCGGGCACTCTGGGCTGCCGCCTCTGTGCAGCCACGGGAGGCCCCCACGGAACGGCCACCCACTCTACCGCCCATGGTGACTTTCCATGCTTCCCACACGCGGCCATCCCACAGGGGCGCCCCCAGCCAGTGTTCGCATGACACGGGAACCGCGGGGGGGGGGCTTCTGCTCCCCTGCGGTTCCCGTGTCATGTGAACCGGCCCAGTGAGAATTTTATTGAAACATTCAGTAGAATTCAATTCCTCCCACAAAACAGTGATTGAAGCCCTAATAAAATGTGCCCTACGATTAGGAGGTGGACTGGTCAGTTACTCAAGCACACCCCCTCTTCCTTTCCCCCTCCCCCTGCTCAGCATTTTAGAGAGAGAGAAACAGATGGTACTTACAGGGGACACAAGGTCGCAGTATCTCCCACATCCCTGAAACATGCTTCACTAACAAAGCCTCATTCGGCTCCATGGTGGCTTTGGGGAAGCCCACTTCAGGACGCACCAGAACCACACGGAAGCAGCCCAATTCTGCTCAGGCTTTGTTGGAATTCAATGCACATCCCTATTTTAGGGATCTGAGTTTTGGTTTGGATCAGACCAATCTTGGAATGAACATCAGTTACTCCCAAGCTTCCTCAGAGGCCTATGAGCCCCAGTAGTAATACAGTAAGACCTTGGATTGCAAGTAACTTGGTCTGAGAGCGTTTTGCAAGACAAGCAAAAAAAAATTTAAAATTTTGACTTGATAAACGAGCAAGGTCTGGCAAGACAAGCATAGGGATGTAACCACTCGCCTCGAGCAGGTGTAGCGGGCCGAAATCAGCCCCGCTCACGCCCGCCAGACTCGCTTTGATATAAGTGTTTTGAATTACAAGCACGGTTCCAGAACAAATTATGCTTGCAATCCAAGGTATTACTGTAGTTCCAATAGACCCTACTATGAACTGAGCCCTCCTGACCTCATAATATGCCCTCTTTGCATTACTTTACTACTGGAGGGGACAGCTAGGAAGATCCAGTTCATGCTATGAAGGCTGAGCTCTCACAAAGGTCTTTGTTGTTCTCTTATATGCACAGAGTATCTGGGGAATCTGAGCACGATGAGAACCACAGTGGGTGATCCTGTAGGCCAGGGGTGTGCACCTTCTGGCGGTCTGGGGGCCAACTTCTGCCGTGGAACCCACTGAGGCTGCATCCCCCGCCCCCACTGCTGAACTTGTCTCTGAAATTAAGCAGCCAAGCAGGCCTGATTCTCTTACTTTTGCTGCTGCAGTATTACACCACTGAATTTCAGTGGCAAACAGTGACTTGCTTTCCTTACCTCAAGGAAAAAAACAGCCCTTTCCCAGCTGCCATACAGCTGAATTTGGGTGGCAAATTTGACAGCGAGTGTTGGGAGGCCGCAAAAAAGGCCAGCGGGCGCATGTGGGCCACAGGCCGCATATTGTTCATCCCTGCTGTAGGCATTTGCAGACATGATGCTTAAATTGCCTTCGAGTGCTCTCCTGTATTTAACAGCTGGTCAGTTAATGCAGAAAAGAAACCAGAAGAGAAGACGGTGTTCATACCATAAATGAGTATTCTGTTAAAATGTAAGTTTTACATTCTTGCTTCAGACCTGATTGAAGCAAGAGCTGCTTTATGCATCATGTGCAAAAATGTTGTGTATTTCTGGGATGCCCCTCCTTCACAACCTAGAACACAGGCTGATTTATGACATTATGCAAAGAGGCTGCACTTCACACAAGTAGATTTGCCTTTTGGTTCATCTACACCTTGATGCCTCCACTGAAATACATTGTCTTTGAAGCAATATGGAGGTTTATCTGCAGTGCAGTACATGCGAAAGCTCACTTGCATATGCAAGTCATTACTTGATGCTGGAGTTATCAAGTGATGAAAATGTACATGTGACCCAGCCCTTAGAAGAGGGCAAGTTCTACAGCAATGGTTGTGTGCACATATAGGTTCTAAGTGGAAGTGAAATAGTTACATCATATCTGCGATAAGTTTTTCCCTCATTAAACTGTTCGTCAAAGTAGAGATGATGGTGAACTTCTCCAAACTCAGGCTCGGGAAACCTTGGGGGGTTGTAAAAGACTGCCTCTCTACTATATATTAGGATAGCAGTATGATAAATTAAGGATTTTCTCTTTAATTTAAATTAGGGTTTTTGTCAAATATTCCAGAAGATTACTGGGTAGGGGGGGGGGGAGTATCCATCAGCCAGAATTGAAAGCAGGAATTATATTCAACAAGGCTTTACAAAGAGAGGGTGGTGCCATATCATCATTACAACAAAATATTCCCCAGATATTCCACACATTATGTGGAATCTGATGTCTCATGCTAGAATGGTATATGCACGTGAGGAACATGTGTTCATATAAGACTGCAAAACTTCATGCTACAGGTTTTGAATACTCGTTTAATTTCATGTTTAAATATACAAATACAGATCATTAGCCAGATGTTCAGTTCCATCTCCAGGGTAAATTCCTATACATTAGTCAGTCAGACTTTCCACTGAAACCTGGTTCTTTTTCTTCTTCTTTTTAATGAACAATAATACTTTCAATGAAACTTAAACTGGTGGCTGAACAAAAGCATGTGTTCCACAGATGAGTTATCCAGCTTATACTTTAACTCAGCTCAACTTTTAAATCATGTATTCAACCTCATGGTACAGATGACTGCATAACTGATACTAGAGTGTTGTCACCCATGAAGTCATCTTTACATTATGTATCTAGAAGGATAGAAGAGTAGAAGGGTGAGTTATCTTAAGAGTTAAGTGCTTTTAATATCTCTAGCTCAGGAGGAGGCAACCTGGTATTCCCCAGATGTTTTGGACTGCAATTCCCATAATCCATGACCATTGGCCATGTTGGCTGGAGCTTATACGAAATGTAGTCCAAAACATCTGGAGGGCACCAGGTCTATGTTTGCATTTTTTTTAACACTTAGATGCCTCTGCAATATAGGACTTAGTGACCGCAATTGTGTGCACCGTGTACAGTACTCAAAACTATTAGCATTCATTTTAAACACTGTTGCAGCTGTTTTCAGCCAAATCTTTGGTTGTGACAGTGCGGGTATTACAATTAAAGCTCAGCATGCAACTGACAAAAATGGGGAGAAGAAAAAATTAAAGACAAATCTGAAAGCATCCTGAACAGTGCTTCTCCAGTCATGCTCTACTTTCACATGCCTTCCTGCAGGCGAAAGTTTGGACATGCAGTTTAAGCATGAAATGGCTTTCAGTTCAAATTCAGGCCATTTGCTGCCAAGACGGCCTTCCAGAATGGTACTAAACTCAATTACACTTCCTTGCCTCAAGTTCAGCAACACTTTCTTAAACTCATTGCTTGCCTTCAGCACAATATCTTTGGTTATATCCTCCTCCTCGATAGGCTTACTTCCATTCACGATACTGAAAGGCATGCCCACAGTTATTGCAAATTTATAGCGGTCAAACCTTTTCATGTGGCAGTCATGTTTTGTCAGATACTTCAGACGACAGAGTTCCTCCTCTTCCATGGTAACCGTTTTTGGGTCACATACTGGATAGATTTCACCATACAAGCATCTCAGCCAGTCACCAATAAAAAAAGGAAGCATGTTTACTGCTGACTCTGCACTATTGTCAATGTCAGTTACTCTAACATATTTGAACCTTCCAGTCCACGTCACTCTATGGCCCTCCAGATGACTACATAGAACCTGAGTGCGTGCCATGTTGGTTTCCTTCCAAGCCCGTGGCCCACACAAAAACCCATACTGATTCCACAGTCAAGGTGGAGTTGTACACTTTCATCCCCTCTGAGCGGTACACATAAAACCAACAGAACAACACTATGGCAGTAAGCCACACCAGAATAAGTTTCACAATTGAACTCCTTGTTAGGGACTTTACCATTTCAACTACAGAGAAGCTGGCCCTCATCCACCTTTGGAAAAGTAGAGGAATAGTACATAACACAAGAGTTACCACAATCTTTACAAGCTCTAGTGTTATGAACCATTTTATGAACTGGATGAGACACATCAGTGCAATGCCTATCACTAGAATAGGAAGCGCAAACAAGAACAAAAAGTAACCAACTGAGGCTCGAATTAGACCAATGCCAGATGACTCTCGTAAAATAACCACTGAGAGTTCACACCACATGAAACATACTAAATAAGGAACCAGGTAGCAATATGTGCCTTTAAAGTGCTTCATTTGTGACATTCTAAAGAAGAGATAGAACAAATACAGGAACAAAAGGCAAGGGATACTCAGGTTCAGCACGAAGAAATGGCCAACAGGGATGCTGTAAAATGTTTTCCCCAATAGCTTCAGGTGGCCCACATTTATAGGTACAACCTGCAATAAGGAGAGGGACCCAGCAACAACCTCTGTCAATAAGGCTCTTCGTGTGTAGGGTTCGGCACTTGTGCCCAAACTCATGTAACTTGTCACCATAAAGAAAACTGAGATGGTAGCCAACTCTGAGCACGGTATCCAGTCCTTGCTTGCTATAGGGAAGGAAAAAATGACAAAGAACACCGAGAGCATGAAGTAAAGGTATGGCTCTAAATGGTTCCAGCCAAAGTTAACTTCTGCTTCCTCAACATCTAGGTTTGGTTCAAAACGAAGCAGCAAGTCAGTGAGGGTGCGGAAGTTTTCCCAAGCTTTACTATCTTGGAATACTTTCAGGGTGCAAATCACCATGGAAATGAAGGACAGATAGAAGATAACTAATGGGATAAAAAATGCAAAGAAATTAATTGTCAGATTACTGATGATGAAGAAGAATAGGAGAGCATTGATGTGATGCGTTGGAATAATAGTCGACAGCCAATGCATTCCTGCTTTCGATGCAATATCTATGAGGTGTTCTTTGATTTCCATTATAGCATGAAGTGGATACTTTATGACCTGGAAAGGAATAAAATACAGTTTGTTCAACAATTCTTTTGCAGCACCACATATCACCACATGCCTCCTGGGCAGAATGAGCAAGCAAATGACACTAAACTTGAGCTATTTCAGAAGGGTTTTGTTTTGTTTTTTAAACTAGTGTCGATATTACAGAATGTGTCACCAGTTCATTGCATCATTCCCTTTATTACTGAACCCAGGTGGCTGAGTGACTATTGGTTGGAAGCAAAATGGGCCCACTGCAACAAAACAAAAAAAAAGAAAGAAAAAAAAAAAGACAGCAGCTTCTACATACTTCAGGCACTCCCTGGATATGCAGAAGTTTATACATTAAAGAAAAACATTTTAAAAATATATCCAGAGCTGCCCGACAAGAACCTGTGAGCTTCCAGGAGGTACAAAATGCCAATGGCAATTGAGCCAACAGAGAGAGAAAAGGGAGTCTGAAGTCAGTCCCAGAGTCTTCAATGGGACTTACTCCCAGTTAAGTGTGTATAGGATTGCAGCCTAAAGAAACCAGAAGTCAGGCAGATTATGCAAGTCTATCGATTAAGTCTATGGTTGAAAACAGTTGAGACACTGAATATGAGGGTGTCATTCATAGAATCATAGAAAAGTAGAGTTGGAAGGGGCCTACACAAGGCCATCGAGTCCAACCCCCTGCTCAATGCAGGAACCCAAGTCAAAGCATCCCTGACAGATGGCTGTCCAGCTGCACCTTGAATTCAAAACAAGCCCCTCCCTGAATTAAAATGGATGGTCAGGAAATTGACCCACTCAAGTCCCCGACAGCTTCCCCAACCTAGTGCCCTCCAGAAGTTTTGGACTACAACTCCCAGCATTCCTGAACATTGGCCATGCTGGCTTGTACTGATGGGAGTTGAAGCCCAAAACATCTGGAGGTCACCAGGTTGGAGAAGGGTATAGTAAGTATCTGGGAGGGGAGACTTAGGGTTGGGAGAGAGTGCATGCTGTGAGGTTAATAATACCCACACCCACACTGCCACACTCTGCACCGTGCAGGGATTGTTTTGGGAGACAGCGCCATTTTGGCCTCCCACTCTCCGGTACTATGTGCCTCCTCATCACTATGCAGCTATAAAATGTTCAGGTTTGGAGTCGGCAGCTCTCTGGCGCAATATAGCTCAGCAAGAGAAGACCTTGGGTGTGGGGGAAGAAAAAAAGTGTCCTTTATCCCTCCCCACTCTTGAAAAACATGCACACACGAGGCCTGAATAGCACTACATGGATCCTGTTCCAGGCTATTTGGAGCCTTGAAAGCAACACCCCTCTTAAGGATTGTGTTGCAGGTACATTTTGCTGTTTCAACTGCAAGTGGGACCTGCAACACCCCCTTGCAATGTAAACAGCAAGCTATAATATTTGGGTTCTTTTGCAGTTCAAATCACAGACCTCCAGCACACAGTTAATTCTGAGATAAACAAGCTGTTATTTCACTTTGGTCTGCTGCATGCTTACACGATCAATCAGCTAAGCAGGAACTGAAATAAAGGGAGGTGCCTCTGGATAATCAAGGGGTTCTAGAGCCATTGGTTCCAACCCCGGATTAGCAACAACATAAACATTTTTTTTAAAGTTGGTACTGACAGATTTTTGATATGCCTTTAATTTAATGACTCCCAAGTTTTCCTTCGCACATGAGTAATGCATGAATAGTGCTATTACTGGATCCAGAACTGATCATAACTGGTGGCAGCAGCAGAAATGACAGCGTAGTCATCCACACACTCATCAGGTGGTGCTCCAGTTTGCATGGTGGAAAATCTCCACCGCACTCCCAAGTTGTGTGTGTGGCAAATGCTCCACAGTTAAGTTTGATTCCTCCCATTTTTTTGAGGGGAAAGATTCACACAGATCAAGTTATCATGTATACCCACCATACAGATTGGAGAGCCAGCCCGGTAAGTGTATAAACTGGTCCATTTTATTTGTTAGCAGGGAAACCCACAGATGTAAATGAGAGCATACCCTACCATTCCTTATCCATGTAAATAATGTTCGTTGACTCAGGATAATCTCTGATTACTTACAGCTATAAACTTGTCCCCTCCCACCAAATAGGCACACATGAGTTTACTGCTGTATTTCGATTTGTTATCAAATTGGAAAACCATAAAATGGGAATGGAGGAATAGGAAGATGCTCTTGAGAAATACAGTGATACAGATCCGACAAAAACTACGAAAGCTACAAAAAGGTAAGATAAACATTTTGTACAGGGCAAACAGCACAGCTTGGAATCCTAGGCTTCGGTGTGTGTGGAGGAATGAAACTCAAACCATTACACAAAAGGTGTCATGCCATTCTAGGCTGCACATCCTTTCCTTTTAAGAAAATCATCATATGTAAGTAGGATGTACTTAAGGAGTACAAGTCACATTTGAGCATACAGAGCAGCAATCTCAAATTTTCACCTTGAGTCGGAGTGGAAGATCCTCTGGACCCTTCCCCGCCAGTTCATCATCCTCATCCTCATCCTGCATAAGTAGGTTAGTTGGGATGATGCCCTTTGCATACTTTTTTGTTATTTCAACAAAATCATCCAAGGCAATGTAATTCAGAGCTGAAAGTGGTAAACACAAACAAATTAGCAAAACTGAACAACTCCCAGCATTCCACAGTCAGCATAAAGTTGCATAGTTAAGGACTGCCACTAAAATTATAATCTTGTACTCATGACTTAGATGGTTGTGGGGAAGTCAAAAAGAAAAAGAAAAGCCAGTTAAGATGCAAAGGTCTGTCAGGTCAAAAAGGTTGATATCAGAACCAACAGACTTCTGCATTTTAACTCCCCCCCCCACTCCCATCTAAGTCATGAGTACAAGATTATAATATCAGAGCCAACTCTTAACTATGCAATTACAAGCTCATCGAACTGTATGGTTGCCACTGGGATCTGAGGAAGAAACAAAATTCTACCAAATATTCAGAATTCTCATGGTGACCCAAGTATGAAAGGCAAAAGGAGCTCCCCAGAAAAGGTTGGCATTGCACCATTGCTCATCCATGTGGGCATGGAGTAGCTTTGACTGTTGATCCCATAAACGATCAAAACCATGCATAAGTTACCCACCGATGGTTAATCCTGATAATATGTGAGCATGTACCACCCTAGAGTTTATGAAAATTCCCCAAAATTACCAAGGGCCCATTTTTATGTGTGATTTAAATGGCATAGTAAATAAAAGTCACTGATTTCAATGAAAATTGTAAGCCAGTATTTACAATTACGCTATTCAGAAATTTTCCCAACCATTTTTATATGACAGATTTTTCCGCCTTGCCCGATCCAGTATTCAAGAAACCAATTTCTATATCCACTTCTGCCTATACTATTGTGGGCTCATTTTCCTCCATTGTTACTTCATTTTCTCTTATTGACAGCAATGAGATCGTTCTCGACACTGACAAACAAGACTGCACAAAAACAAAAAATCCTCCCAAAGTGATTTTGCTTCAACTGTTATCAACAAAGATACATGAATAAAGGTTAGTGTTAAACGACCAGGGTGTGAATGCTCAGTGTCCAAAAAATCAAAATCTAGCATCAAAGAAACTCGAAATAAATTGAGAAACTTTTAACTATATACTTGATATGATAACCCAGTGACATACAAATTTGAAACCTTGACACTTGACTTGACTACCAAGTCTCTGACAAGCCAGCTAATGCACAAGGGTACCTGTAAACCTGCCAGTTCAGAGCCTGGTCAGGAAATATAGTCCAATCCTGAAGTGTTCCATCAAAAAGATAGGTCAACAGACTTAGAAGCCACATGAGAATATGGGTGGTATGAGAAATTCATTTCAGATAATTTTTTATTAGGATTTACCCAGTTCACACCTTCCAGACCAAACATGAACTTGAACACAACCCGCCACAGAGGTCCGTACATTTCTGAGCTTGCAATGTGATTCGTGGACACTAAAAATTGCATTCAGCAGCATGCGTGCATTTGAAAAACGTGCATAAAAATACATACGCCTGAAAAATGTGCAGAAACACACTTAAACCAATTGGAGAAGAATGCGTACATTTCAAAGATGTGCACATTTGGTGCATACATTTGGGAAAATATGCACAAAAATATGCATGAATTTTCATGTGGAATTATCGCATTCTGATATGGACATGAGATGAAATGAGCTTTGAGGTGGAATTAGAAGAAATCTGACAAACTTGAGCTTTGCTTGTACAGATAGCCCTACCTGGGAACCCCTTGTGGTACATTTTATTTTGCATATCAGTAGCTAATCATCTTCCATAGCACGACAAAACAGGCCTGTGGCTCACGCTGGTTCAGCTTGTCTGAGCGTGGAAAGCTAAGCAGGGTCAAGCCTGGTTATTACTTGGATAGGGAGACCCCTCCTCTAGTTTCCTGCATTGAGCAGGGGCTTGGACTCGATAGCCTTGTAGGCTCCTTCCAACTCTATGATCTATGAAATCTATGACTCCTGCACTATACAGCCAGCTACATTTATCACAATCAAGTAGCAAATAACCTTCTTGAGGTTTCCTTTCATTCCCCAGAGTCAATGGCTTCAGAGCCATTGAGTCTTCTGTACTCTTTGTTTTGAAGTCTATAACAAGTTGCCCTTGATTTTGGGCACCTGTTGTTCTAAGATCAGCTCTAAGATTAACCCAGGGTTCACATGGTCTCCAAGATAGTTCCTCATGATCCTTTCCTAGCATGATTCCCCACTCCACTCTGGCCCATGTTTCCAGGGCCAAGGTCTCCCAATTCTTGCCTTCAGCCAACTTGTTGCCTCATTTGGCTAGAGAGAGATCCATGTGCCTTGTAACACCCAGAGAGAAAGCTTTATCTCCTGGTAAAGCACCCGCTGAATTCAAAACCAGGGACAGTATTCAATGGGGCCACTGTGCTCCCACTCATTCCACTGTGCCAGCAGGACCCACCACTAGCAGAACGGGGAGTTCATGCTTCATAAAGGAACCCTGGAAACAAGCAGAAATGATCATTTCTGGATTGAGAGAGGTCAGTGGAGCTCCCTTCTGTGAACTCCACTGATCTGCCCCATTCCGGAGCAGTGAATTTCATGGCCGAGCGGGGACTAGAACCTGGATCTCCCGAGTCCCAGTCCAACACTCTCACCACTACGCCACACTGGCTCCCAGGAGTGCATCTCTTGACATTAGAGCTTTCAAAAGCTCACTGCAATAACGTGGGCACTGAGGAATATAACCACTTACGAAGTGTTTATCAGCCACACCTTTCACCATTACTAAAATCCAAGAAAAGGGAACACATTCTTGTCATCAAGACATGGAACATTTGTCACCTAAGAAGCAACAGAAGACATTAGAATTTCCTGTGGAACTATGTGGAGATGCTCCATATGGTTTCGACAGTGAAATGGTTCATTCCTATGCTAATGTCATTCTCCAAATTTTATTAAGCATTAGTCCCTTTACTGAACAATTTGAAAATCAGACTAGAGGGAATGTAACTGATTTTAATATGAGAGCCCGTGTGGCATAGTGGTGAGAGTGTTGGACTGGGACCCGGGAGATCCGGGTTCTAGTCCCCGCTCGGTCATGAAACTAACTAGGTGACTTTGGGCCAGTCACTGACTCTCAGCCTAACCCACCTCGCCGGGCTGTTGTGAGGATAAAATGGAGAGGAGGAGGAGGATTATGTAAGCCGCCTTGGGTTCCTTTCAGGAAAAAAGGTGGGGTATAAATATAATAAATAAATAAATAAATAATAGAAAAGATAGAAAGTGTCTTGCATGCTACAGTTTCATAACACTGTTGATCTTTATTTTGATGAAATTTTATTCTCACAAACTTAGCAGCAGGATTGCACTGAATTTCTGATGGTGTTGATGAATTCCTTGCAAACTGAAGCTTATAAACTTTCAGAGCCCTTTTCAGTATCATATAACACTTCTCTGACACACAAAGACTGCTTACTTGTAACTCAAAGCCAAGTTCAGAATGAGTGGCTTGTATCCTGCACCCTTCACCTGTATTGCAATTTGATTTTCATGATCTCTTATCATCCGAGTTGCATGGTGATACTTGCAGTCAGTGTGAAGGTATTTCTAATATGGTCTTTGATTTTACGAAGGGCTCTTCCACTTTTGATTCGTCTGATTTCTCAATGTGTTTATTTCACATTGGGTAGAAGATCGTTTAAGATTAATACATTTAAATCAAACTCACTAAGTTTCTGTGGTTGCTCATATTTGTATATGAGTATCCATGGTGTTGTCTTCCACAAAGGAAAGTCCATCAAGTGTGGACATTACATTGTGTGGTTGAGACATCCTGATGGGTGGTATGTGTGCAATACGAAAATTGCAAAGCAGAAGAGATTTCATAGATCACTAAAGTACCTTGTTGACGTATCTTTTAGTTTAGAAAAAGCTCTCAAATGGATCATTCAACTTCACATATTATTATTTATTTCATTTCTATACCACCCAATAACTGAAGCTCTCTGGACAGTTCACAACAATACACAAAAACACAGACCACAAATACAATAAAATACCGCAAAAAATATATATCAATATACAGAATTTAAAAACAACTTAACAGCTAAAACAATTTCAAGACAAACTAGACCTGTTAAAAACAGCTGACATAAATGCCCCATCATACCATTAAATACCAGTAAATGCCTGGGAGTAGAGGGCAGTCTTAACTTGGCAGCAAAAAGATGCCAGGCGGATCTCAGTGGGAAAATCAGGGGGCCACCACCGAGAAGACCCACTCCCTTGTTGCCCCCCTCCGAGTCTCCCTCGGAGGTGGCACTCAGAGGAAGGCCTCAGATGTTGATCATAGTGTCCAGGTAGATTCAGGTTGGGAGAGGTGTTCCATCAGGTCCCAAGCCATGTAAGGCTTTATATGTTAAAACCAGTACAGTACCTTGAATCTGTCTTGGAAGCATACAGGCAGCCAATGCAAGCAGGCCAGAATTGGGGTTATATGTTCAGACCTTCTGGTCCCAGTTATTAGTCTGATTGCTGCATTTTGCACAAGCTGCAGCTTCTGAACAGACTTCAAGGACAGCCCCACATACAGTACACTGCAGTAATCTAACCTGGACGTTACCAGTGCATAGTTTACTGAAGCCAAGCCATCCCTGTCCAGATAGGGGCATAGCTGGGCCACCGGCCAAAGTGGTAGAAGGCACTCCATGCTACTGAGGCCACCTGAGCCTCAAGTGACACAGATGGCTCCAGGATTCCCCCAAGCTACTGCAACCCCATCCAGAACAGGTTGAACACCCTCCATCTGTTCAGAAGAACCACCCACTAACAGCATCTCAGTATGGATTGAGCTTCAGTTTATTAGCCCTCATCCAATCCATTGTCATAGCCATGGACTGGTGACCTTGAAGGTCCCTTCCAACTCTATCATTCTATGTGGATGGTATTGGTTGCCAGTTGGGTACTTCTAACATGGAATGGTAGCTTTAGTTGCATGGTAACTTCAATTGGATAGACTCGATATGTCTATTCCACCAAATAAATTTGAGACTTACTGTAAGTCCACTATTCTGCAACTGACAACCATCCTGCTCCAAGGTAATGGTGAAGCTGGAACTAACCACAGCATAGGATACCATACCATATGAATATTGCCTACATAACACATCTGTTAAGGGCATGGCCCTTAACAGCTGTAATTTCCCAGCATTTTGGAGCTTGAGTGAATATGGAAAGCCCTTAACACAACATATTAGACTGAAAGGTTTTTTTGTTTATCTACTATATAAATGTGAAAGTTTGTCTGTGTGTCTGTGGGTGGGTGTGTACAGGCGTTTGCGTGTGTCGCATAGGCTCCTACACGGTTGGATGGATCCGCCCCAAACTTGGCACGCATACTCTCCATCACCCAAGGACAAAGACTGGCGGGTTCAAATCTCCGAAAAACCATCGCTGCACCTGTACGGCCCAAAATAGATGAGAGCCAATGCCATCACTTGGAATGTTCGCAGGGGCCATGCAGGAGAATGTTCGTATGAACTGCCGCCACAGGGGCACAATCAGGAGTGGATATGCAAATCTCTCCTATGTCAAAACAGAATGTTCATATGAACTGCAGCCGGGGCCTACATGGAGGGGGGGGGCAAGCTGGAATTTCATTGTTGGGTAGTCCAGGGTGGTGGTGGTGGCAAGCTGGGATTTCATTGTTGTGTAGTCCCGGGACGGACGGACTGGGATTTCATTGTGTGGTCCCGGGGGTGGGGGAGCAGGGATTTCATTGTGTAGGCTGGGGGGGGAGCAGGGATTTCATTGTGTAGGCCGGGGGGGGGAGCAGGGATTTCATTGTGTAGGCCGGGGGGGGAGCAGGGATTTCATTGTGTAGTTCCGGGGGAGCTGGGATTTTATTGTGCAGTCCCAGGGGAGCTGGTAGTCCTGAGGGAGGTGGGATTTCATTGTGTAATCCTGGGGGAGCTGAGATTCCATTATGTAGTCCATGGGGACCTTTCCTATGGAGCGATTCAAAACAGCGGTCAGCTACCTTAAGGTATTTCGAACAAAGAGTGCCTCTAGGAAAATGACGACCTGTGCAACGCCAGGTAAAAAAAGCTAGTTGAATATATAAGTAAAGTGGGGACACACCCTCCAGCTGATGAGCGCTGCCATTCATGGTCCAGCAGTCCAGATTTCAGAATTAAGTTACTTTCCTTTTTATCTAATGGGTCTCTTTGTCCCAACCCTAAAGCAGGCAGTAGCTGAAAGTCTACAATTTAAGCTAAGATTCTATTCAACAGATTTCTCACTAGATAAATAATAAAGGAACAGCCCCAAACCACATACAGGCAGTCCCCAGGTTACAAACCAGTTCCGTTCTTAAGAATGTCTTTAAGTTGAATTTGTTTGTAAGTTGGAACAGCATAGCGTTCTATACGCTAAAATCGGCATTTACGCAAATTGCGTAAATTAAGCAAATTGCATAGTATACTACGGTATGTACTCTATGTAAATGACGTAGCACCAGGGAACCCAGAAGTCTGTTCTTAAGTATGGGTTGTCTGTAAGTCAGACGTTCTTAACTCGGGGACTGCCTGTACAAATACTACATTTTTAACACAAGAAATGCTTCCTTACATTCACTGCTCACCAGTCGTTCCAGCATTCTTCTTTGCTTCCGTACAGACTTTGGAACTGGGCCAGGAGGTTTCTCACCACCTGTTCTCACAAACACAAGTTCAAGATGTTTAACATAGTAGTCCGTGGGAAAACTCGGGAGAGAAAGAAATCCACCTGGATGATATACAGCATCAGCCAAATGCGTAGCACTGTGATCTGCTCTTTGGAATAGTTGTGATCCCCACTAATAAACAGCATGGCTCAACAGCGATTCAAACTGCAGCTATACATTGATTAAAGGATTTTAGATTAATTAGCTAAAGGGCACATTATTTAAATGTACATAATTTTTCTATAGGTATAGGCCTTTTAGAGAAATTAAAAGAGTGAGAGGGAAGTTACAATTTTATAAACTAAAAGCTATCACTCATTATTTGAAGGAAATAAGTATAATATAAAAGGGTAACACATCAGAAGTAAAATATGCTTTAAAACAAACAAGTATGCCCTTTACTTGCAGCCCCAAAATGATTGAAATTTGCCATCATCCTTCAGAACTGGTCCTTCCCAATAAATGGAAGCTTAAGTTCATTAGTCTACTGATTACATTTATTACTATTTATACTATAGTTCATTTAAATGTCACCATATTTCATAAAGGTAGTTGATAAATTTTATAAAACTAAAATATTACAGTAGACATGCTAATTTCACTAATGTGCAGTTTAAGACGAAATAAAAACAGATTGCTTACCTGTAACTAAAGTTCTTTGTGTGATCATCTGTGCAGTCAAATATGAGTTCAGTGTCTGCACAGAAAAACATCTGGAGCTTTCTACAGCCAGTTCTTAGTAAAAAAAAAATTTTTTTTTAAATGGTGGAAGGGGCCATCCCCAAGAGTTAGGTTCTAGGTTGCATATCTCAAGGGCATGGTCAGTTTCTTCTTGCTCAGTTCCAGTGGACTGTTGCAGCATCGCATCAGAAATCAAAGTAGAGAAACACTTGACAAATGGAAGGCAGATGGTTTATGTGACTGCACAGAAGACCGCTCAAAAAACTATAGTTATAGGTAAGCAATCTGTCTTTATTCTTTGGTGTCTCTGTGCAATCCCACATATGGGACAAACAAGCTGAATTACCTTGAAATAGGTGCAGGGAAAGTCAGGTGAACAACGTCATATCCCCACTGGAGGAATCCTCTTCAGAGGAAGAGCTAGAGCTCTGAGAGACAAACTGCATCAAGAAGCAGCCCATGCCCAGAGACTGGGTAGCAGAGCAGGAGGAGAGGAGCACCACCTCTGAGACAGAGGCTGAGTAACCACTTCTCTCAGTAGGAGGCCCTCATGGATGGCTTACAGGCCACTAGCAAGGCTTCCCCTACAGGCTACTAGCAAGGCTTCCTCTAACCTGAGGGACAGATTCCCAGACCATTAAATTTAGAATTTGAATGACCAGATTTAGGATCCAAACACAATCCCAAGAGGCCTCTGGGAGGCAGAGGAAGTTCTTGCTGAATAGGCACTTTGCAGACAAGATTGATCATATCTGTGCTGACTTGGATGCTATAGCTGATACAGGTCCGGTGGATGTAACTTTGGCCCCTGCTTGTCTGGTTATAATGGATACTTTTCAATTTGTACAGCCCAAGGATGTGGACAGGATCCTTGGAGAGGTGAGGCCTACCACTTGTGTGCTGGACCCTTGCCCTTCCCAGCTTATAAAAGCACTGGCTGAGTAAGTGAATGACTTTTTACGGCAAGGTGCGATTTCATCTTGCCTAAAAGAGGTGGTGGTAAGACCTCTATTTAAAAGAACACTCCCTGAAACCCACTGTACTGGTTAATTTGCCCAATATTCCTTTCCTGGGCAAAGTGCTGGAGCATGTGGTGGCTTCTTAACTCCAGGAATTTCTGGATGGGGCTCAGTATCCAAACCATTTCATTCTGCCTTCAGGCCTGGTTATGGGACAAAGAATCCTTTGGTCACCTTAGTGGACAATCTATGCTGGGAACTAGGCAAGGGGAGTATGCCTCTGTTGGTTCTGCTGGACCTCTCAGTGGTTTTTGATACCATTGAACACGGTATCCTTCTGAAGCGTCTTTCTGATTTGGGTCTGGGAGTTACTGTTATACATTTGTTCCGATCCTTCTTGGAGGGACGATTTCAGAAGATGGTGCTGGGGGTTCCTGTTTGATGTTGTGCCCATTGGCCTGTGGTGTCCTTCAGGGTTCCATCTTATCCCCCATGCTATTTAACATGCACATGAAACCAATGGAAGAGGTTGGGTGGATTTGCACGACACAACAAGCCACACTGCGGAATAAGCTACACAGTGTGGCTTGTTTGCCCCAAGGCCTGTGATGTGCCTGACAGATGATCAAGGGCAGCGGGGGTCCTAAGGCACCTCCTTCCCTCTTCAGTCCCATCAGGTATCCCAGGGGACATTGCGCGAGCACCGAGGTTTCCCCCCTCCTTGCTGCTGCCTGTCAGCGGAAGGGGGGGACGAGCCACGCCCTGCTTGGCCTCCTCTAGAGGAGGTCACTCAGAATGTGGCCACAGTGGCACAGGGAGCATCTGACAGCACCGGGCCGGGTCCAGAGGAGGCTGACCAGAGCGCAGTTCATGCGGCCTCTCTGCCGCACAAATCCCAGCAGCCACCGCCCAGCACGGCAGAGAGGCTGCATGAACTGTGCTCTGGTCAGCCTCCTCTGGAAGAGGCCGAGCAGAGCACGGCTCAGATCCTGGCAGAGAAGGGTTGCTCGCAAATCAGAGCGCAGCTCTCTCCACACTGCTGCGGCTGCCAGCCCTTTCGGCTGTGAGCCTCTGAAGTCATCCCCAAGTGCCCCTTGGGCACTTTAGCACATCTGTCATCGATGTTCGCCCAGAGGCAGCGGCTCTCTAGTATTTTGGGCTACTGCTGGGCTTTTCGTGTTGTCGGGCTTCGGATGACACAGCAAGCCCAGGGGTGGCTACGAAACCCTAGACCAAACCATGGCTTGTTGGGGTGGCTTCTAAGCCCACCCAGGTGGGCTTCTAAGCTTCCCCGTGGGAAGCATGCTGGGTTCCCACCACATGCTAAGCCAGGGTGGCTTTGAAGCCACCCTGGCTTAGCATGTGGTGCGAACCCCAGTCATTGTCTGGACTGTTCCCAGGGCCAATTACACGGAGCATGCCACTCCCTTGTTACAGCAGCTTCCCAGGCTACTGGTCTGTTTCTGGGCACAATTCAAAGGGCTGGTTATGACCTACAAAGCCCTATACAGCTTGGGACCAGGCTAACTGAAAGAGCGCCTTCTCCCATACGGGCCTTCCCGGGTCGTCTTCTTTAGGAGAGGCCCTTCTTTTGATGCCGCTGCCTTCAGAGGTGTGTTTGGTGGTGCCGTGAGAGAGAGGGCTTCCTCGGTGGCCGCTCCCAGGCTGTGGAACTCCCGCTGAGGGAGGCTAGGCTGGCTGACTCCCTCTCTGCTATCCTTCCACAAGCAGGCAAAGACCCCTTTATTCAAGCGGGCCTTTAGCGTGGAAGCAGGTCTGTTGTGTTGGGTGCTGTTTTTATTCCTTTATTGCTGCGTTTTTAAATTCTGTTTCAATGTATTTGTTTTATGATTATTTTAACTAGGTGTTTTGTTTTGTTTTGTTTTTTGGTTCTCATTACTGTTAGCTGCTTGAGCTCCATTTCCTTGGTGGAAAGGCGGGGTATAAAATAAAATATAATAAATAAATGTTCTGACTGTTGCTCCACCCAGTTCCAGAACCTGTACGTGTGACTACACAGAGACCACAAACAAGAATTTAACTTTTATGATATATGTTGAGAGGAACTGAAACAGGAAATGTCAGATATGTGTCCATTATTAAGCAAAAAATGGTAAGGATATGAAAATAGAAGCAAACCAAAGCAAGGGTATGTTTTTTCATGGCAGAATGGCATTCTCACAAAAATTTCTTATTTCTGGCACAGTACATGAATATGCGTAGAACAAAACTCCAATGGCTGGCTCTATTATGGATAAAAGGCTTTGGGGGAGGGCTACAGTAATACCTTGGATTGCAAGTAACTTGGTTTGAGAGCGTTTTGCAAGACAAGCAAATTTTTAAATATTTATTTTAAAAAATTTGACTTGATATACAAGCAACGTCTTGCAATACAAGCACTGTAGTATGGCTTAAATTTAAAATCTCTGTACAAATTTTTTGGGGGGAATTTCGTTTTGATATATAAGTGTTTTGGATTACAAGCACGTTTCCGGAACGAATTATGCTCTCAATCCAAGGCATGACTGTATTTGGAGCAGGGAAGTGGCCCACCAGCAAGTGGAGGAAGCAGCATTTGGGATTAAATAAATCTCAGTCAATTAATTGTATGTGTCTTAGTCGGTTCATTAAATCTGTATAAATACGTGTAAGTAAGAAGTAATAATTCTAAAGAAAAAGGTATACTTTTTAGATGATGCGAGTTTTGCGGCAGGCATTGTCGTAGAAGAGACATGCTCCACTCTCTCTTGGATAGAATGGAACACCTCTTTTAAGATTGCAGTTGCAATTTTCATAAGGATTTGTGTTAATTTTTTTAAAAAATATTCTGACTGATAAATGGAGAGTAATTATTAAAACTGACGTATTTAATCAATCAGCTAAATGTGCAGATTCTCATTCTATGATCCCTGGGCGTCTCTATTTAAAGCATCTCAGGAAGCAGGACTGGGGGAGACAAGCTTTGTCTGAGAGCTTGGAGAGGTCTGCCAGTTGGAGTAAAAAGTACTTAGCCTAGATAGATTAATGGTCTGACTCAGTATAAAGTTGCTTCTCATGATTATAGTATATAAATTACTGTTGTTCCCAAACACTTTACATTACCAGAAAGCACTTAGAGGAATGTTGATGAAATAATGGCTATGACTATTACTGCAGTAAGTTTTTCTTAAGTTAGAACATAAGAACATAAGAAGAGCCCTGCTGGGTCAGACCAAGGGTCCATCTAGTCCAGCATTCTGTTCACACAGTGGCCAACCAGCTGCCCACGGGATCCCACAAGCCAGGACATGAGTGCAACAGCACCCTCCCACTAAGTTAAGAACAAATTAATTTCCTTTATTGAAGGTATAATTGCACCATTCAGAATTTTTGAAATATTCATGTTCATTAAATCTTGTATTCTACATTGGATACAAACCTTCACTGTCAACCTCGCCAACATTTTCTAGTAGTTCTGAGACAGCCAATTGCTTTTTTTTCTTTGGGTTTAGTTTCCAGTACATGACTAAGGCAGCTTTTCTCACGGCTCTTTCCAAATCAGTCTCTGACGTTAATTTCTTCACTTCTGGCTCATTCTCTGAAGTGATGCCTCAAGAAAAGGGAAAATAAGTATTAAAATGTATTGTTCATTTAAAAATGTAAGAAAGGTACAATTACCCCACTTTTAGGGGTGGATGAAGAGCTGACAGCCATTCATAATTTGTTATTACAAAAGAAATCATGAAGTGCTTATGAAAAATGAATCACATTTCAAAATGAGAGAGTTACACTCTTCCTTCTGTTGTCTCTAAACCCACAGGTTATCAAGCTATGTAATGCTTTAAACTAATGCTGCTGTATACAGAATTTGTCCCTTTAGGAAGGGAAGCCCAGGCCAGGGAGCTCTTGCCATCAGCTCCTGAAATGACCATCACCGGCCTGAGAGGGCTGTTGGGGCAGCCCCTCCCCTGCCTTCCCTGGGACTATTTAACACCTGTGTCCCCTGAGGGAAGGCAGAAGAGAAGCCCAGACCGGGGAGCTCTTGCCATCAGCTCTTGAAACAACCATCACTGGCCTGAGAGGACTGTTGGGGCAGCCCCTCCCCTGGGGCTAGAACGAGAAGGCAGAAGAGAACCCCAGGCCAGGGAGCTTGTACCATCAGCTGCTGAAGAAACCTTCAGTTGGCCTGAGAGAACTGGTGCTTGTTTGGTTGGGGGGGGGGGGCATTTGTTTGTTTCAGTATTTAAACATTGTAAACCGCTTTGGGTGCCTTAGCAGAAAGGTGATACAGAAATGTAATAAATAAACAAACAAATAAATAAATAAATAAATAAATAGGACAAAATATCCAACAGGACAATCTTGGGAACAAAGACTCCTTTTAATAAACAACTTGATGAAAGTTTTGCAGAGCAGCAGAGAAGTGGATCTTGCAAAGGGTGAGAACATATTGGCAAGCAAGAGGTAACAGTTAAGGCCCCTCCCTGATCGTTGCTTTACTGTGCAGAAAACTCACAGTCCTTGCTCAGAAGGTTCAAACATACCCCCACTAGGTAGGACTTCCACTGCAAGTCATGCGTGCTGAACAGAATGGGACTGCAAGAGTAACGCGGGCATCTTTCCGTCATCACTGATAGTTAGAAATCAGTGAGAATCTTGTTCAGTTCATTTTTGATAAGAACTTTCCAAAATTCACAAGTTTCTTTGTAAATGGGATGGACACAGACCTTGAGATTAAAACACCTGAATGTGGGAGAAAGCGAAACTGACAGATCTGGTAGCCAGCGTCACCCCGGCCCGGCCCCATTTTTGTGTCATTTAAAATATCGTTAAACATTTTCTTCCTATTTGTAGAGACTGAGCACTCTCCTGCATATTACTCATATAGCCTTTAAAAATTTCCTAGAATGGGTAATTTTGTGGACAACAAAGTTCCCTCTTCTGTAGCTCTGTCCTTACATTTCCCCCTTTCCCAGTAGTTAGTGGCTGTGCATCTTCCTTTTGCAGCAACTCCTGGTTTGACCTTTGGTTCCAACTGCTGGCTCATCCCACGGCTCCTGATTCCTGGCTTACTTCAAACTGTCACCTGCATCCTAGCCCTGGCAGTGCTGTTGGTGAATGTGTTGTCTGTTCAGGTCGATGGTGTTCAACCAGTTCTAGAAGGGGTTGCATTCTCCCAGAAGGACCAGGTACACAGATTTGGTTGGTCCATCATTGTTGCTGCAGGCTCAGTGGCACAGAATGCCTTTTGTCAGTCAGCTAAGGCGAATAACTGTGACCTCTCCTGGACAGAGACAGCTTAGCCTCGGTTACCCATACTCTGGTAACTTCTAGTTTGAAGTATAGCAGCAACACGCTCTACTGGGGCTACCTTTGAAAACAGCCCATCAGCTCCAGTTAGTCCAGAATGCTGCTGCAAGACTTGCTAACATGGACCAGGAGATAGGATCACATCACACCTATTTTGAAGTAACTTCATCGTCTCCTTGTCCTTGCAAGCTTCTGGGCTCAATCCAAACTGCTGGAGCCTACCTTTAAAGTCCTACAGAACTTAGGACCCAGGTATTTGCTGGACCATCTTCTTCTGTAATTAAATCTGCCCATGTGCTGCGATATACATCTGTGGCCCTCCTCTGGCCAACGAACAAAGGAGAGCATTTTTAGTGGTGGCGCCCCCGCCTATGGAATGCCCTCCCCTAGGAGTCTCACTGGGTGCCAACTTGGCTATTTTTGGCCCTAGGCAAAGACCTTTCCCCCCCCCCTTTCCTTTTAAAGTTTTTAAATAATTTAAGTTGGTGTAAGTTTTCATTGATTGGAGTTTTTATCCTGTGCTCTTGCTTTTTTGGTTTACTTGTTTTGTTATTTTTGGATTTCTTTTTTCCTTCTTTTGTAAGATGCCCTGTGAATGCTGACTGGCACCTGAAGGGCAGGACACACATTTTAGAAGTAAATAAATAAAAGTAAAAATAATCTTTAGTTTTTCTAATATGCTTTTCCTTCAAGAAGCAGTTCAATGTATGTCTCTAAAAAACTGCAGCATAGATGGAACGGTTAAATAATGTAAGGGACCGATACCTCTTCTTTCTGCTAAACATCTCCGCAGCAGTTTAACAGCTTCCCTTTGCCCTTGCTTGGCAGCAAGGATCAACCACTCAGTCCCACTGCAACTGTTTAGCTCCTCATCCTGGTCTTCTCCTAGCTTCAAGTAGTATTTCCCCACCTTAAAAATATAAGAACAAGATTTAGCTCCCTTGCAACTTCTGTCCTACATCCAAGGAAGGGTTCTACTTATGAACAGCCATGCTAGCTATATTCCATAGCACGTTGAGTATTTAAAAGAAAGATACCATGGGTCAGTTATTAAAAACCTGAACAAAACCAGTGCAAGCAGGATCACATCCACACCTGCTCAACTTCCTTGGTTGGGCAAGAATGAGCACATATTCCTCCCTAAGCAGATTTCTTGCCCAAACTGGAGGATTGAGACATTCACTCTAATTCAAACAAGGAGTTCATAGATTTGGTGCTATTCTCCCACCCACCCCAAAGAGGGAAAAAGATCAAACCTTGTGTCACACTTTGGTACAGTATAAGTACACTGTGTGTCTCTCTCTCTACTGGAAGTGTATATTAGTTTCACATCCAGTGCTGGCTCCAGGTTTTGGGGGACCTCAAGTAAGATGCCTTCAGTGGGACCCTCACCTTCAGGGGGCTGATCGCCTCCTCATCACTATCACCTGCTCACTCTCCTACTAGGGCAGTGAGAGAGCGAGGATATTGCTGCTGCACCTCCTCCCCATAGTTGCCACTTGTTCATTTACTTGCTCCGTTGGGAGAGAGTGGGGTGGGCAAGTGGTGACAGTGGCAAGGACTAGCAGCAGCCACTGCTCACATACATCCCCCACCCCTGACAGCAAGTGGAGGAAGAGGAGCAACAGAAACCACCTGCCCACTTGTTCTAACAAGGAGACATTAATTATTACTCCCTGGACCCAGTCAGTCATTCCTCTCCTGCTTGATGTTGGAAACCAAGAAGGGTAAGGGCTGAGCAAACAGGTGGTAGGCTATGTTAGTTCATAAGAACGTAAGAAGAGCCCTGTTGGATCAGACCAAGAGTCCATCTAGTCCAGCATTCTGTTCACACAGTGGCCAACCAGCTGCTCACGGGATGCCACAAGCAGGACGTGAGTGCAACAGCACCCTCCTGCCCATGTTCCCCAGCAACTGGTATACATAGGCATACCACCTCTGATACTGGAGGTAGCATATAGCCATCAGTACTAGTAGCCATCGATTGCCTTCTCCTCTATGCATGTAGGATAAGAGTGCTTGGCTGACATCTAGGGAATTAAGCTTGACCTCCACCGAGGAGGTAGGTTGAGGAAGGGAAGTAGATAGCATGATATCCTAGGCCAACAATAAAGTATTCTTTAAATATATCAGAAGCAGGAAACTGGCTAGGGAGGTAGTTGGACCATTGGATGACAGAGTTAATGGAGTGGTAAAGAAGGATAAGGGGATTGTGGATTGGATGACAATGGAGTTAATGGAGTGGTAAAGATGCATAAGGAGATTGTGGAGAAGCCGAATGAATTATTTTCATCTGTCTTCACTACAGAAGATGTCAGGCAGATATCTAAGCCTGAACTGATATTTTCAGGAAGGGAGTCTGAGGAACTGAGACAAATAGTGGTGACATGAGATGGAGTTCTTGACGTTACTGACAAATTGAAAGCTGACAAATCATCACACATGGATACGACATGGTATCCATCCTAGAGTTCTTAAAGAACTCAAATGTGAAATTGCTGATCTTCTAACAAAAATATGTAACATGTCCCTAAGATCAGCCTCTGTACCAGAGAACTGGAGAATGGCCAATGTAATGCAAATGTTTAAAAAGGAATCCAGGGGGGATCCTGGAAATTACAGGCTGGTTAGCTTAGCGTCCACAAGATTGCCACTGTGAACAGAATGCTGGATTAGTTCTGATCCAGCATAGCTCTTATGTTCAAATGTAAATATAGTTTGCTTTCTATGTAGGTTACAATTAGTGCTGAGTGAAAAAGGAAGTGTAGAGAAGGGGTACATTTTAGGAATATTTGTGCAAATGAAAACATACCCCTTTGGCAATTTTTCAGACTGGGCCAGTGCTCCTTTTTATCAATATGTCATGCTTAATTAGCTAGTTGAGGCAAAATGTGAATATGAATGTGCATCCAGAAGTGGATGTTGTCCACCCACACAATGCTACTTTCAATGGAATGCACATTTGGACGCAGACCTAAGTGCATGTTCACATCCACATCCTGCTCCAATTAGTCATGTGTAACTAACTATACACAAAGCTGGATCAAGGCAAAAGTCTTGCCACACAGCACTGATGGGAAAAGAATCTGCCAGCACAAACATGGCAAGTCAGGTAGCGTCAGCTCAGTTGACCAGGCAACAGGGATGTGCTCCATCTTCCCCTACTGAAGCAGCAGCGCAGTAAGGGAACAACAGCTGCAAACAGGAATGGGGGGGAAAATGCATGGATGTTGAAGGGATGCCCCCGCCACCTGCCACAAGTATCTCTGAATTCCCTTCAAATGGCAAACTTCTGCAGTAAAACTGGAAGCTCATGCAAATTCAGCACAACACTATTTATAATGCTATAAAGTTAAATCAACAGCATAAGACTTAAAAACTTTAGTTAGTAGAAGGCCTCCAACACAGCTTATAAAGATCTATAAGGAAGGTGACAAGGCATAATAAATTACCTCTGTCTGTGCTTTAGGTTCCCCAGCTTTGGCTCTTTCCAGCAGTTCTTCGAAGAGCACATCCGGTTCCTCCATGACGGCCTCTACAAAAAATCAGTCAAAAGAGACTTGAGTTTTACTAACAGTCTGGTATGCAAAGGGACTTTGTGGCCAGCTCCATCTACAAACACTGGACACTTGTGCAGCCAATGAATCACATCCCAATTAACACTCAAGTAGACTGCCAAAGTAGTAACTTTCAGGAATGCATGCTTCACCACTGCAAAAATTAGCATTTACAAAACATGAGATTATCTTTTACATTTGTGATTTTAGAAAGGTATTCTTGATGTTTTGATATCTTGATGTTTTGATTATAAACTATTAGCTTTACTACACAGGAATTGTAGTGAGTTACAGTCACACCTAATTCCACTCTAGAGTAGCAAGTGTTTTTGCTCTGTGTGCGTGTGTGTGTGTAAAGCCACTATACTTCACAAATAACACTAACATTCTGCTTGCTTATTGTTATTCTCTCTTCCCTACCTCCTCCAGAAGTTGATAAATCTTCATTTGGCGGACATATTTATTTTCAGCATGAAACTGGGCCATTTAAAGAGTTCTGACTCATATAAATGAATGGCCAATCTTCAAAACACATGCATACTTTAAAAGGTCACCTTCTTACTTCTTGGAAGGAAATGTACATCTCCTCTAAACTTTTTGAAAGCAATACACACTCCTGCTATTTAACTGAGGATTCAAGACTCTAAGGATGCTATCTATAGGATGCACCCTCGATGCACAGGTTACAGGCCTGTGGCTTACGCTGGCTCAGCTTGTCTGAGTGTGGAAAGCTAAGCAGGGTCAGGCCTGGTTATTACTTGGATGGGAGACCCCTCCTCTAGTTTCCTGCATTGAGCAGGGGGTTGGACTCGATGGCCTTGTAGGCTCCTCCCAACTCTATGATCTATGAAATCTATGATTGTGTAAGCCCCCGAATTCAGAGGCTTATGGTCATCCTATGCAGGGCGGGAGGAGAGGCAGAGGCAATCTTCTCTTCCCTGTCCTCCCACCCTGCAGTTTTCAAAGCATTTTGGAGGGGGAGGGAAGAAAGCTGGAGGGGCTTCAGGGTAGATTGTAACCTGGCCTCTCCAGTCTCCTTCCCTCCCCCCCAAAACACCCCCCTTTCTCCCCCTCCGAGTCCCCTTTCCCAACCTTGGAGGGCAGCCAGCGTGGTTCTTTCTCTGTGATAGCGGGGTGGGGCGGGGTTTGGATCTCTGATTCCCTGCTCTGGAGCACTGTCTCCAACCTCGAATGGGGGAATCTGACCTATCCTATGGCCCTCAGATGCTGTCTAGGGGCCACAGGATTGTTCCCTAAGTCTTCTGAAAAAAACGTACGTATGCTTCTTTCACACCCAACCTGATGCCAATTAAGCAGATCTTGTGATCTTTATTTACTCGGTTATGAACTATTCATAGAATCAGCAGCTTAGTTTCCTGTAGAATTTCAGGATAAGCACTGCTACCTTCAAGTTTTATGTGGAAGCAGGACCAGTGCAAGGCAGTTTGGTGCCCTAGGCAAGATCAGATATTTAGCGCCCCCCCCTTCCCACTTGAGAGCGCTGTTTTTTTTTTCAAGGCTGTTTCTGGCGCCCCCTTTAGCCTGCGCCCTAGGCAGCTGCCTAGTTGGCCTAATGGTAGCACCGGCCCTGTGTGGAAGTTATGTTTAAATAAATATCTACATTGGACCCATCCGATTCTTTGTTATAAATAACTCACAATCTGCTTTTTGCAGAAGGGCAGGGGGTGAGGAAAGGTACAGTTCCCAGCCAACAGTACAGAAGGGGGCCATGGAAATGTGGAATATCAAAATGTCAGGAACTGTATAACTTACAGTAGGCATTATAATGGGGAAGTAGATACATGGTTTTCATTTTCAGTGACAGTATAGTCTACTTTGCCCCTCAACATAGGTACCTTGTAATTAACAGAAATATCTGCTTTCAAAACAGGGTACGAGCATTGACAGACAAGTTATCTAGTGAAAACAAAATGTTAGCTACCCCAGAATCTATTTATAGGCTTCCGATGGATTGCAAGTAACTTGCTTTGAGAGTGTTTTGCAAGACAAGCAAATTTTTAAATATTTATTTAATATTTTTTTACTTGATATACAAGCGACATCTTGCAATACAAGTACTGTAGTACAGCTTAAATTAAAAATCTCTGTACAAATTTTTTTTGGGGGATTTCGTTTTGATCTAAGAGTGTTTTGGATTACAAGCACATTTCCGGAACGAATTATGCTCTCAATCCAAGGCATGACTATATATATATATATATATATATATGGCAGAGAAAGTTTCTTCTCCAAATAGCTAATTTTCACAGGCCTTCTATTTGCAACTCAGGAAAAACAGAAATAACAGAAAACCACAATCCTGAAAAGGAGTCCAGTCACACTGCTTCCTATTTCTCACAGTGCAATCTAGGAGATGGTTCAGACATTGAAATAGTTTTTGAGTAATGTGTCCCCAACTGTCCTGAGGGATATGCTTGTATGAACAGCCAAACCTGCAACCCAGTCACTCCACTGGGATACAGTCATAGTCACCCAGCTTATGCCATAATACATTTGTTAGTCTTTAAGGTACCACAAAATGTTCAGTGCATTTTGCCCCAGCTGAGAAAGGATTATTATATTTTATTTTCTGCAGCTCTTTTGTATTTATTAGTTTTTATTGTGCTCACAGTGGTTCTATTTTAATTTTGTTATTGTGTAAGCCGCTGAAAGTTATCACTAAAAGAGAAAGAGGAATATACATTATTAAAATAAATGGACATATAACACACTGCAGTGGGGGTAGGGAGATACTGATCAGTTGGATCCAGAAAGTGATCAATACCTCTTTGAGATCAAGAGAGTTCTGAGTACCTTGAAGGAGATTATAGTGCTTCCAAACCTAAAGAAACCTCCTCTGGACCTGAATAATTGTCCTACCAGTTGGAGACAAACTTCCCCTTTTCATGGTGGCGTTCAACATCAGACATTCTTGGATGACACTTACCGGTATAATCAAGACCCATTTCAATCTGGCTTCCAACCAACTTTAAACCAAAGCTACCTCAGTTCCCAAACAGTAGGAAAAGAACAGGGGGGGGGGGGGATATGAATCTGTTAATCCTCCTAAAACTTTCAGCAGGTTTCAGTATAATCAACTATGTTATCCTTCTGGACATAGTAATTAGGGACACCTTGCTTCAGAGGTTCTATTCCTCTCTGGCAGATGGAACATCCAAAAGGCAGTGCTGGCAAATGTTTCCTCTGCACTATGGCACCTGTGCTATGTGCTTCACAGGGATCTAATTTGTTCTCTCCTTCCCCCATGCGAAGGAGTGAGGATATTATTAATATGCTCTACACCCTATTTCTCCTTTTCACCTGATTCAGGTGAGGCAAGAAAGGGTGTCTGAGCCTGCGGTCAATAATGACAGACTGAGTGCTAATAAACTGAAGCTCAATCCTGACAAGATGGAGGTACTGTTGGTAAGTAATTTTGTTTGTACTCTCAGGCAGGGTGACAGTATTCACCTTGTCCTTGATGGGGTTGCATTGCCCCTTATGGAGTAGGCTTCCAGCTTGGAGGTGCTATTAGATTCAGCCCTTAAATTATATGGCCAAGTGGCATCTGTGGCATGAAGCACCTTTCAGCAAGCTGCATTGGTGTATCAGGTATCAGCTGACCCTTTCCTGACTGAGATAGTCTGTCACACACTAGAAACAGACAGATTAGATTACATGGGACTAACCTTTGAAGACTACTAGCAAACTTCAACTGGTGCAAACCACTGAGGCGAGGTTATTGACTTGAATCAGCCACACAGAACATGTCATGCCACTTCCTGTGCATTCCCAAGCACCATTCAAAACCTTTAGATACCCAGACCCAAGTCATAAAGGACTTTAAAAGGACCATCTCTCCCATTTGAACCTGCCCAGCAATTAAGATTTTCTTTGGATGCCCCTTTTCCGATGTTCCTGCCTTTGGAGATTAGGTGAATGGCAACTGGGTGGCAACTGATTATAGGAGTTTTCTGTGTGGCATCCTGGCTTAGGAGCAATCTCTCCAGAGACATTTGTCTGATACCACGCATCCTCAGCATTAGGAACCAAGTGAAAACCTAACCTATATGTTTGTTGTTAACTCATTACTCATAAATACTCATTAAAACCCAAAAGCATAGATTTTGATTTGCAAATGTTGTTCTTAGCACACATACATGCATTACAAAAGAGAAAAAATGGCTTGGCTAACATACCAGCCCCCTAGTACACGGGCCACTATACTAGTTTTAATAGGCCCAACGTAAGATAGAGCAATACGACGATTGGGGAGGTTAGTGTTTGCCACCTAAGAAATGGAAGGAGGTATTAGGAAAATGGCAAGGCAGGATATTGGGAACGGAAGCTATGCAACCAGGTGAGCTCAGGCGCTGTTGACAATGGTGGGCTGCGTGTGGGGGGGTGAAAATATATTTAGGAAGAATGGAGAAGAAATAGAGCGTAAGCAGTAACCACCTGGCTTCAGAACAGGGGAACCCAAAAGACTTCACTTCCTAGTCGGTTGCAGATAGTTAGAAAAATGCTATGGGCACAGACTCAATTTCTCAGCTTTTAGTTATGAATCCAAAAATGGGGTGAAAGCCTCAAGCTGCTTAGGCACTGCTGAGTGCCAGGTTATTGAAAGACAGCTGGTGGCTACTATATTCAAATATTGTTAGACCCTTGGTTTCATGGTACTTGTGTCAAGGATGAGGGGGCCGAACAGAGGCTTAGCTGTTATTAAGCCCCCCCCCCCAAGTCACCACTATTGGGTTTGAAAACAGAATTTGAATGGAGAGCCTTGGAAACGGGGTTTCTCCTTAGAATTCCCAATCAGATGTAAACATTGTTATGCTTGGCTTGACACCTTTAGTAGCAGGTTTCTAATGTTCCAGGCTCCCTGTCTGACCAGCCCCCACCCCGCTGGATTCAAAGACTGCAATTCCTTTGGAGTTTGTGAGCTGCCTGCATGGCTTTGCAGCTTGAGACACATCCCTCCAAGGTATGGAACCTGGCTTTGCACTCAGTCTCAGTGGGCACTTTACTAGGTGGTAAAGCATCCCCTTCTGGGTAGACAAGGCCTTGAGAGGGTTCCACCCTTAAAGGCAGCCTAGAAATAATTTTAGCTAGCTAGCTAGATCTAGGACATCTTTCCCCAACTGGGAAAACAACTCCAGATGTTTTGGACTACAGTTCCAAGCATTCCTGAACATTGCCCATGCTGGCTGAGTTTGATGGGAGTTGGATTCCAAAACATCTATAGAGCACCAGGTTGGGGAAGGCTGATGTAGGCAAACATGACAAAGTGGTTGAAGAGTGAAGCAGGGGGACTCTGGCCCTGGAAATGTGGAACGGACACCAGAGTGGAGCAGGGGATCGCGCCACGAAAGGATCACAAGGAACAATCTTGGAAGTCATTCGGACCCCAGATTATTCTTAGAGCTGAGATCCACAAGCACGAGGAATGCCCAAGCAAAAGGAAAGAACTGCTGCCAGAACTCCAGGGCAGTTATATCGTTCAAAGCAAAGGGTACAAAGGACTTGATGGCTCAGAGGCTGCACCTACCATGGGTCAAAACAAGAGAACAATAATTTGGCTCTGGGGAATGAAAAACAAAGCTGGGGGGGGGGGGGTTCCTTGCCTCTTGACTGATTTACATTTAACTGGCTATATATGGCAAGAGCTGTACAGTACATGATGATTAGCTTATACAAAACAAAAGATACCATGAGGGTCATCCAGGTGGTATCTGAACCTGTTAACCTTCGGAATGCTTCAAGATTAGGCCATGTTTCCTGCCAAGTCTCTGGATTGTTCAAGTTAAAGGTACCCTCTTGGGTTTGCCAGCTGGTGGGGTGAATTGGCAATCAGGCAAGTATTTGCATGTTTCCACAGTTATTTGGGAGCCACACCCTTTAATCAATGGAGGAAGCACAAAAACAATAGCCCTGGTTCTACAAGGGCCATTCAGAGCCTACCATCATTCCTGGCAGCTTTCCATGCTGCTACTTCAGTAACAAAAATGGATGCTTGAGCCAAGGTGCTGGGGTGATGACAATGAAGTGCCCAGCACAAAATACATGCCGTGCATTCATGGAGCCAGCACATCCAAGCTCCTTTGTAACAGAGGTTTAGTAGATGCTCCAGATTGGTACAACTTTGGCAAATCCACTCTCACTCTTAATGTCTGCCACATGTTAAGCATTAGATCAGACAGTACTTACATTTTAGTGGGTGTTTATTGTTTGTCACATTTATATTCCTCCTTTCTTCCATCAGGGTAAGGGTGCAGAACCTCAGGCCCGGGGTCGCAATCTGGCCCTCCGGGCTTCCCCAGAAGGCCACCCCCCTTTCACTTGGCCCCACCCCCTTTCCCACAACCATCTATCGTTTGATGGTTTCCCGGCTTTTGTTCAGTCCCCCCCCCCATTTGAAAAGGGTGAAATGCCTCTCTTTAGGCGAATTTACTGCCAGTAAGAGCCTTAACCTAAAATATGCTGGTATTTTTTTTGCTCCGCCCCTTTTTCCTTCAGCCCCTTTTGCCCTTGGCTCCACCCACCGCTGGAATGCAGTCCCTGAGAGCTTTTCTGAAGTGGAATATGGCACTGAGGCTGAAAGAGGTTCTGCACCCCTCTATCAGGGGACTCAAGGCAGCGTACATCAGTTTCTCTGGTGGTTTCTTATGCAGAAACTGACAAAAACCAGACATCCTTACTGTCGGCAAGGCTGCGGAATCATGTGCCAGGCTATTTGTGAATCACATGCTCACAGCTAATACTGTGGAGCAGAATAAGATATTTTATTTAGCCAAAATATTTTAGTCTGGAAAACAAGACCTTAAAAAAAAAAAAAATCCACTTCCCTTATAAAGGTGCTTAAAATGTTTCAATTTTCAAAGTCCAAATCATTTCACTTCAGTTTGCATTGGTAGAGCTTTCAAGGGATCAGGAGCTTTAAAGGGAGACAAGGAGAAATTTTGCAGATACCACACTAAAGCTACTTGACAGAAGAGGAAAGGAAAAATATTAAAAATAGCGATGGACATATTTGGTAACAAATACTAGTGCTTTAAAACATTATCCAGTTGTCACATTAAGATCTGATTTCCAAAGGTGCCCAGGTTGGATTCCCAAGGGACACTCCTACTCACATTTCTGAAGTTCCAAAAAGTATTGTTTCCCCCCCATATTTTATGTCAGCCTCCCCAACCTTGTGCCCCAGCCAGCATGGCCAATGGTCAGTTGTAGTCCAAAACATCTGGAAGGCACCAGGTTTGGGAAGGCTGTTTTATGCAGTCAAAACAACACGTACCATGATGACAAAAGCAACGTTTTAAAATAACTCCTATTCAATTTAAATGCATTACATACGTTTGTGCACAGGACTTGGAATGGGATAACACATACGTATACACGATCACCAAAAGTGGGCTGGTGCATGCATGTATGTGTCTATATATACTCACGCACATCTATGTATTTGTTCTTTCTAAGATGATCCATCTTCAGACTGGAAGCGAACTCACACATTTGCCTTTCAGCCTCACAGATGCCCAAGAATGCTCGTATGAACAGAGTAGGCCTTATGCTAGGTCCACAGGAGCACTCCCTTGCATTAGTTTTTCACTACTCACCCCTCAGCTTACTTTCTAGAAGATCTCCTGATAGCTTGATGCTTTCCCTTAATTGATACTATTACACATCAATTAGATATCTAATCTCTTTCTCATTCTTACTTCAATGGACTAAAACAAGAAACGCAGCTGGGTTTTCCTAAACAGGCAACTCTCTGAAAATATAGAAAAGGAAGCTACGACAAAACATGAGCACGTGGATGGAACACTGGGAGGGAGAAATCTGCATGATGCAACGTCTTACCTTCAGTTTTCGGAGGCAATAAGGGAGAGATGGACTTGCCAGCCCATTACAACAACAGGGATTTAATTCTGTTTTGTCAGGAGAAAAGAACCTGTACGTGTTTGGGCATTCTTAAAACCCATCCTAAGAGCCACCGAAAGCACCATGATACATATTGCTTCACAAAGCATATATGATCAGTGGAGGATTAGTCACACCTCAACTGCAAGTTATCAAATATATTAAGCACCGAGGGGATGACATTTCTACTCCCACAAGTGACAGTAATAAGAAGCACATTTAAAACATGTGAGAAATAAAATGTCCAAATTAATGATACTTCACAAGAACTAATTTTTATTTTTTTTAAAATAACTTGGATTTCTTTCTATGTCGCTCCAATTATTCAGAGAACAATGAAAGTCATTTACATGAAGGCAGCTATGTGGCACTAACCAAGTAAAGTAGCGGGCTGGTTCGCGTGTCAGGATAAGCCACCCTGAAAACAAGCCATGGTGGGATGGTTAATCACTCGCTAAGCCACGCCGACGACAACAGATGATCAGGCACTCGCCAGCTTGCCATGGTTTGTTCCCCCCTTTGTCCTTCCGCCCACTCCCAGCACATATCCCTAGGGGCATTTGCAGCATCACCTGTCTATATGCCTGCAGTGGTGAGATTGTGCCCCCCCACACACACACTTTCTTGCCTTGTGAAACACTTGCATTGACATCTTTGGAGTGTGTGTGTGTGGGGGGCTTATCTTACTTTTTAGGATGAGGTGGCTGAGGGTTTTTATTTATTTTCTTTTTTTTAACACTTTAAAAAAAGCCTCCTTGGCTGCTCCTCACAGCCAGGGACGAGCAACAGTCCTTTGCTTAGCACAGCTATGTGTGACTGAGTCACCTCTGGGTAAGCGCCCCCCACAATTCGGGACCATGGCAATTTTGGGGGAAGGGGAGAATTTCAGGATGAAATTGACTGTGGGTTATCATTGAACTCTGGGTTTTGTTGAAACATGGGTTATCGTGTTGTCTGAACCCAGCTGCGCTAACAAACCATAGCTTGTTAACCACGAACAACCCATGAAGAGAACCCATGGTTTGTTGTTGGGTTGTTCACCATGGTTTGTTATCTAGGCTGGGTTCAGACAGCATGATAACCCACGTTTCAACAAGAACCCACAGTTCAATTATTATTATTATTATTATTAATATTTATTTATCGCCCATCTGGCCGGCAACCGGCCACCCTGGGCGATGTACACACAATAAAATACATAAGTACAATAAAATACATTAAAACAATATAAAAATTTTAAAATCTTAACCCACCCCATATTCCCGCCTGAACAACCAGGTTTTTAATGAGCGACGGAAGCTCATCAGAGAGGGGGCATGGCGGAGGGCACTCGGGAGAGAGTTCCACAGTACGGGGGCCGCCACAGAAAAGGCCCTCTTCCTCATCCCCACCAGTCTAGCTGCTCTGGCTGAAGGGACAAGGAGAAGGCCATCCGTGGCAGATCTTGTTGAGCGGCCCACTTGGTGTTGCTGGAGACGCTCCTTGAGATAAACTGGACCAGAGCCGTATAGGGTTTTAAAGGTCAAAACCAACACCTTGAATTCGGCTCGGCAAGCAACTGGTAGCCAGTGCAAATCCTTCAGCACTGGCGTGATGTGATCCCGCCGGCGGCTGCCTTTAACCAGGCGAGCCGCCGCGTTCTGTACCAGCTGCAGCTTCCGCACCGTCTTCAAGGGTAACCCCACGTAGAGCGCATTACAGTAGTCTAGGCGAGAGGAGACCAAGGCATGAACCACTGATGGGAGCAGGTGATTAGGAAGGTAGGGGCGCAGCTGCCGTATCAGATGGAGTTGATACAGCGCTGCCCGGCTCACAGCTGCCACCTGAGCCTCCATGGACAGCTGGGAGTCTAGAATGACCCCCAAGCTGCGGACCTGGTCCTTCAGGGGTAGATGTACCCCATTCAGCACCAGGTCAACATCCCCTAACCTCCCCTTGTCCCCCACCAGCAGTACCTCGGTCTTGTCGGGGTTCAGTTTCAGCATGTTCCTTCCCATCCAGCCAGCCACTGCCTCCAGGCACTTGGACAGGGTCTCAACGGCCAACCTCGGTGAGGACTTGAAACAGAGGTAGAGCTGCGTGTCATCCGCATACTGATGACACCGCACCCCAAACCTCCTGATGATAGCTCCCAGCGGCTTGAGGTAATGTTGAATAACATCGGGGAGAGGATGGAACCCTGCGGCACCCCACAAGTGAGCAGCCGAGGGTCCGAAGCCTCCTCCCCGAGAACTACCCTCTGGTACCTTCCAGAGAGGAAGGACCGGAACCACTGCAATACAGTGCCTCCCAAGCCCAACCCCTCCAGGCGGTCCAGGAGGATACCGTGGTCAACAGTATCAAAAGCCGCCGAGAGATCGAGGAGGACTAGAAAGGAGCATTCGCCCCTATCCAAAGCCCTCCTCATATCATCCACCAAGACGACCAAGGCCGTCTCCGTCCCATGTCCAATGACAACCCACACTCAACCCATACTCAATCCTTGAGTGTGGGTTATTGTGTTGTCTGAACCCAGCCACTGTCTTCACTGTAGATTCAGTCCAGTATAATTAAACATAATTTTGCTGACTTGGTCAATGTTTTAAATGCTTATATAGATTGACACCCCTAGGGTGGACATAAGAACTGCCTTGCTGGATCCCACCAAGATCAGTACTGTCCAGCATTCAGTTTCCAACAGCTGCCACCTGGATAAATAGACTAATTTGGAATTTCTGAGGTGTTATCAACAAATGTTGACATTTACTAAACTTTAGTTGGCTCTTCCTTTAAAAAGTTCAGAGCAACTTCCATGTGATTCCTAGTGGTCTCCCTTTCATGTAATGATCAGGTCCAGTTAACCTAAGCATCACTACTGCTATGTGATTGGGACTACCAGACCAGACCCAGGACCCCAAAGGTATAGCCTCCCCCAGCTCCCAGGTAGGGTTTGAACCAGCACGTCACAGCACCTGAGTGCAGCACGGGACTTGCCAAGGCTGCTCTTTAGAGCAGGTCAAAGATGCTGGTCTGGCCGGAGTTTCAGCATGGATGCTTCTGGGAGCATGAATAGCGTCCCTTGACATCTCACTGCCCTTTCTTAGAAGGCAATTTTTGTATTCTTTCTGAGAAACAGCATGATAAACTGAATATCAGACTATGTGGGGATAATTAAAAGAAACAATTATACATAGGGTCCCCAATTCCTGACTGGCCTTATGAACCAACACAAAAATTGTGGTTGGCCACCTGCCCCTCCCCTTGCTGGCTTGGCCACCACGTGTCTGATGTGCACTTGGCAGAGAAGAAAGCCCCACCCCCACCCTTTCCTGCATGAAGAGCAGCAAAAGAGCTTGCTTGCTTGGCTGCTGCTCAGCCGAGGTACTTTGGCTAAACCAGTGTTCTCCAACCTTGGGTCCCCAGATGTTTTTGGCCTACAACTCCCAGCATGCCCCAGCCTGAAGATCCATGCCCTGGATACATGTTTTAGTGCCATGGCAAGCACTAGATCTGTACTTTTTGCTGTGTAATCTACAGCAGTGTTCTGGGAGTTGTAGACCAAAAACATCTGGGGACCCAAGGTTGGAGAACACTGCTGTAGATTACACAGCAAAAATTACAGATCTAGTGCTTGCCATGGCACAAAAACATGTATCCAGGGCATGGATCCTCAGGCTGGGGCATGCTGGGAGTTGTAGGCCAAAAACATCTGGGGACCCAAGGTTGGAGAACACTGGTTTAAAAAAAAACATTTTGTCCTTCTGCATACTTGAGGATTTACCCAAGCATGTTGATACATCCCTCTTGTTACTCAGAGGCCCCAATCCTGTCAGCACTGGGCTACCCAAGTTTGCTACTAGAGGGAATGTTGATTGTTTACAAGATTCCATAGAGGGAGATAGGAAGGCAAAATTTTGAGTCCGATTACACCAGAAGCATAATGATTTGTCAGCCAATTCCTTTTTCAGGATAGTCCATCTCAAAGGCACAGGGCAAGTATTAACACGTTAAAATGACCAATACACAATGACGTAAGTTTCAAAATATCCGTAGAAATTTGGATTTTGTTACTCTCAAAGCAGAGGGCTGATTTCACTAGGTCAGTTTTCAGATATTGTTGAACGTTTTCCATACAGGATCTGAAACTGCAAAAGCTGCCCTTGCAGCTAGCTGTCCAACTTTGTTCTTGAATTTCTCAGGCCCACACAAAGCTCACTGCATACAAACATTAACTACAGGAAAGCTATTCCAAGACATGCGATGACCGCAGCTAGCAACTTTTGACTTCTGCTTGCTATCGTAACTTTTGACTTCTGCTTGCACAGCTATTGTAACTACCCAGAACTAGAAACGAGATCGGATATCGATCCAAGGGGACACTGCAAGGCAGGGCCGGTGCGTCCATTAGGCAAACTAGGCTGCTGCCTAGGGCGCAGGGCTCCAGGGGGCGCCACTGAGGCATGCAGAAGGAGGAGGGAGGCGGTGTTTTCTCCGTCCTTTCCGGCCTGACACGCATCCTACTCCGCCGTCGGTCTGCGCCCGGTGAGTGAGTGTGAGAGAGAAGCAGCCCCGTGGCTAGCTGCACACACACACACACCTGGGTACCCGCTCGCGCGCTGCCTGCCTGCCTGCCTGGGCCGGCCATTGTGTGCGCGGAGGTCCCGTCCAGTGGCCTGCCTCAGCCCGGCGCTGTGCTCGGAGCCCCCAGGACGCCTGGTAAGCCGGAAGGCAGGAGCGGACAGAAGGCAGAGGCTGCCGGGGCGCCAAGCCAGGCGGCACGGGCATCCCCCGCCCCCCACAAGGGCCCTCTGGCATCGGGAGAAGGGAAGAGCCGCTGCCGCCTCCTGGGATGAGTCGGGGCATCCTGGAAACACCAGCGGGGTGGGATGGAGGCGGTGGGGATTGGAAGCCTTGACTTCCGCATAAAAGGAAGAGTGACTACTTTTGCTTCAACGGAAAGAAAAAAAAACACATAGCATGTGTTTTTGTTTCATCTATTCCTTAGGTTAAAGCACCTCAACGAATAAAGTAACAGAGAACATTCTCTCAGAGATTAGTCGCCACTATTTTCAGCGCTTGTGCTGCAGCATTTCTTACACACATTTCCATAACAATTCCTCAAGATTGTCCATACGATCACACTCACAGCATGTTTTTCGTATTAAAAGGTTTCACCTATTTATATAATCCACACACACAAGTAGTTGCAGTGCGGTAGTTTCTACCTACTTGTTTGGGAAGGTGAGAGAGAGAGTGCTTCTTTGTTTTGTTTAAATCACACTACCTTGTCGGTTTCTTTGTTAAGCGTTTCTGCATTATACATCTTGGCCATCAACCAGCCTGTGCTGTAGTGTTAGGTGGATTGGTGTCTATATCTGACATGGGATTTAACATATCCCTGGATTATGAACATTCAGTATTGAGACAGGCGTCTCTCTAGCGGAACGTAAAAAGCTTTGTGGAGAGCTCTCCTAAGAAAAGTTCTGATCAGCAGAGTGACAGACAGAATGAACAAGGTTGCAGGAATTTATTTCATAATGGGCATAGGGCGGGCAGGCGGGCTCAAGTGGGAAGGGGGGGGGCGCTAAATATCTGATCTTGCCTAGGGCACCAAACTGCCTTGCACCGGCCCTGCTGCAAGGACAAGGCTGAAGTGGAAGGAAGAGCAGCAGCAGCAGCAAACCTTAAGAATAAGTTCAAAATGCATGCGGGAAGCCTTTATCACACAAAGACTACGGGTAAATACGGAAAGCAGGAAAACAGCGGCTGCTTTCTCTGAAGTGCGCCGGAACAGCCATCCTAAACATCCAAAGGAAAAGGCAACTTGCTGAAGCTGCAATTCTCTGCGTACTTGCTTATGTGTATGACTCGTTAGACTCACTGGGGATTACTTCTACGTAAAACAAGTCTAGGGTCACACTGAAATCCAAGGCAGATTTTCCAGAATACAGTGGGATGCCTTCCACCTGAACAAGCAAAAGGTTCATACTGCAAGTTTCACTATACTGTACACTCTTACTCCGAAGAAATCCTCACTGAATGGGCTTGGAGTGGACTCACGTCTGAGTCACTACGCACAGCTGTAGGCTGCGCAGCTTTTCGGAGAAGGGGCTCCCCTTCTCTCCGTCCGGTAGTTTTGAAGGTACTGCTGGAAAAACAGCAGGTGCCAGCCAGGAAATGAATGTGCAGCGACTTCGCAGGCGTATCACGAAAAACCCTCCTTCGCAGGCGCAGCATGGGAAAAGCGCCGGGGCACAGGCGAGGGGGTTGCGGGAGAGACCAGCGGGCAACCCTCTGAGTCATGCAGCTCTCCGCTCGCGACTGCAACGGGCGGGGAACGCGAGGGCACCCCCAGAGGAATAAAGGAACTGCCTGGGACTATCCGGGCGAGTAAAGGGCTCCAACCACCCTCCCTTCGCGGACCTCACCTGAATCATCTGCCACCAGCAGTAACAAGCAGTAGGGAAACTAAGAGGAGACTCCTTACCCGTCCCTGCAAGTTTCGTCTCCTCCCGACGCGAAAGAACAAGCTCAGCCTCGGCGGGGGAGGAGCTCCCAAGCTCAGCTGCTTCCTGCCCGTCCCTCCCCGCTCGGCGTGTCAATCACAGCCCTCCCTTTTGCAGTGCTGGGGCGGACCCGCGGGAAGGCTCCGGTCGTTCGCAAGCTCATAGACTCGGATTCCGTTCCGAGGGTGCTTCCCGACGAAGCTTTTGTAGTGTCATTGCCCTGCCTCATTCACAGAATTTTTAGGGGGCTCCGCTCCGGACGTGTCCTACTGGAAAGCACCCCAGGACAAATGCGTTGTTGGGAGACATGGGAGGGCTAGAAATTGAAGACACAGCATCAGGGGACGGGACGGGACACGCACGGTAAAGTTCCAAGCTGCACAATAAAAGCCTTGTCAGGAGGCAGCCATGCGAGCGGATGGCAGAGGAGGAGCCTGCCTGGCGCTTGAGTGGACGTGGAGGAGGAAGGGGGCTGGTGCTGCAGGTGCCCAAGCCAGGCAGTGCCCTAGATGGCAGCAAATGCAAGAAGAGACACCAGCGGAGGGGCGGCACCCGGGAGAGGCGGGATGAGTTCAGAAGGAAAAAAATGGCAAGATGCCAAGGAACACACACACACACACACACACACACACGTCCATGGGTGATTCCCAACTGGACCAGTTGTGCAGCTTCCTACTGTATTGCTGCTTGGTCACCTGAATGCAGATGTAGCATGTTTGCCATGTATTCTAACGTGTGGTAAAGGCTGAGGGCTTTTTCAAAGGATGAGGGTTTCCCCCCTCCTTTTTTTAAGGTGTGGTAAAGGTTGAGGGCTTCCCTGCCCCACATATTTTCCACATGTTTGGATGGTCATCTGTATTGGTGATGCCTGACTGGGTTTCCAAGTGTCTGACTCTGATCCTTTTTTTGTGTGTGCTACACTAAATACAGGCCTGTGGCTTACGCTGGCTCAGCTTGTCTGAGTGTGGAAAGCTAAGCAGGGTCAGGCCTGGTGATTACTTGGATGGGAGACCCCTGCTCTAGTTCCCTGCGTTGAGCAGGGGGTTGGACTCAATAGCCTTGTAGGCTCCTTCCAACTCTATGAAAGGCACAATCCTATGCATGTTTAGACAGGGGGGGAAATCCTACATCTCCCAGCATACCCCTGCCAGCCAGCCAGCCCAAATTCAGGTTAGGATTGCATTGTAAGGCTGTGTTAAACCAGCTGGGGAGTCAGGGAAGCCAGTAGGAAGCCAGTGGGGACTGAGAGAGTCAGGCAGGGTTGTGTGCTTGTATGTCAAAACAGATGGGAGCTCTGTGTGTGCGTGAGAGAGAGAGAGAGATTTTGCATCTACTGTATGTGTGGTGAGCTGGAGTGTGAGAGAAAAAGAGACAGGGATGAATGAATTGGCTGGCAGCGGGAGGGGAAAAGAGTTTGCCTTCTGTGAAATAAGTTTCTGTTTGCACTGAAAACTGGGTTCAAATGAGTTGTTTAATGTGTGGGGGTTCAGACTCCACCTCTACCTTGTACTCAGTCTTTTGCGCAAGTTATTTGTCCCTTGCAACGAGCCACACCTCCCATGGCAACTGTTTTGTGTTGGTGCCCAGGAAAGCTTCTCAAATTGCCAAATATGCCCACAAGTCCAAAAAGGTTGCCTTTCCCTGCTATACTCAATTGAACTTACTTCTGAGAAGGCACGTATGGGACTGCACTGTAAACAATTTGACACAGTGGATACAAAAGTACAATTTACACAGATGTTTAATCGTTGCTATAAACATTAAAATGAATTATTCTAAAATTGCAATTAACTGCAATTTTACTTTTATGCACAGGTTACTTTTACTTAATAATTGGTTGCAAACATAAAGTGTAATTATTCCTGCAATAGAATAAAACATATGGTCCATGATCCAGCCGAAGTTAAGCACTTTGAGTCCCATTGATTTCAAACTTTAAAAGCTAGTGCTAAAATCTCTTCCATAGAAAATGGGATTCCAAAGAAATATGTCACAAAGGGTTGTGTTTTGTTTTTTTTAGAAAACAAAATATCAGTATATTTTGGCCACTGTGCAACTTGAAATGTTCAGAAATTCAAAGTGCTATGCACTTTCATATGTTTTTTGATTAAATTTTCTCTTTTAGTTATGTCAAGAGATATTGTATACAGAAACAAATGAAAAAGAAGACCATCATGAAACAGGGTGTGGGTGAATTTCCTGGTATGTGGGATCTCAGGAGACTTTCTGCATGTGATATAGCATCTCTTCCAGAGTATTTTGGCATGCTTTTTTGCAGGTTGATGCTAAGCTGTTATCTGAGCCACACTAATTGGTGTTAAAGATCCAAGCAGACACTCAGAGCCACAGAGAGACCTCAGATCTCGGTAGAGAAGAAAGGAGGATATGCGCTGGCTCAGCGGATTGGTGGGGCCTGGCGCCAATTGGGAGGCAGCATGGAGCACTTCAAGGCGGCCAGAGGCGGATCTGGAGTTGCAGCCAGAGCTTGCTGAGGCGAAGTGCAGACAGAGTAGGCTGTTTGGAGCTGAGAGAAAGAGACCGTTACCAGCCCCTTGGCTACTTCAATGTGCTGGCCCACATTTCCCAGCAAGACAAGTGGGGAAAGAAGTAAGAAGCCCCCTCCCTGCTGTGGGTAAGTGGGGGGTCGCTGCCACTAGCACTAGCAACAATCACTTGGGAGGAATGGGAAGCCAGGTGCACGGAAGTAGTGCAAGTGATGTTCTAGGGTGCTTGAGATTGGTTGGCTGCATTGCTGCTGTGCTTACCAGTTAAATTTCTAATAGCTCTTCAGACTGTACTGCATCCTTCCTGGCTAGATAGTGCTAGCTGCTGCTCCACACCATGCATTTTGCATGCCCCCCCCCGCAATGCCCCCCCCCCGCTTCTCAATAGGGGCCATCCGTCAGCTCATGGAAGTGGGGGTTGGCTCCTGTTCTCTCCCCCCACCCCTGTAACTATGCTATTGGGCACTCTTTTTCTTCTTCCTTTCTAGGTAGGCATGTTGCACTTCTAGAGTATTGAAGGAGGGGAGTTATGGTGTTCTGAGAGACTGCAATCCTGGGGATTGGGGCCACTAATATCAGTAAATGTGCATAGGATTGGTCTTGTGAGCCTGTAATCCGGGGCACTTTTGCATCCTGCGCAATCCTGTGCAGGTTTAGTCGACCTTGCTTTCAGGAAATTGTGAGTAGGATTGCAGACTCTCTTAGGAGTAAGTCCCACTGAACTCAATGTTACTTACTTCTGTGTAAAAGAAACTCTGCAAGTGGTTGCTGGTTAAGGAAGTCCTCTAGGTGCTTAGCTGCATGTGCATAATTTGGTAGGGTGGCGCCTGGTGCCAGTTGGCCTAATCCATGCTGCTGCTGTGTCTCATCATCTTCATTGTCACCTCCAGGGGATTTAAATATTCTATATATAGAAAAAATATGTTTTTCCTTTTTTGAGCAAGGCAGGATTTTGCGCTCAGATTCCAAGCTTCTGTATATGCTATTGGGAAGGGTTTTTTAAATTATTATTATTTCCTTGATCTTGAAGATAATTCCTGAGGGATAAACCATGTTGTGTGAACTTTTGATTTTTCACTTAGGGCCCAACTACATTTGTCCTTATTTTGAAGGGAAAGCAGCAGATTGGTGAGGAGAGGTAAAAAGTAAACTGCAATCTCTCCTTCTTTTTCCTGTCCTGCAGAGGAGGCTAGAAAAGAGCAGGGGAGAGGCACACACACACCCCAAGCCAGGAAGCTCCTTAGAATCTCTTCTCACCCGACCCCCCCCCCCCAGTGCCACCTCCTCTTATGTTCTGCCACTTCTTCAGGGGTGGGGAGCACGCTCCTACCTCCTCTCTCTTGCTCACCTTATTTGTGCCCTTTGGCAGGGAAGGTTGGAGCCACAAATGCTGCCTAGAGCTGCTGCCTGCTAACTTGTCCTCTTCTTCAGCATAGAGGTGAAGCATAAGGTGAAGGAGCAGCCATTTTATCTACTCACCCACCCACCCACTCACCTGTCTGCTTTCTCCAGCTGCATGACATGGGGGGGGGGGTTTTTGCACCCAACTAGCCAGTTCTCCACATTACCCAGTGAGAGGGAATGAATGAGCAGGCAAAGGTGGCGGCGGCTGCTCCAAGGAGCATGCAGCTTTTACCCACTTGCTCCTTTTGTATGGGTAAACCCAATTCTTCTTCCCGCATTGTCCAAATAGAGACAATGAGCAGTGTTCATGTCTCTATGACAATGAGCTGGTAGAGCAGTGTTCTCCAACCTTGTAGGCCAAAAACATCTGGGGACCCAAGGTTGGAGAACACTGAGGTAGAGCACTGCAGAGAGAAAGGGCGGGTGAGCAGTTGGAGGGAGCAACAACCATCACTTGCCCAATCTTTTCTGCGAGAGAAGTAAAAGTGGAGTGATTGTGAGGTGGCAGTGGCCGTTCCTTCATGGAGCAGACACTGCTTTGCCTTTCTCTCCCTCTGGGTAGCATGCTTCTGGGTGTGGATAGGAAACAGTGCAAGCAAGAGAAGGCAGCTGCTTTTCCTACCTCCTCTCTTGCTCATCCTTTCTGGCCACTGGCAGGGGTGATTGGGCCCATGGTGCTGCCTTGGAAGCACCATGTGCAGCTGCCTCTGCCCACCCACTCACCTTTTCCCTCTGGGTGGTGCAGCATACAGGGTTGGCCATGGAAGGGTCAGCCACCTCATCCCCTCACTTGTTCACCTGAATTGTCCCTCTGGGCAGCACAGTGGTGAGGATTCTGCCCAGTGAGCCACATCCTCTTTGCTGTGCCACCCAGAGGGGGTGAGCTAAAGCAGGCTCAGAGTGGGAAGTAGTGTGTTTGTGTGTGGGGGTCAAGGGAGCATGAGTGGGGGCACAAGGGCATGTGTGGGAGAGGAATTTACCCTATGCACTTGACTATGACTAGCAGGTGAATTGTTGCATACAAGGTGGTGTAGCAGTTAGAGTGTTGGATTCCCAGGGAGAGATGCAGATTCAAATTCCCATTCAGCTGGCTCACTGGGTGACCTTGGGCCAGTCACCATCTCTCAGTATAATCTACTTCACAGGATTATTGTGAGGGTAAATGTGGAGAATCATGTATGCTGCCTTAAGTTCCTTGGAGGAAGGGCAGCAGAATATAAATGTAATATAAATAAAGAAGACTTGGTTTGTTGCAGCCTGTAGTCACTGGGTTTATGTCTTGATTCGGGGACCTGTGGTTGCTGCTGTGTAGTTTTTGGTTAGGAGTCTGTCTGTGCATGGAATTACACTCTGTTGCATTTGAGCTTTGCGTAGAAATGTCGCAGACCAGCTCTTACATTTCGGGGCACCATTCACAAAACAGTTCATAACACAAACATCCTGTCATTGTGCAAGCCTATTAATGCATATAATGTGATAGAAAAAAATCTTTATCCCAATTCAAACTGCAGGAGATAGAATTGAACCTCTTTATGTATTATAAATATAAATAAATAACTCAGTCTTTCATTCTGATCTCCCTTTCTTTGCTCCAGTATGGCCACTTTACGGGCTGAAGTGTTCTCTCACTGGGTTTTTAATGTTACCATTCATGATGTCATATTTGTGTCCACTTATTATTTTGCATAGAAACTGGTCTGTTTGCCCTATGTAGAATGCAGCAGGGTATTGCTGACAGAAGATGGCATATATCACATTGGAAGATAAGGCAGGTGAAGTAACCCCTGGTATTGTGAGTGGCATTAGGTAATAATGTTGCCAGAGTAGATACAGGGACAGAGTTGGCATTTGGGTTTATTGCAGGGTCTGATCCCTGTGTTTCTACCTTTATGTGGCCTTTTGCTAGTGAGTAGCTGTGCTAGATGGGGGGGGAGGATGGGGGGGGGGCAAGAACAGGCCTTCCACCCAAGGCCTGTGTGAGGGAAATGTCATTGTCTTGGATGGGCTGTAGCTCATTGATGATATGTTTGAGTGGTTTTAGCTAGGAATTGTAGGTTGTTGGAAAATGCGACTGGAAGATGTCAACTCTGAAGGGAGGGTTTTTCAGATGACTGCCCATTAAAGGGTTAAGGCAGAGTGTGTGTAGTCTGACTGAAGGGCAGGGGGCAGAGTTCAGTGGACTGAACTACTTGATTGAATCAGGGGAGGTAATGCTGGATGTTGCTTAGCAACAGGTTTGAATTCCATTCTAACACTCCTCTGACACGTTAGACCAGTCTGGAGTTAACTGACTTAACTGACTGCTTGCTAGGGTTTAGTAAGGAAGGATTGACTTTTGTGCTTTCCTCACCTCAGAATTGAATGAGTAACATTAAAAAAAACTGCACTTCTGTAACCATCAAGCTTTAGTACCTGAGTAACCGTTTGTTACCCTTATTTTTCTTTTAAAAGCATCTACTTACAAATACATCGTGTGTGTGTGTGTGGGGGGGGGTTGTCTGAGAACTCTGCTGCTGCTTTTGTGCTCTGCCATCAGGTTAGGGGCCCAGATCCAGGCATAGGCCTAGAATCAGTCAGAGTTCCAGCAGCTACAAGGCAGATCATTTTTTAAATACCTCAGGTTGTGCTGAGAAGAACAAACCAAGCCTCACAGAAAGAAGGGTGGGTCTTTCAAGGTTGCCACGGCGGCAGAGCTGAGAGGCATAGAGACACTTAAGACTCCACTTATCAAATTTGGAAGTTTAAAGTGGAGATGCTGTTAATGAAGGAAGAAGCAGTTTTACCCTGAAGTACAGACAGACCAGCAGAAAATGCTGGATCCTGGGATAAGCAGGATCAGCGTGCCATGTCAACAATAGGGCTAACACTAGAAGACAGTCAGCTGATCCACCTCAGAGGGAAGCAAACTGCAAAGGGAATGTGGGAAGCGTTGAGAAGAATACACCAGTGTTCCAATCTCAACACTAAACTGTATCTTTTGAGGAAGTTATATGGCATGAGGCTGAAAAAGGAGGAAGAAATCCTGTCACATATAAATGCCATGTTAGAGATTGTGGAGTGTTTGAGAGGAATTAGTGAGGAACTAAAACAGCCATATTGTTGTGCAGTCTTCCCGATGCTACAGTGCATTAGAAACCAGACGAGGTGATGAGTTGACTTGGAATACGTAAAGGGGAGATTGCTGGATTAAAGTAATTGCAGGAAGGAAAACAAAGCAGTGATCCAGAATTCAGGAGTCCTGCAGACAGATGACAAGTTTTCATCAAAAGACAGAGATGAGAATTTGTTTTAGATTTAAGAAGCAAGGACATCTAAAGAAAGACTGCAGAATCTGGAAGGCAAAAAGAAAACATCAACAAAGATGTGAGAAGGAAAAAGCAAGCACAGTCATCAATAGGTCTTGAGAGGAGTCCTGGTATGCAACTTCCAAAGTTGAACAGAGGGGCAGAACCTCTGGGTGGTGCATTGACAGTGGTGCAACTAGACATATGTGCAATTATGAAGATTTCTTCAGTGAGCTGGACTGCACTGCTTTGCAGTTCAGTGAGCTGGACTGCACTGCAAGGTAAACATGATACATTTTACCTTGCTGATGGTAATGGGCTGAATGTAAAAGGAAGGGGGGAAGGTTTTTTGAACTGACTGACACCATCTGGTGGTCAATCCAGGGTATTGGTGGAAGATGTTTTGTTTGTTCTAGATCTAAAATCCTTGTTAATATCTGTGAAACATTTAGCCAAGAAAGGACTGACTGTACACTTCTGTGGACGGACAAGAGTGCACAATCCAGAAAGGAGAAGAGATCATAGCCATGGGTATGGCAGGTGAGCACCTATACGAATGAAACTGAAAATGACAAAGCAGATCTGGTGAGGCAAGCTACGCAAGGTGTGCATATGAAGTGTATGCATCTATGGCATCGATGTCTAGGTCACAGGCACCCAGATGCAATTAAAGAGTTGGTGAATAAGAGTCTGACAAAAGACTTAGCAGTAACAACAAAAACAAAAGGGAGCTGGCTCTGAAGTAAATAAAATGCAAAAGTGCACCATGCACCAGAGCCAAAGTGTGTAAATATGACTATTCACATGCCATAGAGCAATTGTGTTGGTATAACCATATAATTGAAAAGAAAAGAAGAAATATAGCATAAATCTTAGGAATAAAAATACACTGATAACAATACAAATATAGGTACAGATTACAAGAATGCCGGCTAACAGCTTGTTTCATTATCTTAATCAGAACATTCAAAATTGTTTTCTTCCCAGTGTAATTTTGCTGATATTCTTCTTCTCATATATTCATTTGTGGTTCTTAAATGGCATAGAATGTAAAAAGAAATTTTTTTACAATCAAAACATTGAAATAATTGCATTTAAATCCACAATTATTAGGTAGGTACAATACATTTAGATTCACACCCTCCAGCAGAACAATGAAAAAATAGGGGTGAAGTCTCCAGGAGAAATATTATCAGGTACTCCAAGTCCTGTCCAAAAATTATCACAATTAACATGTTGTTCAAATGTTAATGTTTGAACACCATGTACACCATTGCCAAAAGCTTCACCTTCAGAAGGGGCGGTAGCAAGTACAGACAAGGTGCAATGAAAGAAAGACTCCTGAATTAATTAAGAGAATACAGAGAGGCCTAGTGAGGAGACAAAGGCAGAAACAGACGCCCCTGATCCAGATGACAGAGGAGAGCAGGCCGAGGAAAGGCAGCTTTGGAGATTGGGCCAGGTGACAAAAGGCATGCCTGCACAGAGACTCTCTTGTAAAGTGACAACCAAGACATAACCCAGAGATCGTCATCATGAACTTTTGGAGAAGATAAATTTCAGAGTGTGAACCATCTTTCGCTGAGAAGGGGTGTTGGAAAATGTGATGATGTCTACTCTGAAAGGAGGTTTTTTTTTAAAGATGACTGCCCATTAAAGGGTTAAGGCAGAATGTGTATAGTCTGGTTGAAGCAGGGTTCAGTGGAGTGAACCACTTGATTGAATCAAGGGAGGGAATGCTGGACATTGCTTAGCAACAGGTTTGAATTCCAATCTAACACTGCTCTGACAGTTAGACCAGTCTGGAGTTAACTGACTTAACTGACGCTTGGTAGGGTTTAGCCAGGAGGTTTGACTTTGACCTGCATGTTTTCCTTATCTAAGAACTGAATGAGTAACGCTTAATAAACTGCACTTCTGTAACCATCAAGCTTTAGTACCTAAGTAACCGTATTTATCTTTTAAAAGCATCTACTTACAATCAAGTCCTGTGTGCGCGTGTGTTTGTCTCCTCTGCTACCAATGAAAGAAAGAGACTCCTGAATTAATTCAGAGAATGCAGAGAGGCCTAGTGAAGAAACAACCAAGACATAACATCTTGAACGTCTGTGTTCACTCTACACAGAGACTCTCTTATAAAGTGACAACCAAGACATAACCTAGAGATCATCATCATGAGCTTTTGGAGAAGATGAACCTGGGAGTGTGAACTATCTTTCGTCAAGAAGGGGTATTGGAATATACGATGAGAAGAGATAAACTCTGAAAGGAGTTGGGTGTTGTTGTTTTTAAGTCAACAGCCCATTAAGGGTTAAGGTAGACTTGTAAGGTCTGGTTGAAGGGCAGGGTTCAGCTGTGCTAGTTGGGGGTGGGATAGGGGGCTTTAGTAAGTACAGGCCTTCCGCTCAAGGCCTGTGTGAGGGAAATTGTGGAGAAAGCCTGACACGAGTCTACATGCACACACACACACACACACACACACAGTCTCCGCCCAAGGGAGGGGGGCGAGGAGGGGGGGATGAAGTCACAGGAGAAGCAGCCAGACAGACCGTCATCCCCAACAAGGAAGAGTCTCGGTGGAAATCCACAAAACCCAAGGAAGGACCATCAAGAACCATCAAACTATCAGGGCAGTCTCAAAGAGCTGTAAAGTACCAGTACGTCACCTTCTTCCCGGGCAGGAATAAGCCCACCTAATACGAAGGGGCAGGCATAAGCCCCCACCTGGGGAGAGCGGGAACTCAGGGGTAGAAAACCCCTCTCCCTTCCGGTAAAGGGTTGTTGGGAACCCAGGGTACTTCGGAACCAGATTCGTCCTCCAGGCGGCAGCTGGAGTAAGCCATTCCCATCCCCGGATCGGCCGATCCGGAGCCAGACTGAAATTGACTAGCGTAACGTCTTTGATCTGAGGTAACTGACTAATTCCAATGCGCTAGCCTAGGAGCCTGTTTCATTGACAAACGCAGGGGTCAACTGAGGTTGTGTTGACATTGTAGCAGGACCGGTGCAGGGCAGTTTGGCGCCCTAGGCTAAAGCAGCCCTGCTCTGCAACCTCCCGCCCCCCCCGCCGCCACCGCCGCCACCGCCACCGGACCCCCCCCGCACGCTGCCGCTGCCGCCGCCGCCCCCCCACCTACCTTCCCAGTCCGACGCCTCCACCGAAAAGGGACCCCCGCGCTCTGTTTTTGGCCGGGGGAAACCAGAGCAACAGGGCTGTTTAAGCCCTGTTGCCCTGGTACTTCCCGCCAAAACAGAGCGCGGGCAGGGCTCCGGAAACAGCACGGAGAAGGTAGGTGTCGGGGGGGGGGAGGCGGCGCGGAGGAGAGCTGAAGCGAAGCGAGGTGGGGGGGAGGTGGCGCGGGGGGGAGGCGGCGCAGAGGCGAAGTGAGGCGAGGTGGGGGGGAGGCGGCGCGGGGGGGGAGGCGGCGCAGAGGCGAGGCGAGGTGGGGGGAGGTGGCGCGGGGGGGAGGCGGCGCAGAGGCGAAGCGAGGCGAGGTGGGAGGCGGCGCGGAGGCGAGGCAAGGTAGGGGGGAGGCGCCCAGGCTCGGCCCCACCACTACTCCGGGCGCACTTACCTGGCTTTCTCGGAGAGGAGGGCGCCGGCAGCGAAGAGGAGCACAGCATTCTGCGCCCTCTTCCGCTACGCGCCCTAGGCAACCGCCTAGTTGGCCTAGCGGTAGCGCCGGCCCTGCATTGTAGAAAGCTGTTAGTTCCGTTCCGTATCTTGTGTAAACAAATAAAAGCCTTATTGGTCATTTAAAGGGCTCTGGTTTCCTCTTGTGTGCGCGAGCCTCCCAGGCGGTCTTCAGCGCTTGTACGGGCTGTAACTCAGTGCCGGTTAACCCGTTAAGCGCCGAACTCACGCAAAGGATCCAGTTGCTGATCCTTCACAGAAATGTTATTGTCCAGGATGGGCTGTAGCTCATTGATGATATGTTTGAGTGGTTTTAGCTAGGAACTGTAGGTGACAACTAGTGGTATTCTGTAATTTTCACTTCTAGGTCCAGCTGTCTGGTAAATTATTCCTGAGTACCAGTCTGGCCTCGTTTGTTTTTTCACTTGTAATGTGAAAAGATGCCTGAAGTAAATTCTTAAGTTATTATGAGTCTCTAAGTCTGAACAGATGTAGTTGTATCTTAGGGCTTCACTGTAGGCAATAGATTTAAGTGGTGTATTCTAGGTGGAAGCTGGAGCCTGGAAGCATATCAGTATATGTACTGGCAACTAGGTTTCCAATATGAGCTGGTGCTTATATACCCATTATGTAGTTGCACAGTAGTATCCAGAAAGTGGACCTGTTGCATGGACTGGTCTAGGCTCAGGTTAAAGGTGTGAGAAAGTTATTGAGCTCCTGGTGGAACTTCTCATGTCTCCTTTCAATGAGTCCAAACATTAAAAGACATTATGTATCTTGGCTTTTGGGGAGAGGAGCTGAAAAAAGGCATTTCCAAGTCAACCATGAAGATGTTGGCATAATGTGTAACCATGTGAGTACCAATGGCAGTGCCATTAATCTGAAGATTCATGTTCTTTCCGAAGCTGAAATAATTGTGGGTAGTACAAAGTGTAAGTATGTGTAGTGGTGACTAGGTTTATTGTAATCTCATCTGGAGTGATATTTCTTGTAGTCATTCTTTGTAGGGGATGCTGGTATAAAGAGCCTCAATATCCAGGGTGGCTAGGATGGTTTTCTCTAGGAGGTTGTCAATGGATTGTAACTTCCTTATGAAGTCAGTGGTGACCCATAATTAACTTGAAGTATTTGTGGTATAATTGTCTGAGAAGGGAGTTCATATAACCAGACACCCCTGCTATGATAGTACCAATTGCTGAAACTATGGGGCACCTAGGATTGCGTATTTTGCGTAGCAGATAGAACAGGGGTCTCAAACCATTTTGAGCCCATTAACACATTTGAAGTTTTGATAAAGAGGCATGGCTACCGCCACAAAATGGCTGCTGTGGGATGCATGGCTAGTCACAAGATGACTGGCATGGGAGGCATGGCTAGCTACAAAATGGCAAGAAGATAAGTCAGATCTGGTAAATCAGAAATGAATCATCATGACTTTGTGTGATTATATGGGATCTGCATAAAACCACTATGAAATTAAAGCTTACAATGCACATACTGTAGAGCAGTGTTTTCCAACCTTGGGTCCCCAGATGTTTTTGGCCTACAACTCCCAGCATGCGCCAGCCAGCATGCTGGGAGTTGTAGACCAAAAACATCTGGGGACCCAAGGTTGGAGAATACTGCTGTAGACTACACAGCAAAAATTACAGATCTAGTGCTTGCCATGGCACAAAAACATGTATCCAGGGCATGGATCCTCAGGATTTTTACTTGGGATGCTAGCCATCAAGTCACAGAACACAGCAGTGATCCATTATTTGATGGTAATGGGCGGGGGAGGCCCCTTGTAAAAACCATGGGGATCTATGCATTGGATCTATGCTTTTACAACCATGACATCATTGGGAAGTGCTGGATCTGTCATTTGTACGGTTCTATGATCTGTGATTTGATGCTGGTTTTGGGTGGGGGTGGGGGAATCCTGTGTAAAAATCATGGAAATTCAAGAAAATCTGTTTTAATTATACTGGATTCAATAAGGGGTAATGGGGGGAGGGGAAGGGCCAAGTATGGCAAAAATATAGTAGAAGCCTAGGAGTTGGAGGACATGAAAAATACATTAAAATTGGAGCTTAAAACAGTGGGGAGTGAGGAGGGGGAGTCGCCTTGATACAGATGGAAAGAGCTCTGAATGAGGAAGTCAGATTTGGGGAAGGGGAGAAATCACACCCCAGACTCCTTAACCTCAGTGGATGAATCACAGGAGGGCAGTTGTGCTGGGCATGTGGTGTTCAGTTACCGTACTTGCAATCCTAGTGATTGTGTGTAAACAGAGTGGATGGATGAGTGAGTAACTCTACTCTAAATTAAAGAATGGTCTGACTTCAATATCCCAATGACAGATGTAAAGGGATAGGCAGGAGAAGGGGGCAGCCAGCATCTCTTAACTGGCTAGATTTTACAGTTCTACAAAGAAGGAGGCTAACGCCAAAGGCTGCTTCCTTCCTTTCTGAGGCTGCAATACTATGCATGCTTACATGGGAGTAAGTCCCATTGAACTTAGAGGGACTTCTGAGTAGACCTACATAAGATTGTTCTGTGTCCATCCCATACATTCACCCCCATCCCTCCCACTCATTCCCACACAAGTTACATTTCCCCTCACTCCCACCAATCTGGCAGCACATGCTGTTGGGGGCACTGGAGAATCTCAAGAGTTGGAGCTGTGAAGGAAAAAAAGGAATGGAAAAAGACCACAGGCAAGAGGGGAAGGAAATTGGGGGCAGGAGGAAAAGGGGAGAGAAAGGCAGAAGAAAAGGAAATAAATAGAAGAGCATGGTGGGGAGGGGAGAGGGAGGGGGCAAAAGGAAGGAAGTGAAAATGAAAGGGAAAAAGATGAGAATGGCAAGATCTTCTGGAAAACCTGCCTGCAACAGTCTCAAAGAGGGCTTTGAGACTGCTTGTTGACAAGGAGGACTGCAACAATTATTGCTGCTCTCATCAATATGAAGCAGCTATTAAAGGAAAGCTTGTCCACTCTCTAGCTCTCCCCTGCCTCCTTCCTTCCTCTCACCTAACTCCACACAATCACGCAACTGTAAGGATGGTGCCTGCCACACAGCAGCCCCCCCCCCCACTTATTCAGTCCTGCCAAGCCTTTAGTATTGAAGAAGACAGCAAAGTAGAGAGTGACTGGGTTCAGACAACACAATAACCCACACTCAGGGTTAAGTGTGGGTTGTCATTGAACTGTGGGTTGTTGTTGAACTGTGGGTTATTGTGTTCTCTGAACCCAGCTGCGATAACAAATTATGGTTTGTTAATCACGGACAACCCAGAGTTCAGAGCCCATCCCTCCCAGCCTCTCCCCAGCCCCAATGGCACAGTTTCTGTCATGGTTTGCACCCTTCAGGTGGGGGGGGGGACGGAGGGTTAAAGAAAAGAAAAGCTGTGCACAGCATCAGGGAGAGAGCAGAGAGCCAGGCACATTGGCAACCCCAGAGATAGAAGATGCTTGGTCAAGGCTGCTGGGGTGTGCCCATGATGCAGCTTCGGTTTTGTATATCTGCAGGAAATTCCTTCATCAGATTGTGCAGTTGAAGATAGGGGCCTGTAAAATCTGGTGTTGGAGAGTTTCCTCTCAGCATCCTGTATGTAGTCCAGCATGTTCATTACACAACAACAGCTCCTTTGTTGGCTTCTTTCATGCATGCTTAATTATTCGTTGTTAATTGTTTATATGGAGGGATAGCTCAGGACGTGGAGCTATGGCCCCCCTATATTTGTGAGAAATCTGCCTTGAAAGAGGGAATAGCGTTTTCAAAACTCTTTTCTTATTAAAAAGCTGCTCAAGACAGACGACTGGAGAAGGGGGAAAGCGTTGCAGAAATTTAGTTATTTAAGCATGGCGGCTGCAGTGCTCTGTGTGATTGGAGTGCAGTAAACCACACTGAACTTGGCACGAGTTGCTTTTGGGTAAACACAGATTCAGGCTGTTAGTTGACATATGAAAAGGCTGTTGAACCCATTAGATTGAGTCACAAGTTTACATGTTGCTGGCAAAATATGCTGCATTCTCTTTTCTTTCTCTGCAAAGTTAGCCAGAGTCTAAACAATGAATAATTTGTGCAGGCAAGACTCATGCCCATCCTAGATTCTCATGAAATAAGTAGGTGTAATTGTGCAGGCAAATGCAACATATATCTTTTCTATAAACACTTACCCTTTTCTGAGTAGTGCTCTCAAAGAAGAGAGAGCAGAAATGGCCAGGCACAACCTACTGTTGGCACAGCTCAAGGATGTCTGTTGGAGCAGAGGCAAAGCCATCTTGCATGCTTTTTCTTAAAAATAACTAGATAGCTCTCACAATGGGGAAATGGAAGAAGTGGTGTCCCCCAAGGATCTGTATTAGGACTGGTGTTTTCTTAACTTGTTCATAAATTATCGAGGTCAGGGCTCATTTAAAAATAGCACCCTCCTGCCCATGTTCCCCAGCAACTGGTGTACACAGGCATACTGCCTCTGATACTTGAGGTAGCATATAGCCTTCAGGTCTAACAGTCATTGATAGCCTTATCCTCCATGAATGAATGAATGAAGTAATACGTTGGATTGCAAGTAACCCAGTCTGCGAGCGTTTTGCTCGCTCGGCCGGCGCCTTGCCCTCCTGCGCAGGCTCCCGGGCGGCCGCTCACTTGGCCAGTGCCTCGCCCTCCTGCGCAGGCTCCCGGGTGGGCCCATGTAGAGGTGCGGCGTGGCGAAGCCGCTCGCTCGGCCGGCGCAGCAGGGCGAGGCGCCGGCCGAGTGAGTGGCTGCCTGGGATCCGGCGCCCACGTAGAGCCATCCCGGGAGAATTGATCATGGGGGGGGGGCTGCGCAGAGAGGCGAAGTGCCCCCCCAAGGTACGCATTACGTTTTACAGTACATCCTATAATCACATTTACAGTACAGTATATGATAAAATGATTAAAAAATCACTTTGATATACGAGTGTTGGATTACAAGCACGTTTCCAGAACGAATTATGCTCACAATCCAGGGTATTACTGTGTGTGTGTGTGTGTGTGTGTGTGTATATATATATAAATCTCCTTTTAAAGTCATCCAAATTGGTGGCCATGACTATTTCTTGTGGTAGCGAATGCCATATTTTAAATGCACTGTGTGAAGTACTTCCTTTTATCTATCTTGAATCTCCCACCAATCATCTTCATGGGATGACCTTGGGTTCTATCTTTGTTATTGTTATTACCGGTATTTCCTTTTCTATACTGCCCAACAGCCGAAGCTCCATTATGAGAGAGGGAGAAAAATGTCTCCCTGTCCACCTTCTCCACATCATGCATAATTTTCTATACCTCTACCATGCCCCTGTTACTCATATTTTTTTCTAAACTGAACAATCCCAGATGTTGTAATCTTTCCTCATAGGAGAATTGCTCGAGCCCCTTGATCATTTTAGTTACCCCTTTCTGCACTTTTTCCAACTCCACATTATCTTTTTTTGGGTACGATGACAAGAACTGTACACAGTATTCTAAGTGTGGTCGCACCATAGATTTGTATAAAGGCAGTATGATATTGGCAGTTTTATTTTCAATCTTGTGAAGGACTGCCAACCGGTCCTTTACTCAAGACCAGAGATCAAAGGTGCAAAACTGCCAGCCTTAGCTCTGCTGTCTTGACTTGATTCTCTCAAGGCCTTGCCCTTGGTCTATACACTGGATTTAGCACTGAACCATAGAGGAACCACACACACCGTGTGGGGTAAAACCAGGAAAGTTCATTTAAGGTAAACAGATTACAATGAAAGGTGGGGAATGAGGGAAGAGGGAGAAAGGTGGGGAGACACTTTGGTACATACAAGTAGAGCTATAAAACAACAAAACTAGTTCTTTTACTATATAACTACCCAGGCACTTACTCTCTTTACTTGGGGGTTGGTCCTCTTTAGGGCTTGCTTCAGCAAAAAAGCCCTACTCCCGCGAAAGCGTGCAGATAACAATGCAAACCAGAAGCCACAGCAGCAGTATAGATTCTCCCCCCCTCCTTTCAGTAGCCCAGCTGTCTTTAGCCAATCAGGATGAACTTCATCTGGGCCAGGCAGGGGAGAGGGCTGGTTCTTTGCTCATGACTAGAGGGCTTGAGAACATTTGCATATGAATAGCTGTGGCACTGGCCGTCAAAGACATGGTAGACTCTGAGGTGTCAGGAGCCATCAGAGAAACTATGTACATTTTGCATTTCCCAGCCCCCAGCTGGGATTATACTCGTTTACACGTGCAGAGGTGTGTGTGTGTGTGTGTGTGGTGCAAGAAACTCTGACACTTTTTTCTTCACAAATCCCTTTCCTAATTATGCCTGTATAATTGCCTTTTTCACCACAACCCCAAGATCTCTTTCTTGGTCGGATCCATTAGCTCAGATCCCATCACTATAAATAGTTGAAGTTGGGATTTTTTGCCCCAATGTTTACACTTGCTTACACTGAATCACGTTTGCCATTTTGATGCCTGTTCTCCCAGTTTGGAGAGATCCTTTTGGAGTGCTTTGCAATTCCTGTCTGTTTTAACCACGCTAAATAATTTGGTTGCATCCACAAACCTGGCCATCTCACTGTTCAGTCCTAATTCCAGATCATGTATGAACAAGCTGAAAACCATTGGTCCCAATACAGTCCTTGTGGAACCCCACTGTTTGCATCCCTCCATTGGGAGAATGTATTATTTATTCCTAATCTCCGCTTTCCTTTTTTTTTTTTTTTTTTAAACCAGTTACTGTTGCATAAGAGGACCTCTTCTCTTATCCATGACTGTTAAGTTTGCTCAAGTCACGTTAAAACCATGTGCTTTCCAGGTGCCGTTTTGTGCAAATTCCCTTGGCAGTTAGGGAGAAATACGCAAATCATGGTCCATCTTACAGACGAAAGTCTGCCCTCCAAAAAACTTGACTTGGCCCACTTCTGATCTTCAGATCGGAAGCAGGCAGGAAATCTGGCAAGCTCAAATGGGCCAGATTTCCCTGCTTCAGTACATCCCTAAGAAGATCATAAGACATTGGAAGTGGCCTTATACTGAATCAGACCATTGGTCCATTTAGCCCAGTATTGTTGACACACTGACTGGCAGTGGCTCTCCAGGGCTTCAGGCAGGAGCATTTCGAGCCCTTCCTGGGACCTTGTGCATGCAAAGCATGTGCTCTATCACTGAGCTATGGTCCCACCTGAAGTCTGGCCCAAAGTACATTTAAATGCCCTCTTATAGCTTGCCATCTTGTCCTGCCCTTGAAAAACTTCTCTCCCCACTTTTTTCCTTTTCCCTTCACATCCCTTCCCTTCTGTCCTTTGGCTTCAGGAAAAAAAATGTTCTTTTATAAAAGCGCCTTTCAGGAGCAACTGTCTTACTTTTCTCATTTGAAATCCTTAAGGCTATATCTATGGTCCTCTTCACAAACTACATGGTAATGGGTGCCAATCAGCCATTTGCTCTCTTCCATGTGAACACTTGTATTCTTCTCATATTCTTGTGTGTTGCACTGAACATACACATTAACATTGTAATGTGTGAAGGAGCAGGCCTAAGAGAACTTCAAACAAAGCAGCAGTGACATTGATCAACTGGGACAGAAATAAGTGGTGGTATTTGCCTTACAGGTAGTGGATTTGTCATCTTTTGTTTGCAGTCTAGGTATCCTGTCTATTTTTAGATGTTAAGCATATGCTAAGCTTCTTGGTAACGAAGGACAGCTTGTTTCTCTTGCAACCTTTTATGAGCTGAGTTCTGGTATGTTCCCTTAGGGTTTTTTTTTTCTTGGACTGTTATTTTTTAAGAAATTCAATGTGATTTTAGAACACTTCTAAGTTCTATAAATTAAATTTCCTGCCTTAAATCATGCGCTACCATACTGACTTGAATATAAGCTAGTTGAATTCCCTTGAGAGACTTGCCAGACATAGCTGTTAGAAATATCAAGGGGAAAGTGTGAAAATATTTTTTTACAGGGATTTGATAATATATAGTGATTCTGATGGTAGCAGGTTGGTGTTAGGAGTCTGGTTTACTCCATCACATTGGACTTTGTACAACATTTGCTAGTGATTTCTCGATTCTCAAAGTACTTCCATGAACTGAAATGTCAACTGTGGCAAGTCTTTGCCTATATCCAGATTGCACCACATGCACATCCTGTAAACAATGAAATAATGATTGTAAGTTGAGTTTTGTTGCTTGTTACATGCCATTAAAAAACAACAACCTATGCTTCCTACTTCTCTGAGAAGTTCCAGAGGCTCCACTATACAGGTAGAGTGTTAATGGAGGAAACAAGGGATTCTTATAAGGCAGCAGGTGTGTGACATCAGAACACAAGGTGCCTTCAGCTGCCTCTCAGTGCTCTCTCTCTGCCTGCCGCAAACTTCTCTCTCTCTCTCTCTCTCTCACACACACACACACACACACACACACCTCTCTGGTGAAGTGGACAGAATAAATCATTTCAGGCCCAAGGGCCAAATTCGAATCTTGGAAGGATATTGAGAGACCACATTCTAACAGGGGGCAAGGCTAGAAGCAAAGGAGGTGGGGCTGCTCACAGTGGGCAGGGCCATAATTTAATTTAATTTTTACAATCTGCCTTAAAAACAACAACCCTAATTTATAGTAACTACGATTTTACTGCGTGTGACCTCTGCCTCCCCTTACAGTCTTACACTCTTCCATTGTTGAAATGTGGTTTAGTGTTATGGCTGTGGTCTCTTCATGGAGTTACTGTGGTGTAGTGATTAGACTGGTACTTGAGAGACCCAGGTTCTAGTCCCCACTTGGCGATGAAGCTCATTGGTGTCTTTGAGCCAGTCACAGACTCTCAGCCTAAACTACTTCATAGGCTAGTTGTGATGATAAGATGGAGAGGAGGAGGAGGATCATGGACACCACATGGGCTCCTTGGAGAAAAGGCGAAATATAAATGTAATGGAAAAGTTCCAGGAAATGATCAAGGGGCTGGAGCAACTCCCTATGAGGAAAGGTTACAATGCTTAGCGTAAAAAATATTTAGCGTAAAAAAGGGCGAGTAAGGGGAGACATGGTGGAGAAAGTGGATAGGCCTAATACTAGAACCCGGGGTCATCCCATGAAGCTGATTGGTGGGAGATTCAGGACAGATAAAAGGAATTCGCTACCACAATTAGTAGTTAAATACATAGTTATAGGAAAAGAGAACACTTACTGCAACCAAGAAAGTGAGAGCCCCGATCAGATCAAGGCAGGAGCGTGGAACCAGGAATGGCCAGAGGTCATGGTCTTGTCCCCCCCCCATGTGTTTCTGGCTTTTACTGAGGGCTTCAAGAAGGTGCTGGAACATGGGGAAAAGTCAGAATGTATCCCAAATAGTGTTCCAGCTTGGGGGCAGCAGGAAGATTAAAGTTGAAGAGGGAAAAAACCACCCGTCCCCCAGCAATCGCTGGTTGGGGATCCTTACAGAAGATCAAAGTGAGAGTAAGGTAAGTGGGCAGTGATGTTGGCAAGGGGGCAGGGCAATCTAGGAAGGTTCCATGGGCCAGAGGTTGCCATAAGACTCTTTGTTGGTTTTGCTGTATCAGACTAACAGTGCTACCTCTCTTGAAACACATACCTGCCCCGTACCTTAGCTTGGGGTCAGGGTCACCTTCCCCAAACTCTGATGGGTATCACATTCAAACAAATAGATCTCTTAACCATTAGTTCCCATTACTGAACTGTCAAAGAATCATCCTGTGCTATTAACCAGCCATCTACCTAACAAAGGAAATAGCCACCCAACAACAGTAACACCATTCTCTTCTATAAATGGTGTTGCCTACCTGCTACCTCCACATATGACCAGTTCTAAATCCTGGTCTTAAATTTATTCTGGAAAGGGGAATGAACTGAGAGATTAACCAAAAAATAAATAAATCTACAAGCCATACAAGGTGATTAGTCTTTAGTTATTCACATAATAAAAATATTTTTAAAATAGTGCTCGCCCCCCCCATAAAAGAAGAGGGTGGCCTTCTTATGGGGAAATAACTTCTGGGTTCTTTCCCCATAAAATCAGTCAGCAGGAGCAGCAGCCAAGACATGCCTTGGTATATGTGTTGGTGATCCCAGCAAGTGTGATCGCCTAAGTGTGCACAGTTATTTTGCGCTTGGGGAGACATGTTGGGGGTAGCGGAGTGATTGTCGCCTGTGGACTTGACAGATAACTATCTATGATGTGGAATTGTGGGATTTTAAAAATATTATTTTTGGGGTCTTTAAATTTGCACAAACATGGTTGTAATTATTTTATTTTATTTTTTTATTGGTTGTCTTTCACAAGTCTGCCTATTCATTATGCATTCCCGTTGTAAAAATCTTTGTCAGTTTCATCCTCTCCACGCACTACTTTGTTTAGCCCAGCAAAGCCATACTCTGTGTCCTGTACTTGTCAAAGAACTTGTCAATTTCATCCTTCACTTATTACATTCAATGATGCCTGAATAGGGCGTATGTGTCCCAACTCCATGAAATCTGTCCATCCAGGCTGGCTCCTACTTCCAAGAAGATCCAAACAATGGCTTCTAACCAAAAAGCTTTATCAGAAAAGATGCCAGCCTAGCAAACTGGCTTAGAAGTACAAAAGAAGTGGATTGCAGCAGAGTCCATCACAAAAGAAACAAACTTAGTTAGAATACCAGCCATTATAGGAGATTGCCCTACTGTTGAGAAGTTGATTCTAAACTGGAAACCTCTCCTCCCTTCCAGACTCAGATTACCCACACCCACACCCCTAAGGTGGTTCCTTATTCTGAAGGGCCAATCTCTTGGAGCACCTGACATTCCTCAGCTGGTCCATCCTCCTTAGCTGACATCTAACCCAAGGGTTAGTGATGCTTGATTCGCCCTCCTCCTGATCAGAGAGCTCAGATTGCTTCCCCATGGAATTTGACACTGATAGATCCTCCCTGACTGTTGGGTCTAACTCTAAGTCTGCTGACCTTGGGGCACCAGCTGCAGGTTCCCTCCCCTCCATCTCCTCCTCTGCATCGTCCTCAGAATCTGTTCCCAGATCCTCCTCTGTAGGAAGAGTGGGCCCAATCCCTACAAAATCTTACATAGGGAGTCTCCATGGTGAGAGCAAGAAGATGGCCAGATTTTAAAGAGTGCCACTAAAAATTGCTGAGATGTCCTTGAAATTTACCCTTGCAATGTAGTTTTCATGGTTTACATCCATTTTTTGCACACCCGTAATATACCTCCAGTTTCCCTTTTGCTGATTTAGATCCCATCAAAACTGCCCAGAAATAAAAAGCTGTTTGGCTTCTATAAAATAGTCCTGGAATCCTATTTTGCCTCTACTGCATCTTCAATAGAAATATTTAACATACTAATATGAAAGCAGATATAAAATGCAGATATAAAAACAACTGGAATTCATGAACAATTGTTTGTGCGTAATATGGGGTGCGATTTCTATAGTTGTAAACCTTTCACTGTTGTTCTGATAATGGTGCATATATTTCAGTTTTAATTGAGCAGTAGTGGTTTTAGTGGCCATTTTGGATTTTTAAATTTCCATTTTCTCAGCATCACGGGGTCACAGAAGCCTAGTGTATATACACCAAGGTATGTTGTCACTCAACTAACAGATTTGGTTCCATACCAGATTGTGTACTGATTGTGTAACCCTTAAATTTCAATTTGCTGCCATTTCTCGTATTTTTTCAACTCAAGATTCTAAGTTTGGGATAAACCTTAGGCCTCAAAATGTATCAAAACTGGTTCAACAGTGTGGTTCCAAGGGCAAGTACACACTGTGAAGTAGGTGGTCAGTCACATTGGCTGTCATCCTTCCTTTTAGGATCAATGCTGAAGTGTGCTGCTTCGGTAGAGGCAGATTTTGATTCAGCAGGCCAACAAACATTACAAAAATAATAATAACTCAAGCAAACAAATTCCCCTCAAATATTCCCCAAACATGGGAAATCTTCCTATCTAGATCTGCCTTTTTGTAACATTTGCTTTCATTGCGTTGCACCAGGCTGCAATTCTACCTGCCCAAGTAAAATATCAATATGGCAAGAGGTATTCCAATAATGCTTCTTTATTCATTCAGTCATCAGAGAAGACATTAGGCCCAAAATTGCTGTTCACACTAGACATAGGTCAGGTATTATTACTACTACTACTACTACTACTACTGCTATTATTATTATTATTATTATTATTATTATTATTATTATTCAGATATCCACGATCCACCAGATGTTTGGACCGAATTTTTGGAACCCCACTGCTCGGGTACAACCCAGTACCTAACAGTCAGTGAGGTATCATCTGATTATGCAGCTAGTACCTAGTAGTGCTACTCTTTGTAACTGCTCTATCATGATCTTATCAATACCAATTGCACTCAAGTGTTTTTTCAACCCTTTTGGATGATGATGATGATGATGATGATGATGATGATGATGATGATGATTGATTACATGATAAAATACAAATAACAATAAAAACATCATAAAACTTCATTGCAGAAGTTTTAAAAACTAAATTAAAAAAACAAATTTAAAATGACTTTAACTAAAACAAGTTAATACAGCTAAGCTTGCAGCTGATGCTGGCTCAGCTTGTCTGAGCGTGGAAAGCTAAGCAGGGTCAGGCCTGGTTATTACTTGGATGGGAGACCCCTCCTCTAGTTTCCTGCATTGAGCAGGGGGTTGGACTTGATAGCCTTGTAGGCTCCTTCCAACTCTATGTTCTATGAAATCTATAACCCTGCCCCCTATGTGCTATTTAATATCTGGCAGACTCTAAATTGGTTGTTTTGCTATCCAGTCAATCTGCAAGCATATTCACTGCAAGTATTATCTTAACCTGGACCAGTGTTTCAGATTTGCAGAACTTTCACCCCCGTTGTGAATTTCCCTATAAAGCTGGTAGGTTTTAATTAAATCAACCATTGTATTTGCAGGGTTTTTCTATTTCCAAAGGCAAATGGGGTGCATGTTTGACTTCTTAAGATATATTGTGAAAAACTATCTTATACCTAATTGTTGGCATAAAAGCTATTGCATATTTATTTAAAACACATAGGGCAGTATCCAGTGGGGTGCTTATGCCCCTGTTGTTTCTGTTCACCCTGCTAATTCTGTTCTGCAAGTGGCAGCTACCACTTGCGAAACAGAGATTTAGTGCTTCCAGGGGCAACTGGAAACAAGAAAAAATGTTCCTTTCTGGAACGAGGCAGGTTGGGGGGAGTTCACAGGAGCTCCGCCAACCTGTCCCGATCTAGAAATGAGCATTGCCACTCATTTCAGGGCTTCCTTTAGGAAGGGTTAAATATCTGTTGTGCAAGCTGTGAGTCCTGCTTGTGCAACGGAATTGGCAGAACCCACTGCTTGTGCAACAGACTCAACGGCGCAACAGAATCAGCGGGGACATAAGTGGCCTGTGGGATACCTCCCATAGGTATGATCTAACGAAGCTAAGCTCCTTTCAGTCCCATTAATTGCAATGGAAAAGTTAAGAGCAGTATTAAATCTGCTCCACTGGAGCAAATGAGACTGAAAAGTGCTCCACTCTGGCTAGATATGTCCATTATATTAATCTGATGCTTTCTTTGGTCAAACAGTTAACACCCATTTCTGTTTTGTGTTTCTTTTAGAATATGAAATATAGTGACCATGATGACAGCACATGGTTGTGTATGGGATGGCACTGACTGCTACTTGACAAGTGTGCAGAACTGCATGGCAGTTGGTATAACATCCATGTAAGTATCCTTACATATTTTTTAAGCTATGCCGAAGAAAAGCTGCACAAAGGGAGAAAAGTCTGACATGGAGGTTGAAGCTGTCCAAGCCGGTAATGAGGAATTGTGGATTAAATTGACCAACGTCCAGACTGAATATCAGCAGGAAAAAGGCAAGGTATGTAAACCTAATATTACACAGAGGTATGTCCAGTTGAACAGTGACCAGCTCCTTGACACTGCTGAGCCGCAGTGGGACGTACAGATACAAACTTGTATATTGTACTTTCACACCCAATCCTATTTCTGTGTTATGGGAAGGAAATTCTCTCTATCTGTGGGGGAGTTCCTCAGTGGGTAAGTTAAGTGCTAGATTGCAGAACTTAGTTTTTTTTTTAAATTATTATTTAAATTTTAAAATCCATAAAAACAAAATACAAAGAACAGAACCAAACAAGCATACATTACAAAGACCAAACGACATTAAACTAAAAAGGTCTTCCAATTTTTCCACAACCAAGTATAAGTAACATCAAATCTTCTATATAATCATTATAAAGAAATTGCTTTCTTTTTTCTCTTAAGCAATATATATATATATATATATATATATATAAGTTCCCCCCTCTCTTATTTATCAACCTCACAAATTCACAAAGCCTCGAAATCTTACAGCACTTTACTCCTAAACATAAATAATAATCCTTCTACTTGAACAATATTTAATATTTCTACTTACCGTATATTTAATGAAAATATCTATCTTCTTTCCCTCTATTTATAAAAACAAACAGCCTAGCTTTTATTTCATTTTTTTTAAATAGTTTCACATTTCCACATTACTTCACAACCCAAATTTTAATCCACATTTAGTTAGTTCCTTTCCATTAATCATTCTCAATACTAAGTTTCATCCAGACTCATTACATTTTTACCAATAACCAATTATTATTCAGATTCTAGTTCAATATTAAACCTTATTCTTATTTTACTCAGCAACTAATCTTTTTTCTAATCCCATCCTTCCTAACTATGCCCCCTTCAAGATCAAAGCCACCACATTAATGAAAAGTACAAAGAAAAGCCACCTCACTCTGGAGAAGTTCTCCTTTCTCTCAAAGGGGTTCCTCTCACCCACCCCTTTAGGTTCAGATTTATGAATGTTCTTTTTGGATCACTATCAGTGATCCCTTTAGATTTCTCCCACTTGGATTCCTCCCACCAATCCATTTGGGAAACTGAACCCTCTTACTTCTTTCATAAGAACTTCCCCCTTCCACCAATAGTCAGCAGTTATCATAATATAAGTCAAACCATTTATTCCATCCAATAATCAGCAAACCATTTTTTCATAACATGGGTCAAACCATTTATCCCATCCAATAGTCAACAAACCATTTTCCCCAATCAAACGCAGTGTTCACAATATGCATCCTTTTCAGGCTCATGTTCCACAAAAAACTTTTTTTCCCCTTGTGAGCCCCCATAGCTGGCTTCCTCCAAATAGCCCGGCAGCAATCAGCTTCCCAGTTCTCTGTGAATGGCTTCTCAAAAACATCTTCACTGTCCGCTTCAATGGCAATCTCCTCCTTTTTGCTTTCTCTCTTTGAAAGTTCCGTTTTTATCTCTCGTAGCACATCAATCTTCCAGTTATTCTCCCTGTTCTGTTCAAACTTCACAAACGATCAGTCACCCTCAGTATCGTCCTGGAATTTTTGATTTATTTTTACATTCTGCACTTCTGATTTCACCAACCTCTCCAGCCATTTTTTTTTTAATACTTTAAACATCCCCATTAACTCGTTGGCTAGCTTCAGCCACAATTAGTGGTGGGGCCGAGCCTTGAGTCGGCTGGAGGCTCGCTCCGGGCTCGGCCCTCCATGAGCGGCGGCGGCCCAATCTCGCTCTTCAGAGCGGCGCGGAGCGTTCTCCGCACCGCTCGCGCCGCTCAAGCTGCCGCCGGAGAAACCCCCCGCACGCCCCCCCGCCGCCAGACACCCCCCCGCCCCTTGCCGCTGCTGCCAGGACCCCCCTGCTGCCTACCTGGTCCTGCACGCCACCGCCGGAGCCACCTCCGCCACCGCCGGAGCCACTGCTCCGGCGCGCTGTACCCCCGCCCGCACTCTGTTTTGGCGGGAGGAACCAGGGCAACAGGGCTTAAACAGCCCTGTTGCCCTGGTTTCCCCCACCAAAAACAGAGCGCGGGGGTCCAGCACGACGGAGCAGGGTCCCATCGCGTCACTTCCTCCGCGCCGGAAGTGACGCGACGGGACCCATCGGACAGCCGAGGAAGGCTCTCCGCTCTGCGGAGAGCCCAGGTAAAGCCCACGTGGGTGGCTGAGAGCCCGCACAGACACGAGCAGGCCCAGTTCGGGCCTTGCTCCTGTCCGACGGGCTGCTCGGCTACATCCCTAGCTTGTCTGTGACGCAATATAAATTTAACAGTCTGCTAATACTGCTTTATACTTTTCTAAAATCCAAAGTAAAAAGAGTTACAATACCTCTTTCTTTCTCATTTCAAAGCACATTTGTTGATCTTCCGATTATGAAGTTTTTGAAGCATATTTTCTTTTTAATATTCCAGAGAAAAGGGTATTTAGTCCTGATTGTGGATAAAATTTCTCTTTGTTACTAATTGGCAATAAATCTTTAAGAAATGGAGTTGTCGATCTTCAGGTTCTTGAGAAAAGAACTCCAGACACGGCGGTGAGCGATGATGGATACTCCCACTCTCTACCCCTCCCCGAGAGAAACTGCATCCGCCCAAGCCACTGCAAAATAACTCACAGAGAGAGCATTTAGAGATATGCTGGGAATCACTCTTAGATCATCCTCTTATTCCGAGGAGATTACCCAGCCAGGATAACCTCTTCAATGGATTTCACGCCGTGTCAGTCTCCCCCAATTTCGAGGAAGCATCAGTTCGACATTTTAAACTCCACCCGGAAGTCCTAGATTGCTGAACTTAGTGATGAGAGTAGACAGTAGAAAGTAAACTGGGAAGTGGAGACAAAGCTTCAGTAAAATTCTGACAGTAAAAAGACATGGGAAAAATCGGAGAGTCAGCATTTCCTCACGAGAGCATCAAATATCCCTGTCAAACATTGTTCCCCAAATGTCCACACCAGTTTCTATTTGGGTGGAAAAGGCCTGGAGCTTCCCCTGTCTGGGAAGACAACTGTCCATTTCACTGGTTTGGATTTATTTATTTGAAATATTTTTATGCCGCTCCTCAGCCAAAAAGGCTCCCAGAACGGCTTACATATAATTTATAATCAATTTAACAAGACAGTCCCTGCCTGCAGGCTTACAATCTGTGAGGTCTTTTGGAATGGAATCCTCTAGTAGCAAGATGAAACTACTCTATGTTATCAAAATAAAAATTATCTTTGTATCGTGATTTTAAAGGTTCCATGATGCAATTTTTAAAAAAGATGTTAAACAGCTAAAAACAGTGTGATACCAGGACCTGATGAAAACAACTGCCTTTTTTTTTTGGTAGGGTGTGTGTGTGGAAGGATGGAAAAAGTGCTGGAAAAAATCAGCTGAGCGGCAGGGGCAGTGAGAGATTGCTGGGAGGGGAGCTGAGCAGCAGAGGGGAGATTGCAGGGAGGTGAACAGGCCTGTGGCTCATGCTGGCTCAGCTTGTCTGAGCGTGGAAAGCTAAGCAGGGTCAGGCCTGGTTATTACTTGGGTGGGAGACCCCTCCTCTAGTTTCCTGCATTGAGCAGGGGGTTGAACTCAGTAGCCTTGTAGGCCCCTTCCAACTCTATGAATCTATGGATCTATGGAGGTTGTATGTTTCTGTATATGTGTGTGTGCAAGAGAGTGTGTGGGTGTCCCTGCCCACTGCCAACGCTGGCCCCACCCACTTTGGTTTTGCTCCCGCCTACTACTGGCATACGGCCCTGGAAGATTAGCCAGAAGGGAATGTGGCCTGTTACCAGGAGCTGGAGCAAGGACTGGCAAGCCTGTGTTGGGGATGTCATCTTAAACGCCTGTAATGCTCCCTTGCCTGGACTTATCATGGTCCTTGATCTTTGGTCTGCCTTGACACCTGTACCGTGGAGATTCTGACATAGAATCTATTGTTGGACTGATCTCTGCCTGTTTGTGTAAATGCTCGTTTTGTAACTTTCTCCTGGACCATGTCTTGAATTGCCGGCAATGTTTTCTTGCCTGCATTTAGCATGACCCTTGACCTTGACTTGTATTCTGAATCATAGAGATCCCAACATGGATACTATCATTGGACTGATGTCTAACATGGTTGTAGTTATTAGCTTTGAACTGTTTCTAGCAATGTTCCTGTATTTTTTGCTTAAGTTATATAATTTATAAAAAGTGGTAACTATTAAGCGTTCGTCATGAGATTTGCTACAATAAACTGTCTCACTGATTTTGGTGTTCTGTGCCAGAGTGTGTGCCAGAAAAATGGGTGATAACTTGGCTTCCTGCGCTTCCTGTCCTGTTTCCCCCCCCCCCCGCCGCCGCCCCAATTCCTCTGCCCATAAATATGGTGGAGAATTTCAAGAGGCCATTTGGGGCAATCTGCAGCCCCCCTACAAAACAATCCAGCATCCCTGCCATACCATATGCATATTAACTAAATAACTATGTTTGTTAAGGCTGTGGCCTTTCACAGCTGTAATTTCCTGGCATTTTGGAGCTTGGGTGAACATGTTCACAACAGGTTAAACTGAAAGGTTTTTGTTAATTGAATTATTCAGAGCTCTCTGCTGACCTTCTTGTGCCCACTGAATCTCACCCGCCTGGTTTGATTGTTCTTGCATTGCTACTTTAGACTGACATGCTGAGACACTTTCCTGTCTCAATTTTAAGTGTTCTTACTGCGGCATATTGACCCTCCAGACTTGCCATACTAGGAAGTGCCTGTGCCAGCTCTCAGGCAAGGGGCTCTCAGTTTCTGCCTTGCCTGCAGCAATACCCTTCGTGGCTTTTTCTCAACAAGCTTTATTTCTTTAAAGTTTTATGGCTGGTTGTGCATCCCCTGTGTGGCCTTCTCTTCATGATTCACTTCATTGGTGATGTGGATACAGAGTGTATTCTTATGGAGAGAGGGGGCACACAGTTCTACTGAAGCCTGGATTAAGCTTTCACCTAAAGCTTTGTGGAAGTCACTACAAGATGCCCCAGGTAAGTGTGCACATTGTCTGGATTATGGCTGCATGAGGGTATGTTGAAGAATATAGTTTTTAAAATAAGCTTTTTTCTTTTCTTTTCTTTTTTTACATGTAATGATGCTAAGTGTGGCTCAGCTTGTCTGAGCGTGGAAAGCTAAGCAGGGTCAGGCCTGGTTATTACTTGGATGGGAGACCCCTCCTCTAGTTTCCTGCATTGAGCAGGGGGTTGGACTCGAAGGCCTTGTAGGCCCCTTCCAACTCTATGATCCTGTGATCATCAATGGGACTAATGCTAAGCCCAGGTATGCCCAGAAGTGCTCTCTCACTTTGTCCCCCATCACAGCTGATTTAGCATGTTAAAAGCGGGGAACTGCCTTTCCCACAGGCAGCTGGTTGGCCACTGTGTGTATAGAATGCTGGACTAGATGGACCTTTGTCTGATCCAGCATGGCTCTTCTTATGTTCTCTTTGAGTCCTACTGATGGTGGTAAGGATACAGTGGTTACAGCAACAATGCTGTGTGACACTTTTTCCATGGCAACTAACAGTGTTTCATTTAGCTTTTCTCTTCCCACTTGTCTCTTCCCCTCCGGAGTCCTGTCTGACAAAAGGGGGGGGAAAGAGTTAAAAACTAAAGACAAGCTACTGCGTTGATTGGTAAAAACAGAAAAAGTAACCACCACCACCACCCTTCAAACTGTCCAAGAGTTTTAAGAATTTTGCAGCTCCTGGGAGAGGGGAAATCAAGACAAATGCAGGCTACCCAATTCAAAACTATCAGTCTATCTTTTGATCAGAAGTAGTAGGGCACCAGGAGCAAGATGGCTTGGGTGGCTTTTTTTTGTTTCTTGAGGCGGCAGCTGTGTTTTCCCCTCACAGTGTACCTCTGAATGTGCCAGGGTGCTGCCTGGAAAAACAAAGATGGTGGCAGCAAGCATGATGGTGCTTCGAGATCTCTGTAAGTTTCTCAAACCTACCAAAACAAAATCTTGACTTGAATCTTAAAAATGATGAACATTGGGCCCCAGTTTTGCATTTCTGAGAATGTGGTTGAAAAAGCAAAAAGGCATTCTTCACCCAGCCCTACCTGTTTCCAAGCAGATTCAGGCCTCCCACCATCACTCAGCCAATTTTTTTCATTTACAATGCAATAATATATGTTTACTCAGAAGTAAGTCCCACTGAGTACAATGGGGTATACTCCCAAATAAGCGGGCATAAGATTTCAGTATATTATTATCAGAGAGAGCATAACATCTGGGGACTATTTATTAATTTGAAAATGGGTTTAATAATAAATAAATAAAGTAATAGTACTGAAGCATAATTTCCACATGTTGTAAGTGTGCTTTTAATTAATAGTTTTTTATGAACAATTTGCCACTTTAAACATTGGAAAGTTTAAAATATGGCCTATAAACATGTTATTTAACTTGTTTTATTGTCAGATGCTTTGAGGGCACTTGTGGCTGAAAATCAGAATATAAAATATTATTGTAATTATTGTGTGTGGCAAAGCTTGAATCTCAAAATATAGGATTTTCGTTGTGGGCTCAAATATTGTGGACTCAAAAGTTGTGGGCTCAAAAGTGGAATTCAATTAGTATTTATTTAGCACTTTGTTGGTAGTCCAACTTTAGATGTACGGTACTATGTTCAGAAAATCTTCAGATATGCATCTAGTGTTTCATTTGTACAGTAAGCATTCCAACCGTTGTGTACATTGATACTATTCCCTGCTTATTTGTGTGTGTTGGTGCTCCAGGTGAGTAAACTGAGAGAGAAGCTCCAGGAAATAAAACAAGAGCGAGAACAGGATCAGCGCAAGCACACAGCCTACATATCTGAACTGAAGGCAAAACTCCATGAAGAGAAAATTAAGGAACTCCATGCTCTCCGGGAAGTACTGATTCGACAACATGAGCAAGAAGTGGCTCGTATGTTGAAAATAAAAGACAGTGAAATCCAGCGACTGCAGTCCATAGTGAATATGTTGCGGGATGGGGCAGCTGACAAAGTTAAAACTGCCTTGTTAAATGAAGCCAGAGAAGAAGCCCGGAAATTGTTTGATGGTGAGCGTATAAAGATGCAGCAGGAGATTCTAGAACTGAAGTCAGGGAAAAAACAGCTGGAAGAAGCCTTGAGTAATATGATGCAGGCAGATAAGATGAAGGCGGCTGACCTGCGTATAGCCTATCAGTCTCATCAAGATGAGATTAATAGGATAAAGCGTGAATGCAAGAGGGACATCCGCAGGCTGGTAGGTTCACCCAATTAAAATGCACCTGTTTTATGCCTAATTAGCGATTCCAATATTAGAAGTCTGTTTTTAATTGTGAGAGGAAGAACTGTGTATAGTATCACAACTCCTTTATTTCCCCCTCCTTTAATTTGTAAATCAAATTAATTTTAATCCCCTCATGTAATTATCTTTCTGCAAAAGTAGGACATCCTAGGACAGGCAGCCCCTCCCATGTATTCCCAGAGGCAAGGCCTATTCAAATCTTCTTTGCCCTCTATGGGGTGGAACGCCTCCAAGTACTGATATTATCTCCTCCAAGAGAGCAACTTTCCTGGTAGCTCCAGAGCCTTTGGACTACTGACTCTCGGGGCCCTCAGTTTAGTTTTTCTTTTTCATTCCTTTCAGTGACCCAAACAAAGTCAGTGAGGGTAAGGGGTATTTTGGAGGGAGAAAAGCACCTTTTTCTCTCTCAGATGATCAAGTCCTACAGCGACAAGGAATGGGAGCCTGGGTGACACAGCCTCATGAAGTAATTAGCCTAAGCTAGTGTTTTTGGGACATCAGGGAAGGGTGTTCAAGCAAAAATACCATCAAAAATGCCATCTAGTGCTGAAGAAGGGACAGAGTGTCTGCACAACACAAAGGTTGTGGAATGGCAGAAAATTGTATGGTTACAGTGGAGAAGAAAGAAATATTTATTTATTTATTATATTTATACCCCACCTTTTTTCCTGCAAGGAACCCAAGGCGGCTTACATAATCCTCCTCCTCCTCTCCATTTTATCCTCACAACAACCCTGCGAGGTAGTTTAGGCTGAGATTCTGACTGGCCCAAAGTTACCCAGTGAGTTTCATGGCCGAGCAGGGACTAGAACCCGGATCTCCCAAGTCCCAGTCCAACACTCTCACCACTACGCCACACTGGCTCTATAGTAGTGTTGCGAAGATACAAAAGTTCTCCTGCCCCACTTTTTTTTTAAGTAAAGAGATTTGGGTTTTTGGTATACATACCACCCACATTGACCCACTAAATTGTTGATAACAAGTGCAGAACCAGTGGACTAGTCAGAGATATGTGTGATATATAGGAATAATTCCTTGTGATCTGAAAAACAGGTGCCCCTGCCTAGGCCTACGATTTCTGAGATCTCTCTACCTCTTACCTGCTCTGATCTCATTCCCAGGGTATTCTGATAAGGTTTTAGCTCTGACCACCCTTTATATATCTCCATATCTCATTTCATCAAGTAGATATAGAACACTACACTACTTGCACAAGTAAGGAGTGGCTTGTCTAGGTAACACGAGCTAACTAGACAGAATGGGACAGGCATTTAAAAAAATCCAATTGGCTTTCACCCCTGTTGCAGAAGTGATTTGTTGTTTTAAGCTTAACAATGAAACCCAGCACATATTTTCTCAGTCATCAGACTCTGTTGAATGGAGATTACTCCCAGGTATTTTGTTTTCAATAACTCATTCACTTTCAGTTTGTGTATAGAATGAGGGAGTACAAAAAGTGTGCATATGTGGATAATTACTGGGTTACATGCAAAATGCTGGGAACAGTCAAACTGAGGATTTTTTAAAAGTATGTGCTTTTTTAACCAGACAGGGTTACACCTGGTCTTTTGAGTTTATTTTGCTTTAAAAAAAATTTACACAGAATGCTAAATTCATAGCATAGACTTGTATAACTGGATTAAAATATTATACTAGATTTAAAAATAAAGACAAGCTATCTGCAAAACTTAATCTTTTGATATCTATTCCTATGACTGATGTTATATTGATCAAATTTTATTTATTACCATTAATGAATTAACTGAATCTGAGCTGCTACATCTTCCTGCTGATTACTTTTCTTTATGTGGTAACATTGCTTGAGATTATCTCATTTTCATGAGTTCTGATGCCTTTATATATAAAGATTTTCATTTTCACTCTTTAAGGTTGGACACAGAGCTCTAATCTTGGAGATGGAGATCTAATCTTGGATCCTCCTCCCTGCCGCTGCGGAGAGATCTCTTCCCCACCCATCGGAGATCTGATCTTGGGGGGGAGGGGATTGGGGGCATGGTGTGGGAGGAGCACACTCACACCATGGGATTGTATGTTTATAACATATAATTGTATAGCTGGATAAAATATTGTATTACATTAAAAAAAAAATATCACAGGATCCAAAGCCATCCCAGTACTTGACCATACTCCTGTCAGAATTTAGACCAACCCTGGAGCTGGTCTAAATTCATTCCCTCCCATTGTTCGCAATGAGGGAAATAGCTTTGGGGGGGGGACTGAGAGGAATATCAGTGAATGCTACTCTTCTCTCCCTTCTGTCCTGCCAGCAGGAGCCCATCAGGTCATTGGATGTGTCAGACACTGCAGCCTCGGAGCGCTCTGATGTCATCTGTAGGATTGCCCCGCCCAAGTATAATTTACATTTTTCATCTGTATATAGTAGTCTGTAGGCTCTTTGACTGCAGAATTCAACATGTTTTCTAAATAAGTGCAGACATCTGAATAAGTACAAACTAATGGATCATTAACCATATGATCAAAGGGTGGAAGTATTGCCTAACATCGAGAGCACATAATGCAGGCCACATGCTGAAGCTAAGCAGGTATGAGCCGGGTCAGTGCTTGGATGGGTAGCTGCCAGGGCTGCTCACATCTGTTCTGCATTGAGCAGGGGGTTGGACTCGATGGCTTATAGGCCCCTTCTATCTCTACTATTCTGTGATTCTAAATAATTGCCATCCTTAGGCAACACATTGTTGAGGAGCATCAAAATACATATAGCCAAGATCTTCTCTGGGCAACTTTTGGCCCTCCAGATGTTTTGGCCTACAACTTCCATCAGCCCTACCCAGCATAGGCAATGGGAGTTGCAGGCTAACTATCTGGAGGAGCGCAAGTTGCCTACCCCTATATAGTGATGCTTGGGAAAAGAGTGGATTTATATCTGTGATAATTAGATTTTGAAAACTATTTTTTCATACCATCACTTAAGCTAAAGATCTTCAGATGCTAGGTCCATTTTTTCACAATTACTGTGCATTGCCTATTGCTAACCTTTATGGAAGTGGATCAACAGTTCTCAAATTCATATTTGGATATTAGTAGTAGGTGATCACTCGTGACCGAGTAAGATTGTCTTCCAGGATAAAATTACAAAAAGAAAATTATATAAAGAGGAAATTGTATAAAATTGTGTAGACTCTAGCGATGGGTCCGTAAGTGACTGTGGAGGTCAATTCTAGATCCACACAGCTTCCCACAGTGAGGACACAGGTTACCAGATGGAAGATGGTCCTGTAAAGGATTTGTTTGACGTGCTTTTCGCTTAGCACGTTTCTCCTTTTCACCTTGTACTTGGGCTTCTTCAAAGTCCATAGAACCTTTGTGAAAGGCCAACCTCCAGTTAAAGCGTTCATGGGCCTGTCAAAGGAAGACACTAAACAAAAAATGGAACTAAAATTTTATTCTTTTTAGAAGATGTAGAAGAGGTAAACCAGCTAAAAATCCAATGCTACTTCCACCTTGGCAATACTTCTATGATTTGGCTACCATGAAAGCTAAAGTTTTATTGGAAGTCTTTGAAGAAATTAACACTTTGTTGTTGTTTTTGAACTCTCTTTAAGATGGATGAGATAAAAGGCAAAGAAAGAGTTATTCTTGCTTTGGGAAAGGATCTTGGTGCCCAGGCAGGCCATACACAAAAGCTGCTGCTTGAGAAAGAAGCACTGGATGAACAACTTGTTCAAGTCAAAGAGGCAGAGCGATACCATGGTAGCCCAAAGAAAGAGCTTCCTTCTGGAGCTGGAGATGTCTTTGAACTTGTAGGTTGCTTGGTAAGAGAAACAAGTGTTTTTCACATGTTTATCATACTTTAGTTAATCTAATAATGTGGTTATTCTAGCTAATAGGTGGGAACAAGTTATAAATGACAAAAGTACAAGTAAATTACAAGTAACATGAACAAGCAAAATACAAGTAAAATGACAAAATAAAAGTACAAATAAATTGCAAGTAAATATTGTGGAAATGCAGCATTACATTTTGCATCCATCTCCCAAAGGACTTTATTTGCTAGTAACATTCCTTTTCGCTGGGTTTTTACAGTTATACTCTACATATATATTTCAGCAGAAAGCTTCAGATACCCAAGAATTGCTGGAAACTATATTGGCAAAAAAATTGAGTCTACAAATGCATGAAGATTAAATAAACCAATACAAATTTCCCTTAACCAATTTTGGAACATTAGCTGGATTTTTCAAACATGAGAGTAAATTTATATTACACTAGCATAATGGGGGAGAAAAGTATTTTGTGAGACAGAGATAAGAAGATGTATAGCTTGGGTGGTGCAAACAGTACCTGCTTTCAAAAGCACCTCTTATCTCAGTTGACAGTTCCCTGCTACCCCTCATCCACTGTCAGAATGCTGGAAGGAGCACTGGAATTCCTCTCAAAACACTGGAGTACTGGCAGCATTATAGCTTCAGAGTAAAACTGAGCGTGTCTGAATTAACTTTGCCAGCTGTTGCTGCCATAGGCTTTTACGGAGCAGCAAAACCTTAATAACTTTTCAACTGCTGCTCAGAACTTCACCAAACCAATGAAAGGCACACCGATGGCCTTATAGGCCCCCTCCAACTCTACTATTCTATGATTCTATGAAACCTGAATGAAGTACATCCATCAGTAGTTTTCACCAAATTTGAAAGAAATATACGATATCCTGAGCTTGGAGTAAAAAGTACAAATGTGTCAATTTTCAGCACATTTTAACTTGCTCTACCTGTGGCAATTTTTATCAGATTTCTTTGTAATTTTGCACAACCGTAGAACTCATCAGGTAGATAATGGATGCCAGGTTTCCCATTATTAGCTAAAGAGGCTTTTAGAAGCAGTAGAATTTGGAGGCTTACAATGGCGTAACCTTTTTTTTCTTTCTTTTTCTTTTTTGCTACTCACCTTAACTTAAGGGGTACTCCTGTCAGCTTACAGTTTACAGTTACAGCTTATTACAGTTTACAGCCCCCGCAGTCAGCTTACAGTTTCTTTTATTATCTATAGTCCTTTATAATATTTGTAGTTCTTATAGTGCTTGGTTATGTTGTCTCAAAGTAAAGGCATGTTCTCCTGATTTTTTATCTAAAAGAAATGACATTAGACTGGAAACTGGAAAAGAAACATACTTTAAAGCTACTTGATGGAAGTTCACTTTTATAGGTAGTACCCAAATAACCTGTCGAACTTCAGTGAAGGGAAAAAAAAAAAGGTTAAGAGCACAATCCTATCATGTTTAGACAGAACACACACACACACACACACTGAATTCCCAGTATGCTGCAGCCAGCATGGCTGGCTGAAAGGATGCTGGCAGTAGGAGCTTTTTCTGTCTACATGCATAGGATTGTGCCCTAAGATACTTACTGCTTTCCTTTGCCCTGACTCACTGCAAACAGTACACTCAACAAGCACTGACTCACCAAGCTCAACTCAGCACCCCCTTCAGCTTGGCATCCTGGGCAAGTACTCAGCTCACCCTTGCGTAAGGCCACCCTGACAGTGGCCCTCTCTCATGTACATGCATGCAGCAATCCTTTTTTATGGGCGCAACGTACATGCATGCACACATGTGCGTGTGCACACACAACAGTACACTTCTTCTTCTCTCTCTTATGCTCACACACACACACAAGATGCCGCCTCCTTCTTCCCAATATTGGCTTGGAAAGCAGGCTCCACTTTGGCCTCAATGTGACAATCAGATTTGTGCTGCATCACCCTGATCCACATCATTTCCCATTTAAAATGGGTTCTTTGAAACCTCATAACTTTAGGAATATACAAGGGATTTTCATCAAACCAGCAAAAAGAGACCACTGAAATACAGACACACACACACACACACACACACCTGTTTTTTACATAAACTACCTGAGGGGGAAATTTAAGGTATATTCTCCTTCAGCAAAAAAAAAAGGGGGGGGGAGGAAAAAACATTACAAATGATACCCTCAAACCTCAATGAAAAATATACAGCAGACTATAATTTTATACTATTTATAATAAGTTTTTATGCTAACATTAGAATTATACAGTATAATTCTATAGAATAGTCATCTTTCTCCTAAAATTAGGATTATACCATAGAACTTGATAAAATAGTTTTCTTTCTCTAGTGCATTTTAATTTCAGAAATTGCATTTTGGATTATTGTCATATTCCATTTTATGTACTTATATGAAATGCTTATTGGTATTCATGTCCATTATATGCTTTCCAGTCATGATGCAACCCCTGCTACATCATGTACAGTTTCATGTACCGGATACTGCTTTGTTTACAAATATCCAATATCACTTTTCTATTAAATGAAATTCTTGACAGCGTTGTGCTTTAATGCAGTTTTCCATTTTTTAAAAAAATATATATTTTAAAGGAGCAACATATGGATGAGCGAGATGTACGGAGATTTCAACTAAAAATTGCAGAGCTCAGTGCTGCAATACGGAAACTAGAAGACCGAAATACACTCTTAGCAGATGAAAGGAATGAACTGGTAAAGTAACTAAGAAAGCAATTTTAAAACTAGTACTGTGCCAAAAATTGTTCCCACATTTTTTTCAACCATTCTGATAGAAAAGAAATTGCTTTAAAAAAAAATTCAATGGTGAAGAAAATTTGAACTCTGCCTCCCCCTTCCAGGGTCAGAGCACTGTCTCCAACCTTCGGGGGGCGGGGGGGAATCTGAACTATCCTATGGTCCCTGGGACGCTTGCTCTCTAAAGAACCCTCATGTTTTTGGTCTGTCTTAGACCATCGAAACCCTAGAACCATTTAAGTCCAGATCATGCAGCTCTAAGGCTCTGCCAGAAGGGGCAAAATTATCAGCCAGCACCAATTCTCCAATCCTATATACAGGCCTGTGGCTCACGCTGGCTCAGCTTGTCTGAGCGTGGAAAGCTAAGCAGGGTCAGGCCTGGTTATTACTTGGATGGGAGACCCCTCCTCTAGTTTCCTGCATTGAGCAAGGGGTTGGACTCGATGGCCTTGTAGGCTCCTTCCAACTCTGTGATCTATGAAATCTATGTTAGCGCCGACTCCAACTCCTTTCAGAGGTTTCCCTACCCAATACCTTCAGGTCCATATATGGGAGATTGTGTCTAAGGGATCTGGGATGTGAACTATCAGATCTTAGGTACCGTAAGTGTTTCCATCAGATGGTTTTCTGCAGATTCATATGTATACATCATTCCCAGATTTTCTTATAGTCAAATCCAAAAAGTGAAAAAAGGTGGGGTATAAATATGATGATGATGATGATGATGATGATGATGATGAATTGAAGTGCATGTCAAACTGAATATTAACACCTATACAACTGACCCATCTGAAAAAGTTATGTAAATCTGCTTCATTCCCCCTCCAAACAAAAAAAAAAACACATCATCAAGATACCTGTGCTAGCTGATCAGATATTTACTGAAAGAATTTTCAGAAGAAACAATGTCTTTGTCAAAAAATATCCATGTACAAATTGGTTACCTCCAGAGCCGTGGGGCATCCCATGGCCACTCCTTTAGTTTGCCAGTAAAAATCATTGTCAAATTTGAAATAATTTTTACATGGAGCTATCTCTGCCAATAAGCCCAGATTTAGTGTATGATGTATCACTGCCAGGACTTGGGCCTGCAGTATACTGGTTGAAAAATAATTCTCATTTTGAATTTTTGTGATTCTTATAAATATTTTTCCACAATTCAATTTAACTAATGAAAATAAAAGGTTACATGCAGATTATCAATTTTAGAAATGGAAGGTCATATAACTGGTGATGCAGATGGAATAATCATGACAACATTCTCTTGTGTATGTGAAATCTATAGTGATTTTTGCGTAGAGGGAACATGAAAGGAGAGAGGATGCTCGTAAGCTTCTGAGTTTGGAGGCTTATGAGCACCAAGGGCGCAATCGATAGGATTGCACGCTAAGTAAGTAATTTATTTCTACCCTGCTTTTCTTGCCGCAGGGCACTCAGAGTGGCTTCACAAAAAAATTATAAAACTGAAAATATATATAAAAAACAAAACAAAAAACACTGTGATAAATAAACTAACAAGCATACATTTAAAATATAGTTCAAAAAATAATGCAGTGTCTGCATGGGTGTGTGTCTTCCAGAGTTGGCAGTGCATCAGTAGCCAATATACCAAGGCTTGACAGATTGGCAATGGATTTTAGCTCCAAACAGAGCTGAATATGAGGAGATGAGCATTTGCTGGTGTGATGATTTGGGATCAAAAATCTGCGCAACTGTAGGAAGGGTTTCGTCTTATATTAACTTGCATCACAGCCCTTCTATCAGCTTTCTGCCAAGTCAGAGCAGCCATACGCATTGCATTTAATTAACACTGTCATTGACTGAATTGGAAAAGTCCATCTGAATCTGAAAGTTGCAAAATTTTGGACTATAAGTACAGTGTTGTATATAGAAATACCTAGGAGCAGAATATGTCAGATACAGTAAATAGAACAAAAAGGAAATGTGATCTTACCCGGTAGCAATAATTTCAGATCATATTGATCCAATGAGGAACTCACTTAATATTCAGGCTACTTTATTTTTTACCTGTCTGCAGCTGAAACAGTCTCGAGAGTTAGAAGTGCAACTTAAGCCACTCGTAGGGAGGAACAGAAGTCTGATTAAAAAGAATGAGAACCTGCTGCAGAGTATACATAGAATGGAAGAAAAAATTAAGAACCTCTCCAGGGAAAATGTGGAAATGGTAAGTAGTAATTTACTTCTCATCACAGTTTCTGATCAACAGTTCTTGTTGACTTAGAGCCAAGTGGAGGTACCAACAGAGGTATTTGTAAGAAGATTTTAGGAGCAGACCCACCTGACTCAAGTGTCTGAAATCAGCAGTTCTTTTTAATGTGTGAACTAGCATGGGCAGGACAATCCTATGGTCCAGCCTAAGATGGTCATTGCTACACCAGAACTTCGACCAGTGTAACTTAGATGCTCTCCCAGCAGTGACCTCAGAACTGCAATTATATTAGTGAAGAGAGCTAAGATAGCAATGGCAATGACCACTCCCACAGAGCTTCTAGCTATAATATTATAACGCAGTAGTCACATTGTTGCTGCTGGTGGTGTCCCATATTGCTCATATATGGAAGACCATAATCAGTAAGCAGGAAAGTAAGAATATACTTATGCTCTGGTTCTGGTGTTGCCGGCACCAAAAAGGTGTCCTCTCCCGGCAAAGTGATTCGGGCCTCAGTGTGTATGCCTTGCCCAATAAACACACTGATTTGGAGAAGGGAAACCAACTTTATTTAAGGCCTTAGATAGGCTCTAGGAGTCTGTGACTCAAATCAAGAGCTCCCGGCAAAGTTCTTTCTGGATCTTTTATACAGCATGGAATCAGATACAGGTTTGCATCACATACAGTCATTTTACATACAGTTGCGTAGAAAAACATTCTTATCATGACCTCTTTCACACGCCTTCACTGACTTCCTCTGGCCTTCCTGGTACATACATTTCCTCCTGTTCTTTGTCTATCAGACCTCGATTTCATCTTGTCCTGTTCTTTGGAAAGTACACGCATCAGTCTGATGCTAGCACCCCCCCTTCCCCCGTTCCCTCCGCCTTTCTCTGTCTCTTTACTTACTGCATACACACACACATCCCTTATCAGTGCCCTCTGTACACACTTTGCCATTCTCCGGCCTCTTCCCCCTCCCATCTACCGCAGCCTTGACCAAGGCTGCCTGAAACTTTACTTTTCTCTTTCTTCACCTTTCAATTCAGATTTCTTTGCAACTTTAGCAAGCAGTTTTACAGAGCAGCAAGAAAGCAAGAAACAATTTTACAGAAAGCAGAAAACAAGAATGCAAGATTCTCTAGTCAGGCCTAGCTAAACATGAGACAGGAGTACAAATTCGCATGGTCCTCAACAACTCCCTCCTTTTGAGAACACTCAATTCCATATACACAGCCCGAGTGTTCTCACCTAATTTCCCCCTTTTTGCATTTTTTTTTCTTTTTCTACATATTTAGCAGTCATGGTCTACATTACCAGTCTTCAGTGCTCTCAGGTGTGGAGGATGTACAGTCCCGACCTTTACAGGGAGCACCAACAGCACCAATATTTTCCACCAGCCCATTATCTTTGCTTTTTGAACAAAATTTGAGTTCTAAGTCCTCTGGATCCATTGATGTTACAGGAGACACAGTTCACTACTCAGGGCTGGAACTTTCTTTTCCCCACTTTTGCAGCAGTCTAGTTGATTAACGACACTTGAAGAGGCTTTTCTCATTTTTTCTTTCGGTGGCTCATTATTTTTTTTTCACGTCCGGACTAAGACAAAGTCTCCCGGCTATCCAGGGGCGTGGGCTGGGCATTTCTTACATTCCTGTGAAGAGAAATCAAAACAAAACAGCAGACACAGAACACAAATAGGAAGCAATGAGTTGCCCTTCCTCCACCCATTCAGCTACCGGAGCTGGGATACAATTGACCAGGGCTTTCCAAACATGGTTTCAAAGGGACACCCCATCCTCCCCCTTGGCAGGGTTCTGACAGGCAAAAGGGCCAACTTTTTTTTCCCGTTCTTCTAGGTACTCTGCCGCCGGGCAATTCCACTGGAAGGAATGAGGGCTGCTTCCATCACTTTGCCTCCTTCTTTTCTCACAGTCCAGCATGGGCATGCACCACTCCAAACGCGTAGCTGTCGGTGCAGATGGTGACTCCTTTCTTTTCAGCCAGTTCCAGTGCCCTTGTCCAGGCAGCCACTTTTGCCACTTGCGCTGAGGCCTCTGGAGGCAGGGTTTTGGCTTCCACAGTCATCTGCATTCTCAAGAGGAATGTCCTTTAAATTCACTCGGCTGGAAAAGGGATTTCAACAGTTTGTAAACATGCTTACTTTCTCCTGTCTCAGGAAAGAGGGTGACAGGGTTCAGTGTGTTGCAAGGAAGGAGAGTTACTCCAGCCCCCCCCCCCACTAGCTTGGCTTGGTGGCGAGCCATTCAGGCTTGAGCCAACCACAACCCTCCTTTTGCACCTAGCGAAGCCTCTACCATGTGCGGTGTGCATACAGGTATGGGGGGGGCAGGGTTTGGGTGAGGATCCCCAAAGCAATCTTCCATAGTCCAACAAAACTTAGCAGGCTCACTGTAGCTCGGAGGGTTGGGGCAACCCCTCCTCCTGCTATTTTTCTTCTTCTTGCTGTGCCATCATGGGGGTCTGCCTTCTTTCGGGGCAGGTATTTTTCCAATGGCCAATCTTGTGACACAGAGCACACTGGTCTCGTCCTAGCCTCCGCTGCCGTGGCCCAGGGCGCCTTCTCCCACGTCTACCTTGCTGCCCCTGCTGTCTCTGCCCTTGCCCTCCAAGGGGATCATTCTGAGTCTCTCTTACTGCCATTGCTATCCTCTTTTCCTTTTCTTCTGCCCATGATCTATATGCCTTTTGGGTCACTTCCAGCAATTCAACCAAGGGAGGGTAGAGCCTTGCTACCCTTTCCATTATCTCTTCCCCAGGGTGAGGGGAACATGAGGGAACAAGCTCGGGAGGGGCCGGAGAAGGGGAGGGGGCCGAAAGGGATCCCAGCTCTGGCATTACAGATTTATTTTGTGCGTTACAACAATTTCAGATCAGAGTCTCCTTTTTGCCCAGTCCAGTTCCTCAGTCCTCCCTGGGGTTGGTGGGGTTGGCACCCTCTTCAGCCTGGTGTAATTCCACTTCTCAAGGGGGTTGTCCTTCTGGGACTTAAACAGCACCCAATCTCCCAGTTGTCTGGAAAGAGAAGACAAAACAAACTGCAAAGTAATAACATATTCTTTAACTTCATTATAGAAATAATAATTTCATTATTTCTTATTTCAACACTTACATTTTACATTCTGAGCAATGGTCATGAGCAAAATTCTAGGGGGTCTCCCATAAAGTAACTCAAAAAGGTGACAATTTTAACCCTCCCCTTGGCTGACACCAGATCCTAGGTAAAGCTATGGGAAGGACTTGGAGTCCTGTGCAGAGAGTTTTGTTAACATAGTTTTCAAAAACTCACAGTTGCTGTGCAAGTTGGGAAGTCTTCCACCCATCCAGTCAATTGGTCCACAATAACAAGTAGATAACTATATCCATGTGAGCGTGGTAGTTCAGCAAAGTCTATCTGAAGTCTTTGAAATGGGTAGAAAGCCCATGGCCTGCCTCCCATCAGTGGAGGAGGTCCAGCTGGTCTTGGGTTAGCCTTCAAACATGAGGGGCAGTTGGCTGCAACTCTCTGGGTTCCCACATACAGGCCTGGGGTCACTATGTGTCTCAGGAGTAACTCCCTTTCCATATGTCAGCACATACATCACAGCAATTTCTCTTGGTTTCATTAAAGCTTCTAAAAGGTCCAGTATCTGTTTTCCATTTGCAATCTTCTGTCCCAATGCAGTGATGAACACTTTCTTTCCACAGCACTCCATTCGCATGTACATACTGTGCTAAAAGCATATCAAAAGTCTGTAAATGTTAGCTTACTTCCTTTCAGCTAATTCAAGGGCTCAAGTGAGAGCAGTTAATTCAGCAGCTTGGGCTGACCAGTGACTTGGTAAGCATTTTTTCACAAGCATTTTCTCTCTGTCACAACAGCACATCTAGTACACTTCTTACCATCTAGAACCTGGCTGGATCCACCAACAAACAGTTCAGGTTCAGGTTCTTCCAATGGCACATCTGTAAGATCAGGTCTCACCAGAGTTGTTTGCTGTAAAACTTGAAGATAGTCATCACAATTAACATCTGGCATAGGAAACAAAGTAGCTGAATTCAAAGCCTTGCTGAGCTTGTATGACAGACCTCGATTTGGCAACAGGAAAACTTCATATTTGGACTGCCTAGCTGGATTCAAAAACTTATCTCCTGTAATTCCAAGTATTTGGGTCACCCCATGTGGTGTGTGCACTTCCATATCTGCATCCATAGCAATCTTCTGCACATCTTCTACCAGCAAAGCTATCCCACAGGTCTCCAGGTATTCCCTATTCTCTGAGACAACACACCTGATGCCATTCCCTTCTTCTCATGCACATGCAGCCTTTACAAGGGTTAGGGATTGCTAATGCAGGGGCAGACAACAGAGCTTGCTTTAATTCAAGGAAAGCCTTTTCCATCTTTTTGGTACATCTCCAACTGCTGATATTTTTCTTTAGTAAGCGACTCATACAGGGGCTTGGCCATAATCTGAGATCCACAATCTGCAGAACCCATTAAATTCAAAAAAATGTTCTTTAGGCCTTGGGGTCTTTAGGGCATGGCATTTGTTGGATAGCTTGCACCCTTCCTTCCCTAAAAGTTTCTTTTGCCAATCTGTACCCCAAAAACACAACTTCACGCTTACACAACTGGGCCTTTCTTCATGACCTTTGTCAATCTGAGACTTGCAATTCAGGGCAACCTCTCTCAGTGTCTTCTTTCCTTACAGTACGTACCCACATTCTTTTGCCTCTCTCTTCACCTCCCCTACTAGCCAGTTCTAAGTCAGCCTCCCCTGGATGAGGGGATGGGGTTTTCAAGCCACCTCCCTGCACCCCAAACCAAATTGCACCTGGAATCCCTTGAGCATCATACCCTGGATCAAAAGACACACTTCCCCACTGAGGCCCGGAATCTGGAAGAACAAGGGGTTGAGGATTACCTGACCTAGATTTTATCATCATGACCTTACAAGAGTTCATTTTACACTTTTTGAATCCAAAGAAGATTTTTCTTTGTGTCACAAACTGTTAAACATCACAAACATCAATGCAATTAAACTAATCCCCGTGCCCCTCCCTATGTCATAAACAACAACAATTACTTTTACATTCTAAGATTCCCCCAGCCGGCATTGAACAGTGGCCACTCTTTATTGCAAAACTTAATTCAGATTTTGTCATTCTTGCTGCAGCTCCCAAATACCAAATACCAAAGCATGCTTCTCAAAGGGTCACCCCTCTTCTCCTCCTTCAGTCGTTTCGCCCCCCCTGCTTCCCTCCAAATGTGAGACACTTGCAGATGCAAGACTGACACTCACCCAAACCCGAGATCCCAAAGAATCACGGCCAAATGGGAAAGAAAGGCGAAACATACCTTGGGAGGAGGCAAATGGATCACCGGTGTCCAAACCAAAAACCACTCCACTTTTTCTCCTTTTTCTTTTTTTTTTTCCTTTTTTTTTCTTTTCCTCTTTGGATCCTTTCCAAAGATTTCCAACTCTTTAACTCATATTCCAAGGGAGTGCACCTCACTCCTTTCCTTTACTCTGTTCCTGTCCCATCTCCCTGGTTCCTACCTGTCAGGGCGTCCCCTGAGCACCAATGGGAGAAATGAAGAGGGGTTTTCACCAAAAAGCCTACCTCTTTCCTTCGTTCCTTGCGGTTCCTCACCGTTGCTCTCAAACTCCCTTCTCCACTTACAGCTGGCGTTGCACCGTCATGTCCCTTTGGGGTCTTTGAGGGCTATCCGCCAAGGTCCTCCGGTCAAGTTGCCGGTGCGCGCTGGACTTTGGTCGTTCTCCCCCTCAAAGGCCGCTCCAGGAATACGGGCAAGGCAATTTTACGAGGAGGCCCACCCAGGGACGCCAAAACTGTTGCCGGCACCAAAAAGGTGTCCTCTCCCGGCAAAGTGATTCGGGCCTCAGTGTGTATGCCTTGCCCAATAAACACACTGATTTGGAGAAGGGAAACCAACTTTATTTAAGGCCTTAGATAGGCTCTAGGAGTCTGTGACTCAAATCAAGAGCTCCCGGCAAAGTTCTTTCTGGATCTTTTATACAGCATGGAATCAGATACAGGTTTGCATCACATACAGTCATTTTACATACAGTTGCGTAGAAAAACATTCTTATCATGACCTCTTTCACACGCCTTCACTGACTTCCTCTGGCCTTCCTGGTACATACATTTCCTCCTGTTCTTTGTCTATCAGACCTCGATTTCATCTTGTCCTGTTCTTTGGAAAGTACACGCATCAGTCTGATGCTAGCACCCCCCCTTCCCCCTTCCCTCCGCCTTTCTCTGTCTCTTTACTTACTGCATACACACACACATCCCTTATCAGTGCCCTCTGTACACACTTTGCCATTCTCCGGCCTCTTCCCCCTCCCATCTACCGCAGCCTTGACCAAGGCTGCCTGAAACTTTACTTTTCTCTTTCTTCACCTTTCAATTCAGATTTCTTTGCAACTTTAGCAAGCAGTTTTACAGAGCAGCAAGAAAGCAAGAAACAATTTTACAGAAAGCAGAAAACAAGAATGCAAGATTCTCTAGTCAGGCCTAGCTAAACATGAGACAGGAGTACAAATTCGCATGGTCCTCAACACTGGTATTTGTGTATAAAGTCTGAAACAACTTGGGACCAGGTTACCTGAGAGAGTGCCTCCTCCCATACCAACCTGTCCGGTCAATGAGGTCATCAGATGGCATGCTCCTGGTGGTTCCTCATGGACCTTCGGCCCGATTGGAGTCCACCAGGAGAAGAGCCTTCAGTGTGGTGGCTCCATTTCTGTGGAACTCCCTGCCTCTGGAGGTCAGGCAGGCTCCGACTTTGTGCTTCTTTTGGCACCTGTTGAAGACCTCCTTGTTCTGGGAAGCCTTCTCTGCTCTCCAACCACCACTGTAATTGTTACTTTGTTAGTTTGTTTTCAATGTATTGTTTTTGTTTCTTTTATCTCTTTTTATCTTTTTACTGTTCACCGCTCCGGAATCTACTTAGATATGGAGCGGTATACAAATACTGTAAACAACAACATCCATGGGGGGTTTCTTCATTTGAAAAAGTTTTTGTGTTAGTCCATGGAATGGGATGAACATTTGTCTCCTAGGTACCAAAAATAGTAGGCAGGCAGGAGTTTTGTTTGCCGGTTGTGGGAAGACTGGTGTGCCCTGGGCCCTTTTCCTTTTCATAGCTAACAATAGGAAAGTCCTTCTGCTGATTTTGATCTGATCTGCTTTATTGCAGCTATCAAAATCATTCAGCTCGGTCAATTCCAATTATTAAGGTTTTATTGTAAGAGCCATTGAGCAGCTCAAAGGCACATATTAACACTGTTCTTTATATTTTCTTGTGAAAAGATAAGTTCAGGAGGGATAACTTAACAAAATGAGGTACTCATACTTACCACATGGCCTGTGGAGGGCCACAGTGGAACACATTCAGGACTAGCCTTGCCAATACATTTTTAAAGTGTCCAAAGTGCTGCATTATGACTTTGCCAACTGGACAGCTACTATATTCAGCTGGCTGCAGTCCTGTGGGCTTGGAAAGGAGAGGTATCAACTCAGTTCAGGGTGCTGTGCCTATGGGCACTTCTGGTGTTTGAACCAGGAACCTCATGGTCTATTTCTGGGGCCTAGTTTCATGAGCTACTTGGGACTCTGCAATCAGAGCAGGTTCCAGAACATTTTCAAGCTCTATTAGAGGGAATACTGGTGTGAAACATTGACCCTTGTGATTAGAAGGCATTATGAAGCCTCCTGATTGGCTAGGTCTGGCATAAATACTGGATGCTTGTCCTTGCTTGGCCAGAACCTTCTGTTTTTCAGGCTCTACCTTAAGGCTTTGCCTGAACTTAAGCCCCCAGCTTCAGAGTTGTACTCGGGTCATGAGTTGGCTATAGCTTCTTTGTGCATATAGAACAGCAAAAAGACAAGGATTGACTTCTCCTTAACAGTGGGGATGTCAAAGAGCCTGAATATCTAGATTTCAATGGGTGAGTAAGAAACACCAAGCACAGCCAGTTATAGGTTGACCTATCCCCACCTAGAACTTAATTTCTCTCCAGTGTATTCTGAAGCTGGTGTGTCCATCCATGAGGTCCTGAAGCCTCATCAATGTACAGTAGCTGGGGGTGAGGAACTTTTGGTCAGCTGGAAACTGCAAAACCAATTTTGTCTGAGTTTTGTGACCATGCCATACAGACTGCTGTGCACAAGCCTGTAGGAGGCCTATTTTCACCATGTTTTCTGCATCCAGCAAACACAGTTTATAGTGGGCTGTGCTGACCTGTACTCTGCTACATGGGGAGCCAGTCATGTGAATTGCGGCACCTTGCGAGGACCTCAGTACAAATTAGCTTTATGCACATTGTTGCAGCTGCAACTTTTGAGGAGTTGTAAAGGTGTGCTTAAAAACTGATCTGTGGGTCCTACGCTGAATTCTGTGTGGGGTGTTGGTATCACCAAGTTGACTCTGGTAGCCACTGTAACTGGCAGATAGTATGACAACAAATTGCATCTGCTACTTGCATGGAAATAGTCTTCCATTCTCTCTTTGATACATCCTGGCCTCAAACAAATGGCCAAGCTTGCTGCTTCCTTTATATATTGAGGATGGGTGGGTTGGGGAACCGTCTTTTGAATTCTGTGGGTTCCACCTCAGCAACAGGGCTGTAGAAGCAAGTCTTTCCCTGCCCAAAAGCTTCCGGTTCCCCTTATGTGTATCTAGGTGTGTCCCCCTTCCACTGCCCTTGATCTGAAAACAATCTTGTGCTAAGCCTTGCCTTGTGTACCTTGGAACCTAGTGAGGTACAAATATGTTTATGGATGATATGGCATTTAAACCCAGATCTCCTATGCTGAGTCCCAACATTCTGTCTAGTAAGCCACACTGTGTCCCATCATGTAACCATGTTGATGTATGTTCCAAAAAGTGGCATGACTAGAAAATTCAGTAGCTGGCATAGTAACTTGAAGGGGATAATTGCATAGGGAATCAACTGTTTAAGACAGGGCACTCCAACCTTGGGTCCCCAGATGTTCTTCTTCGTGGTCTCTGTGCATCACACATATGGGCTCTGCGCCTGCGCTGAGCCAGCTTCGGAAGATTCTTTAGCTGAGGAAAAAATGGGCGGGAACCCCTCCCCCACGGTGCTCGCTCCTAGCACGGTTCCCGCCCATTCCCTCAGTTCCTTTTCGACCGCCATTGCGACTGGTGCTCTTCGAAAGGTTCTCCAAACTCCTAACTGCTGAGTAGATTGCTTTATATATTAATCCTCTATAGCCCCCCCTTAGTACTTATCTTCCTTCCTTCTTCCTCCCTCTTCTTCACCCTTCAAAAAAAAAAAAAAAAAGTCCCTCTTCTTCACTCTCTTTTCTAACTTTTACCCTAGGAACGATGGCCCTTAAGGCCCCGTTCCGAAAGTGCTCAAGCTGTGAGGCTAAACTTCCTCCAGCGGATGGGCACAGTTTATGCCTCCTATGCCTAGGCCAGGAGCATATCGTCGAAACTTGTCGCCACTGTAAAAAATTCACCAAGGTGACAAGGAAGCAACGGGCCCTAAAACTAAAAACCGCCTTATGGCAGGAAACCCTGTCGGCAGCGGGCCCGACGATTCCGCGTGCCACGACCTCCAAAAAATCTTTTCCCCCAACGAAATCTGGCCATGAGGAGGTCGCACAAAAAAAGAAAAAATCCCATAAACATGGAGGATTAAAGGAGACGAAGGCCAAGGAGAAAACTACGTCTCCACCAAAACCTACAACTCCACTCAAAATGGCGGCTGTCACTGAGATCGTGAAATCCCCGGCCTTGTCGAAACACTCGACGTCGACACGCAGGGACCCATCGACACCAAGGGTCACCCACGTGTCCCCAGCAAATGAGCTCGTGGCTTCGATATCAGAGGGTGAAATACGGGACTCTCCTGTACAGTCGGTACAATCTACTGAAAACAGAGAGAAGTCCCCACCAGCTAGCCACCACCGCAGCAGATCTCGATCGGAGGCGTCCGACAGACAATCCCTCCGATCTAGAGACAAAATGACCCATAGAGGGCGAGATTCCCGTGACCGATATCGACCACGATACCGAGAGGAGCGCAGGTCCCCCAGTAGAAGGGACAGCTCATCGGACTCGGAGGAATCCCCTCGACATCGAAGGCGACGCGCTAAAAGACTACGCAGCGCCGACGACTCTGACGTCGACAGCCCGCGACATCGGGATGCAGTCGATGCCGAACGACCTCGACGCCAAAGCCCTGTCCTTGAGACCGAGCACACTCGCCACCGAGACTCACCCATCGAAACCGAGCGCTATCGCCATAGAAGCCCTACACTCGGCTCCGAACGGCATCACCGAAGTCCGCTGTCTAAGGACAAACACCACGGACCCAGGAGTCCTTCTCAGGAGGTCAATCGCCGGCGCCAACCCGAACGTTCCCGCCGTCGAAGCTCCTCGATTGATTCCAGCCGTCACCGAAGCCGTTCACCCGACACCGACCGCCGACGATGTAGGAGTCCACTCGACACCGAACGCCGACGGCGAAGTCCATCGCCCGAGATCGAGAGGCGACGTAGCAGCTCACCCCATCGACATCGACATCGTAGCGGCTCCCCACCAGGAGACCGACATCGACGTCGACATCGAAGCCCAACGCCTACCAGCGATCGACGTCGACATCGCCATCGAAGTTCGACACCGGACATCAATCGACATCGAGATCGGTCCCGTAGTCGAAGCCCACCCGAGCTCGAGCAACACAAGAAGAGAAGCCCAAGGCGCACTACTAGCCAACAAACAAAAAGAGTACACGGCTCACCTAGAAAGGCTCAATGTAAAAGGAAACACCTGGAGAGATCAACTAAACATCAAGTCCAAGAGTCTTCCTCTGACTTACCTTACTCAGATTCAGACTCAGTGATGTCTGGCCTGCCAGACTCTTCACCCGACCTCCAGGTGGAATCAAAAGCGGCAGTGTCTCCGTCAGAAGACCTGGGCACCTTTGCGGATCATGTCCTCAGGATGACAGCATCCCTTGGCATAGAGACTGTGATAGAATCCCCAGATGATGATGATCCGGTCTATAGCCTCATGCAAGCAACTCAAACTTCTCCAGCTCTAGTACCGTACTTGCCAGCACTACTAAAGGTAGTAAAGAACACCTGGAACGCCCCGGCAGCGATCCCACCCACTGGGAAACGACTGGAGTCGCTCTATCGCGTCAAAAAAGAGGACGCACAATTTCTTTTCACACATCCAGCCCCGAACTCAATCATTGTCGAGTCAGCCCAGTCCACCACGAGTAAACAACACACAACTCCGGTGGATCAAGAAGGGAAGAAACTGGATGCTTGTGCCAGGAGGGTGTATTCCTCCAGCGCCCTAGGCCTTCGAGTTTCCAACTACCAGGCAATCATGGCAAGGTACCAGCACTTCTTGACAGAAAAGCTGGGCAACCTCTGCGAGGACTTATCAGAAGAAAAAAGGGAGCTGGCACGAGTACTACAAGCTGAAGCGTTAAGCATGGCGACCCTTCAGATGAGTAATGCCAGACACCAAACTGATTGTCATGCCAGATCACTCATAAGCTCTATCGCTCTTCGCAGACATGCGTGGCTCCGCTCAACGCTACTTAACAATGACGCGAGGTCACGCATAGAAAACCTGCCATTTGATGGAGAAGGCCTTTTCAATACCAAAACAGATGACTCCCTCGATACTGCCCAAAAGGCCAAGGTCACTGCACAGAAGATGGGCCTCACTGCCCCTCTCAGACAAAGGCAATATAGGCCAAGACAATGGCCTAGACCCAACCTATCAGCACCCCCTTTTCGCCCACGTTTCCAGCAAAAAGGCCAGGACTCAAGGGCACAGGACCGCCAACCCACCGGAACAAAGAGACCCTTCCAGAGCAAATATCAGGGACCTAGGAAGGGCAACTCCTATGGCAAACGGCGCCTTTGACTCAGTAACACGGAGCAAAGGACGTCCACCAAAAATGGCACAAATCCTAAATCTGACAAACACACCGGACTTGACAAATATAACGGACCTGACAATCTCCTTCTTCGACAGGCTAGCCTCCTACCTTCCATCATGGCGTACCATCACGACGGACCGCTGGGTCCTCAACATCATTCAACACGGGTACCGGATCGAGTTCGATCTCCTCCCCCCCTTCCTCAGCATCAACACCACGAAGCCCACTCCACCCTTGATGGAGGAGGTGGACACTCTGTTGCAAAAGGACGCCATCCAACCTGTCCACCCACATCACCTCCAGGAGGGGCTCTATTCCTGGTACTTCACAGTGTCGAAGAAGGGGGGAGGACTTCGCCCGATCCTGGACCTCCGACTCGTCAACTTCTTCATAACAACGAAGAAATTCAGAATGGTCACCATCCAGTCAATATTGCCTCTACTTCGCAAGACGGATTGGTTCGCGTCAATAGACCTACAAGACGCGTATTTCCACATCGCCATTCACCAAGACAGTCGGAAGTACCTGCGTTTCAAGATAGGAGACCAGGCCTACCAATTTGTAGTCCTCCCCTTCGGCCTCTCCACAGCACCAAGAGTATTCACCAAGTGCATGGCAGTGGTCTGCGCAAGTCTAAGGGCCAGGGGAATCCGGATCTTCCCCTACCTCGACGACTGGCTAGTGGTGGACTCCACAAAATCTCGCCTAGAATCAGCTCTTCGCACGACACTACACCTACTAGAAGAGCTGGGTCTGTGCCTCAACGCGAAAAAGTCCGTCCTCACTCCGGTCAAGGAGATCCAGTTCATAGGGGCGGTTCTCAACTCAGTTCAAGGCCGGGCTTACCTACCACGAGACAGATTACACAAAATACTTACCCTCTCAAGGAGTCTCTACCAGGCTCACTCACCGCCCACAAAGACAATCCAACGTCTCCTGGGGCACATGGCCTCGACAATACAAGTCGTGGATTACGCCCGCCTGCACATGAGAACCCTCCAGAACTGGTTTATCCGCTCCTTCAACCCGCAAAGACAATCTCCGTCCACTCGCCTTCATATCCCGAGAACGGTCAGGACTACTCTGTTGTGGTGGATGGACAAGAACAATCTAGACAAGGGAGTCCCTTTCCAACCACCAACACCAACAAAGATACTGACAACAGACGCCTCCCTCCTGGGATGGGGAGCACACTGCAGGCCATACCACTCAAGGCACATGGAATTCCATTCAACGCAGGATGCATATCAACATGCTGGAATTACTTGCTGTTTGGAACGCCATGAAGGCGATGGAGTCCGAGCTGTGCCACCAACACATTCAAGTGGTCACAGACAATACGACCGTCGTGGCTTACCTCAACAAACAAGGAGGCACACGGTCCATGAGGTTAACGAGGATGACCCTCAAGATTCTCCACTGGACAATCCAAAGGTCCATCTCTCTCGTGGCGATCCACATCGCTGGCAAGGACAATACCTTGGCAGATGCTCTGAGCAGAGTCTCCCTACAATCCCACGAGTGGCAACTGGACCCAGACACTCGCCAATGGATCTTTTAACTTTGGGGTCAACCTCAGCTAGACCTCTTTGCCACTTCGGAGAACACCGCATGCCGCCATTTCTGCAGCAGGGCAGCTTCAGATCCAGAATCCATTACAGACGCCTTTATGATGCGGTGGTCGGGGCAACTATTCTACATCTTCCCACCCCTTCCTCTGCTGACTCGGGTCGTCTCAAAGATATGGAACGACTGGACGGACTGCATCCTGATAGCACCATGGTGGCCCAGGCAACCGTGGTTCCCCCAGCTACTTCACCTCTCCAACGGGGAATATCGGTCCCTACCCATAATGCCAACTCTACTAACTCAGGCTCGGGGCGAGATCCGGCACCCAGACCTGAAAAGTTTGGCACTCATGGCATGGAGGATACGACGCTCCTGATACAAAATTTGCCCGTGGCAATCCAGGACATTATAATAGCTGCCCGCAAACCGACAACAAGGGCGTCTTATGCTAGAAAATGGCTGGCATTTTCAAAGTTCGCCACGGCACAAAGACAAGACCCGAACACTTGCACAATACAAACCATTTTGGAATACCTACACACCCTAATGCTGAAGGGCCTAAAGCTTTCATCTATAAAGGTGTACTTAGCAGCAATTTCGGCCAACAGACCCTGCTCCACTGCAGGGACAGTCTTCACTCACCCTTTAGTAAAGCAATTCCTAAAGGGCCTAAGGAACACTATCCCTCCGGTGAAGAATCTAACACCGGGCTGGGACCTACCACTAGTCTTACGCGCTTTACAACAAAAACCATTTGAGCCGCTCGCTACCATAGACTATCGCCTACTGACATGGAAAGCGGCCTTCTTAGTTGCCATAACTTCGGCGAGGCGATCCAGCGAACTATGTGCGCTACGAGAGGATCCACCCTATATGGTTTTCCACAAAGACAAGGTGGTTGTCCGCCCAGACACCTCTTTCACGCCGAAAGTAGTGTCGGAGTTTCACACCAACCAGGATATAGTATTGCCAGCTTATTTCCAGAACCCAACAACAGATCTGGAAAAAAGAATGCACGCGCTAGACGTTCGTCGTGCATTGGCCTTCTACAAAGACCGAACGGCCCCGTTCAGGAGATCAACACAGCTGTTCGTCTGCTATGGCGAAAGATCAAGAGGGCTGCCCGTATCCAGGCAAAGGTTTGCCAAATGGATTGTGGAAACAATCAAGCTTGCGTACCAACTTAACAACAAACAACTGCCGGGTGCAATAAAAGCTCATTCAACCCGAGCACAATCAACGTCTGTGGCGTTTGGGAAAGGCATCCCCCTCCAGGAACTCTGTAGGGCAGCCACCTGGTCTGCACCATCGACGTTCGTCAAGCACTACAAGCTTGATCTTCGAGCTCGGGAAGCCAACGCCTTTGGCAGGGCAGTCCTTTCTTCGGCACTCCAGTGACAAGTGACGCCGTCCCACCACCGGTAAGCCAGCTTGTTACTCTGCCCATATGTGTGATGCACAGAGACCACGAAGAAGAAGGACAGGTTGCTTACCTGTAACTGTAGTTCTTCGAGTGGTCATCTGTGCAGTCACACAACCCACCCATCCATCCCCGCTGGGCGTCATTATCGATTTCGATGGACCTGCCAGTGGAGATTGGGTGCATCGCTCCAACTCCTCTCGGGATGAGGAACAAAATTCCTGTTATGGTGCATAGATGTATGATAATAACACCACTATGTGTCCCTCGGTTCATGGGGTCGCAATAGGCGGTCTCATAGGAACTGAGGGAATGGGCGGGAACCGTGCTAGGAGCGAGCACCGTGGGGGAGGGGTTCCCGCCCATTTTTTCCTCAGCTAAAGAATCTTCCGAAGCTGGCTCAGCGCAGGCGCAGAGCCCATATGTGTGACTGCACAGATGACCACTCGAAGAACTACAGTTACAGGTAAGCAACCTGTCCTTGCTGGACTACAGCTCCCAGAATCCCTTGCCATTAGCCATGCTGGCTGGGTATGCTGGGAGCTGTAGGCCAGCAACATCTGGGGACCCAAGGTTGGAGAGCCCTGGTTTAAGATGATGAATGAATCATCCAATCTGTTTCACTGCTAATGCTGATGTTTTCTCGGTTGTGTTCCTTGTCACTATCTTTTCCAGCTGGGCAGGAACTATGTACAGTATATTGATTTGCTATAGGAAGATACATAATATCTTGCTGTGTTCATGAAATACATTTTTTTTAATAGAAAGAAAAGTTATCTGCTCAGCCGAATCTGAGAAGGCACGCTTCGTTGAATGACCTCGGTAGCACACGTGAAGAAGAAGAAGAAGTTGAATTTCTTAAATTGCAAATCATAGAACAACAGCATGTTATTGATGACCTCGCAGTGGTAATGCTACGGCATTTATCAAGTTTAGCCTTTGCCTTCTTAGCCCTTTAGATATGGGGTGTTTAACCACTTTCAACCTGAGGGCTAAATTCCATTTCGGAGAAGTTCTTGGGGGACTCATTCCAGTGGTGGGCGGGGCCAAAGGCCAAAGGGATGCAAATAAAAATACCAGCATATTTTACCTTAAAGCTCTTCCTGCCAGTAACTAAGCCTCAGGGTAGCATTTCAGAATGAGGGAGAAACTGCACAAAAGCTGGGAAACCACCAAATCTTCAGTGGTTGGAGAAAGAGGGTGGCCAGGGGGAGGGAGCATGGCCATCCGGGGAACCTCACAGCGCTGGATTGGGACCCCAGGTAGGCTGGATTTGTCCTTGGGGCCTGAGGCTCTGCACCCTTTCTTTAGAGCAGTGTTCTCCAACCTTGGGTCCCCAGATGTTTTTGGCCTACAACTCCCAATTGGGAACCACTACAAACCGGACATCTTCCAAAAGTAATAAGGGAAGGGATCTTTAGTTTTCCTGTACATTATGTTGTAATGTAAGAAAGATAACCAATGATTGTCTTTCAAATTATCTGTCATGTGTTGTGTTTTATGAAAATGTTGGATACTGTCGTGTGTGTGTGTGTGTGTGTGTGTGTGTGAGAGAGAGAGAGAGAGAGAGAGAGAGAGAGAGAGAGACATACATATTAAAGTTACATCTCTTTTGCTGTAGGAGCGGGAACGATTATTACACTCTAAGAAACAGGAAAGGAAATGTTTGAAACCTCTAAAGGTGAGTGACTTTTATCTCCATTCTGGTGGATTGGATAATAGTTTTTTTCAAACATTTTCCATATTAAAATATGGCATTAAAGGAAGAAAATAAATTTTAGACATCATTATTAAAATCTAATCTAAAATAAAAACGTTCCAAGGGTGCTTCTCTCTGCTTCCTCAGGTCAGCTACCTTGGCCTCAAGGGAACAAACTTGTTCCCTGAGAGTCAGGAGCTCATTACACCGAGCAGGCACAGATAGCAACACTTGATGCGAAACACTGGATAACCCACACACCCCTGCTGGCTTTCCACCTTCGTAGCTGTTTTTCTTTATTGTGCTTGTTTAACTGGAAAGCTACGTTATTTACTATCAGAAGGGGAGACGGTTCAGTTGTCCTGACCTCTTGTTGCTACACTCACTTGGAGTGTCTCAAGTTTCTTCTATAATTAGGATGAGAAAGGGTAGATTTGCAATAATTCCAGAGACAAACCACTAAGTATGTACAGTAATACCTTGGATTGCAAGTAACTTGGTCTGAGAGCGTTTTGCGAGACAAGCATTTTTTTAATATAAATTTTGACTTGATAAACAAGCGACATCTTGCAATACAAGCGTAGGGATGTAACCGCTCGCCTCGAGCGGGCCGAAATCGGCCCTGCTCACGCCCGCCAGAGACTCGCTTTGATATAAGAGTGTTTTGGATTGCAAGCACGTTCCGGAACGAATTATGCTTGCAATCCAAGGTATTACTGTAACAATATTGATTTAACTTTAGTATTTTAGTTAAATAACAGTATTAATGAAATAACAAATAAAACTTATAGTTTAATATAAAACAAATATGCACAACTCTAACTGTGAACCACAGTTCACTACAAAACTCAGTGTCGCTTTTGTTCGACTAGCAACAGTTGCTTTCCCAGTTCCTTCCATCTGTTGTTGCCACCTTCTGTTTTGGAGGATCACTCTTCCTCTTGGGCTGAGGGCTTCTCTATCTTTGCTGCTACTTTTTGTTTTTTGTTTTTGATAGACACACTACTGTCCAAACTCAGCTACACTAAACTCTTGGATCTGGATCTCTTTCTTTCTTTCTTTTTTTTCTTTCTGGCTGCAATTACTTCCTAATAGGGAAGGCCCAAAAAAGACTTAACACACCCAGAAGAGTTAACCATTGCTATGACCTTGCTCATTGAGTAAGGGCACAATGAACAAAACGTGTTCCTAGACCAGAGCTGGGACTCTGAATTCAGAGCATCTTCCCTCCGCCCTTGCAGCCAGCACAGAAAGAACTGCGCTGGCTGCAGCTCCAAGTTTGGAAGACTGACCTTGGATCCAGCGTTTGGTGGGCATTCTGGGGGGCAGAGAAGGGAGAGGCTCCACCAGGATACGATGTATCCTGGTGCTGCCTCAACCTGTCCTCTTTGCAAGTGGGGCAAAAGATTTAGACAGCCTAAATCAGCTGTCTAAGTTTTGCAGGGTGGGAGAAGTGCGGAGGCAGCCTTCGCCTCCGCGGTCCTCCCTCCCTCGATAGGATGCTCGTAATCCTCTTGAGTTTGGGGCGGGTTACGGGCAGCCACATTAGATTGGGCTGCCCAACAGTGAAAGGTGGGGAGCAGGCTAGTTTCGCGCAAAATGAGTGGGCAGAATAGTGCCTGCACTTTTTGCCTCATACCAGTTTCTACAAGGGCTAGAGATGTGCTTCTTAAAAAAATGAAAACTGAGAATCTGGAGATTATGGTTCATCTAGGGGGGCAACTGCACCCCCTTGCCCCTTTCTGTGGACATCCATGTTTGCTGCTGAGATTAGAATACTGCATGTTTCCTCTACATGCAGTCCAGCTGGTAGATGCTGCTTTTTGAGCACATCACATTCATAAACAGATTGCATGATCTGCTAGAGCTAGACTGTGCACCTTTGATGAATGACTGCCTTATTTGTGTCTGGAAAGGATTTTTTGCCTGAAGTCACATGAGCTAGTAATATGGTTATATGCTGGCCTTTTAAAAAAACAACTCCTTCCTTTGCAATGTGCAGCTTGGCTTTCTCAGCTGAGTCATCACAAGCATTTGTTCACAAGCACCTTTTGCAGTGCTGCTGTTCTCTTCTTGTGGCATACTATGGTCTGGATTGTGTAGATCAGGGGAGGCAAACTTTTCGGGCCTGTGGGCACATGTGACTTTTTTTTTTTTTAGGGCTGCAGGCACATTTTCTTGCCCCCTCTTCCAATGACTTCTCTCTGTTCTCTCCCACACACCTTCTAGCCCCCCTCCCTTCAAGCCTTCCCCAGGCTTTGCCCGGGATTCTCCCCTTCTGCTGCCTACCTCTGTGATCACCTCAGCAGTGACAAAGCTCTAACAAGGAAGCAGGAAGCCTGATTGGGAGACTTCTCCTCCCAGTCTGCTGGCTTCCTGATTAGGGTTTACTTGCTTCTGAGGTGATCATAGAGGTAGGCAGGAGAAGGGGGGGGGGAATCCCAGGCAAGGGCTGGGGAAGGTTTGCAGGGGGGATGAAGTAGGCGCACAGAGGGAGTGCAAGGAGAGCTGGTCATACTGCTGAGGGTCTTGGCAGGCACCAGCACTCTTGCAGGTAGCCGCCTTGCTGACCCTTGGTGTAGATTAAGCCATGGGGCTTTGTCGTTGGAGAGATTAGGTGGCCTTCGATAGTGCTATGAATTGATTCCCTTGCTGGCGTATAAGAGTACCAGGTAACTGTTGCTATGCTGGCTTTCATTGGGCATTCTGTTAATTGCCATGGGATGTTTGAGAGTAGCGTGGTGCTTCCAGTTAGCTCAGATCTCTCGGAGCACCACAGAGGGCGAGGCTCTTTGTGTACAGAACTTTGTGCATTTGGAAAAAATGCAGCTGTACAGCTAATTATCTTGTTTTTCCTCTGACAGTCTTCCACTTCATACAACTTTACATGATTTTTATTTCAGAATAATCCTTAGCAGGTATTTAAAGTTTATGAACTATTTCTGGCTTTACAATGGAGTAATGGAATTATCTGCAGATGTTGCGGGACCATTTGCTGCTTGGCAAACTTTATTATGGTATATTACTGACTATAAACAGAAAGTGTTCAGTGCTACATCTTCAAGATGGAATATATATTTCTTGCCTTGTATTTCTCTTTTTTCATCTGCTTGTGTGCTCTGGTGTGCCTATATTTTTCCGGCTGCCAAGAAATGACTTATAAGCACGAAGGTAAGCAGCTCTTCAGTTATTTGTTCATACTCTTGTGATACTGAGTTCGATTTGTGTTTTCCCCCTGCTAGCCACAGTTTGGTTAATGAAGTGAAAAGAAGAGATATTCTTACACAGTTAACTTCTAGCTCTTATTAAAGATGTAAAGCAGTGGTGTAATTTATAACACATTTGTGATAAGTTCTCCAAGATAATGCCTCTCAGAGATAGTCTAGCCTCTCTGTGAGAAAGCTAAATATTTTTCCAGCTTGACCTTAAATGAAAGATAGCTGGCTCATCATAGAGGCTGATGCTTTTCTCATACCTTTGTCCTGCCACTGCTTCTAAAAGAAAAGATCTTGCCCCTTCCTCTTGTAGGGTACAGTTTTCTGCCAGTACTTGCTTCCAGTAAGGAAAGTCTCTTCCCAGCAGTATGTCACTGGGTAAGTCTGATGCTACTGATACCACTAAGGATGTCTCATATGATCCAACCTCAATAGTTGTCAGCACTGAGGGACATGAACTCTTATCTCCATGAATACACTTCAGGGCCCGAGGACCCAATTTGGGGACTCCTGATGGCACCAGATCTGCCCTCACTAGTGTAAGTGCACTTCTAGTATCCAGCAGGGGCTTTATGGGCCGACCCCATAATCGAGCCTGCACCCATAAAGGGGTTTCTTCCTTTTCCTCCATATAACCAGTCCATATGACAGACTTCAGGTAATCACACGCCATCTTGGGGCAATCTCTTTGATAATGTCCAATCTTCCCACAAGTAAAACATGGTCCCCATGACGTAGCCCGAGTTGGGGTCTGTTTTGTTGCGACCTTTTCTTTCCCTATTTCCCAACATGGGATGCTTGCTTCAGCTTCCCCTCCTCTAGTCATAGGAGTCTTTCTCTTCCAAGTGCCTCTCTTTTCCATTCCCCTTCAGGGTCTGCTTTTTCATTCCCTTGCAGGATCAGGACCTTGGGTCACCCTCTGGGCCATCTCTCTTCTTTACTATTTCCAGCCGGCTCATCAGTTGTTGCCTTCTAACTTGGGAGGATGATGGCAAATGACCCAGGCCCAGCATTTACAGGGCATTATTTGTAAGAACTGTTCAATAACAGCCTTGTCCATTACAACCTCCCCATCTGGACTGGCCGGTTTTAACCATTTCTGTGCCAATTCTTCTACAGCAGTGGTTTCGTGGGGATCTCCCCTTTTTCTTACATAACTCCTAAACTGTTGTCTTCAGTTATTTGATATTTATCCAGAATGGCTGCTTTTACTTTGTCATAGACAAAGGCATCAACATTATTAAGAGACCTGTTAAATAAGGAGCTAACAGAGATGCCCATTGTCCTCTAGGCCATCGGGCCACCACAGCTACATGCTTAAAGGTTGCTAGATAAGCTTCTGTGTCATCCTCTTTGATCAACTTTGTCAGCCTAAAGGTTACATTGGGTACTTATTCTGCCCCCAAATGGAGCCACTGCCCCTTTTAAGCTGCTATTTCCCTTACCAAGGCTTCCTGCACTGTCAGTACTAGTCTTTCCAACAATTCTCCCTGGGATTTTGCCATCACTCTCTAAATGCAGTAAAATCCCCCCCCCCCGAGTTCATATGTTTTCCTGGAAACAGGAAATAAACTGATCCCTGTACGAGCCACCACTTGTGACAAGTTCTCCAAGATAATGCCTCTCAGAGATAGTCTAGCCTCTCTCAACTTTGTGAGAAAGCAAGATATTTTTCCAGCTTGACCTTAAACAAAAGATAGCTGTCACATCATAGGGCAGTGATGGTGAACCTTTTTGAGCCCGAGTGCCCAAACTGCAACACAAAACCAACTTATTTATTTCAAAGTGCCTTAAATTTGGCAGGAAGGAGGAGGGGGCACTAGGTAATCGCACCCCGCTCTGTCTCAGGGCATGGCTCTTCACTGGGCGCGCAAAGATTCGGGTGCGTACGCGCTGTGCTTCTGAGCTGTCTGTTCAGTTAGAAGGAGGGCTGGGTGCCTGCGCAGTCCGCTTCTGGGGGTGGAGATGTTGGAGTGTGCCTGCCTGTGGAGGCCAGTGAGGAATGATGAGTGGAGAGGAGTTACTATGGAAACCCAACGCTGAACGGTCTTTTCGCGATCTGACGACCAATGGCTCGAGTGCCCACAGAGAGGTCCCTGCGTGCCAGCTGTGGCACACGTGCCATAGGTTCTCCATCACTGTCATAGGGGATGACACTTTTCTCATACCTTAGTGCTATCCTCAGTTAGTCTTACAAAACCAACACTTGCCTGTCTGTTGCACAGCTTCACACACAGGACTCCTCACCTTTTCCTCCTCCTCCTCCCCCACTTCCTTCTGGCTTTGGTCAGTTTTTTGTATTTTTTGCTCTCTGGCTTGGGCTCATTAGCTGTACGTAACAGGCAGCTCCCAATGCTGCAGCAGTTCCTTTCAGCTGGTGTAGCAAGGCTAGCCAAATTGTCCCTCCTGCACGGCCTCCCACAACATTCTAAACTTCTTTGGTGGCTCCCAGAAATTAACTGTGGACCTTCTGCTGGAATATATTAATCACAGTTTGGAGATGCTTATAAAAGGTCTTCTGGCAGGGAAAATAAACTAGGGCATATTAATCATTTGTTATCGTTCACTGTTCATGAAATATAAAGATAACAAAGGATGACACAAAAATACCAAAGCTGACAGAAGAGATTTAAAAACACATTAAAAAACAGTGGAAAGGAGCACAGTCAAGTATTGTGTCAGTTTCTGATATGTCTTCGTAGATGAGATGTAATCCCGATAAGATGGATCCTCTAATTTTCATGAGATTGAGAGATATACTCTGCTAGTTGTTTCCTTTGGTAGTTGTTAGCCAGAAGGTCCAGAGAGGTAGGTCTGTTAGGTCTGTTGAAGCACAAACTGCAGACCCTCTTGTGGCCCTTTAAGTGACATGCCCTCAACCTTCAGAAAGGAAGATTTGGCTCATGGCTTATTGCCCACGATGGCTTGTCGTTATTTGTGAATGCGCCCATGATCTGGGATTCAGATAGAGGGCTGCTTAACCCCTTCTCCTCCCAAAGTTCTCTTATTCTGTTACCTCAGCTGCTCGTACACATTTGTGTGTATGTTAGCTGGTGCACATTTGTGAGCAGCTGTGTTGCGTAAGGGGAGAACTTTGATAGAGCTTTCATTGCACTAAAGAGCCATTTCCCACTCAAAACCCCCTTTTTAAAGGGACCCAGAGTTTTGACAGCTAGCTGTCAAAGCTGTCTAAATTCCTTTTTCCCTAGAAAAAGGGGGTGGGGTGCACTTTTGCACTCTCCTGAGCACCTAAAGGCTCGGGACAAGTGCAAAATGGGCACCCTGGTGGGAACTAAAGGGCGGGGGGAGATGAGCATCTTGCTGTGTTAGCTTAAGAGAAAGTGGCTAGGTGCATATGGGAGGGGGAATCATTTGGGAATTGTCTGTAACAAAAATCGTTTGTCTTGTTTCAGAGGCATGTTGTGGAGACATTTTTTGGATTTGATGAAGAATCAGTTGATTCAGAATCATCATCTGTAACTTCCTATAACGTAGATAAAATGGACAGGACTTCAGCTACCCCCGAGGAAGACTTGGAAGATGTAAGTACCTGTGTATGTAATATGACATATAAAGTGAATGCCTCCTTACCACTCTTTAGTTAATTTGCCCCTAAGGCTTAATCACTCCTATGCTTTTTAAATATACGTATATATATTTCAGACTTAATATAATCACTTGATTTTTCAGACCTTGAATGTGTTCGATCTCCACAGGTGTCTAGACATCCTCCTGCTAATTCTTGCTTGTTTCTACCTATCACTCTGCCCCCACCCCACAATTTCGTTCGTTTTCTCTTTTCACTCTAACCAACTCCTTCTATCTTCATTATGTATGTGTGTCTCAAATCAGAACCATTAATTCATTCCTCATTTTCTATTCACTGGGCATCAGGAATATGATCTTGCCTTTACAGTAGCGGCTAATGCCCACTGGTATTGGTGGGGCAGAGGGAGGGTCATCAAAGGCAGAGCCAACTACTTTTTTGAACTCTCAGTAGCCAGCCATAGCACATAAAAGGTAAACTGAGTCACATGAACTGTAAGATCATCTGTAAAAAGTGGAGTGTTGTGGGGTGTGTGTGTGTGTGATATCCTCAGAGCAACACAGAAAAGCAGTCCTTTGAATTCACAGGAGCCAGCAACCTACACCAGAGAAATCTCTGCAACACTTTCCACATCTTGCTGCAGTCCATTGCACAGGGAAAGGAAACTGAGGCATGCACATTAACAGAAATGTCAGGAGTGCAATGCAAAGCCAAGGTTTTTGTGGAAGATTAAAAAATAGCCCGGAAGCCAATACAAAACAAGCTGTACACTGGTAATGGGGCAAAATCAACAAATATTAATATTAAATATTAATATTTGGAATACTAATATTTTAAAATATTAGAATATTAAATATTAGAATATTATAAATATGAAGGGATGTGACCATATGTGCTCTCCCAATATATCACTTACACAATGGATGCTTCTAGATGAAGGGGTCCTAGCGCTACCACTCAGAAGGCATTGTGCAGCGATTCTGTCATTTCTTCCTTAATGAATTTTCCGTGTTAAGAGAAAAAACATAAGAAGTGGTGGGAAAACACAGGAGGGTTATAAGAGGAAGATGTCATTGTCTGGACACACCCACCCCTTATAAAATTCCATGAATCAGGCAGGGCAATGAGGCAGGGATAAAAGCTTTGTCTGGAAGCACCCAGAGAGAGATTGCATTCAGGCACACATACATGTGTAACTAAGAGTCTTGGGGAACCTTAAAGACGAACACATTTATTTGTGGCACAAGCTTTTGTGGACTGGAGTCTACTTCATCAGACGCATGAAGTGTTACATGCATTTGGCAGTAAAGGGAGGGCAGGCAGGATTGTAAGCAATGGAGTGTGGAAAATAAAGACATTCAAATAAGGCTCTTGTAGGGTATGCATGGCCCTCCGGATGTTGTTGGACTCCCATCAGCCCTTGCCAACATAGCCAATGGTGAGGGGTGATGGAAGTTGCAGTCCAACAACAACTGGGGGGCTACAAGTTCCCCGTCCCTGCTCTAGCAGGTGATGTGATGGTTTCAGGTTTCCCTTCCTTAGGGCCTTGAATGTCTGCAGACCCTTCCTCCCCATTCTATCTCAAGATTGTAATCATGAAGACACCATGACCTCAAGATCAGGTCAGCCTTTTTGTTTCTCCCTTCTCTTCCCCAACCCCCACCTGCTTTTTTGTGATATCTTGCCTGATGAAGAGATCTCAAGATCTTGAAAGCTTACACATTTTTTGTGATCTTTTGGTTGACCTAATAAAGGTATTACGCTAATATGGATTTTGGAATATAAGCAAAAAGTTTTCCTCAAAATATCAACACAGTTAGCAACAGTCTGAAAATCACCCTGTTTTGCCCCTTGAGGAGGGGAGTTCAGGCAGCCACAGAGACTAGTTGTGCCACCAACATAGAGCTTGCTTATTTACTCCTTCCCCAAGGAAGAAGAAGTACAGGTGGTGAGAAGGGAATCAGAAGAGAAAGAAGATGGAGAAGCCACAGGTGATGGCAGGATGGGGGGTTGTTCAGCCTCACTGATTTATTTGGGAAGTGGGAGAGCTGCAGAATCATCCCTCCAGCAACTCAACTCTCTCCTGCAGTGCCTTTCTGAGAGGGGGTTCTAGAGAAGATTGCTCCCTCACATACATGAACGATGGGGGATGGGAATTTGACCTAAAGTCGTGCAAAAAGCAAAGATATGGCTGCTTCCTCAGAGGAAGTTCCTCCTCCACCTCTTGAGACAGTTCTTGCCTTCTGGACAAGCTGGCAGGGGAAATAAAAGTGCATTCTATACATGCCTACTCAAAAGTAGGTTCCACTGACTTCAATGGGGCTTGCTTCCAGGTAAGTGCGTATACAATTGCAGCTTAAGTTGCTTGGCTGAAGGGACAGGCAATTTGAATTGGGTCAGCATCAGCACACCCACACGAGCCCCTCAGGATGCAAGTGAAACCTTTCTCATTGGCATGGTTGGTGTCTCTCCTCTCCACATGCCCAGATGTTTTGGAGTTGGGGAACGGGTGGGGGGGTTGACTGAAAGTCCAGCCCAGAGCGCTGGAGAGAAGCTCTCCTTGTGCCATCACAGCAACCACCACCACCTCAAGGCAGCAAGCAGGGATTTCCTTCCCCTGCTCTGGCTGCCTCCCTCCTCCTGCTGGGCAGTACTCTCAGCTGAAGAGCAATTATCACACATCATAGAAAACCAGGAAAAATGAAAGCAGGGTTCTCCCCTACTTAGCTCTGGTTGTCTCCCTCCCTCTGCTCATCTCAGCAGTGCGAAAGAGAACCCTTCCCTGTGGCTGGCACAACAAACAAACCCATGAAGCCTGAGAGCGGGGATTCCTGCAATCCTGTTCTGGCTGCCTTCTTCCCTCTGCTCATCTGAACAGTGATTAAGAGAAACCCTCCTGGTTGCTGCTCCACCAAACACCAACACCGCTAGTGGGGATCGCCCTCCCACCCCCCAGCTTCTGCTACCTGCCTCCACACTTATCCCAGCAGCACCCAAGAAAGGCACTCCTTTCTGTTGCTGACGAACCAACAAGAATACGAATGGGGAAATTACCCACCGTCCATTGCTCTGCTGCCACCTTGTTCCACCACCCAGCCCAGCTGCCACCAAAAACAACAGGAGGCACTTAAGCAGGCAATTCCACCTCCCCACCATCCACACACACGGTCTGCTGCCTGTCTTCATCTGCCTGCCCAGAGGATGTCTCCCTACTCTTTTGTTGCAGCTCAACACACTTTGCGCACCTTCTCCGAGCATCTTCCCACGGGACGGTATAAAAGCCAGAACCGAACAGGCCAGAATGGCCCCTTTATTTAAAAAACAAACAAGCAAACAAAATGGCATGACACTTGAGAACAACATTTTAGGATTGAAACCCTTGCAATATTATGTTGTTGTTGTTTTTGTTGTTGTTATTAACCCCATAAGGCCCAGAACCCATCCAGAATGGAACAGAAGCTTCCAAGTGAGCCGAGCCAACCAAATCCATCAGTCACACATAACTACATGGAGGGATATAATGAACCACAAAACTTCCTCAGAAACCACATTCCAATACCCATTCTGGGCAATAGTTCATATTCTGAGGAAAAAGGTTCAGAAATCAACCAAACTCACCAGGCACACATAATTTCCTGGGAGGGATGCAGTAAGGCCCATGTATTGGGGAAAAGGCGGTTTAATAATAATAATAACAACAACAACCAAGTTCACCGGTCACCACTGACTATATGGGATTGATGCAGCAACCCGCAATATTTCTGCAGAAGCAATGTTCAGGGTTCTTGGAGAATGAACCAGAACATCTATGTCTGAGATATCAAATATCCTACTGCCCTCATACAAATCTATGGTGCGACCACATTTGGAATACTGTGTACAGTTCTGGTTACCACGTCTAAAAAAGAATATTGTAGAGTTGGAAAAAGTGCAGGAAAGGGCAACTAAAATGATGGAGCGGCTGGAGCAATTCCCCAATGAGAAAAAGTTACAATGTGCGGTGTGGGTCTGTTCAGCTTAGAAAAAAAAATAGAGGTGTACAAAATTACACCTCCCTCTCTCATAATACTAGAACCTGGGATCATCCCATGAAGCTGAATGGTGGGAGATTCAAGAGAGATGAAAGGAAGTACTTCTTCGCATAGCACATAGTTAAACTATGAAATTCACTTCTACAAGATGTCTGGGAAGCTAAGGCCATGGGGAGGCTGGAAGAGGACTGGGAAGACTGGTGGAGCAACTATGGGGGGGGGGCAGCGAGTCAGACCAGCAGGGAGCTGGGAAGGGCAGCAGATCAACAGTGGAGGATTCGAAGAGCAGCCGAGTACTGAGGCCAGGGTGTGGGGGGAGGAGGAGAATTGAGGTGTGTGTCTGTGTGTGTGATAGGTACATGGGGCGTGTGCTTATGTTTGAGAAAGAGAGAGAGAGAGAGATAATTGGATCCAGGGTGAAAAAGAGCGTGTGCATATGGGTGATGATCCAGGGTGAAAGAGGTGGTGATAGGGAGTTGGCTGGCAGAGAGAAGGGTGAATTTGGTTTATTTGGCTCATTTGGAAGTTGCAATTCTGGGCCATTCTCCAGAATATGGACTATTGCCCAGAATGGGTATCGGAACATGGTTTCTTTGGAGGTTTTATGGCTCACTGCCACACTCCGAACTAGTTATGTGTGACAGTGTGACTGGATAATTGTTTGGTTTGGCTTGCTTGGAAGTTGCCATTCTGTTCTGTTCTGGGTGGGTTCTGGGCATTATGGGCTTAACAACAACAACATAATATTGCAAGGATTTCTACCCTAAAATATAGTTCTCAAGTGTCTCTAACACATGCCATTGTTTTTGGCATGTTGTGTTTTTTTGTTTTTTAAATAAAGGGGCCGTTCTGGCCCGGCCTGTTCCATTCCAGCTTTTACACCATCCCTCTTCCCAGTGAGGCAAACAACTGATGAAGAAGCAGGAAGTAACACCAGTAGTGGTGAAGAGAATCACACAGACAGCAAGTCCCTTGCTGAGAGAGACACTTCTGTATTTGCTGGGAGAAGAAGGGTCAGTGGTGGTGAGTGGAGGGGGGTGGTCTTGGCAGGCGCTGGTGCACCAGCGGGTGCCACCAGTCCCAAGGTTAGAGTGTTGTTCTAGGGCTGGTGAGATCCAGCTTCGAATCCCCGCTAAGCCATGATGAACCTCACTGGGTGACTCTGGGCCAATCGCCCTTTCTCAGCCTAACCTACCTTACAGGGTTGTTTTGAGGATAAAGGGGAAAAACATACACCACCTTGAGCAACTTTGAGGAACAGTGGGATATAAATGTGATAAAATAAATAATAAAAATCCACATGTTTACAACAACCCCCTAAAAAGCCTGGGGCTTCATAGCTTTAATAGTTATGCAATTTATGCCACTTCTCCCAGATGTTAGCATTTGAAGCCACTGCTAACTTTGTGTTTAGGTCATCACAATAAATATCATAATATCTGCAAGGTTAAGACTTGGCATGGAAGTGGTAGTCTATTACTTAAATGTACATTGTAAAGAGATTTCACTGGAATGCTATGTCATTATTTGTTTCATTATTTACTTCTGTATCTAATTCTACTTTTTCTTTTAAAATAGATTATAATCTATTAACAATATTTGCAACATTAGAAAAAATGTTTTAATTTATTTAAGAACACCCGTAAAGAAGAAGCTGACTTGCGGTTCTGTCAACTAACCAGAGAATATCAAGCTTTGCAAAGGGCCTATGCATTGCTCCAGGAACAGGTTGGGGGAGCCCTGGATGCAGAAAGAGAAACCAGGGTAATTTTTTAAATGTGATTTTGCAAAGAATGCAGCTTTTCTAGGTTAATTTGACATATATTAAATTATGAGATGTCCAGTGATTGGTGCATACAACAAATTGCTTACTTAACTTTTCTGTTGTATCCATGATTGCCTGCCACTTGATTTTTAGCACTATTTATCTTCTTTAATTTTACCTCTTGTATATAGTCCCCATTAGTAGGGGATGGGCATAATCACTTGGTGTCTGCTTTGGAAACATTTTGGTGAATCCAGTCTTCCATGTCTGCAATTTCTGAGTGGATCTGAAATTTGTTGGATTCTGGAATGAACTTTGCAGACTCTAAATTGGAACCCAGAACAGATGCCTCTGGAATATCGGAGAGCAACTTATCAGAACGTTTGTTTTATTGTGATATATATGTAACCTCCTTTTCAATTTAAGGGAAAATGCCCAAAGCAGCTAACAATAAACAAATAAAACAACCAATTTAAAACATATTATTAATGATGTCATCATGTTACATTCCTCTTGGCTTAGTACAGGTTTGGGATGTTCTGGTAAGTCCTGAAACTGGTCTGTTGGGGTTCCTCCTAGGTGGAACCTCAAATCTGCCACCAGAATTCAGGTTAATCTAATTTTGGCAGCAACATTGTTCTTTCATAATCTGGTAGTTTTTCCTCCCCCCCCCCCCCCCAATATCATGTTTAATGTGGTTTACTCACCTAACTAGGTTTAAGCTCTTTATATCTTGATATACAGTCCATGCATTGTATATTTATTGTTGATTTAAATAAGCCCAACATATCTTCTGGGCATAGTGGCATTAATTCCTTAGTCCCGTTAACCTCTTAAACCTTCATAGTTTCTTGTAATCTGCACAGCTGAAAGTTCTTGTTTTTTGCAATGGCAGCTGGTGTCCGCTGGTGCTGGTGGGGTGGAGGGTAGGATCACCGGGGCGGACCTGTCTTTTGACTCTCCAACAGCAAGCAACCCATACCATAGAAAGGGGAAACTGAGGCACATCATCTTTCACTCCTCCCTTGGTAACCACATCTTTTTTGTTTCAGCAGCAACCCACATTGCACAGAGAAGGAAACTGAATCACATTCATGAGTAGGATATGGGGGGAATCAAGAAAGCCAGCTATCTTTATACCAGGAGTGCAATGCATGGAGTTGGAGGGAGGCAGAATTCCACTAAGTACCACCAACATGCACTCCTTTGAGCTAATGTGCCAAGCAAGCATTGCCCAGAGAATGGGAAACCAAGCTAACTTTACCCCAGGACTTCATGGAGGGAGTTGACCACCAGTTTAAGAATAAACCTTTTGTTTAAACCAAGGGTGGGCAACTTTGGGAGGTCCAGGGGTAATTTTTGCTGGGATGGCCCATAAATGAAATGACTGCAGGGTGTATTCTGCAGAAAAAGATAATATTAGAAGTATCTCCTATGTCCACTTGTCATCACGTTTTACAGTAAGCATTCTTTAAACTTTCAATTCAGACACGTGAACAACTGCAAGCTGATCTTCTCAGATGCCAAGCAAAAATTGAAGACTTGGAAAAAGCTCTAATTGGGAAAGGACAGGTAAACGTCTCCCTTCATGCTTTCTATCAGTTCATTCTCTCTTCTTCATGCGGTGCTGCACTAATCATCTTCGTTGCTTTCTGGTACATTTCTATGTCTGACATACATTAGCTGCATTTCTACCACTGGAAAAAATGCTTCTTAAGCATTTTCTCACTCTTCTAAGTGAGAAAAATACTGTATTAAATCAGGGGTGCACGATCTTTTCAGCTCTGAGGGTTGTGTGTGGTACTGGCTTGGAGGGTAGGGGTGGACCCATGCGTGCACACAATGCATACACGCACATGTGCACACATAGACACACACTCAAATGCCTACAAATCCCGTCGGCCTCCAACTAATCCCACGGAAACAGTGAGACCAGCCCTCTTCCTCCATCAGTAAGATTGCCTCTATGTGCACGGAGAAGAGGGACCGCCCTTTTCTCCCTGAGAGTGCAATCTGGGCGGTGGAGGAAGGGACTGGCTGTTTTCCTCTGTTGCCCAGATCACCTCTCCCAACATTCCTGTTACAGATCACTGTTCCTTTGCTGCTAGCAGTGGCAGAAAAGAACAATGATTGGCGGCGGGGCTGGGGAGGAGGGATTTGACAGTGGAGGTGGGGGGGGGTCAGGGCATCTGTGAGGGGGTGCAATTTGGGGAGGCTATATGCAGCCCACAGACCATGGGTTGTGCACCCCTGTATTAAATAATATGAATAATGAATAGCTTGAATACTTTAGCTTATAGAGCATACTTGCCTCAAGCAGTTTTGCTAAAGCATTCTTTTTTTTGCCATTTTGGCAATTTACTATGTGACTTTGAGGAAAGGTGTTGACTTGCCTCAAGACACGTTCTCTTGGAGAGGATAAAATGACTGATTACTGAATGTCCAGAGAGATCCAGTTCTGTCTGGGACTGTGGGTCCAACTACACTTCAAGCACACTTTTACTTCAAGCACACTTTTTAAAAAAGTGTTAATATTGCCACTTTATCTGTTCACAAAAAGTAGCAACAAAGGCCCTCAATATGGTTAACTGTCTCCTCCCCATGTGTTGTGATTCCAGTATGGATCAGGGCCCTGCATGACTGCTTAAAAAAAAAGTAAGTGTCCAGTGTTAGGCATGGGTTTTAAAAGCGTGCTTACTGTAATGAGTAGCTTGGCCCCAATGGATCCAACTGAGATGTGATATTTAGTTTTTGTTGGATCTCTTTGTAAAGTGATTCTGTTAAGTGTACACAGATGCAAATGTTAGTTTGGTATTGGATATTCATGTAACTTTTACAAAATCTAATAATAATCTGAAATGCACAAACTATGTGGGTCAAAATGTAAACATAAAAATATAGCAGTTATTGTACCATAGAAATGATATAGTGCTCTGTCCATATTAAATAACAGTATCAGACATCCATATGGTGTGGTGTATTCTCAGGGCTGGCCCTCTCCTGAGGCAAGGTGAGTCCCCCACCTCCAGGCAGCAGATCTGGAAGGGCAGCAGATTTGTGCACATGTGCACATGACCAGGAATGTTGCGTGCCCTGCTCCCCTATGCCTCACTCTTAAGGTCTTTTCAAAGTGAGGCAAATGCTGAAGGAAGAAAGCAGATGGCATGGCTCTCCAGAGTAACTGCTGCTGCCCACCCTATGCCTCACTCTGAGGACTTCTCACAGTGAGGCATAGGGTGTTCTGGAGAATGGCTGGCACAGCTTCCCAGAGCAGTGGGCTGATGCCTTGCATGGGGGGGGGGGGTCCTTCCTCAGAGTAAAGCATTCTGATTTGCCACAGCACAGGCAGTCCCCTGGGCCACTTCCCTGCCAATGATTTGCTCTGAGGAAGGACCCCTGAGAGCAAGGCATTGAGAGGAAGATAGTGTCCAGTGGGGGGAAAGAGAAGAAGAGGAAGGCAGCAGCGGCTGGCTCTGATGGGGGGCGGGGCAGAGAGGGCAGCAGTGCATCCTCCCACTTCAGGTGATGGGAGGCCTTGAGCCAGCCCTGTGTATTCTTCTTTATTAGCTTCAATGAAGAATGCAGTCATTTCATTTATGGGCCATCCCAGCAAAATTGCTTCAGTGACCAATTCTGACGGAATATTTCCACATTTATGCACTCATGGAATCACTTTGAGAAGTGATTCCGTAACCCTCACTGTTTTTGGAGGAAGCTCTTGGTGAGTGCAATACTCTTTTTGTGTTGGACTTGCAACAAAATGTGCTCCTGTTCAGGGTGCTAACCAGCCAGCCATGCCTTCTTTCAGTATTCTCCATTAAACACACAGATTTTTTCCATCCCCTCACCCCTACAGACACTCAGCATTCTTTGACCACCTAGTGTGCTCAGTCCTCACTGGGCTGTTCTTTTGGGAGGGTCAGTTGTCCCCTTTGGATTTTTAAGGACTTCTACTTCTTCAAATTATGTGGTTTCTAGAACATGCTGATATGGCCCACCATGGCTGCGTCGGACTTAGGCCTGGGCAAATCCATTTAGCAAATTCAGTAGACAAGCAAAAGGTCTAAAGCACAGTATTATCAGACCAGAAAAAGGACAGTCCAAAAGTAGGGTCTTATCAGGAGACCAGATGTCAGCAGCATGAGAGATCAGTCCAAGAAGAAGCAAGGTCAAAGAAACAAGGTTTCAAGGTACTAGGAGCTGAAATAAAAGTGTTGCTCCAGTAAGCAGCAGGTTTCAAATGAGAGGTTATAAGCTGGAGCTTCCAAAGCCCTACCCAGGACTCAGCTGTAGCACATCAGAGGCACTTGGTCATAAGTCTACTCATGAGGAGGCAGGATCCCCAGTGAAAACAACAAAATCATACATAGTGCAAGGGACCTTACAGAACTGCAGTTGATCAATATATTATGTAAAAGAATTACATTTATGAAAGTTTATAAACATGTGTATGAACAAATAAGACACAACTGATAATGCACACCAAATTACAGAGGAAGTAAATGTTTCCAATGCATATATATTATATCACACATTTCTGTCAATTCCAATGCATATATATCATATCAAACATAGTCGAACTGAACCCCGGTGTGTTACCATTTCGACTAGGAATAGTCTTCCCTGGGAGCTATGTAGACCACTCTTTTTAATTACGTTTATAACATACTATGAAAACTGATAACATAAGGGGGGGAAATCCACATCCTAAATATTATAAATTTTCAGTGGTATACTGGTCAATTGAATAAGGCAAAATAGCCAAATATATTATAAATTGTGAGTGAAATAATTCATCTGGTGAAAACTTCAATATTGTATTGAATATTTAAAAAATGCTGAAAAGAGAAACAAATAGATTTTCAATATTACATATCCCCCCCTAATTTAGTTAGCACAGAATTGCCGTAAGTTACAAATCATTTTCACCTCATTTTCTCCAACTCACTCTTTCCCCGAAAGCCAGTTACCACAAAAGGGGTAACATCACCACAGCAGTCGTAAATCAGGAAGTGGAATCAACAGTCTATATACAAAGACTGCGTATAATACTTGAAACACACACCAGGGTTCCATTGGACAGATAGAACCCAACTGATAGGTTTTATATGATGTATATGCTTTGGAATTGACTGATGTGTGTGAGAGCCAGCGTGGCGTAGTGGTGGGACTGGAACTCGGGAGATCCGGGTTCTAGTCCCCGCTCAGCCATGAAACTCATTGGGTGACTTTGGGCCAGTCACTGACTCTCAGCCTAAACTACCTTGCAGGGTTGTTGTGAGGATAAAATGGAGAGGAGGAGGAGGATAATATAATGTAAGCCGCCTTGGGTTCCTTGAAGGAAAAAAGGCGGGGTATAAATATAATTAATAAATAAATATGATGTGTATGCATTGGAAACATTTACTTCCTCTGTAATTTGGTGTGCATTATCAGTTGTGCCTTATTTGTTTATACACATGTTTATAAACTTGTATATAATATATTGATCAACTGCAGTTCTGTAAGGTTCCTTGTACCTTGTGTATTTCTATTGAGTACTCTTGAGGAGGGCCTTTACTCTTGAAGAGACCTCTTCAGCAAGTGGGCACTCCTTCACCTGCCCACCATCCTAGCCTGAATCTTAAGGCGCTGGTATGTTTGGGGGCTAGGTGGTGGCTCAGCATCCCCTTTCTGCCTCTGAAGCTGAGCTCTCTGGCTCTTGAGGAGGCAGACCTGAAGGCATCACCCCTGAGGGCCCAGGACCTCTTGGGCTGTCCTGGGGTCTTCTGCGGTAACGTGTTCCCTTGGTAAATCTGTAAATGACACATTAGTGGTTATTACTTGGTGTTGAGCAAGGCCCATCAATATGGGCTTTCGACAGGTTTTGGGAATGAGTTCCTCTAAGTGCTGCAGTGGCTTACAGTTCTTATGACCAGTTAAAGAACTAATTAGTGCATAAGATTTATACATAGGTAAACTTTTAAATCCCATTTTTATTATTAAAATAAAACAGTTCACGATAGCAGATAGGCTAATTGTGTGATAGTGGATAATTGTGTGAACATGAAGATGTGAATCATCTCTGTCAGGAATGGAGACTGAATCTTCCTCCAGTGGGAGTTCCAAGTCCATCCTTCATCAGGGCAAATCCTTTGATATTCCAGTCCTGAGAATCAGCACAACATACAGCCTCTGAAATAAAGATGGGGGAATCTGCCAAGCTCTGATGGTTCTCATTTTCCTACTGTTAAGTCCGTTTCATCCTGTTTCTACATCGGATTGCAAATTATTATTATTTTGGTCCACACAAAAATGTGTGTGTATTTTTGTGCCATTTTTCAAAATATATGCAATTTTGAATGCATTTTCTACATACCTTTTCAAATGTACACATTTTCTCAAGCATTAAAACCACTGTAATAAGAATTTTTGCATTTTTACACATATAAGTATTTTTGTATGCACTGTTTCAAAACTATGCATTTTTGGCATGTTTTTTTGTGTGAACTGCATTGCAGTTTTGGAAACGTATGGGTTTCAAGGTCTAAATTTGTTCTGGTTCGTGTTTAGGTTCGGAAACTGTGAATTTGGTAAGTTCGCATTGAAATACGAACTGAACAAATATCTCACTCATCCCTACGAACCTTTGCTGGATGTGTGTGTGTGTGTGTGTGTGTGTGTGTGTGTGTAGGCGGTTGTATTGAGTGTAAGTTGATCTTAGAAGTAGTAAAAACATACTAGGTTTACATACTTTCTCACACAAATAGCATGTTGAATTATGAAGTTAAGATTCCCCCCACCCTTTATGGGAGAGAGTTGACTGATGGTATCAGCTAGATGTTTTCAGCTGGATAGTCTGCATGATCTAGTACAGTGTTCTCCAACCTTGGGTCCCCAAATGTTTTTGGCCTACAACTCCCAGTATGCCCCAGCCAGCATAGCTGACTGGGGCATGCTGGGAGTTGTAGGCCAAAAACATCTGGGGACCCAAGGTTGGAGAACACTGATCTAGTAGTTTCAGCACTTACATGAAGCTCTCTTGTTTGAGGCTTTCTTGTTTGTTTTGAACATGTGGATGACCCATGTATGCTTTTGGATCTGTGTGATCGCACAGGGCATTTTTCTTTACCAAAGAAAATAGGGAGTCTCTGTAAAAGAAGGGTTCTGAGTGGCTGTAGTTCACATGTAAAATCACAAATAATGTGTGTCCCTTAAATATCCCATTGCATAACTCCAGGAACCTCAGAACATAGAAGGTATGGTTTCCATTTATTTATCGGAAAGATCCAGACTCCATCCAGGTCTGCTCATTAGAGTTGTAGGGCCCATTTTATCCAGCCCCATTTGGGAGTTTCCAAATGGGCCCTACCGGCCTACCAATACCCACCATTCCTCCCAGCTGCAATTGCCTCCAGGCACCCTCACTTTGCACCAGTTACTGGAGATAGGAGTGGCTGTGAGAGTCCTTTCAATGATGAGAAGAACAGTGAGCCTACAGAGGCATTGTGCATTGCTGTAGATCGGGGCGCACAAGCCTTTTGGATGCTGGGTTGTAGGGAATGCACACATATGCACACACATAGCAGGTGTGCTCACACTCATATGCACATATATACACACACGGACACACACACACACATCCCAGCAATCCTGATATAGATCACTTTTTCTTCACCACTAGCAGCAGTGGGAAAAGAGTGATCTGTATGAGGATCTCTGGGGCAAGGCATTGAGAGTACAGGTCAGGGGGAATTTGGCAGCAGTGGCAGGGTGTCAAGGGTTCCCATGGGGGGTGGCACAGATTGTGTACCCTCTGTTGTAGATGCACGCAGTACTTTAGGATGTTTTGCCTGTATCATTCCTTTTTATGCCATGCACATTCAATGCCTCTGTAGCTCAGCATCCTTCCTAGCATAAATGCCGCCCCCCTCTGCTGCCCTCAATCTCAAGTAAGTAATATGAAGTAGGGGGTAGGGTGTCCTGCACTTGCCGGGAAGTGATCTGTTTGTAGGGAGGCCTTAGATGCTGCACAAATGCAGCACATCTTGGTTGGTTAGGTACTGCTACTAACACATTCAGAACAAGGCCTCTTTCCACTAGAGTAGTAAGGGTCATTGGGTGGAGCTCGAGCATTGGTTGGGAGAGACATGGTCAGGCACAAAGCCTTAACGATCATGGTTTCAGCTCTGTTCCATTTAGGGTGGCAAAACATAAACTTCCATAGTGACAACCATGGGGCTGTCCCAACATGTCGTTGGGAGGACACATGCTTGATCTGGTTTTCTCGACTGGGCAGGAGGATGGTGATCTGAAAGTAGGGGAATTAACATCTATCCCCTTGTCATGGTCGGATCACTTTCTATTGAGATTTACACTCTCGGCAGCCTTTCCATTCTGCAAGGGTGGGGGACCCATTAAATGGTCCACGCTCAGAGGCTAATGTTTTCTGATGGATTCCAGAGAGCTCTGGGGGATTTTCTGCTGGTGTGGCTGTCAGTCGTATTAAAGCCCTGGTTACTCTGTGGAATGCAGACATGACTAGGGCAGTTGACACGATCGCTCCAAGCGCCCTCTTCCTTTGAGCAGAGCCCAGGCAAGCCCTTGGTGTGCACCTGAGCGGAGGGCAATGAAGCAAGAGGGAAGATTATTAGAAAGCAGGTGGAGGAAGACTCATGCCAAGTCCGACCAAACACAAGTTGGAGCTCATTATCGAGCCTACTCTGTGGCAGTGAGGGTGGCAAAGAGGGAGTTCTTTTCTGCCAGCATTGCATCTTCTCATTGTCATCCAGCAGAGCTTTTCCAAGTGGTTCATGGTCTTTTGTAATCTGGGCCCAGAAGAGAGATGTGCTCGGTAGCACACTGTGATGAGAATGCACGACACTTTGAAAATAAAGTTGCTCACATTCGTCACAACTTAGACACCACAGTTAATACAGATCTATTAACAGAGGTGTCCAGAGCACCGTCTGGTTCAGTTTTTTGGATGAGTTTCAGTTCTTGAGGCCTGAGGATGCAGACAAGATGCTTGGCCAAGTCTGGTCGACCACCTGTGTGCTTGACCCTTGGCTGTCATGGCTTATTACATCTAATAGGAAAGCTGCATCCAGGAGGTTATCAAGGTTATCCTTGAGAGAGGGAGTGGTGCCAACCACTTTAAAGGAGGTAGTTATTAGGCTTAGGGGTGGGTGATCCACCCAGCACTCAACTCGCAGCGTGCAAGCCAAGCTGAGGCGCTCGCCAGACTTCCGAGTCCCCGGTGCTATGTTGTTTACATAGAAAATGGCATAAGATACGTTAAAAACAGCTATGATTTGTGCAAATTACGCAAACTGGCCGTTTTTAATGTTTCTTACGCCATTTTCTATGTAAACAATGTAGCGCCGGAAACTGGAAGTCGCTTCCCCAGCTCAGCTCATGAGAACGCTAGTCAAACCAGGGAAAAGGTAGGGTGAACGGAGCTCGGGGTGTGTGTGTGAGCCCAGCGAGTTCGCTGGACTTCCACCACCACCCCAATCGAGCTCCGTACACATCCCTAAGTCTACTCCTCAAAAAGGTTAACATGGACCCAGATGATGTTAATAATTATAGGCTGGTTGCTAATATCCCCTTCCTGGGCAAGGTACTTCAGCAGGTGGTTGCTGCCCCACTCCAGGCACTCTTGAAGGAAACGGATTATCTAGATCCATTTCAACTGGGCTCCAGGCCTGATTTTGGAATGCAAACTGCCTTGGTTGCCCTGTGGGATGAGCTTTGCTGGGAGAGGGACATGGGAAGTGCAACCCTGTTGATTCTCTTGGACATCCCAGCAGCTTTCAATACCGTCAACCATGGTATATCCTTCTGGATAGGCTGTCTGGGCTGGGAGTTGGAGGTACTGCACTGCATCCACTCCTACTTGGATGGCTGATTCCAGAAGGTGGTGCCACGGGGCTCTATTTTATCCCACATGCTGTTCAACATCTACATGAAACTGCTGTGGGAGGTTATCCAGAGATATGGACTGAGGTGTCACCAATATGCGGATGACACCCAGCTCTATTTCTCCTTTTCATCAAACCCAGGTGAGGCATTGGGGGTATTCTGAACTAGTGCCTGGGTACGGTCAAGGATTGGATGAGGGCCAATAAACTGAGACTCAACCCAGACAAGACAGAGGTATTGTTACTGGGTGGTTCATCTGCCCAGCTAAGTGATGTTCAACCTATTCTGGAGGGGGCTGCACTCCCCCAAAGGATCAGGTTCATAGTTTGGGGTGCTCTTGGATCCAGCATTGTCACTAAGACACAGATGGACTCGGTGGCATGGAGCAACTTTTATCAGCTTAGGCTGATATACCAACTACATCCTTATGTGGACAGAGGCAGCCTAACTACAGTTATCCATGCTCTAATAACCTCTCATCTAGAATACTGCAGTGCATTATACGTGGGGCTGCCTTTGAAAATGGTCCGGAATCTTCAACTTGTCCAAAATAGGGCAGCGAGATTATTAACAGGGACTGGCCAGTGTGATTATTTTATGCCAGTACTTTTCCATCTGCACTGGCTGCTTTTCCGTTTCCGGGCCTGATTCAAAGTGCTGGTATTAACCTGGCTTGGGGCCAGGTTACCTGAAGGATCATCTCCTCCCATATACACCTGCCTGGATCCTAAGATCATCTTCAGCAGTCCTCCTCTGGGAGCCCCTATCAAAGGAAGTGAGGTGGGTGGCACTGGCTGCTGAGAAGAGGGCCTTTTCTGCTCCCCCCCCCCCCCAGTTGTGGAATGAGCTTCCCAGAGAGGCTCACCTACAGACCTGTGGCTTATGCTGGCTCAGCTTGTCTGAGTGTGGAAAGCTAAGCAGAGTCAGGCCTGGTTATTACTTGGATGGGAGACCCTCCTCTAGTTTCCTGCATTGAGCAGGGGGTTGGACTCGATAGCCTTGTAGCCTCCTTCCAACTCTATGATCTATGAAATCTCTTTTTGGCACCAGGTGAAGACCTTTTTATTTTCCCAGGCAGTTTAGTTTTTCAGTTTCTGTACTGTATTTTAAATCTTTGCACTGCTGTTAAGTTCTGTTGGTTATTATTTTTATTTTTATACTGTAGTTTTAAACTTTTACATTTTTATATTGTAGTTTATCATCTTGTATTTTATGGTTTTAATTGTTCTGAACCACCCAGAGAGCTTCTGCTATTGGGCAGTATAGAAATGTAAAAAACAAATAAATATTCCTGTTAGGAACGATAAGAAGGCTTTGTCTCGGATTCTTTGCTATTTATAAGCATAAAGTTGCTTTGTTTGCAGCCAAGTGGTCTCTGTGTAATATATAGAACTAAGAAATATTAAATAGAACTAAGTAATATTAAACATTACCTATTGTTACCGCGTGTCCTCATTAACCTGCATGTGTACCTGAGTGGTGCACCTTCAGACATGCAGCCCCTGACACTTGGAGGGATCTTTTAAAATACTGAGCATCCCAAAGCTTAGCACCATAAGGTTTAAGGGGATTTGGAGATTAAAGACACAGTTGCTTAACCAAGGAGTAATTTATTAAAAAGGAATTAAAACACACATTCAAAAGATCAGACTGAGGCAACAGACATTTAAGTTTCATTCATACAGACACTATTTCTAATTATTTAGACAGACACATTAAAAACAGTGGTTTGGTATAACTGATTAGCATGTGTATGCGTGGGAAGGAACAAGTTCTGGCAGTGGGGGGCAGGAGGGGTGAAAGGGGGGAAGGAGGGTTACTTGCAAGCCGGGATTGAAGTAATATTTTGGGTTGTAGAGGGAGTGGATTGAGGGGAAGAGGGAGCTTTCAGAGGAAAGGGAAAGAAGCCTGACCCAGGGTAGGAAGTGTGCAAGTCACCGCAGAGCAGAAAAGCCAAGGAAGAAGACAGGACCTAGCTGGATCCTAGAAGGGACCTAGAACAGCAGCCAGCCAGCTGCATACCTACCTGGAGACACCGAGAAACTTAGCAAAATGAAAATGTGCTGATTGTGCAATGTGGCTTTAGATTTTTGTGTGCAAATGGTTTTATATTATATTATTATATTGTATTTTTAGGGTTTAAATCTTTTGTACACCACCCAGAGAGCTTTGGCTATTGGGCAGTATAGAAATGTAATGAATGGAAAGATAGAAGATAGAAGTATCCTTCTTCAGGAACCAAAAGAGAAGGGGGAAGGGGGGATGCCACAAGATACCTGTTGAGGCAGAGAAATTAGGGGTTCTTTGGGTCAAAGAGTCCTAGCTATGTGGCTGACTGATACTGTTTATATGCCCCAAAACTGGGTTTAATTATGAAAACTCAAAACAATGGCAAAAGTCATGTCTCATCTAAATGGAGATGGGCTGTTGAATTGCTTAAAAGATGTTAATCTGGGGGTAAACTGGACTGACAATTCCTCCTCCTCCCAGCTTAAGCAGGCTGCTGAAAGTACTTACCTACTGGCCCTTCTAGCTCTGGCATCTGGAGCATAATTACAATTTTGCAAGTGATATCCAAGGAAGGGAAGAGATCAAGGGATTAAGTCTGGAGAGCAATGAGCCTGCCAGAGAGGGTGATGCCCTCATGTCAAGTATATACCGTACTTCTGTTTTGAGAACCAGGCCTGGCTTCTAAAATGGCAAAAAAACCTTCTCCTGTGCTTTGCCCAAGCTGAAATGAAGCCTCTTTTTCCAGGCAGAGCCTACTGCATCACAAATAGCAGAATATTGGGATGCTTGGTAACACTATGCATTTAAAGATAATCTTCTTGATATATGAATAAAAAGCTGAGCTTCTGTGTGTTTAGATTTTGTTCATTGGACTGGGAAATAGTTGGCCTTGAGTGAAGACGGGCATAACATTTTTAGAGCAGCAGAGTTTCTTTGGAAGCACCTTCGCTGCATTCAGTCCAAATGTATCTGATCTGTCCAGGGTTGTAATCTGGTTTTTGTGTGTGTGTGTGTTAAAAAAAATTGTACTGCAAATGTATAGCAGTAGCTAGCTGTGCATAGCATGACTGGCTGGCATTTCTAATGCCACCAAGAACCCCCTTCCGCAATCCCCTGAGCAGTTCTCCCTGCCCACCCCCCGTACCCTTCCCTCCCTTAAAGCAATAAATAAATGCATACACTTTTAAATTTCACTTTCAAAAATAAAAAAGGCTGATGACTGATGGATGACTGACTTATGACTGATGGATGACCTAGCATTCAATTTGCTGGCATGCACAGGTGCACTTCTTTCGTCTCAATTACAAAGCTGGGAGGACAAAGCTGATCTTACCCGATGGCTCAAGAAACCATTCAGAGCTCTTTTTTTATATTATATTTGTCTCCTCACCTTTTATCTAATACCACATTAAGTAATGGACTGTGCCATGGTTGTGAATGTCTTTTGCAACCTTACGAAAAAAAATATACTTTTCTTCTTCTTGGCATATGATGCATTTACTACTTAGTTCAGTGCCAAGATTAAATTGTTAATATCTGTTCTTCAAAATAAAATTTGCTTTGCAAATAAAGTGTTTTTGGTGCAAGATTATCTTACTAAAATTGTTGTTCTGGAGCAGAGCTAGATGTATTATTTTACTGTGTTGGGGATTTATCACTGATTTTTGATACTTTTCACCTGAATAGGCAAGCAATTGTCTTCATGCAGTTAGCTCAGTTGAGATATTTCAGAAAGAATGCCACAATTTCCTCAAAAGTCCTATTCAGGCATTCGGTACCCATGGGTACATGAAGGACTTAGCAGGTACACACAGGGCTATCACTCCCACCTCAGTGATGTGTTCCCACTGAGGCCTTCATGCATTTGGTACCTTTGCATAAATGCATAAACTCTTACCGAATGCCCGAATAAAGCTAAGGCATTATTCATCATCATAATTGCCCATCATTGCTTTTCGGAAATGCCCAAAGTACTTTGCATACATTATTTTTGTAATCTATACAATATAAGGTAGGTCAGTATTATTATCCCTATATTGCAAATGGGAGACTGAAACTGCAAGATGGTTTGCCTAAGGTGAGCCAATGACATGGGCAAGCTGAGACTTGACTATGTGGTCCAAGAGCGTATATGAAGTATTTGGTAACACTCTTTTGAAAAGTTCAGAACACACAACCATGTTCAATAATCCTGCCAACCCTACTCCAAACTATTGCATTTGTAATTTATTGGAGAACTAGAAAGAAAGGTTACATGCATGTAACCGATCCATAAAAGTCCTGAAAGTCAGTATGAAAGTACGAAACTATTCCTGGAAGTCAGTATGAAGTCATGGAAGTGCTGAATCAGTGCCTGGATTCAGTAATGGGTAGGATGAGGTCGAGGAGCAATAAACTGAAGTTTTGAGCCTGACCAGACAGAGACCTTGTGTGGAGGTGGTTCTCCTGTTCGCGGAGATGATATTCAACCAGTTCTGGATGGAACGGCATTCCCCCTAAAGTAATAGGTTTGCAGCTTGGGCGTGCTCCTTGAGCCAGCCTTTGGTTTTTAGAAGCCAAAATAACAGGGAATACCTTTCACCAGCTGAGATCTCTCCTGCATAGAGATAGTCTAGCCACAATTATCCATGTTCTGATGGGACTGTATTACCGCAATGCATTAGATGTAGAGCTGCCTCTGAAAACAGTTTGGAACCTTCGGTTAATGCAGAATGTAGCGGCCAGCGTTTTTGACTGACAGTGCTCGCACGGATTATATCTCACCAGTCTTAAAAGAACTTCACTGACTCCCTATTTGCTTCCACAAATTGAAAGTGTTGGTGCTTACCTAAATTGCTTGTTGGCTTGTACTTGAGGGAGCGCCTCTTCCCATGTCAGTCTGCCTGCACTTGCACGTTAAGGTGCACTTGTCCTTCTTCAAATGCCTCCACCACGAGAGGTGAGGTTTGTTGCAATGAGGGAGAGGGCTTTCTTGGCAGTGGTACCCCAGCTACGGAATGCCCTCCCCAGAGAATTATGGCTGATGCCAAATCTGCTGTCCTAGGCACCACTCAAAAACTTATTTACCTTGGCATTTTAAAATAATGTTACCTTTTGTAAGTATTTTAAAGCCTCTGAATTTGAACTGCACTTTTATCTGCTGGTTATTATGTATGGGCAGTATCCAGCGCTGCCAGTCTGCTTATGCTACTGACATACCGTTAGTGTAAGTGGCCTCTAGCACTACACCAATAGGGTAAGCTGACACAACACATTTTCCAAGGAAGCCCATTGTGCCAGCTTATGCAATTGCCATAGTTCTAGAGGTCACTTACGCCAGTGGTAAGTCAATCGCATAATGAACAGGCAGCATTAGATATTGCCATATGTATTTATTGTTTTACTTGTTTTAATTTTTGTAAACCATCTTGAAATCTTTGATAAAAGGTAGTATATAAATCATTTAAATAAATACATACATACATTTTAATTCTGAAAACTCTTGCAGGATTCTAAATTGATAGAAGAAAAACAGGTACTTATCAGGACAAACCAAGAATTACTAGAAAAGGTATGTGAAGTGAATGACACCTTCAGTATTTCAAGTGCTCATTGCTACAAAATGAAATGCACTGTGACACTTTAAGTTACTTTTGCAGTGATAATTTCATATGCTATAAGTGTGTGATTGACAGATATTAGGAGGATAAAAGTATTAAGAGCCTTCAGAAAAATCTCTATGTACTGTATGATAAGTTGGGAGGGATAGGATAACTGGATTTTTTTTCAGTGATGATGCATTGATATACCTCCCCCAATCTGCCAGACTTGAGCGGGAACAAGGTCCATCCCAAATTCCTATAGTGAGTGCAAGCCCTAGTCCCCAAGGAGGTAAGGGGGGTCATGAGGCCTGGGCCGGGGGTTGGCAGGAAATCCTCCATCAGATCAACCATAAGAAATTCCATAAGGGGAAGAAAAAGTACAAATGTAGCCGCAGCCACAGCAGATCAAGACATAAGCATAAGAGGGGACTCATCCAGGCCCTCTGGCAGTTCATGAGGAGTCTTGGGTCCACGGCTAAGTGGCCATGCAGCAGGGAGGCATACAAAAAACAGTCTCAGTCGGCAAGCACATCAACAAACATGGCCAAAGGGTTGAAGAAGCCACACACTTCTTGATGCCAAGCCTCACAGCTCCCAAGGACCAACAGGAGGAAGACTTCTACAGTTTGCCCATCAATGGTCAATGATGACAGATGCTTGGGCCTTGGAGTCAGTCTCCCAGGGTTATGCCCTGGGGTTTGCCCATCACCTCAGGAACAAATTTTGGATTATCCAAAAATCCCACAAAGGATCACATGTTCAAAACAGCCATCCAGCACCTGTTGGTCATCTAAGCCATTGAACTGGTTCCACAAGAACAGGAAAGATTGGGGGTCTACTCCAGTTTTTCTTCATTCCTAAGAAAAATGGGAATGTTAGAGCCCTTTTAGATTTAAAATGGCTGAACAAATTCATCCAGAAATGACACATCAAGATGGAAACCCTGAAGTCAATAGCAACTGCCCTGACCCAAGATTACTTTCGGGCATCAATAGATCTCTCTGAGGCCTATTTACATGTACCAATCAGGCACAGTCATTGGAAGTTCCTTCAGTTCGTTTACCATCGCAAACACTACCAATACAGGGCAATGCCCTTTGGCTTGATGTCTGCATTTACAAAAATTCTGGCACCATTGGTGGCTTACCTGAGACAAATGGGAATTCACTTGTATTCATACTTAGACAACATACTCGTCCAATCTGCAACCAAAGAAAAAGGGATCAAGGACGTTCAGACTACTTTGGACTACCTTCGGGTGCATGGCTTCATTGTGAATGTACAGAAGAGCTTGTTAGAAGCAAGACAGCATCTGGAACACGTGGGGGTGACCTTGGACACACAAATGTACAGGTTAGCCCTCTCAGAGGAAAGGAAAGGAAGAGCAAGGTGTTTCAGATGGTGGCGAAGATAATGCAGGCAAAGCAACTGAATCTGATGTTTCTGGCTCAGCTATTAGGTGTAATAGCATTCTGCAAGGAGATGGTCAGCTGCTCGCGCTTCCACACTCACCCCCTGTAATGCTTACTTCACCCCTTCCAGGCTCACGTAGCATGTCAAAACCACTTCATACTGGAGATCCTGGCAGCTGTACAGCTGACATTACAATGGTGGCTGCATCCCCCCCCCAGCTGACATGCGGAATGTCGTTGGCAAACTCTGACAGAGTCATTATCACCACAGATGCCAGCCTGTTCAGTAGTGGAGGCATTTGGGGTTTCATGTAACTCTGGGGTTTCATGTAACTCCACGTTCTGGTGAGGACAGACAATATAGCTTCAAAGCATATGTGAACAGACAGGGTGGCAAGAGATCGGAGACATTACATCTAGAGGAGTGTGCAATAATGACTTAAGCGGAAAAGAACCTGGCCTCAATCAGGTGGGGAAAGCCAACCTTCTGGCCAATTGGCTCAGCCATGAAGTGGTGCAAGAGGCAAAGGGGGCACTTCACTAGGAGGTGTTACAGCAGATCTCTCATCAATTCGGATTACTAGAAATGGATCTGTTTGCCACACCACAGAATGCAAAACTTCCTCAGTTCATGACAAGGGATCCAAATCCAGAAGCCATAGGAAACAACGCTCTTGGACACCATGCTTCCTAGGGTGCTCTGCAGAATCAGAGAGTTGGGCATGGAGGTGATTCTAATGGCGCCATCCTGGCCACAGAGACCTTGGTTTCCAGACCTGGTGAACATGTTGTTACCCTTTGAGTAACTCATAGAGTTCTTACCTTGAAAATGGTTTCCCTAGTGTCCATGACATCTGAACGCAGGGTATCTGAGTTGGGGGCACTGTCCTCTAATCCACAGTTATGTTTTCCACAACAAAAAGATGATTTTTCGCCCTGATCCATCATTTATTCCCAAGGTGTTCAGTTTCTGTAGGTCCCAGGAGGTGGTCTTACCATCTTTCTGCCCTAATTGCCAAAACATCAGCAAGAAAAGAATTGGCATACGCTTGTTGTTGTTAGAAGAGGTCTCTGTCTCTGTTTGGACAGAACAGCTGCACATAAGAAGTCTGAATCATTGTTTGTGTCCTTTATGGATGCATCCCTTCACATGAAGGTGTCGGGGACAACTATTTCCAGATGGCTTAGGCAGTGCATTCATCTGGCATATGTCAATCTTGGGAAACAGCCTCCTCAAGGGGTGACTGCTCACTCTGTCTGGGGGCAGGTACATCTGCTGTGCTGTGGGGTAGGTCCTCCATGGAAGAGATTTGTAGGGCTGCCACTTGGGCCTCCGTATCTACATTCTCTAAGCACTATAAGGTTGATAAATCATAGAATCATAGAATCATAGAAAAGTAGAGTTGGAAGGGGCCTACAAGGCCATCGAGTCCAACCCCCTACTCAATGCAGGAATCTAGGTCAAAGCATCTCTGACAGATGTCTGTCCAGCTGCACCTTGAATGCCTCCAGAGTGGGAGAGCCCACGGCCTCCCTAGGTAGTTGATTCCATTGTCTTATTGCTCTGACAGTCAGGAAATTTTTCCTGATGTTTAGGTGGAATCTAGGTTCCTGTAACTTGAGCCCATTATTCCGTGTCCTGCAAACTGGGATGACCGAGAAGAGATCTTTGCCCTCCTCTGTGTGACATCCCTTCAAATACTGGAAGAGTGCGATCATATCTCCCCTCAGTCTCCTCTTCTGAAGGCTAAACATGCCCAGTTCTTTCAGTCTCTCCTCATAGGGCCTTGTTTCCAGTCCCTTTATCATCCTTGTTGCCCTCCTCTGAACCCTCTCCAGTTTGTCTATGTCCTTCTTAAAGTGAGGTGCCCAGAACTGGACGCAGTACTCAAGATGAGGCCTAACCAGTGCCGAGTAAAGGGGAATTATCACTTCCTGCGATTTGGAAGCTATACTTCTATTAATACAGCCCAAAATTGCATTTGCCTTCTTTGCAGCCACATCGCATTGCTGGCTCATATTCAGTTTGTGATCTACCACAATTCCAAGATCCTTCTCACTTGTAGTATTGTTGAGCCAAGTGTCCCCCATTCTGTAACTCTGCATTTGGTTTCCTCTCCCTAGGTGCAGCACTTGGCATTTATCCCTATTAAATTTCATTCTGTTGTTTTCGGCCCAGCGCTCCAGCCTATCGAGGTCACTTTGAATTTTGTTTCTGTCTTCCAGAGTATTAGCTGTTCCACCCAACTTTGTGTCATCTGCAAATTTGATAAGCATTCCCTGTACCTCCTGATCCAAGTCATTAATAAAAATGTTGAAGAGCACCGGGCCCAGGACCGAGCCCTGTGGTACCCCGCTCGTTACCTCTCCCCAGTTTGAGAAGGAACCATTGATAAGCACTCTTTGAGTCCGATTCTTTAGCCAATTGTGGATCCACCTGATAGTTGTTCCATCTAGCCCACTCTTAGCTAGCTTACTAATCAGGATATCATGAGGCACTTTGTCGAAAGCTTTGCTGAAGTCCAGGTATATAATGTCCACAGCATTCCCACAGTCCACAAGGGAGGTTACCCGATCAAAAAATGAGATCAGATTAGTCTGACAGGATTTGTTCTTGACAAATCCATGCTGGCTTCTAGTAATCACTGCATTGTTTTCAAGGTGCTTGCAGACTGACTTCTTTATAATCTGCTCAAAAATCTTCCCGGGGATTGATGTCAGACTGACTGGCCTATAGTTCCCAGGTTCCTCCTTCTTGCCCTTTTTGAAGATGGGAACAACATTTGCCCTCCTCCAGTCGTCTGGCACTTCACCAGTCCTCCATGATTTCTCAAAGATAATAGACAGTGGTTCTGAGAGTTCTTCTGCCAGTTCCTTTATTACTCTAGGATGCAGCTCATCAGGCCCTGGAGATTTAAACTCGTTCAGAGTAATCAGGTGCTCCTTGACCATTTGCCTATCAATCTCAAGCTGCAATTCTGCCCCTTCAGTCTGCACTTCAGGTTTGCCAGGGGGGTCATAGACCCTCTTTTGGGAGAAGACCGAGCCGAAGTAGGAATTGAACACTTCTGCCTTTTCTTTGTCTTCTGTTATCAATTTGCCATCCTCATTGCGTAGTTGAACCACCAGTTCTTTCTTCTGTCTTTTACTGTGCATGTATCTGAAGAAAGCTTTTTTGTTGCTTTTAGCATTCCTCGCTAACCTTAGCTCATTCTCAGCTTTAGCCTTCCTGACACTATTCCTGCAGTTCTGTGCTACCTGCCTGTACTCTTCCCCTGTAGCCTGTCCTTCCTTCCACTTCCTATACGTGTCCTTTTTTGTTTTCAGGTCGTCTTTGAGTTTATTGTGAAGCCACATTGGCTTCTTCTGTTGCCCTCTGCCTTTTCTCCTTGTGGGAATTGTTTGCAATTGTGCCTTTAAAATTTCCATTTTTAAAAACTCCCACCCCTCCTGGGCTCCCTTTCTCGTGAGAGTCACTTGCCATGGGATCTTACTAATCATTGTTCTGAGTTTGTTAAAATTGGCTTTCCTAAAATCCAGGGTACGTGTTTGGCTACACTCAGCTTTTGCTTCTGTTAGAATCAAGAACTCAAGTATAACATGGTCACTTTCCCCCAGAGTTCCCAAAACTGCCACTTTATCCACTAACTCGTCTCTGTTGGTTAGAATCAGGTCAAGGATAGCCGATCCTCTAGTTGCTTCCTCCACTTTCTGTAGGAGGAAGTTATCAGCAGCACAGCTCAGGAATTTCTTGGAGGGGCCATGTTTGGCTGAATAAGTCTCCCAACAGATATCAGGGAAATTGAAGTCCCCCATTACTACCACATCGTGCCTCCTTGAAACAATGGCAATTTGCTTTTCAAAAGTTCCATCCTCGTCTTCTCCTTGATTGGGTGGTCGGTAGTAGACTCCAACCGCCATGTTCGTTTTATTCTTTGCCCCCTTTATTTTAACCCAGATGCTCTCAATGGGGCTGCCAAGCTCCTCTTCCTGTATCTCTGTGCAGAGATACGTATTTTTAACATACAGTGCAACTCCACCTCCCTTTCTGTTGCTTCTGTTCCTTTTGAACAAGTTATACCCTTCAATTGCTGTATTCCAGTCATGGGAGTCATCCCACCAGGTTTCAGTTATCCCTATCAAGTCGTACTTGCCCTCATATATCAAGAGTTCAAGTTCGTCTTGTTTATTGCCCATACTCCTGGCATTAGTATAGAGACATTGAAGATTATGTGCTTTATAGTCCGACTTTCCCCCTACATTTTGTGGTAGACTATCAATGGGCACCGCTGGAGCTGTTCTCTCCATTGTGGCATAGAGGCCTTCTTCCATTGGTACCCCCGAGTTTATGTCTCCCTCCCCTGTTGGATTCAGTTTAAAGCCCTCCTGATTAAGTTCCTCATGCTGTGGCCAAACACATTCTTCCCAGTCCTTGTGAGGTGCAACCCATCCTTTGCCAGCAGTCCATCTTCCAGGAAGTGTAGCCCGTGGTCCCAGAATCCAAATCCCTCACGTCGGCTCCACCTTCGTAGCCAGTCATTCACTCGGAGTATTTTTCTTTCCCTTTCTATGCCTCTTCCAAGTACTGGAAGGATGGATGAGAAAACTATCTGGGCCCCGAAGTTCTTGAATTCCCTTCCCAGCTCTTCAAAGTCTGCCGTGATTTCTTTGTAACTCCGCTTGGCAGTATCATTTGTACCCACGTGGAAGAGAAGAAAGGGGTATGTGTCGGTGGGCTGCATGAGCCTCGGCAGCTGCTCTGTCACATCCTTAATCCGTGCCCCAGGGAGACAGCACACCTGGCGAGTCCATGGGTCTTCGCGACATACTTTGGCTTCGATCCCCCGCAGGAGGGAGTCTCCCACTACGAGTACTCTTCTCTTCCTCTTGCTGTAGGCCTTGGTTTGATTGCCTCCACTTGACTGACCCTCAGCCTCTTGCTCGCTGTCACGTTGGGTGCCCGGTAATCCGTCCTCTGCAGGCTGTCCTCTGCTCTCGTCCTCAAGTACATGGAAGCGGTTCCATAGCTCCACTGCTTCCACAGGCGCAGAGTGTCTTGTAGTTCTTCTGCTCCTAACAGTCACCCTTTTCCAGGGGGTTCCCCCTGCGTTATTTTCCCTTGCCTCTGCAGTCTCCGACTCCGCCTCTTCCTGCCGTTGCCCTTCTGGCTCCTGTACTGTGCTTTGGTGCTGTAGATCCACCGTTCTGTCTAAGAACTCCTCACTTTCTCTTATGCTCCTGAGGGTTGACACTTGCTGCTCCAGTCCTCTGACCTTTTCTTCCAACAGTGTGACCAGCTTGCACTTGTTGCACGTGTAGGCCATGTCGATCTCCGGCAGGAAAACAAACATTGCACATCCCTTGCAGGTCACCACCACTGCTGAGTCCTTTCCTTCCATAGTGCTCTGTTTCTGTCTTCCTAGAATATATATATATATATATATATATATATATTTATGTTTTTATTTTTTTTATTTTTTTATTTATTATTATTATTATTATTATTATTATTATTATTATTATTATTATTTTTAGGGACCTCCCCCTTGACCTCCCCTGCCGAACTCCGCTGCCAAACTCCTGTTTGCTCTCCCTGTGCACTCGCTCTGTTCGCTCGCTCTCTGGGAGCCTGCTTGCCTTTTCACAGTCCCAACAACAGCTGGAGCCTCTCTCCTGTTGTGCTCCTGCTCAGCTGGGAGTCAGGAACAGAATGAGCTCCCAGACCACGCCCTGCAATCAGCCCCACTTCCTGCAATCAGCTGCAATCAGCCCCAGGTAGTTGCAGTCAGCAGGAGCTTCTGCTCAACAGAATGAGCTCTCAGGCCACGCCTTTCCCTTGCAGCACTTGTTGTTGTACTACTCCGCTGCCAAACTCCTGTTTGCTCTCCCTGTTCGCTCGCTCTCTGGGAGCCTGCTTGCCTTTTCACAGTCCCAACAACAGCTGGAGCCTCTCTCCTGTTGTGCTCCTGCTCAGCTGGGAGTCAGGAACAGAATGAGCTCCCAGGCCACGCCCTGCAATCAGCCCCACTTCCTGCAATCAGCTGCAATCAGCCCCAGGTAGTTGCAGTCAGCAGAAGAGCAATACTCTTCTGCTGACTGAGCTTTCGGTAGGAGGGTGTCACAAAGGGTTGTGCAGGTCTGAGATCTGTAACTGGACTCCCACCCTGGGATGGCACTGCTTTTGTACATCCTGAAGGATAAAGAATTATGAGTGCTTTCCGTGAGTCCTGGGGAAAAGGAAATTCTTACCATGAATTCCTGTTTCCAGGACACCCAGAGGGCATTTACACACCTCTTCGGTCCATTTAGGGCTTCTGCCTCCACCATACATGTGGGGTGTTAGATAGTTTTTCCTGGGATCAGTTCCTGTCTCTGTCAATAATTATTGGCTTATCAAATTAATGTTTTTGAAGGCATCATTTTTAACTGACATGTTGCCAGACACTAAACATGTATTCTATAGTTCCTTCTTTTTGGAGGTGGCAGGGGTTTTCTGCTTTTCCAGTACCACTCTGGAGAACAGAGATATCCTTCCCCCTAGAGGAGACAGCAAGATGTTGGCCCTGCCTACTGATGGAAGAGGAGGGGCTATCCCAAAGGATAAAGAATTTTGAATAGATTTTCATAGATTTCATAGATTATAGAGCCAGTGTGGCGTAGTGGTTAGAGTGTTGGACTGGAACTCAGGAGATCTGGGTTCTAGTCCCCGCTCGGCCATGAAACTCACTGGGTGACTTTGGGCCAGTCACTGACTCTCAGCCTAACCTACCTCACAGGGTTGTTGTGAGGATAAAATGGAGAGGAGGAGGAAGAGGATTATGTAAGCTGCCTTGGGTTCCTTTCAGGAAAAAAGGCGGGGTATAAATATAATAAATAAATAAAATAGAGTTGGAAGGAGCCTACAAGGCTATCGAGTCCAACCCCCTGCTCAATGCAGGAAACTAGAGGAGGGGTCTCCCATCCAAGTAATAACCAGGCCTGACCCTGCTTAGCTTTCCACACTCAGACAAGCTGAGCCAGCATAAGCCACAGGCCCTCCAGGAGTCCTGGAAACAGGAATGAAACAAGAATGAGCTCTCAGGCCTCTCAGGTAAGAATTTCCTTATCATAAGAACATAAGACAAGCCCTGCTGGTTCAGACCAATTGTCCATCTAGTCCAGCATCCTGTTTTCCACAATGGCCAGCCAAAGTATTGACAAAGAGTCTAGTGTTGACAAAGAGAGAGAAAAATGCTTCTCTATCTGCTTTCTCCACACCTTGCATAATTTCATAAACCTATATTGTGTCACCTCTTAATTGCCGTTTTTCTAAGCTAAAAAGCCCCTAACATTGTAACATTTCCTCATAGGAGAGTTGCTCCACCTCCTGATAATTTTATTGCCCTTTTCTATACCTTTCCCAGGTATACTATATCACAGTGATGGCGAACCTTTTTGAGCCCGAGTGCCCAAACTGCAACACAAAACCAACTTATTTATTTCAAAGTGCCAACACTACAATTAAACCTGAATACTGAGGTTTTAGTTTTAGAAAAACAACTCATACAGTTGTCCGAACTAATTAACATATTTTGTCTTAAAAGAAAAACACAATAACAGCTTTCAATGATACAAACAGTTTTTTGTTGGGGGGAAAAAAATCAACTCAAAAAATTATTATAGCACTACATTGTACACATAGCCTGAAGGGAATTTATACAAACTTTTTAAATAATTAGGCACATGTATTTTTGGATAAGGGATTCTCAACTTGTAATATGATTATATGCCAGACTGAAATTGTATGGGGCAAGCTTTACCCCGGGTCCTTTCCCTGCTTCTACAGGTGTCGGATTAGTAAAAGTAAAAGTCAACCTGTACTAGGATGAGCAAGATAAACAAGAAAACTAAACGTGCTAAACACATTTAAAACACTTTATGTCTTGGACTGCAAATACTGCATTAGGTAAAAGTTTGCACTGGGCATGCTTTTGCACAATGAATGTGATTTTTGCTATTGCAGGCATGCTGATAATTTGTCAAACCTTGGCTCATACTCTGTTAGTTTGAGAGCAACACATGCAGCACTCAGGTCAACTGTTAGGGGGCTTTACATCCAAGCCATGCTCTGTGCATCATTCTTCAAAATCTTTTAAATGTGATAACAATGTAGAAAAGAATTCTGTAACAGGAATTCTAGAATAAAATCATTCTGTTCCACACTGTGAGAAAGAACAAGATAATTAGTGTTTTGCAGAAGGGGACAGTCTTTTCGCGATCTGGTGACCAATGGCTCGAGTGCCCACAGAGAGGTCCCTGCGTGCCAGCTGTGGCACCCGTGCCATAGGTTCACCATCACTGCTATATCACTTTTAAGGTGTGATGACCAGAACTGTACACAATATTCCAGTTGCCACAGCGTAAAAAGGCATTACAATATTAGCAGTTTTATTTCTTTTTAAGTTTTAAATTTTATTTCTATATAAAACAAACACATAATATCAAACATATAACAATGAACTGCAGTTTTATTTTTGATCCCTATCCTAATGATCCCTAGCATGAAATCAACCTTTTTTCACAGCTGCCATTCACAAGGATTGTGGGGAGCGCCGTCCCAAATTTCCTGATTCATCCAGCTTGGCGTGGGGGGGGGCATCCCTTTGAAGGTGGGTTGCTAGTTTGGGGGAGGCTGAAACCATTCATTCCGCTTTGGAGGGAGATAGCACTGACCACAACAGTGTTCCCCCCCCTCACTTTTCTAATTGTCACCTCTATCCACATGCTTGTTGACCATCTTGAAGAACTCTAAAAAGTTAGTAAGGCAGGGCATACCCTTCCAGAAGCCATGTTGATTCTTCCTCAGCAAGACTTTTTCTTCTATATGCTTGATCATTTTATCTTCAACAATGCTTTCCACCAATTTACCTAGAACACACATTAAATTAACAGGCCTGTAGTTACCTGGATCCCACCCCACGCCTACTCTAAAAATATTTCTGCCAGTAATAAATATACTCTAGTTTAAATGAAAGGAACACATCACCACTTAAAATTTGCATTCCTACTGATCATTAACACAACTCATTGTGTGGTGAAAATAATGAGCACATGTTTTATGATAAATGTGACTTTGACAGAAAAAAATAATTTTGGGTGTAGATACATTTCAACATGTATAATGATGCTGAACAAAAAAACACAATTCATACTATGATGCACAACCCTCATGTGCCAAATTTTGTTGATATGGCATGGAATGCCCCCTCTGCCATACTATGCTAAACTCTCTTTAAAAGCTATTGTCCTTCTGCAGCACTAGTAGGATAGGTATCTGGAAGATTCAAATTTGAAGATCCATAGGAGTGACTTTTGGGTTCTGTGTATGATAGGATTCACACTTTTATTTTAACAAGTGTCTTCTTGCTATGGCTTTTATTTCTCCTGCATGTGAATTGAATATGCTTCTTTTATGCTGGCCCATAGTTAAGTGGTGTTTTTTCTCTATCTTAGATTTACCAAATGGAACTAGAAGGAAATCATCTGAAGAATGAGATGCAAGATGCCAAAGACCAGAATGAGCTGCTGGAATTCCAAATCTTAGAACTGGAAGTAAGAGGTTCTCTGAGTTGTAAACTCTCAAACAGAGCGGAACTTGTATTTGAACCCCAGCTGGAATTCATATGACATTCACTAGTATTCAGTGCATGTGTAAGGGGAAACTAATTAGATTTTCTGAAATCTGCTGTAACATTTGGCAATTAATATAATGCCACTGCCTTAATGTGGTTTTGAAGAGAACACTCACTGATTTTATGAAAATGTAAGATAACTAATACGTATGTTGCATAAAGTTTGTTTTGCATCCAATAATTTTTTTCAGTGTTTTGCCTTTTTTGTTTGTTTCATTTTCATGACTGCTCCTTTCTTGCATGTGACCTTATCTGATATGCATATTACCAACTCCCCAGCTGGCATTGTTTCAACTAAAACACAGTGTTCATCCTGCATGAAATGAAGCCTAAGGTTATGGCACATCCATCGTTTCAATCTCCCCCCCCCCCACCCCTTAATGTAAATTTACTTTCATTTGAGTTTGAAAGGGAAAATATCTGTAGCACTTCTCTTTTAAAATTAGTTGCTTGAATCTATTCCAGTTTGAATTGGAAGAATTTTAGAGAAAAATATTTACCTATAAAGTTTACCTAAAAATTCTTTTTAGCAAGCTTATTCATTCAATATGGTTCCACCTGTGTGAATGGAGTGATATTGGAGTCATTATTTTATTTTTACTTTAAAAATGGGCTCAGAATAATAGGAGTGAGTCAAACTGATGCAACAGGAAAATAGGAAGCATTTTAATACTCATATTATTACAGTACATACCGGTAAGCATGATTTAAAAGGCCATTATTTTAACACCATTTGCAATTTTACCTACTGCATGAGCTCAATTACTTTGGCACAAGCAACCTCCACGACAAGAGAAAAATGTTCACTGCATCATGCTGTGTGGACATCCCACCCACCTCAGTCTCTTTACTGGAATGGCTTTTGTTCTGTATTTTATTTAGATAGCAGTCTTGTTCGATGATTTTAAAATTCAAACTGTGCTATTAGTATAATGCTGGCTATTGTGGGAAAACGTAAGAACAGGAAACATATTTTATACATTATTGGCCAATTTTAATCACAATTAAGCATAGAAGTTAACACTTTTCCTTTTCTATCCTTTTAGGTAGTATCCATCAGAAAATACCTGATGGCTTTGGCTTCTTTGCAAAAAGAAGCTCTTTGAAGTACCTTATATAACAGGGAACAGTATTATTAACTTGTCCACAAACTTATCTACAAAGTCAGAGCAACCATTCTGGGTATGACTATTAGCTCTTGAGAATTCTAATGGATGTGTATGGCTTTTTTAAAAAAAACACACATGGTTTAGCCTAACTTGATATTGATCCATTATACCTTATTTGGCAAAACAAGGTTGTAAAAAAAACCAAGTAAGATATCTGTGAATAGTGGCTTTGCATACATGATTTCCTTGGTTCAGTCCCTATGATCCAGTATAAAGGATTTGGAAATACATACCATCAGTTGAGTGCATGGAGAACTATTAGCAGTCTGAGTAGGCAGTAGTGGACTCGATGGAGTAACAGTCTGACTTGATATGAAGAAGCTTCATATGTTGGTGACACAAACAGCAAAAATTAACTCATCATCATCATCAATCAAGCTGTGGATGAAAAACATGGAAAAAATCCTGGTAAAATCTTTTTTATTTTGCTGACTCTACACCCCTGCCTACTGGTATTGATGGGGTGCTTTTGCTCACACCCTTTGGGAAAGTGGTGGGGGTTATGTGGCCCTCCAGATATTGTTGGACTACAACTCCCATCAGCCCTGGCCAGCAAAGTCAATGGTGAAGGATCATGTTGCAGTCCAACAAGATCTGGAGGACCACATGTACCTCGCACCAGCTGGGAGTGGAGTAACAGACTATTTCTGGGGGCATGGGGAGAGCCATGTCTATCCAAAGGGGCCACCCACCACTCTCTGGACAGCATTTTTGGTAGCTGTGGCAGTGAGAAGTCAATTTGTGCACAGTTTCGAGGTTAGGTCAGATTTTTAAGGTGGCAGTGACAGTGGTGCTTTTTGTGCTAGAGCCTCCTGCGAGTGGTGGTGAGCACAGAGGTCACACATTGGAGCACATCCATGCTGGGCTCCAACTAAGCAGAGAGTGGGTCTAGGTCACCACAGGCGAGCCAGAGCATGGTATGGGATCACTTGAAGGCGGCAGCAGTTCCGAGCAATCCAAGCAGCAGATCCACAGAAAAGATCTGAGCAAGAGGAAGAAACTGTATACCACCGCAAGTCGGCTCCTGCATTTGAGAAGGCAGCACCAGTTTGCTGTACTGGGGCAGAGAAAGTAGCAAGGGCAAGAGTGGCATGGCAAGACAGAGCATGAGGAGTCCCCCTCTCAGACTTTCTCCCCAAGAAGCAGATGACTAGGCAGGCCACAATGGAAAACATAGGGTAGGACCATAAGATGGTAGTTTCTGATGCCACTATCTACCATCAACTGCATTCATGAAATATTGGTGCCATTCAGCCTGGTGGAGTATGTTGGGTTCAGGCACCTGATGGAACTTGTGGTTCCATATTACATGCACCACCTTAATAAAGACAGTGGTTCCTTCCCGGTACTGGGCACCCAGGAAGAAAATGTTGGTTCAGCTGTGAAGAACAAAGCAACATATGGTGCACTTGCTTGAACCTCTGATATTTGGAGCAGCCAGGTGGTGTGCATTCCTACCTGTCCCTCCTAGCTCAGTGATGGGAGCCTGTGGGAACAGGAGCAGGATCTAGCACTATTGGGACTCTGAAGGCAGGGTATAGGTAGGCCCCCCACACCAAGGTTATGGGCCAGTCCCATATGGTGGCAGAGATACAGGCAGCCATTAACTGGATGGTGGACAGGTGGCTGGCTAGGTACCAGCTCACCACAGTTATATGGTCACTGATGGGATGAAGAATGTGTTGCAGTTTACAATGCTAGTGAGCCAGTGTGGCGTAGTGGTGAGAGTGTTGGACTGGGACTCGGGAGATCCGGGTTCTAGTCCCCGCTCGGCCATGAAACTCACTGGGTAACTTTGGGCCAGTCACTGACTCTCAGCCTAACCTTCTTCACAGGGTTGTTGTGAGGATAAAATGGAGAGGAGGAGGATTATGTAAGCCGCCTTGGGTTCCTTGCAGGAAAAAAGGCGGGGTATAAATATAATAAATGAATGAATGAATGAATGAATGCTAGGTTTGTGAGCAGATCCCAACCCACCAGCTTGTCACTTGTATACTGATTGATACATGCCAGAAGATTGCAGCCTACTTCTACCATGGTGGCATCAAGTGCAATTGACTGCTGCAGGAAAAAGAGGCAGAGTTGGGTGTCCTGCAGCATGAGATAGTTCTTGGTCTGGGCCTGAGGTGCAAATCCACATACCTGATGCTGGAGTGACTGGCAGAGCAAGAGAGCTGTTCAAGAGGTCACAAGGCTTGGGGATTTTGGCGTGCAAGCCCAACTGTCCAGGCTTCAGTGGGATGCAATATTGCAGCTGATGGTGGTCATGAAGACCACCTTGGAGGTCTTCAAATTCCTCAGTTTCAGCACTGGCCTTCTCAGTCAGGTGATCTCTGTGGTCAAGCATTTTAGGAGACAGATGGGTAAGTTCCTAGATTCCGGGGACCCCATGGCAGATGGCCACTTCAAACCAAAAGTGTGTGGTGCCATCTAGTGACAGGGAAGGCATAAAGAACCAGTTGGAGCCATTGTGCTAGGAATGCCACCATGTACAACCTAGTGTCAACACTAGCATGAGGTGGCAGACCATGTTGATGGACAAAGGCAAAGAGACAGGTGCCAAGAAGGGCGGAGGAAGAGGGGTCCTCTTCTTGCCAGAGCAGCAGCACTTCCCAGCAACCCAGGTCCCTCTCTGACCACTGCTGTGGAGTGGTGGACTTGTAGGGCAGGGCTTTGGGGGCAGTGGGGCAAAGAGGCATCTGCCAGCACAATACTCAGACTGCAGTGGTGCATTACCTGGCAGAGTCAGTGGAGGATTATTCATGTGACCCCCTTGAGTACTGGGCACACCACGGCACTACCAGGTGTTGCACAACCTGGCCACAGCTGCCCAACCAGCATCCCAACTGAGAGGCTGTTTTCAGTAGCAGCACCTGACTGCAACTGCTTTGATGCTGAGTTGGTAGAGCAGTTTGTGTTCATGGATGTAATCTTTCTACTCCTCTGCTTCTCTAAGTGGGGCACCTCTGAGTGAGTGAGCCCCACCCTCACTTTGTTTCTGTCACTTGCTTCCCTTCCACCGTCCTCTTCTATTCTGTTAAGTTTTTGAGGTTGACATTACATTGACATTCGTGTTTCTCCCGCACAGTATTTCAACGAATACTGTACAGGACTGTGCCGGCTTGGCCAGGGTATTTCTTGTTTCTTTCTTTTAGTTTGCTGCCTTCCTGCATCTCTCTGATTCTCTGTCTGCTGGAGGGTGTCACACTAAGTGACACTCTGACTCTGCCTTCCATCACTGCTACCTGCTCAGTACCAAGATACAACTATGAGCTTTTTTATCTGCTGAAATTTTAGCATCGCTGGAATAACTGTGGCTGCTGGGTTGGCACCAAACTTACCCTCCAATAGATCCTTCCAGGCCAGAAGATGTGGCTGTACGCCGCCTGTACCTAACTCCTTGGATGCAGCGGACACACACCCCTTACAGTCTTCACCCCACCCCACCCTGTAGGAGCCAGCGGCTACAAAATCAGGCAATGGCCCTTTTAAGAAACAAACTGTTTCTCTGAAAGGGCAGAGTTAAGTGCAGGTCTGGATCTGCTGGTCTTAAGGCTTCAGAAAGCCTTTGACTGTTGCTGAATCAATAGCTTCTTTACTGAGTCTCAGGCTAAGTTGGAGTTGTCCAAGGTCCTGAAAGACCCTGCCTGGTCTAATCTTGCCTTGTTATTTAGCAAACCAAGCCAGGCTTGACCTGATCTGATGTGAGTGACCAGATTTAACTCAACTTGACCTGATGAGACTTGACATGACATGACATGACTTGACATGACAGACTTGTCTTGACTCTGCTTTCTTGCACATAACCCTGCCTCGGTGGATTCAGCACCTCTGGGCGCCTTGAAATGTGCCAGAAAAGACAAAACCGCTGTATTTAATTATATTTGAAAGGCTTTATCCCCACAAAATGGGAAACAATGCCTACAAATGTCATCGGGGTTTTAGCTAGGGATGGGGCAAAAATGTAAAGCTGATTTGTTCAGTTTAGGGATAGATGAATCTGTTGGCTTTGATTCTGCTCAATTTCTCATTTTTCTAACATTAAGGTAATTCACTCTAATTTCTGTATCAGTTTGTTATTCTTTCGTTTTAAATCCACATGAAAATGTGTATGTATTTATTTTCATGCTCATTTCTCCTAATATATGTATTATATATACACACTTTTCCAAATATACACATTTTTCTCCAAGCAACTTTCCTAATATTTTGTGTACTCCTTCCCCTATAATACACCCCCTCTTGTGCACATTTTTTTAAAATTGTAAACTGCACCAAAGCTTTAGGAAAACTGTATATCACTGTATAATTGCATTCCAGTTTGTGTGCAGGTTCAGGAAGTGTGAATTTGTACATGAATACAGGCCTGTGGCTCACACTGGCTCAGCTTGTCTGAGCGTGGAAAGCTAAGCAGGATCAGGCCTGGTTATTCCTTGGATGGGAGACCCCTCCTCTAGTTTCCTGCATTGAGCAGGGGGTTGGACTCGATGGCCTTCCAACTCTATATATGAAATCTATGAGTTGAGGGTAGCGAAGAAAGCTCACATCTCTGCTACCATCATGCCACACAGAATAGATTGTACTGGGCGAGGCCTTCTTTGCCAGGATGCTGGAGATGGAGCAGTTGATGGCTTGCTGTGAACAATTTGCTTCATTGTGGTTAAAGTCACTCAGATCCACCTTGACTTAGACTCCAGTATTGGGGCAGGTCAGACTGATGCAACCTTGTCCAGTTATTTTGGATTCTTTTCAGCTTGTAGATCTCGAGGATGTGGACAGCGTATCTGGAGCAGTGTACTCACCTGTGTGTTCTACCCTTGCCCTTCTTAGTTGTGATGCCATGGCTAAGAGACATTATTAATGCCTTTTTGCAGGAGGGGGTTGTTTCAAATAGGGCTTTCAGCCAAGATATGGGACTGAGACTACTTTGGTCACCTTTGTGGATGACCTATGCCAGTAACTGGATGGGGGGAGCACAGCCTATTAGTTCTCCTGGAACTCTCAGTGGCTTTTGATACCATGGACCATGGCATCCTTCTGGACCATCTGGCTGGTTGGTCCTTGGGGACACTGTTTTGCAGTGGTTCCAGTCCTTTCTGCCAGGCCATGTCTGGAAGGAGGTACTGTTGGATTAATGTTTGACTCCATGATCTTTGGCCTATGGTGTCCCACAGGGTTCTATCTTGTCCCCTATGTTATTGAATGAGATCACTGGGAGAGGTTATTCAAAGCTTTGGAGTAAGCTGCCACCAATATACTGATGGCACCCAGCTCTAGCCTCTATTGCTCTTTGTCACCTGACACCAAAGAAGCAGTTGATATCCTTGAATGTTGCCTGGTTTCAATAATCAGCCAGATGAGGATGAACAAGCTAAGGTTAAATCCAGACAAGATAGATGTGCTATTAGTCAGCAGAAACAGAAAGCCTGACTCAGGGATTGGGATTCAACTTGTTCTGGAAGGTTGAAGGATCAACTTAGTAGCTTGAGAGTGCTCCTTCATCCTATGCTGTCCCTGGATCTTCAGATGGTGGCAGTGGCAAGGAGTGTATTTGCACAACTACATTTAGTGCTCCAGCTGCAATCCTTCCTGAGTTGGCCTTAGCAAAAATGGTGGTATATAAATGTTAATAATAAATAAATAGGAGGATTATGTAAGCCGCCTCGGGTTCCTTGCAGGAAAAAAGGTGGGGTATAAATTTAATATAAATAAATAAATAGAAATGTTCCTGTGCAGATGAAATTGAAATTATTTACAGTAAATTGCTGCTAAAATGGAAGGGTTTGAAGGCTGTATTTTACATTTTGTGTTGTTTTAAATATTGTATCATATTATATTCTCACTTCCCTAAGCCACCCAGAGAACATATGTTGATGATGGCCATTTAAATAAAATAAATAAATAAAATTTCCAAACTTTTTAAATGAAAGGAAAGTCTATGTGCTCCGTAGTGCGTGTAACATGTGTTCTGTTTATTTTTAAAGGATGGATTTATGCTATGATGTGTTTTAGGATTTGAGGAATGATGAACAGATAACAATAATCCAAGCTGGGACTATACTTTCTCTCTGTAAAAAGGTAGAATTCAGTGAAGATTTGCTCCTGTAAGGCATGAATTTTCCATCCTATTAAAGCTGTATTTCCTCCTGCCCCCATGTGCCATGGATTTAAACATTACTTTCTGCACAATTCTTTTTAAATATGTAGCTCTGCTTGAACATATATGGCCCTTCTTTAAAAACAAAAAAACAAAAAAAAACACCAACGTTCTGCAAGAACAGCTACATCAATTTCTACAGAAATGTAATAGTACTCAGCAAGCCTTGGGTCCTCACTGGCCACATTGTTCAGGTAACTTCCACTAATGGCTTGTGCAGTCTAACCTAATGCTGTGGTGATTGGCATGTGACTTCTGGATATTTCATTTTAGTGCTATAACTACCGTAGTACCTCGGAAGAAAGGTACTAAACATTATGTCTTCTAACACGAATAGTAATCACATGGACAAACATGCTTTAACTATTTTCAGGATTGTCATTGTCTCTTCATATTCCCTTCTTCAACTTTATCAGATTCTTAAAATTAAAGAACTGATTCAGTTCACATTACTACCAAGTAATGACTCCCATGTAATGCAAATTCAGCTTTTACTATTACTTAGCCCTCAAGGAGAATTAGGCAGTCCAGCCTTGCTGTATTCTCTTTTCCCTACAACATACCAGTGAGAAGAGGATCTGCATACTACAAGGCTTCATTTCAACCATGGCTCACCAGAAATTAGCCAAATAACCTGCTTTTATTGTTCAGCTCCAGAACTGTTGAGAGTAATTAAAAAAAAAAAAAAAAAGGTGTGTTTGATCATATGTACAATATTTTTGCCTCTCCACCACCATGACTGGGTACCACAACTATCTGAAATAGAGTAACAGTTTCCACAAAGAGGACATGTCTTGTAGGCGTATTTGAGTCTCAGCACCTTTTTATTTATGTATTTATGTATTATATCTATACCCCGCCTTTTTTCCTGCAAGGAACCCAAGGCGGCTTACATATCATCCTCCTCTCAGTTTTATCCTCACAACAACCCTGTGAGGTAGGTTAAGCTGAGAGTCAGTGACTGGCCCAAAGTCACCCAGTGAGTTTCACGGCCAAGCGGGGACTAGAACCCGGATCTCCTGAGTCCCAGTCCAACACTCTAACCGCTACGCCACACTGGCTCTTCAAGAATGTAAGATTTTAGAAATGCCAGGAACAGGATGGTATAAAAAGAACATCCTAGAACTTGTTCAGAGTATCCATATTGTATCACTAGGATACCACATCCCACCTTCAAACAACCAGGATTACGGAATAGATTGTATGACAGAAGGGATTCAAACAAAGCTTATTTTGTGCCCGGATCACCTTGCATCCTCACTCAGTACTGCCAGGAGTATGTGAAATAATAAAAAGCAAGTGCAAAATGTCTTTGCCAGTTCTTACATATCAAATTAGATAGTGTGCATGGGCAGACATTGCAGGCAGAGGCTACTACATATACCCTGGCCCTGAGAGGAAGCTACTTATGCATTTATTTATTTATTTATTTCTATACTGCCCCACAGCCGAAGCTCTCTGGGCAGTTCACAACAATTTGAATTTGGTGCAATTTAGCAGCCCACCCAAAAACTAAGTCTCCCACTCCAGGAATGAATAAAATAGCTCAGTAATCATGGGAAGAGAAAGCAGATATATATACTGCCAACAGTGCAATACATAAAAGTCAGAACGCATAGCTACATAATTTGCCTCTCTGTTTTCCCTTCAGCCCAGATACTAAATACTGGTAAGTCATAATTAAGGCTCTAGGGATCTCCAAAAGATCCAATGGTTTCATCACACAATTGTGAGTGCTCTTGGAAACTGCCCTTTCCCCATGAGATATCTTTTGAAATTGTTTGGCAAAAATATTTTTATGAAAACATGGTGGCTGTTGCTAGGGTTTAGGCCTCTCCTGTGTCTTTCCTAATTGGTATTTTGCTTTGGGATTTTAACATGTAACACATTATTGCACACATAAAGATGTACCATTTCATGTTCCAAAGCTCCCTGCAGTATGTATCCATGTGGGGGAAACATGTATTTCCCCAAACAATATGGGCACCTGCTAAAACTTAGTGTAAGAAATTCCGCAAATTGAGGGAGATATATTTCAATATAGCAGGTATTGCTCTCATTGCAACTATCCAGTAGTTCCAGATGTCCTAATCCAGTGAGTTCATTTCTTGTGTACAAAATTGAGCAACACATGGAATTTAAGGCATGTCCTTCAATTGAGTGTACATTCTGTATCAGTCTGTAATTTATTTTGTCACTATCATTTTTATATAGTGGCTAATACAAATAGAGGAAACCAAAGCTGCTCTCACTCAAGAGATGATTGACCTGGAAAATGAAAAGGTAAGAGAACTATTGTCATTTTGGGCAAATAACAGGGAAGATGGCTGCATGCTTAATTGTTATGCTTAATATAATTCCCTTATGCAACCATCTGCAGTATATTCCTTTTCCCTTGAGTATAGCTTTGTAGTTAGCGATGGGAGTGAAATTCATGTACCGGTAATTTGCATTTTAATATAAATTGACCTTATTCACACTTTCCAAACTAATAGATGATCTGGAATGCAATAATCCTTAGGTTTTTACACTTGTCACTAAAAATGCATACAAAACTAATGTACACTAGTTAAATAACATACAAAATGCATACACTGGGGAACATAGAATACAAAAAGGCTTATTTTATTTATTTATTTATTAAAATACATTTTTTAATTTAAAAAAATAAATCCTATAGCAGTTCATAATACAAAAGCATGATAAAATACAATAAAACCAATCATTAATTTAATGATCAATTTTTTAATAATTAAATTTAAGTATTTAAATTTAAGTATTTAATTATAGATTGGTATAAAGAGGTGTGGGATATTGCTTTAAATGATAAATTAACATGTAGTATTAAATGTAAAAAGGGACAATTAAAGAAAAATAATTTTAAGGATATATGGGGACCATTTTTAGATTATGTTTTAGTAAAAGGAAAAGGGAGTAAGCCATGTCAAGATATGATGTATTTTTGGAATACAGATTAATAATGGATTATGTGGATAGAATTAATTTTTTGGCCCCGTGGTGATGGGTGCACTTTGGAGTTTATGATTTGTGGGCTTATGTTCTTTTGTATATATGTTCATTTAAAAATAAATAAATTAAAAATAAAAAAAACCCAATCATTAAAACAATAAAACAGTGATAAAAACAATAAAATCTCAATTAAAGTCACCAGGGAAGCTGACAATACTAGCAGTCATGGAAGTGCCTGGGCAAACAAGTGTGTCTTCATTTGCTGGGAGACAGGACCGGTGCAAGGCAGTTTGGTGCCCTAGGCAAGATCAGATATTTAGCGCCCCCCTTCCCACTTGAGAGCACTGTATTTTTTTTCAAGGCGTTTCTGGCGCCCCCTTTAGCCCTGCGCCCTAGGCGGCTGCCTAGTTGGCCTAATGGTAGCACCGGCCCTGCTGGGAGAAACACTCGACACGAGGAGCCCACTGGATCTCAGTGGGGAGATCATTCCACATGGTGGGTGCCACAGTTGAGAAGGCCCTCCTCCACACCATGGCCAGATGAGCCACAGTAGGCCGCAGTATGGTCAGCAAGCCCACCCCTTCAGAACATAAAGACCGGGTAGCCTATGCAGAATAAGGTGGTCTCTCAGATGACCAGGGCTGTCTAGGGCTTTATAAACCAGGAATAGCACCTTGGACAAGGTAATTGGCAGCCAGTGCCGAACTTTCGGCACAGGAGTCATATGTGCTTGGTAAGAAGTTCCACTGAGCAATCTAGGTGCCACGTTCTGCACCAGCTGCAGCTTCCGAACCAATCTCAAGGGCAGCCCCGCATAAAGCACATTACATTAGTCCAATCTTGAGGTTACCGATGCACTGATCCCTGTGGCCAGGCTATCCCTGTCCAGGAATGATCATAGCCGTCATACCAGCCTAAGCTGGTAATAGGCCCTCTTTGCTACTTGGTCCTCAAGTGACACAGATGAATCCAAGAGTACCTCTAGACTACATACCTACCACTGCCAAGGAAGTGCAACCTCATCCAGGACAGGTAAATTGCCCAACTCCTAGAGCCAAGAACCGCCCCGCAGATCCTTCATTGTACCAGGATTCAATTCCAGTTGTTTGGGCCTCATCTAGCCCACCACTGTATCCAAGCACTGATCCAGGTCTTGCACAGCCACACCTGACTCAGATGTAACAGAGAAAGAGAGCTGAGTGTCATCTGCATATTGCTGACACCTTGCCCCAAATCCCCTAATGGCTGCACCCAGTGCTCTATATAGATGTTTAAAAGCATTGGTGATAGGATTGTGCCCTGTGGCACCCCACAGCACAGCTCCCTCATGCAAAGATGCATTCACCACTCCCTGGACTCGCCCAGTCAGGCCTCCCCAGCTAATAAACCATGATGGGCAAGGATCAAGGGGGCACATGGTCTGCCACATACCTACAAGTGTCTTGTCCACATCACCAAGCCTCATTAACTGAAGTTGATCCCACAAAACTAGGTTGGTGCACTGGGCACCTCAACAGGACCTGTCTCAACACTGGCATTCAGACTGCTATGAAGGCAAGCAATTTTGTCTTCAAAGTGCCTAGCAAATTTGTTAAAGCAGGCCTTGGGGGGTATCAACATACTATTGGTTGGGGCAGAGGATACTCATACCACACGAAAAAGCTCTGCTGGACAGCTGCTTGGACACAATGAAGTCAGCAATGTAAGCCGCCTTTGCTGATTTCATTGCCACGCAGTAGGCATGATTATGTGCTCTCACATGTGTTTGTTCATCCTCGCAACGAGTCCTACACCACAAGTGTGCTAGTCTTCATCTGGCCTACCTTATCACCCGAAACTCTGCACAAAACCACAGAGCCACTTGGGCTCCACAACACCAGAGAGGGTGCTCAGAAGTGATGGTGTCAATGGCCCACCTCACCTCACCATTCCATAGTGAGAGCAGGGTCTCAACAGGATCATCAGCTCTAGCTGCCAGAAACAGCCCCAGAGCATTCAGGAATCCCACAGATTCCATAGGTCTCCAGGGATGGACAATTTTAATAGGTCCTTCACCCCTGCAGGGGTGTGTGTAGGACTGATGCCATGTGGAACAAACTTCACCAATAAGTGATCTAACCATGCCAGTGTTGTTATTTTAACCCCCCTACTATCAGACCACCCATCTCACACCCAGGAGCAAAGACTACATCAAGGGTATGTCCTGTCCTGTGTGTTGAGCCAATGGCACATTGAGACAGCCCCATGGTTGCCATGGAGGCCATGAAGCCCTGAGCAGGACACTCGAAGCAGTTTCAGCATGGATGTTGAACAATTATCCTGGAGGGTCTCCACCACCTCAGCAATCCTCCATCAACAGCAATCCCCATCTGTCTCTCTGGCCCAACACCAAATGCAAGCTCTCAAAACCCACCCCATAGCAGAGAGGTTTCCTGGTGAGTGAGATGGAACATTTATGGACCACAGCAACTACCCATCCCCCTAGTCTAGGTTGGTGCTGCACAGAGTACTCAGGTGGGCAAAGATGAGTCAGATCAACTCCACCCAGCTCACCTACCCAGGCCTCAGTGATACACACCAGGTCAGCTTCCTCATCCATGGATGAGTTCAGTCTTATTATGAACCGACCTAGCACAAAACAATGGCAGCACCAGACCAGAGGGCCTCTGGGCGTTGAGCAACCAGGTATCTGAGAGATGGGAGGAGGATCAGAAGGAGAAATGGCCTGCAAGTGCCCATACCCCCATCTTCTCCAATGACCAATCCTCCCTCTTATGCCAATGCCATCTCTTCCATCACCAAAAGTCAGTAATAGTGGCACCCCTGTCAATCTCCCCTGTGCCCCAGCAAATCCTGACCCACCTTCCACTCACTCAGTACAACACATCCACTCAAAACCCACTCAAAGTTACACACTTATTATACCTCATTCACCAATATCAGCCTGCATGCACCGCACAACCACAGCAACCCCAAACACAATTAAAAGAACTATGCTGACACTTTATACAGTGAAAGTGAGCTAAGCTACACCAGCCTGCACACACCTTCCATACATTTATTTATTTATTTATTTATTATATTTATACCCCGCCTTTTTTCCTGCAAGGAACCGAAGGCAGCTTACATAATCATCATCCTCCGCTCCATTTTATCCTCACAACAACCCTGTGAGGTAGGTTAGGCTGAGAGGCAGTGACTGGCCCAAAGTCACCCAGTGAGTTTCATTATTCAAAGTGACAAGAGGTTGCATCCCTGGCCACAGCCAGGCTCTCACCCCAGCCGCTTGCCCCCTCCTCCAACCTACGGGATGGTTGGATCACAGCCTCACCAGCTATCCCACACTCTCACTGTGAGGTGGCCCAGTCACACCTCTACCTGTACACAAAAACATCCACACCAAGCCTCAACAACAAGGGGGTGGCATCCTCACCCTTGTTGCTCACTGAAGGATTGACCTAAAGGGGTTGATCTCCTTTGATATCACTGCCTTCAGGGATTCCCCTGCTGGGATGACCAGACAGGGGTGGCCCATCACAGCTTAACAGCACTGCTTTAATAGTTCTCTGGGCCATCAGTCAGTCCAAAACAGCTACAGGTGTTCTGGCAGCATCTGCCTCCTCCTCTTTCCAGGAGTTTGCCGTGTATTTATCAGAATGAGACCAGCCTAGCAAGGTTACCTGAGGAAGCAGGGAGGGGAGGTGAAATATATTATCTCTCCCCTATTCCTTTCCCAGCTTAGCATCTCCAGCATCAGAACTGCTTGCAAAATACCCATATATTTGGAGAAACAGTGTACAAAAAATTGTATACATTTTCATGCACATGAAGACGTGAGAAAGATGCCTAATAATTTTTGTGTGGACTTTAAAAATATTGCAAAGTGATGTGGAGATGGGACAGAATGAACATGTGCTTGAAAAGAATGTGAATGTTACAGAAAGAGAAGCAGAGCAGACAGATTCGCCCATCCCTATTTGTAGTTTGCAAATTAATTAATTTAATTAAAGAAACCACACTTTCTGAATCAATATACAAACCAGAATGCAGTTACCTTTCAGTATTCACAGTTCTTTGAATTTTGCAGTACAGTGCTCCCAACAAAAAATGCTTTAAAAATACATATATTTATTAGTGAACAATACATACAAATATGTGTGTGTGTGTGTGTGTGTGTGTGTATGTGTGTGTGTGTGTGTCTCTCTGTGTGTGTGTGTGTGTGTGTGTGTGTGAAAAAAGTTTTTTTAAAGGCTTCCCAATGGGCATATATTAAGTAAAATTGCATAGAGAAATGAGAACGTGCACAAAAATCCATACACATTTTCATATGGCCTTTCTTTTTTTCTTTTTCTTTTTTTTAAATGCAAACTAATTGAGAAACAGGATGGTGCGAACCAAACATTGGAAAAATGAGAAACTGGGAGAAACCAACATTTAGCAATTCATCCATCCTTATAACTGAGGGAAGCAAGGCAATACATTTAATACTTCTGCCTGACTCAGATCTAGCATCGGCACTCTGCTTCCAGGGATATAACCTAGCAGCACGAGGGAATCACACATGCACAACCCTTAAGTGGGATAGTTAAGGGTTTGGGGGGATTGGGGGATTGTTTCAACCACCACATTATTATTATTATTTATTTATTTATTTATTTATTTATTTTTATACCGCCCAATAGCCGTAGCTCTCTGGGTGGTTTACAACAAAGTATAGCCAAGGTCCAGCATTCTGATGCTACCCTGATACTGGAGGTAGCATATAGGCGTCAGGACTAGTAGCCATTGATAGCCTTATCTTCCATGAATTTGTCCAATCCCCTTTTAAAATCATCATCCTTGGTGGCCATCAGAACAACTTGTGCCAATGAATTCCGTAGTTAACTATGTGCTGTCTGAAGAAGTACGGTACTTCCTTTTTGTGAAGGATCAACACCTGACTTTTATTTGTCCTGAATCTCCCACCAGTCAGCTTCATGGGATGACCCCGGGTTCTAGTATTATAAGAGAGGGAGAAAAATGTCTCTCTATCCACTTTCTCCACACCATGCATAATTTTGTGCATTTTTTTCTAAGCTAAACAGGCCCAGATGATGTAACATTTCTTTAAAGGGGAGTTGCTCCAGCCCCATCATCATCATCATCATCATCATCATCATCATCATCATCATTTCAGTTGCCCTTTCCTGCACTTTCCCCACCTTTTCTACAATGTCCTTTCTTAGGTGTGGTGACCAGAACTGTACACCATGTTCCAATTGTGATCACACTATAGATTTGTTTAAGGGCAGTACGATATTCACAGTTTTATTTTTGACTCCTATCCAAATTATGCCTAACATGGAATTTTTGCCTCTTTTCTTTTCTTTCTTTTTTTTTTTTTTACAGGAGCCATACACTGGGTCATATTCATCAAGCTGTACACCACAACCACAAGACCCTTTCCTTGGTCAATCACCACTATTTTAATCCCATCAGCATATATGTGAAGTTGGGATTTTTTGCCCCAACGTGCATCACTTTACACTTATTGAACCATTTTGCCATTTTGATGCCCATTCTCCTAGTTCGAAGAGATCCTTTTGGAGTTCTTCTCAATCCCTTTTTCTTTCAACCACCCTAACTAATTTGGTGTCATCAGCAAATTTGGACACCTTACTGCTCACTCCTAATTCTACATCATTTATGAACAAGATGGAAAGTATCAGCCCCAATGTAGATTCCTTCTCCGTTGGGAGAAGTTACCGGTACCTGTTATTCCTATTCTCTGCTTCCTGTTCTTTAAGCCATTACTGATACATAAGAGGACCTCTCCTCTTATTCCAGGAATCTTTGGTGAGCGACTTTGTCAACTGCCATTTGGAAGTCCAAATAAATCTGATTGTAAAAATGAAACAAGTTAGGGATTTTTATATATATTAATGATCCTTCAGTTACTGACCTCTGAAAGTCTTTGATATTTTTAAAGGATGGACAAGAGGCCAAAGTTGGGGAAAGCTATAAAACAATAAATTGCTGGGCCCAAATGGAATAATTGGGAAATTTTATCAGATCTTTAAAGACTCAATTACAACAAGGCATATGAATATATTAAATGAAGCAATTCAACATTTTAATTACAAACATATATATATATATATATATATATATCACATAAAACACAATATTCTACCAACATGACTTTTTGCCTATGTTTTGACATTTTCTTTTAAAGTGGCAAATAACACCACTGCATTGAAAGTGCAATTCTTACCATTGTCCGTTGCAAGGTATTTCTAATTCTGGTGGCTCTTCCACTACTCATATTCTAGAGCATGTGTCAGTTTCAGAATGATACTGTTGTTCTGACTTCTTCTGTAGGGCATATCTTGTAAATCAAATTGAGCCTTCCAAAGGTTTTCAACCCGAGTTTCTAAGCAGCTTAGCAAATCCTCCTGTACCTGCTTTGTGCTAAAATTAACAAATTGTTTTCATGGATTTGCTGGTGTAAGTAAATCCAATAAGATTTACATGTCACAGGAGCTATTAAGCTGCTTTCCTAAACCTCTAATTTGGTATTCTATTTGCATTGCTAGAAGAGCAATGCTCAGGTAAGCATTTGGTTAGACATATACATTCATTTTTATAATGTAGCGTTTAAAGTGTGAGAATCTCTGTTGAACTGTAAGTACCGGAAACAGGCAAATCATATACTTTTGCTTTCACTTCAGTCTTTGTTATGATTTTACAATTAATTTTATTTTAGATTATATAAAAGCATATATTAGGGACATGGTTGTGTGCCCCTTTAGTCAAGTAGAGTTGTAAAGGGGGGGGGGGGTGTTCCTGCCATTGTAAGCCCAAAATGTTCCCCAGTGTTTAAGAAATCTAAGCCCATCCTCCCACACCACCACCCCATCCACACATGGAGACCTTCCTCATATTTGCCTGTCCAGCTGGCCCTATGCATGGAACAGGTAGCATTTCATAGAAAGCTACCTTGAAGGATTTAGGATTTCAACCTAAATTTTGTTTCAGTCCTTTATTTCATTTCTATACCACCCAATAGCCAGTGCTCTCTGGGCGGTTCACAACGAAAACTACAAACCAAACCAAAAACACAACATAACAATACACTTCAGTGTACAACATTTTAAAACAATTTAAGACATGAGACCTGATTGAAACAACTGCCATTTAAAAACCCATCATATGCCAACAAATGCCTGGGAGCAGAAGACAATCTTAACCTGGGGCCAAAAAGATGACAATGTTGGCACCAGGTGGATCTCACTGGGGAGGTCCTCCTTGATCATTCCAAAATCAGGGACTACCACTGAGAAGGCTCTCTCCCTTGTTGCCATCTTCCAAGTCTCCCTTGGAGGAGGCTCTCAGAGCCTCTTGACTTCTAAAAACTGGCAGGGAGGGAACAACCAGCTGGGCCAGGGAGGTGATTAATGCATCCTTGTGAGAGAGAGTGTGGTACCAGACTGCCTGAAAGAGGCGTTGGTGAGACCACTCCTGAAGAACCCATCCCTGGACCTGGAAAATCTTAACAACTTTTGACTGGTGGAAAATGCTCCTTTCCTGGCAAGGTCCTTGAGTAGGTTGTTGCCAACCAGCTCCAGACGCTCTTAGATGAGACTATCTGGATCCATTTCAGTCGGGGTTCACAGGGCCGGATTAACATAGGGGCGATTGGAGCGGCCGCTCCAGGCCCATAACAGACAATAGGCCCACAATATAGGGACACTCGGCACGATTTGAGTTAGCTCTGATCGTTATCATTCAGCATAATTAATGATTTTTTCAAGAATAGAAAGGTGTTCTAAGCACATCTGCATTACAGGCTTGAGGCAAGACCTAGCAAGAACTGTTGTTCTCAAATTAGCATTTCGGTAGGTTTTTGCATTTCAATCACTGTTACTACATTTCTTTGAAGCACATGGGGGCTTGCTAGGGTCTGTAATATTCAGATTTAGAAGGGACCTCTCTCTCCAGCCTCGAGCAAAAGATCTTTCTGATTCGCAGCTCAATTGTTCAAATGCTAGTTTAACAAAAAAACAAAAACGAAAATGAAACAAAGCAACAAGAACAACACAATTATTCTTGGTCAAGCAAAGCTTCCTGGCTTTTTGTTGTGGCTGCTTTTTCTTTTTTAATAAATAAATTTGGGGGAAATTGGGGAGACCCTTTCTGATGAGCTGCAGGAGTTTTTGAGTTTTGGCACTTTAATGGTAATTAAAATATTTAATTTGTTTTAATATAAAATTGCGTCTTCATTTTATTTATTTCCATAAAAAGGCCCACCAAAATCCTCAGCACCAGGCCCATAATGCTCTTAATCCGGCCCTGGGGGTTCAGGCCGCTTTTTGGCATGGAAGCTGCCTTGGCCACCCTGTATGATGACCTATGTGAGGAGAGAGACAAGGGGAACAGTGTTCTCCAACATAGCTGGCTGGGGCATGCTGGGAGTTTTAGGCCAAAAACATCTGGGGACCGAAGGTTGGAGAACACTGTTCTGGAGTGATTGCCTGAGTTGGGAGTGGCAGTGCTGAATAGTAGTGGCGTTGCTCCTACTTGTATTGTTGGCTCCAGAAGGTAGTGCTTGGGGATGTTGGGTTCCCAACATGGTGGCCATGGGCACTATCAAGAAATCCATTTTCTGTTTGAAATCTAGCCATCTGTAAAAAAAACTTCATTTTGTGAAGATGGGCCTGCACACACTCGTTAAACCCCTGCGTGCATTATCTCATGCTGTGCTGGCTTCAAGGCCTTTCAAGGCATGACTGTGTCACCAGATTAGTCTGAATGATTTCAGTCAGATTGGGACCTCTAGCATGGGGTCCCAATCTGGATCAAGTCCCCCATGCCTGCAATTCACATTACAAAAAAAGGCATCCAATTGTAATGTGATTTGCAGATGTGTGGCAAAGTGTTAAAGGCTCCTTCTAACCACTGTAACCACTCCTGATCCATATTAGGTTCCATGCACTTACTTTTGAGTAAAAAAGAAGAAAAAGCAAGCTACATCTTTAAAGTAACATGTAGTTTTATCCTCAGGGTGGGGGGAGAGATGGAAAGTACAGATGGGGAAACCAGAAGGATCGGGGCCTCACACCACCTTTCTAAAAGAAGAAATGCAGCAGAAGGGCCTTGATCTCCGATGTTCCTTTCTACATGGTAGGTAAAGAAAACATGCAAATTGGGGCCCATTCTGAATGCAGAAATACAATATGAGGGGCCCGTTCCCTGCTGTTCCTTTCTGTGTGGTGGGAAAAGGACATGGAAGGATAATTTCTCACACTAGGGATATATTCAGACATTACACTGAACATGCATTCATACTCTGTGTACGCTCATGAAAGTGGTTGTGGGAATCTAGCCCAGGGGTAGGCAACCTTTTTGGGCTGTGGGCACATTTGGCAATTTGAGAAACTGTCCAGGGCACAACCACAAAATGGCTGCCTTGGGAGGCGTGGCAAAGGACAAGTAACCTGCAAAAAAGACAGTACAAGGCAGAGGTGGGATCTGAGCCTCCACATACTAAACAACTCTGAATCCAGCGTTTTCAGCACTAACAGAAACCTTATTTCATAGCAATCCCAGCTACTGGTAAGAAAATGTGTTAATTTCTTTTTAAAAGTAAGACGGGGAGGGCACCATGGGTAGGCACCAAGAAAAGTGTTTGCAGGCACATTGGTGCCCACGTGGCCTACCCCTGATCCAGCCGTATTTATTCAGTTCTCACGTGTAAGCTCTGCATGTGAATAGGGGGAGCAGGCCCCTAGCATGGGCAAGGGAAAGGGGTTTTTAACACTTTGCCACCGACCCCCCTGTGGCCCCAGTCTGGAACAGGACCCTCACGCCTCCAATTTACATTGCCAAAAAGGTATCCAGTTGTAATATAAATTGCAAGGAAAGGGTTAAAATCCTCTAAACCCTCCTGTAGAATCCTGATCCATACTGGTTCCCCTGTGCTTACTTTTGATTAGAAAAGGAAAATGCTGGAATCCTGTGCAGGTTTGTGCAGAAGTAAACCTTTCTGAACATACAGGGACCTACTTACACCCTTGTGCACAGCTACTGGTGTGTGTGTGTGTGTGTGTGTGTGTGTGAGAGAGAGAGAGAGAGAGAGAGAGAGAGAGAGAGAGAGAGAAAATCATTCCATAAGCTAGAAATACTGCAGGGCTATTGTATCAGTACCGTGCCGTGCTACGGTTATCGGATCTGTGGTAAGGCTCCATGGTAACGTGCATGAAACTGACTCAGATGAATGAAGTTAATATTCGTAGGAGGGATCATCTGCCTCCTGGAGACAATGTGGGAGGAAGAATAATTGTTGGCTAATTGTAGTTAAGAGTTTCTAGGCCTCCATTGTATTTTATGCTCTAATAAATGGTTTATTCCTATGACGCTGTGTCTGCTCTGAGTAGAAACTACAGAACACGACTAAATCTCTATTACAGCAGGGTCCTGAGCACCAAGCGGTGGTATGGGAGATGTGCAAACATGGAGGGGCATCTTGATTTTTTTTAGCCTGGCTCCATTCCCCCTTATCTGGATTCCTAGCACTACAGTAAGGTTCAGATGCTTCATAAGGCAATACAGGAGACCAGGACAACACAGGCCATCTTTGCTAGGCCCAGGCCCTCCATTCTCCCCCATTTGGACTTGCGCCTGAAAGGCCGAAGAAAATTGTGGGTGCGTGGAAAGTAATTTGTAAGCAAGCACGATTTGTGCAATCGTACAATATCATTGCAGATCACAGGGCACATCCGTTCAGACATCAGCTTCCAGTTTCCTGGCTTTGTAGAACTTGAGACAACATAAGGTAGCCTTAACTCTGGACTTAACCTGACAGATTTTTTGATAACTGGATTACAAATTACATAGATGAAAGAATTCTCCACCTGCTTCCACGTTAACCATATCAAAAGTTTCCATAAGTGGAATTAGGAAAAATTAAACCTGTCTTCCATTGAACTGCACTATAACCTATTTATTACTTTATTAATTCTGTTAGAAACTAGCAAATATTACAGTTGGCAAGGGTTGGAAGAAAAGGAGTGCTTTCTTAATCCCCCCTGCATATATCACTATGAAGTCTCCAAAGATGCCATTTTCTTCCTTCATACCTTGGCTGAAGTCATAGTTCCTGTTACATGACATCACAAATAGTTGCTGTGGTAATTTATCAGTTGTGTGTGAGTGGGAATGACAGTTTTGAAAACCAAAGTACATAAGGGAATCGAACAGGGTGCAAAAAGGGGGGAAAAGGAGAAGTGACACCTACAGAATAAAGGCAAGCAGTTCCCTCAATGTTTTCTCTGTGGAGCAATGTAACATTTCCTTTTCAACGGCATGTGACATAGTTCAGCCTCCTCAAAATATTCGTGTAGGCCTACTTGGGTTTTTATTTTATTTTAGGGAATATCTTCCTGAGGAACCTTGAGTCATCCAGGTAGATGTACAGCACAGATTGAAACTGGTATAATGGTGAATCCTCCAAGCCCTGGAAACCTGCAGTTCTGGAAAGGAGAGCAAGGAACCCCCAGCACAGAATTCTCAGCACTTTCACTTAAACTGTATTTATTCTTTAGGGGAAACCATGACAGTTAAACTGGTGTAAAACCAATCCAAGTTGTAGTGTTTATAGTGATAGGCCCGAAGTGTTTTAACTGCTCATCATCAAAATCTCAATAAGATGGGACAAGATTCAGCACACTAAGGCCCAGACTACATGTTATATGGGAAATCCATTATTGGATCTCTTGGTTTTAATAAAGTTCAAAAATTTAGAAGCAGTTTGGGGCGGGGGGAAGTGTGCTATTCCCCAAATAGAAATCATCTTCCTGAAGCCCCTGTAACTTGTTACTTGAAGAGAAAAGGACAGAAACCTGTCAGTAGCCCTTTTGAGCAGGAACTATGAGAATTTAGAATACCGGTAACTGTTTTCCATATTACGCTGGCTCAGCTTGTCTGAGCGTGGAAAGCTAAGCAGGGTCAGGCCTGGTTATTGCTTGGATGGGAGACCCCTCCTCTACTTTCCTGCATTGAGCAGGGGGTTGGACTCGATAGCCTTGTAGGCTCCTTCCAATTCTATGATCTATGAAATCTATGAATTACACTTCCATGTACAAATCAAAGCACTGGGGCACAACTTATTTGTGTGTATGCATGTGTGTGTTTCAATTTTCATTGCAGCACCACAGAGCTATGGCATTTTTCACAGGTTTCTACAAATTTTAGCTGGCCTTGTTGGCCAAACAAAAATGTGTGGATGTCTTAACCATGCCCCTCCCCCTCTAGCTCCAAACTTGGAGCTAGGATGCAGGATCATTCCCGCATTCTGCCGTTCAGCCCCAGCCCACAGAGATAATAAAAGGCTAGAGACACAATCCAGTAGTCTGCAGATGGAACATCATGGCTCCCTTTGATGCATTTTTAAACTCCTACATAGAGAGCTGTCTATAGAAAAAAAATGGAGATAAAAAATTGAGAAATCCAGGATTTTAGCACAGCTGCGACTGGCAGCAGCATGTCTACCCAGAAACAAAAGGTAGCAGCAAAGACATGATGTTCATGCTCTTTCTAAGTCATATCTTATTTCATGTCAAAAAAATGTAAAGTTTAAAAATGTTTTTAAAAGCCTAAAAATGCTCCTCCTCCTCCTCCTTGTTCTTCTCCAGCTGGAGGTTTGATTTCATCATGGCTAGACTGTCTTTAGATATGACCCCTCTAAAAGATGATATTGTATTGCCCCCCAACCCATTCTCTAAGGTTTTTCAGCCAAGAAATTCTTCTTCCTACACTTCTTTTCCCATTTATTTTACCTTGAATAATCAGCTGCAACAATCTATATTTTTCATTTCCCATTATATGACCAAAATATTCTAATTTTCTGCATTTTATCTGTTGAATGATTTCCTGGTCTTTATACATTCTCTTTTATTACTTCTACACTGGTCACCCGCTCAGTCCAAGCAATTCATAACATCCTGTGATGAATCCACATTTCAGATGCTTCTATCCTTTTTATAGTAGTCTGTGTTAGAGTCCATGATTCCATGCCATACAGTAGAACTGGCAATAAATATCACAGTACAATGCACATTCTCAAGGCTATTTTAAAGTTTTTTTAATTACATATTACATTTTTCATCTTAAAAAAGCTACTCCGGGCCATCACTGTTCTAACTTTTATTGCATTATTATGACCCCATTGCTCATTGAGCCAGATTCCAAGATATTTATATTTAATAAAGATATTTATATTTATTAACCTGCTCTACACTTTCATTTTGGATCTTTAACTGCATTTCTTGGGCTACTTGCTTTTTACTGATTACTGTGCACTTGGTGTTCTTAACATTCATTTTTAAACAATTTTCATTACTTACTCTATTGCCTTTATCAAGTAATCTTTGTAAACCATCTAAATTGCCAGCTAGTCATAGATTCATAGATCATAGAGTTGGAAGGGGCCTACTTCAAGGCCACTGAGTCCAACCCCCTGCTCAATGCAGGAAACTAGATGAGGGGTCTAATGTATCATCTGCATATCAGATGTTATTGATAATCTCTCCATTAACAGTGATACCATCACTTGCATTTGCAAGTGCTTCTTTAAAGATGTTCTTGGAGTATAAATGAAAAAGCAATGGCGAAAGCACACATCTTTGTCATACTCCTCTTCATATTTCTATATCCTCTGTCATCTGATCTTCAACTTTCACTGCAGCTTTCTGTTGCCAGTACAAGTTGCCAATTATATGGATATCTCTTGAATCAAAAAAGTGCACTTCTAAATCCCCTTTCCTCCACTTTACTATAATTAAATGTCATTATCTCCGATTTATCCCAATTAATTTTTAACCCTGTTACTTCTCTAAATTCATCTAAATGTTTCTCTATCCAATCCCAATTTTCTATAGGCCTTTTAAAAAAAAATACATTGCAGGATTTAGACTTTAAAGGTGGGATGATATTGGGCTGTGATTTAAATGCTGTGTTGGATGAGGAAATGGATAGGAGCAAGAAAGCAAAGGCAAAAAGAAAAAAGTGGGCATGTGGCAAACGTTAAGGGTGCAATCCTATGCATGTTGAGACAGAAAAAAATGTCCTACAACTCCAAGCATGCCGGGAGTTGTAGGACATTTAAACAAAGGAAAGTGGATATAAAGATAAAAAACATAATTAAATATTTAGGTATTGATATATTAAAAGATATGGATAAAATAGGGGAATGTAATTTTAAAAAACTAAAAGATGAAGTTAAAAATCAAATAGAGGATTATAAAAAATTGGGATTATCATGGTTTGGTAGGATAGCTTTGATTAAAATGAAGATTTTACCGAAGTTTAATTTTTTATTTAGAATGATACCATATAAGATATCAGAGAAAGAAATTAAAGAGTGGCAAGTAATGTTAAATAGCTATTGTAATGGGGGAAAAAAATCAAGGATTACTAAGAATAGATGGTATAAAGCTCAAAAAATAGGGGGACTTGGTCTTCCTAATTTAAAATGGTATTATATAGCTAATCAACTTAGATATATTATGGATATTATTGTTAGAAAAGATTTTATGTGGTGGGAAATAGAAGCATTTGAATTGGGTAATAGGGTGGATAAATTTTTATTTACAAAACAAGGACATATTATGACAAAAAGATTAGAAAATCCCTTTTTAAAAAATATGTTAGAAATTTGGGGTAGAAATAAGGAAATATTTTTACCAGGTATATCCCCGCTTACTCCAGTGGTGGTTATGGAAGATTTTCCCGAGAATGTTAGACATTTAGAATGAATTTTTAGAGAGAAAAAGGTGATAACTTTAATGGATTGGCTGGAAAAAATGGAGACAAGACAGCAAATAATTGATAGGGTTGGGGCAGGAAGAATTTCTTGGTTAAATTTAATTCAATAAGTACAATGGGGTAAGAAATGGAAGAGGAGACATGAGCATGAAAGGGATTTCACTGCATTTGAGCAGGTGGTTATGTCTAGAGAACTCGTAGAAGGAAATGCATCAGCTAGGGGTCTTACAAAGATGTTATATAAAATGTTGCAGAAATCAGTAGAGCAAGCAGAAAATCTTAAAATAGTTTGGGATACAGAGTTTGAAGAGGAAATATCAAAGGATGAGTGGAATAAGATTTGGGATAGGCGAATATTGAAAAATATGTCTATAAGAATTAAAGAGAATTTTTATAAGCTAATTTGGAGATGGTATTTGACTCCAGTGAGATTAAATAGAATAGACAATAAATGTTCTCCAATGTGTTGGCGAGGATGTCAGGAATTGGGTACATATGCTCATATGTGGTGGAGTTGTAAAAATGTAATGGATTTTTGGAAAATGATTTTTGAGGAAATATCAGAAATTGTTGGAGCTGATTTAGAGGTATGCCCTAAACTAGCTTTGCTAACAATAACGGAAAAGGTGATCGGTTCTCAAAATGTTAAAGAATTAATCATAAATTTGTTAACGGCAGGTAGACTAATGATAGCAAGGAAATGGAAAATCCAGCAAGTTTTCACTATTACTGAATGGTATAACGAAGTATGGGATATGGCTTTGAATGATATGTTGACTGCATATATTAAATGCAAAAGGGGTCAATTAAAGAAAAATAATTTTAAGGATATTTGGGGTTTATTTTTGGAATATGTGTTTAAAAGGGGGAAAGGGAGTTTACCCTGTCAAGATATGTTGTATTTTTGGAATAATGAACAATTATAGAGTTATTGGATTGTTTGGTCCCATGGTGATGGGAGCACAATATTAGTTATGTGTGTGTGTTATTTTCTTTGTATTGTTTTAAAATTTAATAAAAAATATTAAAAAAAAAAAAGATTTTATGTGGTGGGAAATAGAAGCATTTGAATTGGGTAATAGGGTGGATAAATTCTTATTTACAAAACAAGGACATATTATGACAAAAAGATTAGAAAATCCCTTTTTTAGAGAGAAAAAGGTGATAACTTTAATGGATTGGCTGGAAAAAATGGAGACAAGACAGCAAATAATTGATAGGGTTGGGGCAGGAAGAATTTCTTGGTTAAATTTAATTCAATTAGTACAATGGGGTAAGAAATGGAAGAGGAGACATGAGCATGAAAGGGATTTCACTGCATTTGAGCAGGTGGTTATGTCTAGAGAACTCGTAGAAGGAAATGCATCAGCTAGGGGTCTTACAAAGATGTTATATAAAATGTTGCAGAAATCAGTAGAGCAAGCAGAAAATCTTAAAATAGTTTGGGATACAGAGTTTGAAGAGGAAATATCAAAGGATGAGTGGAATAAGATTTGGGATAGGCGAATATTGAAAAATATGTCTATAAGAATTAAAGAGAATTTTTATAAGCTAATTTGGAGATGGTATTTGACTCCAGTGAGATTAAATAGAATAGACAATAAATGTTCTCCAATGTGTTGGCGTGGATGTCAGGAATTGGGTACATATGCTCATATGTGGTGGAGTTGTAAAAATGTAATGGATTTTTGGAAAATGATTTTTGAGGAAATATCAGAAATTGTTGGAGCTGATTTAGAGGTATGCCCTAAACTAGCTTTGCTAACAATAACGGAAAAGGTGATCGGTTCTCAAAATGTTAAAGAATTAATCATAAATTTGTTAACGGCAGGTAGACTAATGATAGCAAGGAAATGGAAAATCCAGCAAGTTTTCACTATTACTGAATGGTATAACGAAGTATGGGATATGGCTTTGAATGATATGTTGACTGCATATATTAAATGCAAAAGGGGTCAATTAAAGAAAAATAATTTTAAGGATATTTGGGGTTTATTTTTGGAATATGTGTTTAAAAGGGGGAAAGGGAGTTTACCCTGTCAAGATATGTTGTATTTTTGGAATAATGAACAATTATAGAGTTATTGGATTGTTTGGTCCCATGGTGATGGGAGCACAATATTAGTTATGTGTGTGTGTTATTTTCTTTGTATTGTTTTAAAATTTAATAAAAAATATTTAAAAAAAAAAGATTTTATGTGGTGGGAAATAGAAGCATTTGAATTGGGTAATAGGGTGGATAAATTCTTATTTACAAAACAAGGACATATTATGACAAAAAGATTAGAAAATCCCTTTTTTAGAGAGAAAAAGGTGATAACTTTAATGGATTGGCTGGAAAAAATGGAGACAAGACAGCAAATAATTGATAGGGTTGGGGCAAGAAGAATTTCTTGGTTAAATTTAATTCAATTAGTACAATGGGGTAAGAAATGGAAGAGGAGACATGAGCATGGAAGGGATTTCACTGCATTTGAGCAGGTGGTTATGTCTAGAGAACTCGTAGAAGGAAATGCATCAGCTAGGGGTCTTACAAATAATGACGACAAACCATCAGTGCAGCATATGCAAGGTGAAGTGCATCATGGTCTGTATCCAGCACACAGGCTCTGGCCAGCGCAGCACCCAGATCTTCATCAAACACTAAGAAAATATCCCATCCCTTGTTCTGGGCATGCTTGTCAGGAAAATGAGCCAGGAGACATTGTTTCAGCTGTGTGGTATGAGGTCATGCATTGTGCTTAACTCCAGATTGTTCCATCCTTGACATATAGAGGCATGCAAGACATAAAGTGGTATACTTTATTCAGGCTTGTTGAGGAGATGTGCCTTTCTTTGGTTTGGCAAAATTCTGAGCATCAGTTTAAAAATCATTAAGGGTTTTCTGCCGAATGAAAGCCCATGGCAGCAACTGCTGGCGAAGTTATGTTGGGCATGCTCTGTTTCACTCTGAAGCTAGAATGCTGCCAGTAGTCCAGTGTTTTGAATTCCACTCTTCGCACCCCCTCCAACACTGTGGGGAGATTGAGTGAGTCATGAATGAGAGGTACCTCAGAGTCAGGTACAAGCCGTGAACAATTTTCAAAGACATTTCTCTGGTGCGGGTTGAAACTGATCTGTAGGGAGACTTGTTACATAAACCATGCCAGTCACACTCACTATTGTCCACTTTAACCTTCAAATTCATTTCCCACCAGGTTTTTTGTGGGGAGCGTATATCGAATTTGAACTGCAAGAGTTGTTTATAAATAACTGAAATGGATCCTCAAGTCGTTCTTATACTCTCAGCTATTATATTTTCAAACCTTGTGAGGCTTCTGGTGGCATCTTTCTTCACCTGAGAACTTTAAAAATATTGGGGTTGACAAAACAAAAGCCAAGGAAGAGCTTTTGTAGGTTCTGGCCTCGTTGCAAAAATTAGGATGACTTTCCAGTGGGAGTAACGGAGACATCCCTGCGGAAAGTCTGTCTGCCCATCTTATCCAACTTTGATAGGTGGTCAAAGTGATTTTTTTTTTTTTTTAGTATCAATATTTTAATACCTTGTATTAAAATATGTAGAAACCTAATCTAATGTTAGTAAGAGGTCTTTTTACAACAGATAATAGTAACAAGTAGACTGCTGTTTTTCATTCTTATCCAAATATTGTTCCTGGATTATTACAAAGGAGGCCTAAGATTCTTTTTTCTGTTTAAGAGTAAATAATCACTTAGAGATATTCCCTCTAATACTGTGTTCTCCAATGAGACCCAATGCTTTCCCTTGTCTTCTGATTATTTAGATCCATCCCAAACAGGTTTTGGACCTGACTATAGGACAGAAACAGCCTTGGTTGCCCTGGTTGATGACTTAATGGGGAATGGATGGAGGGAGTGTGCAACCCTGTTGGTTCTTCTAGACCTCTCAGTGTCTTTTGATACCATCAACCACAGTATCCTTCTGGATTATTTATCTAGGTTGGGCTTGGGAGGCACGGTTTTAAAGTGGTCTTGGTCTTTTCTGGAGGAGCAGTCTGAGAAGGTGGTGCTGGGGGACTTTTGTTCCACCCCATGGGCGTTAGCCTGTAAGGTGCGGCAAGGTTCCATCCTGTCCCCCATGCTTTTTAACATCTACATGAAACTGCTGGGGGAAGTCATCAGGAGGTTTGGGCTGAACTGTCATCAGTATGCAGATGATACTTAGCTCTACCTCTCGTTACACATCCCAGGGAGGCTGTCATACTTGTGAACCAGTGTCTGGAGGCTGTTTAGGGGTGGATGAGGGTAAACAAGCTGAAACGTAATCCAGACAAGATGGAGGTACTGTGGGTTGGCAAACCCACTCTTGATGGAGGTATACAACTGGTCTTAGGTGGGGTTGCACTCCCCCTAAAGACCAAGTGCATAGTCTGGGAGTCCTCCTGGACTCTGCGCTAACTGGGGAAGTCCAGGTGGCTGTGGTGTCCAGGAGTGCATTTTAGCAGCTCAGGCTGGTACTCCAGCTGCAGCCCTATCTGGAGGATGGAACTTGCCTCAGTTATCCATGCACTGCTGACATCCAGATCCAGCCTAGACTACTGTAATGTGCTGTGTGGGGGGCTTCCTTTGGATGGTTCAGAAACTTTAGCTGGTGCAGAATGCAGCTTCCTGAGCGTTGGTGGAGGCAAGGCAATTCGATCATATAACGTCTATACTGCACCAGCTGCACTAGTTACCAGTGTGTTTCCATTCCAAGCCCAGTTTAAAGTGCTGGTTTGGTTTTGACCTTTAAAGACTTAAACATTTGGGACCAAGTTACTTGAAGAAATGCCTTCACCCGTTTCAGCCTGCCTGCACTTTACGATCAGCAAGAAAGGCCCTCCTCATCTGCCCACCTGTGAAAGCAGTTAGGTGGATGACCATACAAGAGGGCCTTTTCTGCAGTGGCCCCACACTTATCGAACAAGTTGCCATTGGGGGTCCTCCAGGCCCCATCATTGCAGGGTTTTAAGAAGGCCCTGAAAACATATTATTTTACTTTGGTCTTCTCCTGATACATTTTGTGTTGTTGCTGGTTTTATTTATTTGCTGTTTTTACTATGTTTTTATTGCTTTTTAAGACTGGATCAGTTTTTATTATGTTTTATTATTGTGTGCTGCCTTGGAGGGGCTTCCGACCTGGAAAGGTGGACAAGAAATATTTAAAATAAATAATAAATAAATTATGGGGTTGACAAGGATTAAAGGGTATTGGCAGATCTGAGCATGAGACTGGAACACATTGAGGCAAGATTGCACAGCTGTGACAGCACTCTAATGGAAGCTTGGACACTGCTTACATTTGTCATGGTTTAGCTTCCTCAACAAACTGAAGTTAGATATAGCAGTAGGGCAACATATTGTATTGGAGTTTGCACTATCTTTTGAACCCCCTTCTATTTCCCACCTAGGAGTTATCTGATTTCCTTTTCAAGATGACCACATGGAAAGAGAGGCACTTCCTATGTAAGGACAAATATGTATCATGGCCAGGGTTTTCTCCAAGACCCTACCATAAACTGGCTGTTGAAAGACCACCACACACAGATGCCAAAATCAAGGTTTGCCAGAAAATGCGTTGCCCAGTTGAAGAGGGTCTCCTTTGGCATGTCTGGGGATACCATACATGGCTAGATATAGGGAGGTTGCCACCAATCTATCGCCCGAGACCTGACAAGCCTTTTGACAGCAACACGTGGCGATGGATTACCGCTCCCAGGAAATGCTCGACGGCTGAGCCACCGGTTCCGGCTCCTTCACACTTGGATGGGAACACCTACATCAAGTTTATTGAAGGGGAAGGATTGTTTGTGGATCAGAGGCACAAAGAAAGAGTTCTGACACGAACACAGAAAGAGATAAAAGAGTGTGAGCAACTCAGACTGCGGAGTGAGTGCCGAGCTCCTCCTCTAGACATCCAGGGAAATATTATTCCTCCCAATGAGTTGAAACGGTAAGATATACCGGTACTCCTCTCCCTAACACGTCTTTCTACCAACTGATGCAAGTATCCTTCAAACCTAGCCCCAGCTGCATGAGCGCTGTTTTTTTTAAAAATCATTTTATCATATTTACTTTTAGTGACTGGGTGGGTTCACACAACACGATAAGCCATGACGGCTTATAAGCTATATTTGTTTAAGGGTGGCTTGTTGTGCTGTCTGAACCCAGCCAGAGTGGCTTGCGTGTGGGTAACAAACCATGCTGCTGGGTTCAGACAACACGACAAGCCACTCTGAAACAAACATGGCTTATAAGCCACCATGGCTTATCGTGTTGTGTGAACCCAGTTATTATGTATATCGCCCTGCATGCTTCAGCTACAGAGCGACTCATAAATGGAATAAATAAATAATAAGTGAATGTTCCATGAGTGGATCCCACATGGCTGGCGGGCTAGTGATGGGTGAGAATTTCATTTCAGTTCATTTTTGATCAGGGTGTACCAAAATCCACATATTTCTTTGTATTTGGGGTGGAAATAACTTGAGATTTTGAAAAATTGAATGTGGGAGAAACCAAAACTGTCCTATTCATCCATCCAGGACTAGCACTTTGACTGCCTGGCCCTTAACAGTCTGAGTTTGAATACCTATGTATTCGACCATGTTATTCTGAATTAGGGGTGCCCCCTCTTTTTTTTTCACCTGAAAGGACAGCAGCGGCGGTGGCAAAGGCAGCGTGGGGGATCCAGGCACCCGGCCTTGCTTGCTCTCTAGAGCAGTGTTCCCCAACCTTGGGTCCCCAGGTGTTTTTGGCCTACAACTCCCAGCGTGCCCCAGCCAGCTATGCTGGCTGGGGCATGCTGGGAGTTGTAGGCCAAAAACATCTGGGGACCCAAGGTTGGAGAACACTGCTCTAGAGCAATCCCACGAGCAATCTCGCCCTCCCAACATTGGCAGGACCGCGCTGACTAACCACCCTAACTCTTCCCGGGTTCACATGACATGGTAAACCCCAGGAGGTTTACTCAGGCACTAAACCTACTGAGGTTTACCGTGTGGTGGTGTGAACACTGTCAATGGCTGGGTTTACACAACAATTTAAGCCCACAGAGGCAGGCACTGAAGCCTCTGTGGGCTTAAATTTTCCCGGGGCCCCACCTGTGCCCGACTAATGATCAGACACACAGCAGGGTTCCCTGGCCATCTCCACTGCCCTCTTCCTCACTGGTCCTCCTGCAGGTATCCCAGGGTACACTGCAGGAGCACCGAGTTCCCCCCCCAAGCTGTCATTTGCACTAACCCCCCCCCCCCCAGCACAGGGGTTCCCTCTGGTTTTACCACTTCCCGAGGTGCTATCGACTTGGGGTAAATGGCAAAATTGAGGGGACAGCTGGGGCTTCCCAGCACCCCCCCCAAACCCAGGGATCCTGCATAGAAGGGGGAAATGAGGGGTTGTCCCCCCACCCTTTTTTGCAGGATGTAGGGGTTTGGGAGGGTCCTTGGGCCACTGTGTTATCCACACTTGGGGAAGTGAGCCCCCCCAAACCCTGAAGATTCTGCTGCAAAGGGTGCTTTCCACCACCACCCCCAAACTTTTTTTAAAATGTAAAAGAAATAGCAGTGGGCTGCAAAGTTCCATTTTGGCACGGACACTGTGTCCATTCAGATAAGTGTCCATGCCGAATTGGAACTTTGTAGCCCACTGCTATTTTTATTTTACATTTTAAAAAAAGTGGGGGGGGGAGTGGAAAGCACCCTTCGCTAGCCCCTTGGCAAGAACAGCAGCCCCTTTTTTGCCGCTCTTGCCAAGGGGCTCTGTGCCTTTTTGGCTTCTCAGTGGGTTAGCCTGTCGTCTGGGTTCAGATAACACATTAAACCTACTAGTTGTTTTTTTTTAACCCTACTGCAAACCATGGCTTAGCAGCATGGTTTATAAGCCACACCAGGCTGGCTTATAAACTACCACGCAGGGTTCAGACAACACGCTAAGCCACCCTGCCACTTAACCTACTGAGGCTTAGCGTCTTGTGTGAACCCAGTCGATGTGTCTGTGACTGTCCTTGTTCTATTCTATCTATATAATATCCTGGCCCCTCCCTTCGGCCGCTTGGCAGAAGAATCTTTCCGATCCTCTTTCTAGCACACCCGTCCCAGGAGGGCTGCTCTCAGCATTGCAGGTATCTTGCCCAGGGAGCCCTGCGGGTGCCGTGTTGTGTGGGCTCTCCCCTTTTGTGTGTTGTGCTCCAGAACAGTGATTGTGAGAGGCACGAGGGGATTCAAACCCTTGCCTGGAGGGATGTCTTGAGACTGGCTGGCAGTACCGGGGCTGCTGCTGCTTGATGCATCGGAGGCGCTGTGGCATCAATGTGCATGTTATGATGCAGGGAAGTGTGCTGGGGGCATCTCCCCATCTGCATGAGTCCATCGGTTTCCTCTGTGTGTGGACAGCATATGGATGTTAAGCATAATCCCTGATCAGTGAACTTTGCTGGTATTTTGGTAGCATCTGCCATTTTTACACCATTTTTTGGATTTCCTGTGGAACATGTTTTCTCCTCCCCTCCTTAGCTGAGCATGTATAGCAGGGGTCTTCAAACTAAGGCCCGTGGGCCACATCCGGCCCGCCTTGCCTTTTTATCCAGCCCGCCGGCCGATTGGCGGAAGCAGACTTTTTTTTAACTCTTTCGCTTCAAGCGCTGATTCTTTTAATTCTTTTCCATAATATGGAAAAATTAGTGGTGGTGTTTTACCTCTTATGTATGAGCTGATGTAGCTAAGTCAGATTTCTAATGTTTCAAAAATGCTACTTTGGAGTGAAGCAGAGTATGCTCATTTGTGTGATGGCAAAAACAAAAGTATATTCGTGTTAGGCATGAATCAATTGTGCAACTATATATGTAAATACCACCAGCCCTGCCAGGAGTATTCATTAATATTCCCCCTTCTTCCCTCCCCATTCCTTTTTCCTTGTGTGTCGTGTCTTTTTAGATTGTAAGCCTGCGGGCAGGGACTGCCTTGTTAATTGCTGTAAACCGCCCAGAGAGCTTCGGCTATTGGGCGGTATAAAAATGAAATAAATAAATAAATAAAATAACTTTCCATTTAAGGGGGGGAAAATTCACCCCTATCAATTAAAAAAAAAAGGACCCGGGTCCTTTTTTTTTTTACTTGATCCATTCGTTCATATTTTTTTCAAACTATAGTCCAGCCCCCCAACAGTCTGAGGGACAATGAACTGGCCCCGTTTAAAAAGTTTGAGGACCCCTGATGTATAGCATATGGCAGAGTAGCAGTGACATATCTCCCCACACCTTTGCATAATTGATGTATAGGATTACTCTGTTAACAACTCAAAAGGGCTCCAGCACTCTTAAATATGCTGCCCGTTTCCCTTTGTTGACTTTTACACCTGAACTCCCACCCAGAACAGCTCTATCATGTCCCCTCTCTCGCTCTCTTTTTCTCCTCTCTCTTTTCCCCCCTTTCACTTATTCTTTTTAGTCTTCATCCCCAGTTAAGTAGCCACCTTACATAGTCCATTTTCTTAGACAAATTAGTTAGGCCAGGAAGACAGAAAGATTCCTCAGCTTGAAGAAATAACAAAAAAGATTACCAAGAATAGCAATACTTTAGAGCAGAGGTGGACCACCTTAGGGCCCTTGTGTGGCCCTTCGCCTGTTTCATGCGGCCCTCAGCCTAATTTCGAAAGGCCTGTGCATGCAATCAGTCCAGGCCTCTGGCAAGAGCTATCTGTCCCTCCCCTGGCAATCCCACTGGGTAAGAAGGAAGAGGGAGAGAGAGAAAAAGGGGCTGGCAGTAAGATAAGAAGAAAAGAGATGACCCAGCCACTTTGGGCTCTGTCCCTTCTCACCCCTGGCTTCAGCCCTGCCCACCACTGACATGCAGCCCGCAACAGATAACCCACAAGGGAATGTGACCCTCAATAGAAAACAGGTGTTTCCAAACAGGCGCAGTCCAATCTACCAGGAGGTAGTGGAAATATAGCAGGAACCGGCCCCTTCTGGGAGCAAAATAAGGCCTTGTACACCTGTCAACTAAATAAACAGAAGGGGATGAAACCTGAAATTCACAGTACAGTGGGATAATATGTTGGAAGTTCATACATGGATTAAGTCAAACTGTCCTTATAAATGAAAATGAAACCATCACTGCAGAATGACCGCCAGCAGCCAAAACGCTGAGAATGTCAACAACTAAAAAACTCGAGCAGTTATAGCCACATCATGGATTTAAATAGGTTTTGCAGTCATTGCCTCAAAATATATAACCGGGCTTTCACCACTGAGATGTGGGGATAAAGTGATGCCATTCCTTGGCCATAGAGCAGGGCTCTCCAACCTTGGGTCCCCCGATGTTGCTGGCCTACAGCTCCCAGCATAGCCAGCCAGCATGGCTAATGGCAAGGGATTCTGGGAGCTGTAGACCAGCAGCAACATCTGGGAACCCAAGGTTGGAGAGCCCTGCCATAGAGCAACCTTCCCCAACCTTGTTCCTTCCAGATGTTTTGGATTTCAACTCCTCTATCAGGTGCTGGAATGTCCCTAGTTCAACTCTCAGCTTAGTCTCAAACACGGCCGTAGGATCTATCTATCTATCTATCTATCTATCTATCCATTCATTGCATTTATACCCCACTCTTCAGCCAGAAAAGGCTCTCAGAGTGGCTTACAAAGATTAATAATAAGACAGTCCCTGCCCTCAGGCTCACAATCTAAAAGACATGACACAAAAGGAAAAGGGATTGGGAGGGAGGAAGAATGCAAAACTCAGGCACCAGTTCTGTTTAAAAAGTTCTTATTATACTTATGCCACATTTATTCTTTTAGCTGCAGTCCCCATCAGCAATATGGGGGTTTAATATTGGCTGATGTTACAGGGTAAGAGTTATTATTATTGTTATCTTACTTTTGGACAGATATAAGCATCTACTCTCAGGGAAAAGGCCAGCATCACTTTGTGTCCAATTGCAGCCGGTGACACCCCCTTCTCGAGGCTTCTGGGACTGCCCTTGTCCAAGCCTTCAACCCCATTACCAGGAGGCAGCCGTCAGGTTTGCCCTGAAGGACAGCAGCCCAATCTACCAGGAGGTGGTGGAAAAATACCAGGAACTGGCTCTTTCTGGGAGCAGAATAAGGCCTTGTACACCTGTCAACTAAATAAACGGAAGGGGATGAAACCTGAAATTCACAGCACTGCGGGACAGCATGTTGGAAGTTCAAACCTGTGTAAGTCAAACTGTCCTTATAAATGAAAATGAAACTATCACTGCAGAATGACCACCAGCAGCCAAAACATGGAGTATATCAACAACAAAACCCGAGCAGTTATAGCCTCCAGATGTTTTGCACAAGCCAGCATGGCCAATAGTCAGGAACGCTGGCAGTTGGGGTCCAAAACATCTGGAGTGCACCAGGTTGAGGAAAGCTGCCAGAAAGGATTGTGCCAACATGCACCAATGGTGGCTTGCAATTTATTTATTTAAAGTGTTTTTAAACCACTCCGCAGCCAAAAAGGCTCCTGGAGTGGCTTATGTATAATCAGTAAAACAAGAGAGTCCTTGCCCGCAGGCTTACAAGCGAAGAAGACACAACACACAAGAAAAAAGAATACGGAAGAGGTGGTGGTGGGGAATTAATTCTTGTAACAGGGCTGGTACAACGGCCCCGCTTCTCCCTCTCATCTCCCTCAATACAGCCTGCTGGAATGGCTGGTGCCGGTGAGGGAGGGGAAGCCTTCACGGGGGTGGCCCCCTCTCATCTTCATTTAATATTGGAAATTCAGGTTTTAAGTTACTCTAGATTTCCTTTTCGGTTCCTATGGCAGGGGTAGGAAACTTGTGGCCCCCAGATGCTTGGTCTACAACTCCCATCAGCCCTAGCCAGCATAGCTAATGGTGATGGATGATGGGAGTTGTAGGCCAAAACACCTGGAGGGCCAGAAGTTGCCTACCGCTGCCCTATGGTATAAAACAATTGCAAGTTTGATGCGTAGCTCTTCCATCTGAATCCATCACACACAGAGGTTCACTTGGGTTAACAGCAATACCCCTCCCCTCTACCCTGTTGAACAACTTCTGTTAGCATGATTGATCCACTTGGCTTTTCTTTCTCCTTCCTTCTCCCTTGCATTTCTGCTGGTCATTCTTTCCTCAAGAAGCATCTGCTCTTTGCTGACAGTTGGTCAATATCATTTCCGCACAACTGTAACTGGGTCTCCCCAGAACCAGGCTGTGAGCCTCAACGGTTTTGACACAAGCATCCTGGGTGGTGTAAATGTCTGCAAGCTATTAATCTATTGCAGTGTTCTCCAACCTTGGGTCCCCAGATGTGTTTGGCCTACAACTCCCAGCATGTCCCAGCCAGCATGGCTGGCTGGGGCATGCTGGGAGTTGTAGGCCAAACACATCTGGGGACCCAAGGTTGGAGAACACTGCACTAGGGAATGGTGACTAGGAGGTTGTGCCAAAAGCTTCATGGAAAAAGTGAGTTTTGAGGAGGAATTTGAATGAAGTAAAAGAGGCGACATCCCTGAGGCGTTCTAACTGGATGAGTTAAGGTCACAGGCATGGGTTTGTCAGGATAAGGGGAGGCAAGACCATGGAGGGTTTTGAAGGTAAAAAAAGAGATGCTTGTGCAGCATCTGGAAGTGGAGAGGAAGCCACCGTTATGGTTAAGCCACTGGCTGGGGCATGCTGGAAGTTGTAGGCCAAACACATCTGGGGACCCAAGGTTGGAGAACACTGATCTATTAGAAGTAACGGTCTCCCATATTACAAAACGAAATAAAAACTACACAGGAACATTCATGCACAAAGAAAGCTAGAATGCCAGGGGGAAGTCTAGGCTAGAACCCTTTAACCTGGCATGCTAGCTTTCTATGTGCAAGAAGTGTTCATACAGCAGCGCAGTCTCAACCAGTCGCTTGAAATGGCATGACGTCACAGGGAAAGCTGCATCATCTGATTATGTTAATTGTATTTATTTATTTATTTATTTATTATATTTATGAATCGCCCATCTGGCCAGACATCCGGCCACTCTGAGCAATTTACAATCCAATAAAATACAAGGGGGGGGACTTGTATACCAGTTTAGCTCTGAACTCCCCACCTCTTCCCCAACACAGCTGGAATAGTGTTGCTCCTGGCTGGAGGAGAAAGAAATTTAGATGCAGGGCCACATGCAGCTTGCCAAGCCATTTCTGGCAGCCTGCCAGACCCCCCCCCCCCCACCGATCTGCCCCTGTGGTAGCCCTTCCCTTGCCAGCACTAGCAAGGGAATCCCTCCCCTTCCTTTATGGTGGGTGGCAGGGGGCTAGAGCGCTCAAGCAACAGCACTAAAGCAGTGAGGCGGGCTGCTTCTGGCTCGCTGGGGAAGGGAGCAGGCTGCTGCTAACTTCCCCTTCCTGTGTGTTCCTCACCCCAGTGTGCATGTGCCTCCCCCACCCCCCCATGTGTGTCCCCCAACCTTAGTGTGTGCGCATGTGCGCACGCTGGCAAAGCAAGATTTGACCCTTGGGGCCAAAAAGATTGTGCACACCTGCCCTAAAGGTTCAAATTCGTAGTTTGAGGATGGACTTGGATCCAGAACTGTCACTGGAGGCCCAGTGACCTTGGTGGCATGGAATAATATTAATCAGCTTAGGCTGAATGCTAACCAAGATCCCATCTGTACAGAGGTAGCCTAGCTAGTTATCCACACTCTGGTAACCTCACGTTCGGATTACTACAACGTGTTATACATGGGCTTGCCTTTGAGAATGGTCCGGAAACTTCAGCTGGTCCAAAATATGCCAATGAGATTGTTAATGGGGACAGGCCAATATGATCCTATTAGGCCAGTGCTTTATGATCTGCACTGGCTGCCAGTCCATTTCTGGGCCTAATTCAAAGTTAACATTTAAAGCTGTAAATGGTTTGGGACCAGGTTACCTGAAGGATCATCTCCTTCCATATATACCTGCCTGGACCTTAAGATCACCCTCAGAGGGCCTGCTCTGGGTGCACCTGCCAAATGAGGTGAGGTGGGTGGGTGGGACCCCAGTGGCAGAATGCCCTCTCCCAAGAGGCTCATTTGGCACCTATAGTGTGGGGTCCTTTCAGTGCCTGTGAAAGCCTTTGTATTTTCCCAGTCTTTTAAGTCCTTTGGGTGTTGTTGTTTTTTAAATCCATTAGTGAAATTTTAGGTCTTTGCACTGCTGCAGTTTATCTTGGTTTCTTTGGTTTTATTCTGTTTTAAACTTAAAGTTTTTATATTATGTTTTACTGTGTTATTGTATTTTATGGTTTTACACTTTGTTTTGTGAAATTCTCAGAGAGCTTCAACTCATTTGAGTGGCATAGAAATGTAATAAAATAATCTACCTCTGGTGCTGGGTTTGGGGTATCTCCAGTTTCACTGACTGTCAACCTGGAAATGCTCAACCCACTGTGCATCATCCCAGACCTGAAGCACAAAGTTCCCATAAATGGTCACCTGCAGGCAAGATCCACCAGCGGCATGGTAGCCACTTGCTAGCAAGGCAAGGACAGGAGCCCCACGGTTGGGTTTCAGTTCTGTCTTCCTCCTATGGATTACGTGGCTAGCTCTGTGAAGGGTGCAAATGTGACCCTGAATTGCCCTGGTTATCAATAGTTTCATCCTCTGCCCCCTTCATGATACTCAACAGATATGTACTACAGTGGCTAATTTGGAATGAAGTGCATCAAGCAGTATCTTGATGCAGAGTTTGAGTAGCTGCCACAATGAAATGTACAGTCATGCCTTGGATTGAGAGCATAATTCGTTCCGGAAACATGCTTGTAATCCAAAACACTCTTATATCAAAACGAAATCCCCCCAAAAAATTTTGTAGATTTTTAATTTAAGCTGTACTACAGTACTTGTATTGCAAGACATCGCTTGTATATCAAGTAAAAAAAATGTAAATATTTAAAAATTTGCTTGTCTTGCAAAACGCTCTCAAACCAAGTTACTTGCAATCCAAGGTATTACTGTAATTGTATTTGGGAAGTTGCAGATTAATATTTTCCTAGTGTGCAGATAAAACCAAAAAAATGTGTGCACAGGTACACTTAGGTCCATAAAGGAACTTTACAATGGGTAGAAAGAGGGATGGTCAGTCTGATAAAACCTGGCTCTATCCTGTTATGCTCTGCCCACTTGTGTGGATGGGACATGGCAGCATACAGGCACAAAGATAGCAAGTGGGGCGTAGTGGTGAGAGTGTTGGGACTGGGAGTCGGGAGATCTGGGTTCTAGTCCCCCGCTCGGCCATGAAACTCACTGGGTCACTGACTCTCAGCCTAACCTACCTCACAGGGTTGTTGTGTGGATAAAATGGAGAGGAGGAGAACTGTGTAAGCCACCTCAGGTTCCTTGCAGGAAAAAAGGCAGGGAATAAATATAATAAAGAAAGAAGTGTTAAAAGAACTGCAGTGCATACTGGAGCACAGAAGGAGAGTTATAGTTCTGCAGTGACTAGTAGTGTTGCAAGGCTCCCATCTGAACCCCCCCCCCCGTCAGAAAGGAGAAAGATAAACTCTGTGTGTGTGTGTGTGAGAGAGAGAGAGAGAGAGAGAGAGAGAGACCGAGACCGAGACCGACCAGGAGGGTGTTTGTGAGCAGGACAGAAAAAGAAACAACAGTGGATGGACTGCTGATGGACTGAACAGATTATTCCTCTGTTGGGACAGTTAAAAAAACAACAAGAAAAGGCAAAAAGGCAAAAGATTTGTATAATCTGGTGTGAGTTAGGATTTTAAAGTTTTGTACTGTTTTGTAATTGTGTTTTACACTGTTTTTCCCCCCTTGTATTTTATTGGACTGTACATCGCTCAGAGTGGCCGGATGACTGGCCAGATGGGCGATTCAAAAATATAATAAATAAATAATCTGAAGAAAAAGAAGAATGTTCATTTCATTTGATTAACCTAATGTTGATACAGTCTGGACATTAATTAATAAACTGTTGTTGATACTTTAACATTATCTTTACGTTTTCAACAAAAAATGACTAAAATAAATAGGAACACACACAAAAATACAAACTTAAACCCAACAATATTTTGCATACTGGCTTATTGTTTTTGAATGGTATGAAATTTTGTATGTAACTTCTGGCTTGGAAAGCACCCCCACCCCACGTCATTTACTTCCATATTTACAGTCAGCTTCTCTGTCCCCCTTTTGAGTTGGCAGTTCTGTACAAAGACTGGGGTTTGCTACATTTACTTAATCACTTTCATCCTTGTACTTTGCAAGTCAGTGTTTTGGACAGAAGAGAAAGTGACTGATGCAAAGTTAACACAAGGAATGAAGCTCATGAGAAGAATGTGAAAAGGCATTTCCTATTACTTTGCTTTTGGCTACAAGTATGCTATCACTTTAGGATCAACAGTGCTAGCTCCACCTCTTACTGTAGGCTTCAGAAGCATGGTTTGTTATGAAGCTTCAGCTGCCTAAAAAATACACTAGGACAAATGGAGCAGGTTGGCTTGGTTCACATGTAACAACAACCCAGAGTATGGGTTGTCACTGAATTGTGGATTGTTCTTGAAATGTGGGTTTTCATTACGTGTGAACCCTGCACTATGGTTTAACTATGGGTTGTTAACCATGAACAACCCAGGAAGCAAACCCATGGTTTCTTGTTGGGTTGTGAACTCTGGGTTGTTCATGGTTAACAACCTATAGTTAAACCATAGTGCAGGGTTCGCATGTAATGACAACCCACGATTCAACGACGATCCATACTCAACCTGTATTCTGGGTTGTTGTTACGTGTGAACCAGGCCATTGAGTTTGAAGCAACAAGGACAGCCATATCTAGCAAGCACTGAGAGGACATGAGAAGCTGTGCTATCAGTTGCGTGAATATATGCTCTTTCATAAGGTTTCTTGGCAGTTAGAGGAGGATGTTCTGGCTGGGAGCCTGTAATGAGAAGGGTTATTCAGCTGCTCCTCTGGAAAGTATAGGGTCTTGTGAATCAGATCTTTTACAGCAGAAACATCATCTTCAGCTATGAAAGAGAGAGGCATACACATCATCACTAGTGAGAAGTATTGTAGCTGTAACAGGATACAGTACTTAAGAATCAGTATGCTATCCGCTCTGCTATTTGTAATCAACATAAGAATTTGAGGAATATAGGTGTCACTTCTTGTAATGCATAAATGTATATTCTGGCAATGGTTGGGGGGAATCTTAATCTGAATTCACAAGATCATGCCACATCCAACAAGCGACCTTTTGCAGGACCCTCATGGAGAACTCATCTCGCAAACAGATTCAATTGTTGATTTTTGCTGGCCAGCCAAATCTATCCACAAGACCAGGTTCCATGTGGATCTGTACCATGATATGACTGCAAAAGTTCGTTATTGTGTGCTCAGCGGGATAAACATGCACTCATCTTTCATTTAAAAGCAAATAAACAGGAATCTTCATGGATGATAGTTCTATCAAAAGTAATTAATATGTACAAAGCCAGTAACCTCAGAATAACCACATTTTGCGCAAATAGCAGAAGGCTCTTGCCTTCATGCCCAGCTTAATGTGCTCTGAGAGGCATGTGGCTAGCTAAGATGCAAAAAGAATGCTGGACTAAATGGCCTCTCAAATCTGAGCAAGACAATCCTCATGTTCCACTTCTTTGAGTTGTAGAGAACGCTTGCAACTATACAGACAGTGCATGCCAATAGCTTAGAATACAGAGAGGTTCCTGAGTTCAGGGGATGAGATCTCTCTCTACAAAAATCCATTTCCATCCCTATCACTATTCTTGGAACAGGAACCTGTCTCTGCTGGTTGTGTGTTGATGGTGCGGTATAAATGAATAAATCCATTAATGCATCCTACTTTTTCAATATATTCAACCAGTCTGGTTGTTGTGAAAAATACTTCAAAATTGTAAACACTGTTGGGGTGAGGGAATTACCAACCAGACGTTTTAAGTCAGGGGCGGGCAACTTATGACCCTCCAGCTGCTTTGGCCTACAACTCCCATCAACCCTAGCCAGCATAGCCAGTGGTGAGGGATTATGGGAACTGCAGGCTGAAGCATCTGGATGGCCACAAGTTGCCCACCCTTGTTTTAAATACACTTACTGAATATTGACAAGCTTTGCATAACAATAGTCTAATCACAGAATTTGGTGAATTTTAGGATGGAATCCTAAATCTGCTGCTCACAGTTCTTGTCTCTGCTCTTTTCTGTCTTGTTTATAATCAAGAACCCCTCCACCATTTTTAGGTTATGTGAGGCTTGTGACATACCCACATCCAGCTGGAGCAGAAGATCTCTGTATTCAGAGTTGCTCTCTAGTATCTTCAGCAAATTGGTGGATTCCATTCTCTCCAACTGCACATCCCAATAGATGTAGATCTTTTGGTTAAAACTGACATATACCAGACAAGGGCTATTGCAGCCTCCTTTGCAGGCATAGAGGCCTAGAGAAATGAAACAGCCATTATTCAAACCTAAAGGAACTCCAGGAAAAGATTAGTGAGATGGGAGAATATCTGGTAGGCACATCAGATGATGCAATGCATGATAAACGTCTCTCAATTCACCCTACAGTCGTAACCAATTGCAATGAAATCTTCCGATACTGGCGAGCAATTGCAACATGGGCTTGGAAATGCAGGATGCTCTTAAAGAACCCCAACCTTTTCTAGGGACAGGGGTGTAGGGACCTACATTCTTCTGCTGAGGCAGATGATCAGGGAAGGAAACAAGTGCTCACAGAGGGCCGCACATGCATGCACTTTACTTGATTGCTGTACATGATGGCTGACAGCGGAATGGATGAACAAATTCCACTGAAAAGCATGGTGTTATTGAGGTGATTTTGGTGACCCATGTGAAACTCCACTTAATACTACAGTCATCAAACAATACCTTGCACACATAAGCTAGCCTATAGTCAGAAGAGGTAGGGCCTTTCCTGAAAATTAAGGGCATTCCCAGACAGCAACTTCCTGAACAATTGACTCTGGGCTTGTTCACTAAAACAGAAGCGCAGTGAAAAAACAGGCATCAGCCCTTCTGGACCATGGAGGATGGGTGTCAATTGAATACATCCACTCCCTCCAAAACTGCCATCTGTGTTTAAGCAGGAACAGCAGGAGGCAACTAAGAGTGATGATCACACACACACACACACACGTGCGCATGCACGCACACACGTATTTCAAAAGGGTTGCATATTACTCAGTTTCAGCAAACATATGATCTTGCAGCACCCTAAGGTTGATCAGATTCATCAACAGATGTCACAACAAAATTGTTAATCTTTTTCATGTTTAAAATAATGTATGTGCTTTAACTGAGCAGGAGCTTGGTGTCCTATCAGCAGAGAGAGGCAGCAGCAGGACATTCTGTCTCAAGGAGGTTCATATAATCTGCCCTCCACCCCTTGTTAATCTGCTAGAAGACCCAGCAGAAGGCACCACAGAAGATTGCAGGCCTTGCTTCTAGTCTAGGATATGGAATCCTGTTGAGAAGGGAGTTTCTTCCCAAGCTGGTCCTGTGCATGGAACAGGGAGCATTTTGGGGAAAGCTTCCTTGAAGTTCCTGGTATTCAGCCTTCTACCTAAGAACCTAAATTTGGCTTCCAAGACCTCGGGTTAGAGCTAGCAGTGACTAACAAGGAAAGGGATCTTGGGGTTGTGGTGGACAGTTTGATGGCTCACCTGCACAGAAGGCGCTCACATTTTCATCTACTTGGAACCTAGCCACTGTCCGACCGTGGTCTATGATGTATGTCTGACCATCCCAAGCACAAGCAATTACCTCCTCATGTCCATTTCCCTGGAACAGTTAAAAAAATTCTGATTAGGAAAAAAATCTGATTGATCTGCGAGGACAATACCCATTCCTGCATCACATCTGGCCCCAACACTGGCAGCTTATCACTAAAGTTAGGGAGGCTGATGCAACAAGACAAAGAACTGGACTAATGACTACAAATACAAGCAGCCAACCTACAGGCTACAACAGCTGCAAAGCATATTGCGAGAAGGGGGAGGGAAACGGCAGACTAACGAAGTCCCCTGCATCAACAAGAGCATGACCAGTCTTGTTCTTTTGCTGGCTAAAGATCAGATAATGTTCCAGGAGTATATTATCTGTTAAGAGTGTTAAAATGAAGCAAGTCTCAGCTTGGTCAGTGACTGATGGGAAACTTCCTGGGAGCCTCATGAAGATGCTCTGAACTTTCTGAAGGAAGAGTGGATATAAATTTAATAAATGAATTAATATAGAGTTTCAGTTCAGAAACTACGTAGTCATCAAAATAATAGAAACCTTTGTTTGCCTGCAGTGGATACTTTTCAAACAAGCTCTCCAGGCACATGTTGTTGAAATACCTCATTTCAACCCTCCCTTGTCCCATCCTCTCTACAAGCAGAGTGCCACTGCCTCTGCTATTCATTCACAAAGGTAGCCTTGCTTTTTCTCCCTACCAGGGCATCACTTCCTTGTCCCCTGGATCTAGGGAGAAATAGCAAGTGGATGGCGGCAGCAGTGGTGGTGATGGCTCTCTCCTCAGAAGAATGTATGCCAGCAGCATGGGCCTGGAGAAGTACCCCTAGAAGCAAACAAATTGTTTTTATTCTTGTGGTGGCTCATTAAAAGGTTACTGCCTGAGCTATTTAGGATAGAATGGACAACTCCAAGATGCTCCTCTCTCTTCTAACAGGTGATCTGGATGCATCTGCATGTGCCTGTTCCAATTGTTGTAACATAGAACACAGAACTCACGGTAACATCCAGTTTTTCTAGAGCAAAAAGTTGGTGGTCAACCTGCACTGACCACAGCAGCTTGTCTGCTCCCTCCATGAGCTTCAGTGTCCCTACAGTGGAAAGAGAAGGTTAAATGGCAGGCCAGCCACCATATTCTTTCCCTATGCTGTCCCACAGGGAGTTCATTATAGGGGGTAGTAGATTCCCATCCCGATGTCTCGAATTATCTCTGGCAGAACACAAACAGTAGCGCTCATTCAGCTATTTGGTGTACTGAGGAGCTATGGACAACAACAATTAGTCGATGGCTAGAGTGCAACTGGTGAAAGACTTGTGACGAGTCCAACTGAATATAGGCTACAGTTCACGTTAGAACCCCACTCTGTGGCAGTGATTGTGAGAAAAAGAGCACACTTCTCTGCCACCTTTACTTTTTAGTGGTACAGTGTCAGACAGCAGAGCTTTCCCAAGTGGTATGGGGCCTTTTATAGCCTGGTCTAGAGGGGCTGTTAACAGTAGCCCACTGTGACCATTCTGCATATAAAATTGATCTCATCAATTCTGACTTAAGACACTGCGGTTGCAGCAGTCATATTATCTCATCTGGTCAGAGTGTTATGGATTCCTTCCAGATTGTTCAGCCCGAAGATGTGGACAGACTGCTTGTGGGATTGAGTCCCACAACATGTACTCTTGACCACTGCCCTTCCTAGTTCATTCAATTTGCCAGATCTGGCTTACATATTTGGGGGTCAGGTGGCTATTGTCCCTCTGAGAGAGGGCGTGGTTCCCAGAGCCCTAAGGAGGCAGTGTTATTTAAAAGAAACACCCTGGATCCAGGTGGCTTGAGCAACTATCACTCACTATCCAATTTTCCATTTGGGGGAAAGATGTTAAGAGTGCATGGCAACTTCTCAACTCCAGGTAGTCGATGAAAGTGGTTGTTTAGACTTATTCCCGTCCAGGTTCTGACCTGACTTTGGGATGGAAATCACTTTGGTCTCCCTGACCTGTGCCAAGAGCTGGACTGATGGGGTGTGGCCATTTATTCTCTTGAGCCTTTGTAGGCCAAAAACATCTGGGGACCCAACTCCCAGCATGCCCCAGCCAGCATAGCTGGCTGGGGCATGCTGGGAGTTGTAGGCCGAAAACATCTGGGGACCCAAGGTTGGAGAACACTGCTCTAGAATGAGGTAGTAAAACTGTGTAACATCAAATTTTACTTTCAGGGCTTTCTTCAGCAGCCTCAGAACCTGTTTCTGACGCTGGGGCTCAGTGAAGCAATAGCAGAGAGGATACACAGAATGCCTCCCCTTCTCCTCAAAAGTAGGCTGACCAGGTGCAAAGGAAGACAGCAGCAATCTCGTGCTTTGTATATAAAGCATTCACGTTACTTTTCAGAAACTGTGCAAGCAGTATGTCGTTATTCACAAGTGACATATTGGCCCTAATCCATGACACTCATATAGCCACATTTCACACAATTTAAACAGCTATGGAAGTACTAATGTGAGGTGGTAGTAGGAAAACTATATTAACTGCAGTTTTGAGTTCTGGGGAAATGCAGTTTCCATGTCATTGATGGGCTAGCTGTGGGAGTGTTTCGATTCCTGCAACAACTTAGTCATGATTGCACCAGCAGTCGGAAAAGTTCCAACTTAGAGAATCCCTCCCCTTCTGTTGTTCCCAGGAAACTAGTATGGCTTACCATCCAAAGTGCAGAGTGCAAAAAGACCCGAGCTACTATACTCCTTGGTACACCCTGCAGAGAAGAATCCAACAGAGCAGAGTCAGGAATGCAGCAGAGCTAAACCTTCAGCACTGAGCTTCAGTGCAGAATTTGATTAGGGCTCCTCAAGTGTTTCCCATTCTCAGAATTACAAAACACCAGGTATTATCTGTCAGAAAACCCATGTTGGGTAGTTTATTAGTCTTGGGAAGGGCTTCAGCGTACATGTCTCAACACAATCTTCCTTTTCCCATGGAATTTTATTTTATTTTGAAATATAGTTAATAGTAGAGACAACATAATCTTCCTAGCTTCGCTGTCCTTTGGGCTTAATTGTTGTTTAAAACTTTTAAAAGTTTTATCTAGTACAATACAGAAAGAAGTATCTGAGACTGCAGTGGAACTGAATCAGTCCAAGAGATTGATAAGGATTTTTCAAATGAAGCAAAATTCCCCCTCAATGAGCTTAAAATTGATGGGGGGAAAGTAGGAGGAAGAGAAACCTTTAAATCCTTTCCCCGATAATCTTCAAATAGGGTGGGGCAACTAAACCAACATTCCCCAAACTTCTGGAGCTAAGGCATATTCCTCCCCCACCCCCTGAAAACTGAAGATGCCAGATCCTTAATGCAGAAAAGCAGTGGTGAAGCTAGGGCTGGACCTTGGGCCGAAGTCCAGTGCCCCACTGCCCAGGGCCCCCCCTAAATCAGAATCCAAAGACTGACAGGTGGGGGGGGCAGTGGCAAGCAGGCCTAGTGTCAGTTCCTGGGTTGACATGGGCATGCCAGCTCCCACAAGGGCCGATGTCGGTTTCCGTAGCATCCTTTCTTTCTTCCAGTTTTTAATACATTTTATAGTTTTGGGGCAGCCGGCTGGGCATATACACCCCCCTGTCAATATAACCATTAGGTTTAGGGTCTAAAATTACCTAGATTCACTACTACAGGGAAAGGCAACCAAATAATGATGGTGAGGATTTATTAAATTTCATAGATGCCTTTCTCAGAAAAGACTCAAGGTGGCTTACATCAAAATTTAAAAATATAAAAATTTAAAACTATTTAAAACAGCTAAAACAATTAACACTAAAACACCACAACCTGATAAAACTACTAAATTAAGAAGCTCATCATATGCTATCAAATGCCTGGGAGTAGATGCATCTTAACATGGTGCCAAAAAGATGACAACGTTGGCACCAGGAGGACCTCACTGGGGAGAGCATTCCACAATCAGGGGACCACCACCAAAAGGTCCTCTCCATTGTTGCCATACTCTGAACCTCCCTCGGAGGCAGCGCTCAGAGGAGGGCCTCAGATCTTGATTGTAGTGAACAGGTATGTTCATACCAGGAGAAGTGCTCCATCAGGTATTATGATCCTGAGCCGTGTAAGGCTTTATAGGTTAAAACTAGCGCATTGAATTGGGCTCAGAAACGTAGAGGCAGCCAGTGCAAGTGGGCCAGAAACACTGTTACATACTCAGACAGACCTTCAGGTCCCTCTTATCAATCTGGTCACTACATTTTGCACATGCTGCAAAATGATCAGAGGGTTGGAGCGCCTTCCCTGCAAGCGTTTGGAGCTTTTTAGTTTAGGGGGGAAAAGACAAAATAAATGAATGCATGGTGTGGAGAGAGGGGACAGAGAGACACATTTCTCCCTTTCTCATGATAATAGAACTTGGGGTCGTCTGAAGCAGATTGCCAGGAGATTCTTCATGCAACGCATAATTTATGTACAGAATTCACTGCTATAAGATGAACATGAGGGGGAGCCCCAGTGAGAAAGCGTGAAGTTAAATATTGCCCATTTACTCCATTTGTTGAGCATTACCTGAAGCTGAAACAAGGGCATTGTTTGAAAGGAGCGAGGTCCTAGGGGGTAATCATATAGAAACTTAGTTTTTCAGCTCTGCTCTGGCAGTGAAGCCTTGAGTGGATGAATTAAATCTCAACCAAAAACCTAGACAAACCCCGATTTTGGATAGGAGGTAAAAACAAATCTATAGTTTGATATTGTCAAAAGTCCAGGGCAGACCTAGCTAGTGGAAAAGTCAGCTTATAAACAAAAAAAAGTGTGGGTTTAGGTTTCAGTCCAAGCTCACTGTAGGCTCAGTTTTAAAGTGCACACTGAGGCAGGCTTACAGTGTGTCAGACGCCTGCATACCCAGTGGGGCTCTAACTTCCCACATCCTCTCCTTATCCCAAGCCACTGTCCACACCCCTGATGAATGATCCCCATTCCAGGGGGCACAACTGACCTAGCCCTCCCGGTGAATTTCCACTCACTGGAGGCAGTGGTGCAGGCCAGTAGTTGATCTACAACCCCTTATTTTTTAAATGAGGCCCTCCTAATCTAACTGGCCACAGCTGATGTTGGGGGAAGCTAGCCAGGGGTATAAAAGTGAGACAGGCTTGCCGTGGAACCCAGTTCCACAAGCATGAGGAGGAGCCCCAATGACAAAAGGTCAGGGGAAACAGTTAAATAGACTAGTTTACTTATATATCTATTTTATGTTATTTCTAAAACATATTAGTCACCCTATAGCTTATAGTTCTCAGGGCGACGCATAATAAAAACAAATAAAATCCAAAATCCACATAAAAACAACAGCAGCATAATAAAACAGTCAATTAAAAGCAGCAGAGGCGGTGTTAATCATTTAACACAATTATCAGGGTCGATGCGCTTCCCATAAGGTTTCACTGAGGGACTAATCAGGGGTTCCCCCTCTCTCCACTTTTATTTGCCCTCTCCTTAGAGCCCTTGGCAAAGGCTTTGAGGGCCAATCCCTTTATAAAGGGGGTGAAAGTGAACAAATCCCACCATCTTCTCAATACATTTGCAGACAATGTTGCCCTATTCTTTACTGGCCCCTTTACATCAATCCCACTGGTCCAGAAAGAACTACAAGAGGACAGGGAGCTGTTGGGATTTCTAATTAATTATACTAAATCAGAACTACTTGCTCTAATATCCCACCAGCGGTTCAGCAACAAATCCAGGCCCAATCAGTTTTGCTCTAAGCTATAAATCATTGAAATACTTGGGTACAATTATCCACTAGTACCTATCCAGACTAAAGCAGCTTAACTTTGGCCTAGTCCTGTCCCAGATTAAACTTGACCTTAAAGGATGGGAAAAACTAAATCCATCCTGGTCAGGGTGAGTAGCCACAATAAAGATCACCGTGCTCCCAAAACTTTCTGAACAACAGAATCCCAAAGATCCCAAAATAGCCTTGTGGGGCATTTTAGAGGAAGAACATAAAGCAATACAGTAATACCTTGGATTGCAAGTAACTTGGTCTGAAAGCGTTTTGCAAGACAAGCAAAAAAATTTAATTTTTTTTTACTTGATAAATAAGCAAGGTCTTGCAAGACAAGTGTACGGATGTAACTGCTTGCCTCGAGCGGGCGGAGCGGGCCAAAATCGGCCCTGCTCACGCCCGCCAGAGATTCGCTTTGATATAAGAGTGTTTTGGATTACAAGCACGTTTCCGGAATGAATTACTCTCAATCCAAGGTATTACTGTACAGCATAAGGACCTAATTTTGTTCCTGTTGGTGGCAGCAAGATTGGTTTTTGCAAGATACTGGAAAAATACTATAATTTCACAATTGACGTTTGGCACATAGGCATTGCTGAGAAGCTAACACACCAATTTGGGGTGCAATCCTACTGATGGTACCCTCGCCACTCAGAAGCCCCCAAACTCGGAGGCTTCCAAGTTTCTTAAGTCCTGCTGGGCTGAAGCCGGCAGAGCAGGAGGAGCAGCAGAGGCGACGTCTTCCCCGATTTTCACCAGATAGGCTGCTTTGGAGGGGGAGGAAAGGAGGCTGGAGGAAGCTCAGGATAAATTGTGGCCTGGTCTCTCCAGTCCCCTCCCTTCCCACCAGAACACCCTGTTTCCCCATGCTCTCAGGTCAATTATCTGACCTCGGAGAGGTGGCCAATGCAGTTCTCTCCGCACCAGCTGCGAGGCGCCAGATCTCCAACACTTCCTTCTAGGGTCAGAGTACTGTCTCCGACTTCGGAGGGCAAAATCCAAACTATCCTACGGTCCCTGGGACACTCACCCAGGAACCACAGGATTGCTCTTCTAAAAGAACAAACATGCCCAAATGCATTTTACATGATTTGGCACCCTTTTACCTCTTTCATGATCAGGAAACAGGTGCACACCACTTGTCATTTATGCACAAATCATTTATGCTGGCCCTGAGAATAGACCCCCAAACCGGAGTCTCAGGGCCAAAGCTAGAGACCTGGCAATTCTAGATCTGGCTAGTACAAGCAGCCTAGATTTCTTCTACATGCAGATTCATTTTATTTCCTCATTTTTGCCAAGCCCAGAATTTCTGCCACTTACCTCTGCCAATGCTGCCAATGAGATGAGTAGAAACATTCTTGTTGTGAATTCTACCTGATGTCTGATGGAGAATGACATCCCGAACTGGGGTTTCCCTAGAAGAAAACAAAGTCCGAAGAGGTATAGAGTCTCTTGTTGTGACAACAGCAATGCCTTGGAGTCTCAGGCTCTACCTAGATATGATGGTGGTAGATGGCTCATGTCAGAACGTGGATCTGCTGCATAGCTGTAAAGTGGGGATGAGTGGAAGATTATTTAAAAGTAGTGGATGGGAGAGTGATGCTAATTTATTCCGCCATGTCACGTATTATTATTATTTACAGTATTTGTATACCGCTCCACATCAAGCAGATTCCAGAGTGATGAACAACAAAAAGAGAAAAACAGATAAAATAAAAAAAAAAACAACTACCTAGGCTATAAAGCAGTGTTCTCCAACCTTGGGTCCCCAGATGTTTTTGGCCTACAACTCCCAGCTACGGTGGCTGGGGCATGCTGGGAGTTGTAGGCCAAAAACATCTGGGGACCCAAGGTTGGAGAACACTGCTATAAAGTATAGGTATTAGGCTAGCAAGGTTTTGTGCTCATATCCACCCATTTGATGCTTTGAAGATACTTCAGGAATCATGAAGACTTCCAAGCTTGTCCCTCTTTGCTCCGTTACCGGGTCAGCAGCAGAAGACCCCAGAAGATTCTAATATCTGTACTGATGCTTATTTCTGAACTATTCTCAGTAAATTAACTTCACTAATCTGGCAGTGTGTAACTGCATTTGTATAGTTTTTAATAAGCGAACTCTGGAAATTGTTACAATAAAGAGTAAAGATGTTCTACAGTCTCACATTAGCATCCATGCATGCACACTTGCCCTTGGTTTTCTAGGTCCACTCCTTTTCCTCTGCAGGTTGGACCTCAGGGCATTATGAGGGCAGTGGTCACATAAATCGGGGTGGATAAAAATCAATGATTTTTTCTTAAAATATTTTTTTAAATCTGATTTTTAAAATTTAAACCAGAATTTATTTTTAAATCATAAATAAAATACTAAATACATAGTTACAATTAAATCTCATCATACACATGCTAAACCTACGCTTACAATCTCATAAAAAAATGAATGCATGGCTCTGTCACCCCCGCATCAAATTACCTACTAATCAAACATGGGCATTCATTTCAGTTTTTCATCTCATGAAAATGGCTGTGGCCAATATAAATACAAGCTATTGCTTCTTGAAAGTCCTGGGCTTTCAGTTCCTCTTTCTATTATTATTTTTTAAATATATTTGCAAATATAAGGATAACAAAAAAAAAGAAAGGGGGGGGGAAGCCACGAAAGAAGAAAAAAGAGGAAAGAAGACAAAGAAGAACATAACATAAAACACATCCATACACAATAATCATTTGCAGTGCAATCCTATCCAGATGATCGTCAGCTTCCGAACTTGGGAGCTGACTATCATCCAATGCAGAGCAGGAGGAGCAGCAGAGGCAATCTTGACCTCCCCGGCTTACACAAACCCTTGAATGCAGTCCAGTTACCACAGACTGCAAACCAAGACAACCCATGACTAAGATCTTAAAAGACATATAGAACAAATCATTTGAAGAAATGAGTCAAACAACAGACTACATAGCAGGGCCCTTTTTGGACCCATGGGCACATTTGGGAATTTGAGAAACTGCTGTGGCCACCACCACAAAATGGCTCCCAGAGGATGTGGCTAGTCACATAATGACTGCCATGGGAGCCTGGCTAGTCAAATGTGAACTAGAGAGGGGCAGGGGAGAGAAATTCTACAGCCAGAGGCTGGGAGGGAGAGAGAAATCGAAAAGCAATGGGGTAGAGAAAGAGCAAGGCTAGAGTATGGAGGGGGGAGAGAAACAGCAGGGTAAAGAGGTGAGGAGAGAAATAGTGAAGTTAGAGGCTGGGAGGGAGGATGAAACAGCAAGGCAAAGGGGTAGAGAAAAAGCAAGACTAGAGGCTATGAGTGGGAGAAACAGGGAGCTAAAGAGATGGGGGGGAAGTAGTGAGGCCAGAGGCTGGGAGGGAGGGAGAAATAGCAAGGCAATGGGGTAGAGGGGAAAGAAAGAGCAAGGCTAGAAAGGGAAAGAAGACTGCCGTAACATTTTCCAAGGCTTTTCTTCAAACGATTTTTTTTGAAGGGGGCAGGAAAGGGAGAGCTTTATGGGCGCCACTGGAGGTTCCCACGGGTGCCATGGAGCCCATGGGTGCCATGTTGGGGACCCCTGGAATATAGAGTCAAAGAATAAAGCTTGTAGAAAATATTTATGCATTGGATGTAAATGCTCTCTCTCCCCCCCCCTCCCTACACACACACACACACACACACGACTCTGCCCCCTTTGCCCTCCTACTGCTGCTGTAGCCTCCTCATTGTGGTGATGGCCATTTTACTGTTAGAAAGCAAGCTCCACCAGGTTCTTCCGGGCAAAACATAGCTTTCTAGAAGACCCACAGAGAGATCTGTGGGGAATACGAATGCAACGTTTCTTGGGTCAGAGACGTCCTCTGGCCGGGAAATCTACTTCTTATGGAAGAAGATAAGATTGGCGTTACCCTCAAATCGTCTCAAGGGTCATAAATTGCTTTCTGTCTGCCTTTTTGACAGATAGATTTGCGGCTCGTGATCTGACATAGAGGGAAAGCGGCACTGCATTTCGGAGGTCGGTTTACTGATCATTAGGAAAGTCCGTGCTTGCTTCCAAAATGAATGGAAACATCTGGATTTGTAACGGCAAGGAATCTCTCTACAGCATAATTGGACTTGAAATTTAATGTGAGTACATCAAGAGATATAACCGGGAGGCAAAAACAAAAAAGTTAATGGAATGTCTGCAAGGAGGTTCCCTAATCTTATCTACAGTAGCTTGAAATAAGGAATTCGGCTGAGAGTGCTTTGAAAAATATCTACAAGAAAAGATGGTTTCATGGGAAATGTTTATGAGACTAAGAGATAAATTATGGCAATTCGACGACAAGGTGGAAGACTTTGTAAACAAAATGGTGTTGAAAATGGATGTTTGGTGTGTTAACCTTCAATTGGAATTACAACATGATCAAGAGAAACTGGATACTTACTCAGGTCTGTCACAGAAGAAGAAAGAAGTAAGGAACGATTTTGGAAGTTTACCAGATCTGCATAGAGGCTTTGAAATATTAACTGGTGAAGAAACAACTGACAAGGTACGTGTGACGCAGTTTATTGGAATGAAGATGGACGATGTGTCCCTTTCAACAGTACAAACGGGAAGGCAGGAATCCTCAGTGCAACAGAATAAACGGACTATTCTTCGCTTTTGGACTGATTCTTAAGGGCTTTCCATTTGATAGGGGGAGGGGGATATGAAAGAGACTGTTTTGGATTTACCGGGCAAGATAAAGGGTTTGGAATATTGTTTTATTGGCTGATTTTGAAATATGCTCTGATTTTAAATATTAAGATATAAATGTATTGGGAGTTTAAAATTTTATGCTTTAGGCTGATTTGGAACTTGAAAAATGAGAATCAGGGTTAAGTATGCATTGGTTAACATATATATGTTAAATATATTATTAGTTGGTGAAAATATATCCAGAAAATGTGTAAGATGCAGGATGATTGGAAAGAAGATGGCCGACGCATCTCCTTTTGTTGTTGTTGTTGTTGTTTTTATTAATTGGAATGCCCCACAGAGTATTAGAATAGATTGATTTTTTCATTAAGGGTTGGGAATATTGTTTCATTTGCTAACTTTGTCATATATATCAGTTTTGTTATGGAAATATTAGGGGACTAAAAAAATTTGTGGGTTGTATATTGGATTGGAAGTTAAAATCTGTAGTGTGTTACCTAGGGAAAAAAAAGAGGGGGGGGTTAATGGGGTGGATGGATTGCTTTCAAAATTATGTTGGAAGTTCTTGGTTTGTTGAAAAAAGAATATTGAATTTTATTCTCTTTGGATTTTTAATAGATGGCTGAGTTAGGATTTATATGTAGGGTGAGACCTCTAGTGGTTTCTTTTTGCCATAACTAGAATTAATTATTGTAATAGAAATTATTATTATTTTATATAAGAAATGCTTATATTGCTGTAATAGGGGTTGGAAGTCTATTTTAGTTTTGTTTTGTTGTGGGTTATGTATGTATTTGTTGTTTGGTTTTATTGTTATATGTTTGATATTATGTGTTTGTCTTATATAGAAATAAAAATTTAAGAAAAGCAAAAAAAAAAAAAAAAAAAAAAAGCAAGCAAGCAAGCTCCACCAGGGAAGCTTCAATCTGCCAACTGGACATGTGCTGCATGACTTGGCTTGAGTTCACTTCCTGCTGATTAAAATGGGAATTTTAAAGCCTCTTCCCTTTAGGAAAATGCAACAGACTTCACCAGAGGGGTGAAAGGGAGAGCCTTGCACTTTGCTTCATTTTTTTGGCATTATCTACATTTTTAAAAAGCCCAAATGTAATGCATTTATGGGGGAGGGAGTGTTTGTAAATGTGACTCCATACAAGATTTTTAAACTGTTATAACTCAGTCATTCATCACTAGCTTTTTCTGAAATCTGGGATTATCCTACACCAAGCAGATCCTCCCTGCCATACTTTAACGACAGAACAATGAAAAATAAACCACCTTAACTATGGATCCACTCCTAGCTCCATAATATCACTAACGAATTGAGATGATTTGATTATACCAGTCTGCCCCACTGGATGCTGGTAGTCTCACCTGCTAGCTGCAGAGCTGTCTATCCCCTCTGTTGGAGGCTGCTGCTCTGCTTTCCAAGTACAGAGTAAAACTGCGTAACCACACCCAGGCTGGGACACCATCATCTCAGGAGCACGACCAGCACCTGGATTCACTGACAGGCTGTCCACCTGTTCTATCCAAGAGAGAGAATGAAACAAGTGAGCCAGGTAAAAGTATAATTTTCCTTAGGTTGATGATTTCACCTACCCTGTTGTCCTATGGAATTCACTACCACAAGGTGTAATGACGACCATCAATTTGGATAGCTTTAAAGGGGGATTAGACAAATTCATGGAGGATTAGACTAGTATCATGGCTAGTAGTCATGCCTATGTATACCAGTTCCTGGGGAATATGAGGGGGTGGTGCTACTGCACTCATGTCCTACCTGTGGGCTTTCCATGGGCCGCTGGTTGGCCGCTGTGTGAACAGGATGCTGGTACCAGCATGGCTCTTCTTATATTCTTATGTTCTCCACATGCCCCCTCGGTCACATCCCCTTCCTGGTTGCTATCTCCCCCACTATTAGCCCTCATGTCCACCACATAATCAGCCTGTCTCTACATCCCCACTCTGGCTCCTTCCCCACTGTGTACAAACATGCCACTGGCCCTCCTATTCTAAAAACAACAAATCCCTTGACCCATCTTCCCACTCCAATGACCACCCCATCTCTCTTCTACCTTTCATCTCACAACTGCTGGAATGTGTTGCTTACTCTTGCTGTCTTGACTTTCTCTTCTCCAACTCAACTCTTCAGTACCTCTAATCTGATTTATGTCGCCTGCACTCCACTGAAACTGCCCTCTCAAAAATAACTGACGACCTCCTCATTGCAAAGTCTAAAAGCCTATATTAATTATTCCTGACCTTTCTGCTGCCTTTGATACAGCTGATCACTACTTGACTCCTTTATGCTCTAGGTCTCCATGATTCTGTCCGTAGCTGGTTCTCTTCCTTCCTAATTGCTCTTTCAAAGTTTCCATACATGGAAGCTCTTCCCCTCTGTCAGGGTCTCTCGGGATTCTGTTCTTGGCCCTCAGCTCTTCTCTTTCTACATGCTGTCCCTGGGTGACCTCATCATATCTCATGACTTTCAGTAAGACCTATATGCAGACGAGACCAAGGTCTCTCTACCCCTGAACTGTCCCCTTCACTCCAATCCTACATCTCCAACTGCCTCTGATGTTTCTGCTTCGATGCTTTGTCGTCATCTCAAACTCAGTATGTCCAAGACCACATTTCTTATCTTTCTTCCCAACCCCTCCCCATCCCGTATGTTTTCCTTATTCATCCTTCCCACATATAGCCTTGGCTTCATCATTACCACCTCTCTCCTATGTTACCCATTCTCAGTCTGCCAACTTGTGTCGCTTCTCCCCTAACAGAATTTTAAAAATACGCCTCCCTTCAGTCCCCTCAGCAAAGCCTCTGGTCTAGGGCTAGTCATTTCTTGCCTAGACTACTGAGTGTTGTGCCTCCAGTAGGTCAGACAGAGACCAGCCGTGCCGGAGTGTGTTTGGGGTGGGGTCAGGCTAACTGCAGCCTGACCCAGCTGGGCAGCCTTACCAATCAGCACCTGCTCAAAAGGCAGGTCCCAAACACACTCAGATGCTGGAAGCAATTGTCTGTTACAGCTACCTCCAGATGCTCCTGATATTCCTGACCTCGGACCCCTGTACCTTTGATCTTCGGAACGACCCTGACTACGCTTGTGCCTGACCCCTAACTGGTTTACGGGGATATATTTTGGACTAATATATCTTGGCTTGGACACTCGGACTGTTATAACGAGGACGGCTTATCTTGACACTGGGCGGATTTACGACACTGAGTGTTCTCTACTCTTGTCTTCCATACTCTTACCTTGGTCCCTTCACATCTGTCCAACATGCTGCTGTCAAAATAATTCACCTCTCCCATCACTCTGATCCATTTAACACACACCCCTCCTTACATCCCTATAGGGGTTTCCTGTCCATTCCCAGATCCAGCACAAACACCTTGTCCTTATCTTCAAAGCCCTCCATGGCCTCCTCCTCAGCCCCATACCTCTCCACTCTTCTATCCTGATATACAGCCCTTCCTAGGATCTTGCTCCTCTAGTTCCACCACCCCGAAGTCTCCTGCACTCTCGAAATACTCTTTTCCCCATTTGCAGCACAATCCCCTGGTTTATTTGGGGGAGATCAGGTGTCTCTCATGTCCCCCCCCAGTTTTGCAAGTGTCCCCCGCTGCTAGCATCGGGGGGAACCTTCAAAACTGGAGGGGATTCCCACGGACAGGAGGGAGGGCTTGGTTTGACATGTGTCAAAGTAATGTCAAACTCGCATACCCCTGGCACTGAGAATCCCCACAAGTTTTGCCACTCCCCATGGTGCTAGTAACTTGGGGTCAATGGAAAAACTGAGGGGATGCTTGGGACTTGTGATCACCCAACCCGCTCCCTGAGGATCCTGCTGGAAAGGGAAGATAATTGAGGCCCCCAAAACACCCTTTTCCGCATGATCCACAGGTTTTTGGGGGAACCTCATGTGCCCCTGGGTTATCCACACTTGGAAAAGTGAGGGAAGTCCATGGGCATATGAGCACCCCACAAAAAACCCAAAGATCCTGCTGTTAAACATCCTTCCCATGCCCACCTTTTTTCAAGCACTTGCAAAGTGGGTTTTGCAAAGTGTTACAATGTACATTTTTGGCAGGTACACATGCTGGGAGACAAACTGTGGCAGGACTGGACTTTACAGCTGGCTAGAAGAAATAATGGCTGGCTACTAAGTCTTAGCCAGCCACAATCTGCTCACCTGTCAAAATATTTACATCTTCAATTCAACTGAAAGTGATTCCAGTTTGTTCGAACGCACAAATTACCCAGCTGCAAGAAACCACTCAGCTTCTCCATGATAAAATAATGCTATCACATGCAGGTTCTTTTTATTCTGTTTTACTCTTAACAACCATCAGCCAATAAACATTTTCAGTATCATATTATGGAATATGTGTGCATCATTACATTACACTTGTATTCTGCCGCTTCTCTACTCCAACTGCCTCAAGAGCAGACTGTCCCCTTGCAGCAGTATCTCAAAAATCCATTATGCAAGTATAACTTAATCACTATTTCCCTGGCTTTCGACCAATTTCCCTGACCAATTTCCATTTCCCTGACTTTCCAGAAAGTGGCAACCGTTATATATACCCAGCTGACCTTTAAGATCTTCAGAGGAGGCTCACTGGTCATTCCACATCTAATAGAATGTCGCCATGTAATACCTCAATGGCGGGACTTCTTGGTGGTGGTGTCCACCATCTAGAAAAACCTCCCCCATGCAGTTCGGGAGACCGAAAATGTGGCATGTTTCAAATGCTTCCTGAAAACACACTTGTTCACCCAGGCTCTCTCTGGCTTGTAATTAATTTAAATTAATTATATGCTGCTCTATCTTACTGCTCCTTGTATTGATTTACATTGTTATTGGAACTGTTTTTAATAGCGTATTTTAAATGAGATTTTTAATCTTTATATGTGAACCACTTAGGGATTTTTATTATATTAAGCAGTATATAAGTAAAACTAATAAATAGATAAATAGTAAGAGGGAGCATTGTAAATACAACGTCTGATAACTGGCATAATTCCTCAGTTTCAATCATTACTTTGATCACTAAATTGCTTTGAGATAGGAAGATAGGTAGGCAGGTACATGGCGTAGTGCTGAGAGTGCTGGACTGGGACTCGGGAGATCCAGGTTCTAGTCCCTGCTTGGCCATGAAACTCACTGGGTGACTTTGGGCCAGTCACTGACTCTCAGCCTAACCTACCTCACAGGGTTGTTGTAGGGATAAAATGGAGAGGAAGATTATGTAAGCCACCTTGGGTTCCTTGCAGGAAAAAAGGTGGGGTAGAAATAAAATAAAGTAAAAAAAAATAAATAGGACAAAAGATATATTGTGGTTCATTTAAAATCTGGTATGTGATAGGATGTGGAGTTTGAGAGGCAGCCGTTATAGAGTTCTGTACTATAGAGGTCTTTTTTTATACTTGGCTCTTTGTCTCCTCCCCCTGGGGTCCTTGCTTGTGAAGTGCATTTGCTTACACAGGTGTCCTCACACACCATTTCCTACCTGTCCCTCCAGCAGCCACTTTTTGAGCAGCACCAGCTGTCCAGAGATATTCTCTGAACTCTCAGACGAGTCTTCCCAACGAAAGGCACGCACCACACGGTCCGTATAACCCACCACCAGTTCACTCTTCCCATCTCCATCTGCAGGGAGCAGAAGACAGACCAATAAGTAAGTGACCTCATCCAGACCTGTGTTTGTATGGAAATAACACCAGCAAGTACGGTATTTGTTTTACTCTGAACATTGGATATTTACTGTGTATTATGTTTTATTTGTAATTTGTTTTAAATTGCAATGGCCAATGGCTTGGGGCAAATAAAATTTGATTTGATTGATTGATTGAAGACAAGACAGACCAATGCTTATGTTTTGGGAGACTGCCACAATATCAAAGAGTGTGCGTGTGTGCATGTGTGCGCATATGAGAGAGAGAGAGAGAGAGAGAGAGAGAGAGAGAGAAAACAAACAGGCAAACAAAGAAAATCCTAAAGAAAACCAACCTGCTTGCACAGAATGATACACATGCACATCTAACTTGCTTGCTCAAAATGACACAAATGCACCTCCAAAGTAGATGCTTTAACCAATTAATCAATGGGTGGCCAATTTTAATCAATGGAGCGAAGACTCCAGGGCACACTTGATTACTTTTTGGACTATTTTGGTTCCAGTGTGTTACTGTAATGATAACAGGGAGGCACTCCAGGCCAAAATGCCACTCTAAATGGCGTTTAGACATAATCCCTGGGAAATTGTGCATGAATAATTTGGTGGTTTAAGTTTAGAGAAGAATCCTGGATGTTGATTACATGCACCTGTGGGAATGAAATACAAAGATGACCGGGGGAGAACTTACCAGTGAGTGTTTAATGGTCAGTTGCTGAAGGGGATATACAGAGTGCAGGCAAGAACACTTTGGTGGTTTAGCATTCCTAACACTGAAGGACAGTGTTATGTTTTGATAATAGAATGTAGATATAAATGTATTTAACTTGTCCATGGTGTTGTGCTGTATGCCATTTGGCTTTTAAGTAAGTGCTTTTAAATTTCTATTTTTTGATATATTGCAGGAAGTCCCTGAAGGAGACCTGTTCTCTGAAATGATGGGGAAGCACACAATAAACAGGAACTTTTGTGACTCGGTCACTTGTTTTCTTTCCGGCGTTACTGTAACACAGAATAAAAATATTGAAGGTATCTCTTGTGGTGGGTGACAGAAACAGCAGCAGCGGCAGATTTCCCTCTCCTGTGAAGGCTCTGCTGTTTCTTACTAGCTGGCAGCTGTCTGGAGCCTTTTCTCTTGGGAATGGGAGAGGAGAACCTGCTTCCCCAACCCTTGCAGTTCCTCTTGGAAAGTGGGAAGTAACAACTCACCAGTGGGAATTTAAAGACAGGCCCCACTGCTGGCAAAGAGCTGCTAGCAGGGCTCTCCAACCGTGGGTCCCCAGATGTTGCTGGACTACAGCTCCCAGAATCCCTTGCCATTAGCCATGCTGGCTGGGTATGCTGGGAGCTGCAGGCCAGCAACATCTGGGGACCCAAGGTTGGAGAGCCCTGTGAGGGTTACAGCTACAAAGGCTCACCATGTGTTTGGTCAGTTCTTCTTGATTAAGACTCAGGGCTATGGCTGTTGGTTTGGTGAGGGAGGGACTATTATAATGGTGCTGATGAAAAAGAAACTAACACAGCGATCCTAGTCCCAACCGGATATAGTCTAGTCTGTCATGTGTTTAGTGGCAGGTAGAATAGAAGATAAAATATTAGGTAGTAGGTAAAGACTAAAAAACAAAACACTAATAAGTCATTAACTGAGTAGATGTGTACAAATGAATAGACATGTCCCTGTATGTTCAGAAAGGCGTACTTCTGAATAAGCCTGCACATGATTCAAACATACCCTTTCTGCTTCCCTCCCTATCCCCTCCATCAGTGATCTATCAATCAGTGAGAGTGATCCCATTAGCCTTCAAAATTACCACTCTCTTATCTCAGTTGACAGTTTCTTGCTACCCCTCCCCCACTGTTAGAATACTGGCAGCAACACTGAAATTCCTCTCAAAACAGTGAAGTGTTGGCAGCATTCTAGCTTCAAAGTGAAACTGAGCATGCCTGACATAACTCTGCTAGCAGTTGTTGCCACAGGCTTTCATGGGACAGAAAAATCTTAGTAACCTTTGAACTGCTACTCAGAACTTCACCAAACCAATGAAAGACATATCTCCTTGACAAACCTGAATAAAGTACATCAGTAGTTTTCACCAAACTTTGAAAGAAATATATGACAAGCTGAGTCGCAGCTTGGAGTAAAAAGTACAAATGTGTCAATTTTCAGCACTTTTTAACTTGCTGTACCTGTGGCAATTTTTATTGGAATGCTTTGAAATTCTGCAGTACTGTAGACCTCATCAGGTAGAACATAGATGCCCTAGTTCATGTTATTAGCTGAACAGGTATCACTTGTATAAGCAGTAGACTTTTGAGGCTTACAATGGCAGAACCTTTTTTTTTTTTTTTTTGTATCTTCTTAACTAAAGGGGCACTCTTGTGCCCCCTTCATATATTTTATACATACGTTGTGAGATATTGTTATTTCATTTTTGTCCTCTTTTCAAATGTAATTATATTATGCTAATTATGAGTGTGAGACACCGTGCATGGGTGGAAATTTGGCTAGCCTCACTACTCCACCTGAAAGTAATTGCAGCATTCCCAAAGGAGGTGGGACCCGGTTGTCCATGTGTAGCTAATGAGCCCAAACCACAAAGGGAAAAGTATAAACTGACCAAGGACAGAAGGAAGGAGGTGGTGGACAGAGAAGACAAGGAGCTCTCTGCGTGAAGCCATACAACAGGCAAGCAGGTTTTGTTTTGGAAAGGGTGATGTGACTATGTATGAGAAAAACATCAGCCTCTACAATGAGCCAGCTCTCTCTCTCTTGTTTAAGGCCAAGCTGGAAAATATTTAGCTTTTTCAAAGAGTTTAGAGCAGTGTTCTCCAACCTTGGGCCCCCAGATGTTTTTGGCTTACAACTCCCAGCATGCCCCAGCCGGCAGGAACACTGGTTTAGAGAGACTAAACTAACTCTGAGAGGCATTATCTTTAATAGCTTGTCACAGTGAGTTATATTTGATAATTTTCAAAATTAAAAAAAAATTCTGATTAAAAAAAGATGTGTTTTGTTTTAAATGGGTGATAGCTTTTCTTTATTAAGATGTGAGTGCTCAAACTTACTTAAATATTTGAAAAAGTTATCTATTTAAGTTTTAATAATATGTACATTTATAGAACTCAGTTAAGGCATCAGAAGACAGATGTTGTATCAATTAAAAATTATTTAATCAATTATAGACCAAGTACTACATTTTAATTTGCATAATTGATTCCACTGCCTAAGAGTTTGGCCTTACATATCTTCTGCTCTGTTTCAAGTCTCAGAAGAACACTCAAGGACTCAGGAGGAAAAGGGGATGCTTTGGGGGGGATGTTATTTGTGTATTTGTGCTCTTCTTCATGGGCTTTTCTTACACACAGAGAGATTTTCCTATGCAAAAGGCCCTTGCATTCCATGGGTGTGATTACTCACCAATGTCATTGATCAACATAACTTTGGTGTTGGCAGGAATGTGTTGCTTGAATCCCAGCTTTTGGTCATCTGCTGTTGGGAGCTCATGGTGGCCCGAGGCATCCAGGTGCTTTGAGGGTGGAGTGAGGTCAAAGAGATGAAACCAGCCTTCAGCACTCACTGCAACAACCAAGTTCTGACAGAGAAGATTCTGGATCAATAAGAGGTAGTAAGATACGGAGGACAGCAATAACATGGAAGCAATTGACACCATGCTGGAAAGGCTGTAGGATCTATAGTGGTAAGCTCTCTATGCATTGTAGCAGTCTTGGGCGCGCACACACACACACACACGGAGGGATAGCAAACTGAGCTATCTAGACAAACTAGCCTTCAGTGTCAACAACCATAACAGTGGTTAGTCTTTAAACCATAACAGTGGCTTCCTCTCCACTTCCAGATGCTGCACAAGCATCTCTTTTTTACCTTCAAAACCCTCCATGGTACTACCTTCTATTCAACAGTACATATGCATGCTTCTTTACCGTTTCTCAGTAACAAAGTATGTGTTTATTTCAGTGTGTGCTTTAAGTACGCTCATTTTCCAAGCTTGAACCTTTATATTTAGATTTCAATCCTGAAAATACAGTGAAATTTATTGGAAAGTGATATGTGCATTTTTAATTAATAATATATACTAACAGGCCAAGATACACATACAGACAAAATTATATGAAGCAGCCTAACTGGGGCAACATCACTTCAAATGCAGTCTTCTCCTTTCTTGTCCTCTGCTGTCTCGTCTTGATCCTCTCAGCTCTATCCAGCTCCAGCACTCTGCTGTCAAAGTTATTCCCTCTTGTCACTTCAACCATGCAGCCCCGTCTTTAAACCATAACAGTGGCTTCCTCTCCACTTCCAGATGCTGCACAAGCATCTCTTTTTTACCTTCAAAACCCTCCATGGTCTTGCCTCCCCTTATCCTGACAAATCCATGCCTGTGACCTTAACTCATCCAGTTCCACCACTCTCAGATGTCTGAAGCTCTCCTGCTCAACTTTTCCCTATGCCTTGGACTAGCCCCTAGAACGCCTCAGGGATGTCACCTCTTTTACTTCATTCAAATTCCTCCTCAAAACTCACTTTTTCCATGAAGCTTTTGGCACAACCTCCTAGTCCCCATTCCCTAGTGTAGTGTTCTCCAACCTTGGGTCTCCAGATGTTTTTGGCTTACAACTCCCAGCATGCCCCAGCCAGCCATGCTGGCTGGGGCATGCTGGGAGTTGTAGGCCAAAAACATCTGAGGACCCAAGGTTGGAGAACACTGCCCTAGTGTAATTAAACCAAAGTACATGTAACCGGAACAGTCAAAATATTCTTCTCCATCTACTCCTGCTTCCATTTCCCTTCCTTTCCTCTGCTGTTGCCCTTGTGTCTGTTTCCTAGATTGTAAGCCCATCAGTCTCCTCTTTCTATGTAAATATACATGGACAGCACTAAATAAATGAATAACCTTTCAGCTTCAGCCTAAGCATGGTTATTTGGATGTAATTCCCAATGATTTCAATGGAACTTACTGCATAGTAAGCATACATATAAGACTTCAGTGCTTGACCAGCCTCTCTCAATCTTGTGTCTCAAGATGTTGTTAGACTGGTCATGCTGGCTGGCGATGATGAGAATTATAGTCCAACATCTGGGGACCCATGGTTGAGAACGGCTGGTTTATACCCAACAACTTCATGAAATATATTATTTTTATTCCCATTTGACAAGATTGACTTGTTTGATGTTAAGAGTTGAACAATCCATTCACTGAGCCACCCATTATCCTGATTCTCTCTCAGAACTGGAGAAAAAGTTTGAGATTATTTTGTACTATGCTGTCACATGAATGCAAGTAGGGAAGAAACAAAACAAAACAGGATTTACCTTTCCTTTATTGCACACATCCCCAACACCAACACAGGTAAGCTGGAAGAGGAGATTATTTATTTTATTAGTTCTAACACTTTCCAATACAAAACCTAACTAAACAACAAGCAGCAAGGAAAGGGTGGTAAAGACAGAAGATCAACGCTAGTGCAGATAACTAAATACAGTAACACTACAGTTCTAATTTGAGATAAATTCATAGTCTCAAAACCAAATTACATGCAAGTACAAAAAAGACTAGTATTCTGGATGAACATTCTATGAATAAGACAAACCAGGATTTCTCTAGCTAACTTTCCTTTAAATGTTCTACCTTCTAGTAACCTGTTTCATATTCACCTGTTTGCTAAAGAACCCCTGAGGATTACAGAGGACATTTCACCCTAGAAATGCCTCTCAGTTCATCCAAAGCAGTGGCGTTGAACTTTGTTCAGCTCAAGAGCTGAATTCCATTTTGAAGAAGATCTCAGGGGCTGCATTCCAGTGGTGGGTGGGGCTGAAGTCATACGGGGTGGGGCAAAACACCAAAAATACCACCACATTTTAGCTTAAATCTGCCAATATTTATTTATTTATTACATTTATATCCTGCCTTTTTCTCACAAGGAACCCAATGTGGCTTACACAATCCTCCTCCTCCTCCATTTTATCCTCACAACAACCCTGTGAGGTAGGTTGTTGTTGTTGTTGTCGTCGTCGACGATACTAATAATAATTATTACTATTATAATTATTATTATTTTATTTATGTACCGCCCAACAGTTGAAGCTCTCTGGTTAGGCTGAGAGTCAGTGACTGGCCCAAAGTCACCCAGTGAGCTTCATGGCTGAGTGGGGACTAGAACCTGGATCTCCCGAGTCCCAGCCCAACACTCTCACCACTACGCCACACTGACCATAACACTGTAAGCACTACGCCATAATTAAGCCCTTTCAACTTTTAGAATGGGGGAAAAAACTGCACAAGAACTGGAAAGCCACCAGATGATCAGCAGTTGGAGGAAAGGGGCATGGTCTTCTGGGGAACACAAGAGAGCCAGATCTAGCCCCCAGGTCTGAGGGACTCCATCCCTGATCCAAAGCAATAGCTATGATTGTAGAATTACACTGCTGACCTACATGATCTTAGACTGGGCCTCCGAACACACACAATGTTTATTTATTTATTAATTATATTTTTGAATCGCCCATCTGACCAGTCATCCGGCCACTCTGAGCAATGTACAGTCTAATTAAATACAAGAAAAAACAGAGCATCAGTTAGCCCTGGGGGGGCAGTCCAACTGGAGCAGGCCCTGATGTTCCCTCTGCCTGCTCCTGCCGCCTTCGCTCCTCCTTCTTGCCCACAGGGCCCTTGATGTCAGTTAGCCCTGGGGGAGGGTGGGGGCAGTCCAGCTGGAACAGGCCCTGATGTTCCCTCTGCCTGCTCCTGCCACCTTCACTCCTCCTTCCCAGTTTTATGTTCTACTGCTCTCTGTACACTCTTAGATCTATGGTACAGATTAGGGCCCCAACATAAAAAAGAAAAAGAAAGCCAACTGTGAAGGGGATGACAATAATAAAATCTGGCCCCCAGTAGAGGAGCTTCATTCTGCTGCGGAACCTTAAAGAGTAGCAAAGCTCATGACTGGCTAGCATATTGCAAACTATACCACATTTTCATATGGCAAATTATGATTAACCTGGCCTCCACCTCATCAGTGGGACGAAATACAAAGGAGCTGTTGGGGCTGCAGTACAATCATGACTATCTAGTCATGTTTTAATTATTAAATGAAGAGTTGTCGGATAGATCACTCCAGGCTCATGTTTATTACAGGACTGCAACTTCCCTTACTTACAGAGAAATGGGCGAACATGATTTTATCCAAGCTGTCAGCTGAGGTGACATGTGGCTCTGTGCCTGTGCGCAGCCAGCTTCAGAACATCATAGAACAGGGATGGGCAACAGTTTTGCCCCTGAGGGATATATGCTACTGGTTGTGGCTAAAGCCAGCAGTGGGTGCAGCCAAAGTTGGTGTCCCCTTGCCCACTCCACACACATTCATGTACGCAGGGAGGAGGAATAAGAGCACAAGAGCCATGCTGGATCAGGCCAAGGGTCCATCTAGTCCAGCTATTAGCCAGGATAGCTCAATCGAATCTTCAAGTTTAGCAGCAGTGTACCTTGGAATACCAACTGCTGGGAGTTAACAATGCAAGGCTTTTTCTTTCAGGCCTGCTTGTGAACTTCTCAAAAGCATTTGACTGGCAACTTCTGAAACGGAATACTGCACTTGACACACCTTTGATCTGATCCAGCAGGCCCTACATACTGCCTCTACTTATAATCTGTGCACATGAACCACCAGATGCTGGAAAATCCAGAGGACTACAAATATCAGCTTCTACTGACCATTCCTTGACACGAGCGCACAATCCAAGGCTTGCCTTCGTCATTCTTGTATATGAATAGTCTCCCACCAGTGTCTCCAACCACTAGCTCATTCAGCTGGAGAAGAAAAGGAAACTATATCAATAGGGAATTTTTTAAAAGTTCAAAAAGGTTGTTTTCCCCAGTTTACTTATACATGCAAAATCTTAAAATTCCCCTTCCTTCTAGCCAAAACAAATAAATGAGCATTATCACAAGCTTCTATGTTGAACTGAATATATCAAATGAGAAAAAAGGAATTGAAGGGAAATAATATGACAGAGGGGGAAAGGCTGAGTCCTGAAATAGTCTTTTTCAGAAGATGCTCTAATCTATGGATAATCCAGCCACTGGAGGAGCATCTGCTTAGTGCCAGTTAGTTGCATGTTACTCTCCATTAGATTCCTTTAACAGCAGCCAATCTGAAATGTAGTTTGGGAGATTTAAGGTGCATTTACATACAGCAACAGGCAGAATCCAAGGAGACACTTGCGCCTCCACCGATTACTTTCTGCCCCACCGATTCCCTTCTGCAAATGGTGGGTCCCAAGCATTCTTTTGCACAAGTGGGACCCACCGCTTATGCAAGGGAGATATAGCGCTTCCTAGGGGAAGCCCTGAAATGAGCGGAAACATTCATTTCTGGAAGGAGACAGGTCAGTGGAGCTCCTTTATGCAAACTCCGCCGACCTCCCTCATTCCAGAAACAAGCATTTCCGCTTGCTTTGGGTTGCCCCAGAAGTGCTAAATCACTGTTACCCAAGAGGTGGGGGCTGCTTGCGCAACAGGATTGGTGGGCTGTAAGCACCTTATTGGATTCTGCCCAATCCTTGTAAATCACATATAATCACTATATTCAATAGCACAGGCTAAAGGTTATAATGGCGTTCCTAGAGTATTATAGCCATAGAAAAGTTTGGTCAATTTGATTGTTTAGCTTAAGTATGCTGGAGTTTGGAAAATTACAAAAGAAGAACTAGCAAAGTACAAGAACAGGGAAGTGTCAGTCTTGTAACTGGGGGTGAATTTACATAAATAACACAGGTAGAGTTCGGGAAGTCTCAACAGAAATTGGTACTACATGGAATTTGAGGTAACAAATTGTAGGGGCAAAAGAGCAGCAAATTTTGCAGCAAGCAGAGGAATGTTTTGTATAGAGGACTTCAGACTGAAAATGCAAACCAGCCAAGACAGAAGGTAACTTAGGGTGCAATCCTATGGCCCTCCGACTGCAACCCTGGAAATTCCTTCCAAGGTCGCAGGGGGGAGTCCAAGCACGGAGCGCCTTCCCCCTCACCTTGCAGCCAGTGCGGTTCTTTCTGCACCAGCTGGGAACCAAAGCCGGAAGACCAACTTCGGTTCTGGCGTGGGAGGGGGCATTCCCAGGGGTGAGGAGGGGAAGAGCAAAGCACCACCGGCTTCCAAGGAATCCAGGCAGTGCCTCAGCCTCTTCCTCACGAGGAGAGGTAAAACCTTTAGACGACCAAAATCGAATGTCTAAATGTTTCTGAAGGCAAGGGGAATGCAGCGGCAATCCTATCCACCATGCTCCTCACACACTTAATTGGACACCCTTAATCCTTCGGGTTCGGAGGGTTATGGGTACCCACATAGGATGGGGCTGCCGGGCTGCAATCCTATACCTACTTACCTGGGAGTAAGCTGTACTGACTCAGTGGGACTTACTTCTGAGTATACATGCATAAGATTGCACTGTAAGTCTGGGTGGGCCATAATAGAAACTACAGGATTTAAGCATTTTTAAATAACTATTGAGGCTGAAACTACACATTTGCTTCTCTTCTTAGAGAAATGCAATGGGCGGGGTGAACTTGATTGCAGCAGTGGTGCCGGGGTAACAAACTGGGGCAGGTCAATTTACCGTAATAAATTATCATCACTGGGTAACAAACTTTTTCTCTGGAGGCCATTGCTGTGTTTATTTTGCTCACATTGGCTTTCCCAGCTACTGGAGAAAAAAATCACAGAGGACTTTACTGCCAATGTATGGCTTCTGGAAACGAAAGGGCAGCCACAAAAGAAAATGGACTTCCTCTTTCTATGTCTAGTCTTATTTTAGGCAAAAAAAATCAATATATATATTTAAACATTTTAAAATATGCCTTGCCAATATCAATCCTCTGGTACTGCAGGTTCACTTTGCTGAGACTAAAAGTGGCTTATGACAGCCTTGCAATATAAACTACTGTTAATATTGCAAGTTAGAGGTGGGGCTGAGACTGTTTTGGATTTACTGTATACCCCAAAATTTCCCAAAACATCTCTCAGGTTGCAGCAAACGTATATCTACTTCAATTGAGTCCTCACATTCAATTGTATAAAGTAACCTTGTGTGTATGCGGGCATCCCACTCTCACTTACTCTCTCACACACGAACACACACACGCCTGAATCGGAAAGAACATGAACTTTTGGCTTTAGTATCTTTTGGTCCTGGGTGCACCGTCCACTACAGCTACTCTGAGCAATCCTAGCCAACTTATTTGGACTCATTTTTGAATAAACATGCATAGGAGTACTTTGTAAAGCTCCAATCCTCTACATACTTATTTGGAAGGAAGTCTCACTGCTTTCAGTTGGACTTACTTCTGAGTAAACATGCACAGGACAGCAGTCGAAGATTTCTCTATTGTTTTTATTGGCAGTTTTACAGGGCAGAAATCTAGTTCTGCCCTGTAGGAGCCACAGAAATGGTGTCAAAAGGACCCTTGAAGTCTGGAAGCATGTATATTATATTATAACTCTACGGTCCCAATCCTCCCCCCACCCCCCTAAAATTTAGGAGCGGCAAATTCCGGAGGCCATTTTCGTCGCGCGCCCCGTCCCCCAACACACGTCACGGGGCACACACACGCCCTTAAAAGAAAAGGTCCGATATCGACGGTCTTCGTAGCGTTACAGAACCGTAAAATGGGCACATTTAGCTTTGTTTACAAACAGGCTAAACGTGGCTGTTTGGACGCCTTCCGTAGCCACTGCGGACGCCATATCTGTATCTATAGGCGCGCGCGCGCGTGTGTATAAAATTGGAAGGGGGGATCGAGGCGGGGCCCTAAATGCACTGTTGCCTTTGGTTACAAACATACCGTGTCATTGTCTGCATCTCCTAAACAGATGGCGTGCGGAAAGACGCTCCCGCTAAACTCCAGCGCCACTCGCTGTACATAACTGACTGATCGCATGCTCCTGCCTTAGAGACTGAGCACTTCCTGCCCAGCCGCTCTAGATCTCTATGGCAGCATGCCGCAATAAGGGTGCTCCATTGGGTCAAAGCATCTGAGGAGGCAACGTGCGTAGAGATATGAAAAATTAAGAGTCACAATTACGTACCTGGAGATAAAACTCCCTGGTATCTTTTGGCACCATTTTTGCGTCTCCCGAAATGTGAGAGCTGTCGTTTTAATGTACCTTGGATCGGGCAGCAGCGCGTGTACCCCCCCCCCCACCCCAGCCCCGCTCACAAAGAAAAGTTCGAAACAAAAGTTTCAAAAGAAAACAAAAGTTCAGACTTTTCTTAACTCAACCTTTATTTCATGTGGAAAATGTGTTTTTCAAATTTAAAAATAAAATATAAAATTATCCTTCCAATTCAAATGAAAATACCATTATTATCCCCGTATTGCGGATTTGGGCTGTATGTGTGGCTGAGTGAGAAGTATCCCTCCAATATAGTCTATATTGCAAATTAGAGGCGTGGCCGAGTCTTATTATTTCTGACATGGATTATATTGTATGTTAAACCCCCCCCCCCACAAAGTATAGCAGTATTGGTCCATAGTAGACGAGAGAGCAGCTGTGTGAGGACAATTTTAATCACACAAACGGCTTTCAAGGAAAGTGTTAATCAACCGTCTTCCCGCATAACTGCTGTAATAAAGAACACCCTCTACATTTTCCCCTTTCATAAGTCTATGAGAACGTGGAGATCACGTGAAGGCAAAACCCCACGTAGTTTTGCACAGTCAAAAGAAAGCAAGAGAAAATTTTTCTAGGTTGATTTCGGAGATGAATGTTCGGTTGCTGCTGAATGTTCGAAACATTAATTCAAAATTGATCTTCATTCTAACCCAAGCAGTCAGATGAAGCTCTATAAAGCAGAGAAAGTGTCGTTTTAATCTGCATAACGCCTACAATTAGAACAACAACCTATGACAAGTGGAATTCAAAAGCTTTAGCTGCTTAATGGCCAATTCGTACGCAAAATGTAAAAGCAGTGTTTGCACTGAAGACCAAAGCCAATACCTAAAAGTTTGCCACTTTTCTTCCAGAAATTATAGTTTAAGCACCCCGCTGACCCTGCCCCACCCCAACACACACATTAATTATATTTCAGTGATACTGGAAATTGGGGGGAAATTACTTTGAACATGTTGCATTACATTGCTTGTATGTCTCCTTCATGTTCAGGGCTGTTTCACACATTCTACAAGAACCACGGATTTGCCACTGTGTACTCTCAACAGAGCAGTAGCCACTCCCAGTAATGACAAATGCATTTGTACGATACATGTGTTTTCAAAAACCTATTTGTCACTCACACTATACATCTCTAGACATACATTTTAAAAGCATAATTGCGAAGTATCCCTTCTTTTTTTTTCATTAGGTGTCATGGTTCATGCTCATTTGGGGCAGAAAACAGGCCCAGGTTGGGCCAAACTAAACATGACAATTACATGAAATCAATTAATGCGCACATTTTTCCTTACACAAGTGGCAGCTGCAAGGCAGGATTGACTGCAAAATTTAAGAAGGGAACTCTTTGTTCATGCTAATGAACCCATAATATATTTAGCTGAAAGAAATTCCACTGAAGTCAGTATGACTTGATTCCAAGTAAATTAAGACTTGATTCCAAGTAAACCAGACATGATGGAAACACCCACATTTACAGTGCAGTAGTATACATGTCTATTCAGAAGAAAGCCTGATTGAGTTCAGTGGGGCTTAGTCCTAGGTGAGTACAGGATTGCAGCTTTAATTATGTATATGTGCCATTCAAGTATACATGCAGGAAGCTTTCCAATTTCAACATCAAACGGGGTGTGTGTGAGGGAAGCTGAACCTTAAGATTATGGTGTAAGCTTCAGGTACCCATATCTGACTGTTCAAGTATATTTATCATAGAGTTGGAAGGGGTCTAGTAACACAGAATAAAGCTGAACTATTACTTCCTGTGACCTGGGTACTATATCAGTGGTGTAGTGGTATATTTTGAAGTGCAGGCACTCATGATAGTTCCCATAGCCACGCCCTGAAGGAGAGTCCAAAAATGAAGGCAGCTGTGTTGAACCATATCAACACACCAGTTTGAGCAGTTTCATCTCCACCAGGAGCGTGTCTTTTATAAAGCAAATGGGTTTTAATTGGCCATTCAAGAACAAGTCACCCTAAAATACTTCACATTACAACAGGAATATATTGTTGCTGGGAAAATGCATTCCTCCCCAGCTGCTGTGAGGATTGCAAATAACTCGGAGGGAAAAGGGAATTCTGGAAGGGGGATGAGTGGGCGGGATGAGTGGGCGGGCTGATGGTAGCAGACAGTATCTGCATCCCTGCTAATCAAAAAGTGCTGGGCACTGCTTCCCTGCGAGCCCTGGCTCCAAGAGACCACTGACTACTCTTCTGTTAATTCAGCCTAGCTTTTTTCAGCAGCCACATCACGCTGCTGGCCCATATTTAGGTTGCGATCCACTAAGACACCAGGTCCTTTTCACATGTACTTCTGCCAAGCCAGGTCTCCCCCATCCCATATTCATGAGTTTGATTTTTATTTTTTTTTTGGTACCTAAATGCAAGTCTTTACCCTTTTCTCTGTTGAGTAGCCTTCCTTATACCATCTTTACAGGTCTGGGCTACTCCATTGTACTTCTCCTTGGTTATATGATGGTTCTATACCAGATTGAATCAAGGAAGTAAAAAACAAGTATGTTTAATATCACTTCCCTAATTCTTTGGTTTCATCTCAGTGTACACACTGAAGTTTGACTGTTGTGTTTGCTCATCCAGTGTAGAGGCACTTCAGCTTCTAGGGTCAAGCCTTTACTCACTGATTTAACATGAATTAGTTACCATATTAAGGGTGGAATAACTGGCAATATATATAGGACTGACTCATAGCAAGATTAAAAAAAATGGTTAAGGTTCTTCCACATGACCTAGAAATCTGAACTTTGGAGCACACTTCATCAAAGATATCCTGATTATTGGGCGGGGGGATGTGAAACAAGACTTTTGTATAGCTTTGACACTACACTTTTTTAGGTGTACCTGTATGTGTGGGTATATCTTTTAACCCAGGGATGGGGAATGAACATGTGGCCCTCCAGATATTCCTAGACTTCAAATTCCATTAGTCCTAGCCAGCATAATCAGTGATGAGGGATGATGCTGTCCAACATCTGGAGGGCTACACATTCCCAGTCTTTGCTCTAACCTATTCTGTTGAGAGATCACAGCCAGGGTTCAAACCTGTGGACTTCTGTGACAAACTTGTGCTGTTCCACAGGGCTCCTCAGTCCTGGTGTATACAGCTTTATGTGAAGATTACAAATGCTCCATGATGTGTTTCTCCTGTGTAGTTAAAGAGCCACTCTCTAGAGCAGGGCTCTCCAACCTTGGGTCCCCAGATGTTGCTGGCCTACAGCTCCCAGCATACCCAGCCAGCATGGCTAATGGCAAGGGATTCTGGGAGCTGTAGTCCAGCAACATCTGGGGACCCAAGGTTGGAGAGCCCTGCTCTAGAGTGAGAGGTATGTGTTCTTGTCCTTCCTCCCACCTTTTTCTTTTGCCTCTGGTATGATTATTGCTGGCCAGACATCCAAATGGTAGATTTTGACAATCCCACGTTTCCCCTGTGGATGGACTTCAACCCAATCTCCTATTCTCTATATCACTATTCTATCACAATGAGCTATTGGAAAGGTCACAGGCATGTTCCCTGTGAATTTATTACATTTTTTATATCACCCAATAGCCAGAGCATACTGTGAGGGTGCAACTGTAGCTTCTGTTGCTGCTTGTCCTCACATCTCCCTTCCCCATCTCTGGCTGAATGATCACTCTTCTCACAGGGCCCTGAACTTTTCTTGTGGGAGCCTGTGGGTTCTCTCTGTATGTTTCCAACTGAGCTATGGAACTGGGTGAGCATTCCTACCTTTGCTATGCGTTCCTGTGTGTTTTCTTGTCAAAAAGGCAGCTGTTTGCAGGATAGGTGTGTTGTATTTTGTGTTAGAAGGGATTCAAACCCCTAATGCAGGAATCCCTGAAGTACATGGCTAACTTGAAGGTGTTGCAAAAGGGAAAAAAGGCAGAATATAAATGTAAAAATAAATAAAAATAAATAGAATTATGCTGGCGGTAGCGACCATAGTTGGGACACAGGATGGCTCTACCAGTGTCAACTTTGTATAATCACTTATGTCAAGATGTGAATTCACACCAGCAAGTGCTCTGTGGGGCTCCCTTCTTGGGCTAGCAGATCAAGAGACTGACATCCCCCCACCCTCCAATCAGGGCCGGCGCGAGCTCTCCTGCTGCCTCAGGTGGGAGAGCATGCGCACACCTCCACCACACCTCCCCACACCCGTGTGCTGCATCTCCCCATACCCCCCACCGCTGAGCGGGCAGGTGGGTGGTCTCTCTGAAGAGCTGCATTGGCTGTAAAAAAGCAGCTGGCTCAGCTCTGTAGAGAGACGGCTGGGCCCAAATGCCTGGCTCTGAGAGCTTATTCCTCAGCACCAGGCATTGTCCCTAAAGATCACTTGCAATACAGGTTATCTCCAGGGACACCCCCTTCCATGTTGCCTGGTGGTAAGGACCCCTCAGAGCCAGGCATCTGGGCCTGGCTGAGCTGCACTGGCTGTTTTTTACGGCCAACACAACTCTTCAGAGAGACCACCCACCCTCTGGATCGCCCTGAGAGGATCCTCGGGGAGAGCCAGAGGGCAGGTGGCGGCTCCAGAAAGCCCCACTGGTTGCTCTCCCTCTGCGGCATTTGCTGCAGTGGGAGAGTGGGGCCATCGGGGCTCTCTGGAACACCCACTATTGTGCCACCAGACCGGACAGCAGCTCCAGACAGCCTTGTTGGCTCCACTCTCCTGCTGTGGCAACTGTGGCTGGTGGGGATCTCCAGAGCACTTGCCTGCCTGGCAGCACCTGCCCAGCAGTGGTGGGGGAGAGCACACAATTCACCATTTCTCCTGCTCCTCCACCTGAGGCAGGGGCTTCACCCCGCTTTATGGGAGAGGCAAATCTATATTTGTATTCCAAAGTTTTGCTGAACATGGCATCTACTCAACACTGCTGAGGATTTTTAGGGGATGCTTTATTGCTCAAGTTTGGGACTTCACAGTCTTCATCTTCAGCAATGTGCAAAAGAGGAGGCACTACAAGAAAGGTGACAACACTTGCCCAGGGGAGGAGGATGCTTGTATTGACAGTGGAAACAAGACAGGACCAGGCTGTTGTAGGAGAAGGGACACACTGGTTTTGTTTGTTCGTAAGTCTCCCATACAATCACTTTCTTTTTTTCTTTTATAAGAGTAAACAGGGTGAAGAGTGAGATTTGAGACTAAATGGAGCTTGAACCTGAGAGAGATGCCAGTGAGAGAAGAAAATGGAACCAAGGAGGAAGGGATCCTGATTGAACTCCCAAGATCAACAATAACAGAGTCAGAATGCATGATTGAATAAATAAAGTCCTTAAGATTACTCAGGTCTGTTCTGCCAGCAACGTTTCCTACACAGACAGACGCAAAGCAACACCATAGCCCCAGCTGCTGCCCCTCATTCAATCAGATAGAAAAATAAAGGTCTAGTTCACTGGAAATTCTTCAGTTTTACAAAACTAACAGATCAGCATTTCAGCCTCAAGCTTCTATGTCAACTTCTGCTTTCTCTTCAACTCCATTCTGTTTCTCGTCTTTCGTTTCTGTATCTTCTTTGCGGACTGTTTCAGCTTCCAGCTACAGAAAAAGGCATTAGGATAAAAATAAGGTGAGGAGGACTCTTGCCTCGTTCAAGCTGTCTGAGTATTTTAAGACAGGGTTTCCACGTTTTTAACACAGTGGCCTTCTAAGTCAAACAAATATACTCCAAATGGAACAGTCAAAAAGAACTAACAGGGTTTAAATAGTGCCCTTAATTCTTATCCAGGGTTTAAAAATAAAGGCCGGGCCCTATGGGGGCCCTACATATGCTCCAATGGACCAGAGGAATATATTTTTTGGAAAACTGTTTGAAGCCTTATAACAGAGGAACCTCCAGCCCGCAGGCCGAATGTTGCCCATGTGCTTTCCCCATCTGATAGGCAGCCACCCCACCCAGTGAAGCAATGAGGCCTTTAAAAGGCCTCTATTGGTGACAATGGGGGCTTTCAAAAAGCCTTACTTTGTGTGTGTGTGTGTGTGTGTGTGTGTGTGTGTGTCATTGGAATGGATTGTGATCCCCCCTTTAAATGTCCCCTGGCAGTAATTAGACTCTTGAAAAAGTGTCCATTAGTGACACTGTCTTTATAGAGGCCTAATTGCAGAAGGGCATTTCCTGGGTGATGGTAAGTGTGTGTGTGTGTGTGTGTGTGTGTGTGTGTGTGTATGTGTGTGTGATGTTTTTGAATAAGTGTGTGTTATTGTTATATGTGTGAATGCATGTGTACGGGGGAGGGGTGCTGCCCACTTTTTGCAACCTCCACCCCGGCATGCAGCCCTCAGAGGGGTCCCTGAAAGGGAATGTGCCCCATGGGCTGAAAAAGGTTCCCCATCCGTGCATTATAGTACCCATTAGTATGAATGAGAGCAAGTGGGGTTTACCAGTTGGCCAAAACCATACATGTGATTCTGAAGAACACTCATGCTTACCTTTGCTTCCTTGTCTGCGAGTCTCTGAAACATGTTTGCGTACATCTTTTTCTCTCTTTCATGCTGTTCACGGATCTTTTGCTGACAGATCATTAGCTGTGTTTTGGCTGCTTTGTTGCTTGGATAGAGCTGTAGCACCTTCTGGAAATCTGCTTTCGCTAACTCGAAGTCATTGACAGCTAGCCGGGCCTCACCACGCCGGAAAAGACCTTTCTCATTGCTGCTGTCCAGGTCAAGGGCCTGGTAGTTAGGTGACACAAGGTGGAGAGAAATGTTTAGGAAACATACCAAAACATAAGTGTGAGAGCAGTATACAGCCAGACTTCTCTGGTGCTTTTGAGGTATGACACCAAACAAGACCCCTAAAACATCTTAAAGGTGTGTGTGTGTGTGTGTGTGTGTGGTAGAGATGGGGCAGCAGCCTAAGAGTAGGGATGAGAAATAGCAGCCATCATCACTTGCCATAAAAAGCAAAGAAAAAACAGAGAGGGACATGTGCTTGGGGAAGGGAGGAGAAAGTTGTGATATAGGAAAAGTGCAGTACAGTAATACCTTGGATTGCAAGTAACTTGGTTTGAGAGCGTTTTGCAAGACAAGCAAATTTTTAAATATTTATTTAAATTTTTTTGACTTGATATACAAGCAACGTCTTGCAATACAAGTACTGTAGTATGGCTTAAATAAAAAATCTCTGTACACATTTTTTTGGGGGGGATTTCGTTTTGATATAAGAGTGTTTTGGATTACAAGCACGTTTCTGGAACGAATTATGCTCTCAATCCAAGGCATGACTGTATATAAGAACTGCTCTGCTGGATGAGGCTAAGGGACCACCGAGTCCAGCATCATTTTTAGCAATGGACAGCCAGATGCTTGTGGAAAGCTTACAAGTCAATCATGAACATATCCCTAGTATCTGGTGTTCAGCAGTATAGATTCAATTTTGCTCTCATGGCTACAATCAGTTGACAGACCTTTCCTCTGTGGATTTGTCTAATCCTTCTTTGACTCCGTCTAAGCTAGCGAGCCACCATGACTCCTATGGAATTCACCTTCACAATATGTGAAGGCCAGTGTGGTGTTCTAGTCCTCACTTAGTCATGAATTTCACTAGGGGTGACTTTGGACCAGTCACTGACTCCCAGCCTAACCTACCTCACAGGGTTGTTGTAAGGATAAAATAGAGAGGAGGTGAAGGATCATGTATGCCGCCTTGGGCTCCTTGGAGGATAGGTAGAATATAAATGTAACAAATAAATAAATGCCCATTAACCTAGATGCCTTAAAATGAAGGATTGGCCAAATTCACACTGGTCTATTAATGGCTTTGGGCAGACAGAGGCCCAAACTGGATGCGACATGCTGCTGCATGCATCTTCTCCCCGACTTTTTTTAGCAAACAAAATCAGCCTTAGGAGGTTGGGAGTCTGAGTGAAGGAAACAGAAGGGGGTGGGGTGGGGGATGGGGAGGGGAGAGGAGAAAGGTTGCTTAACTCTTTCTTCTCCTACTGCTTTTCAGCTCAGTCAACCCCTCTCCAATCAGCTATGTGTGTTTCTGTGTGTGTGCACGTGCACACTGAGTGGAAAAAACAGCCACTTACAGCCATTCTTCCACCCAAACTCCCAGCCTCCCAAGGCTACTTTTACCTGGGGGGTTTGGTTTTACTTTAAATCATTGGCAGGGGTGGGGGAGATACATACTACTGCATGTCATGTCTACTTTATGTCAATCTGCATGCTGGCTGCCTCAGGACCAATCTGCCTATACGTTATTGTATAATTGTATTTTATTGTGCAATTTTATAATTGTTGTAAACCGCCCAGAGAGTTTAGGCTATTGGGCGGTATAGAAATGAAGATGATGATGATGATGAAGAAGAAGAAGAAGAGGAAGAAGAAGAAGTGTTTATTCTGGAACTGTGTTGGCGTGGGGACTATTTTATGGGGCTCACTGAAGTTATGGAAAGCTGTTTACATAGATTCATAGATCATCGAGTTGGAAGGGGCCTACAAGGCCATGGAGTCCAACCCCCTACTCAATGCAGGAAACTAGAGGAGGGGTCCCCCATCCAAGTAATAACCAGGCCTGACCCTGCTTAGCTTTCCACGCTCAGACAAGCTGAGCCAGCGTGAGCCACACGCCTGTCATATTACAGTGCAGCTTGTTTACCCTCTTCTATTTCAGCAACTAGATCTTTGCCTGTATTGCGGATATTAGCAGGGTAGAGGAGGAAGAGGCTGAGCCAGTGAGCTCTTCCGCAGTCCCCCTACTCTGCACAGTCCATAGATTTATAAAGAGAGACCCAATGTAGTGTAATGTTTAGAGCAGGGCTCTCTGACCTTGGGTCCCCAGATGTTGCTGGACTACAGCTCCCAGAATCCCTTGCCATTAGCCATGCTGGCTGGGTATACTGGGAGCTGTAGGCAAGCAACATCTAGGGACCCAAGGTTGGAGAGCCCTGGTTTAGAGTGTTGGACTGGGACTCGGGAGATCTGAGTTCCAGTCCCCACTCGGCCATGAAGCTCACTGGGTGACTTTGGGCCAGTCACAAACTCTCAGCCTAACCTACCTCACAAGGTTGTTGTGAGGATAAGATGGATGATGATTATATAAGCCACCTTGTGTTCCTTGCAGGAAAAAAGGCGGGTTATAAATTGTGGAGAAAGCCAACCTAAGCCCCCCGGCCTGACACACACACACTCACCAAGGAGGGGGGAAGGAGACCCAGGGGGGGGAGACAGCCAGTCTCCACAGATGACAAAGGGGACAAACAACATCTGCATAGAATCACCCCAGGGGGGAAGGCAGGAAGCATCCCCAGGTTTGTCAATGCTCTCGCATATCAGCCCCATCTACATAAGACTTGAATACCTCTCCAGAGCAGACACTTCGGCACCCCTAAGAAATGGCCACTCAACACCATAGGATGGGACCATTAAGCAAGTGGCTTCAAAGGGACCCCATCCCACGGGGGGAGGGCGTCACCCCACCTGACCCAAAAGGCCGCCCCTCAGGGAGGGTGTCAACCCACCTGATCATGGAGGGAGGGGCTACCTGAAACACCAAGGTATAAAACACCCTGCGCAAGGGAACTGGGTTGTTGGACCTGATCAACAATCTTGCCCCATGCCTGGGGTAAGAGAACGAAGGATCGGCAACCCCGGGTAGCCACACCCGGCACGCTCCAGCTAGCTGAAATCACTGGTCGCTTGGGTTGACCGGTCCCCCGGGAAACCAAGCTGAAATCACTCACAAGCCGCTTGGGTTGACCGGACCTCCGGGAAACCAAGCTGAAATCACTCACAAGCCGCTTGGGTAGACCGGGCCTCCGCCGGGAACCCAGCTAGCCGCTTGGGTAGACCGGACCTCCACCGGGAACCCAGCTAGCCGCTTGGGTAGACCAGGCCTCCGCCGGGAACCCAGCTAGCTGCTTGGGTAGACCGGGCCTCCGCCGGGAACCCAGCTAGCAGCGTGCGGTTGACCGGGCCTCTGCCGGGACCCGAGCTGAACTAACTAGCTGAGAGCCCTGAAATCACGGTGTCCTTAAGACTTCTTGCTTGCTACTTTGTACCGTACTGATAAGCTGTATTGCTGGCGTGTGTCTGGGTTTGTGAAGGTAATGTTGTAAATAAACTTGTTTTCTAAAAGATACTTCTGTGGCTATAAGTTATCCCTTTGTTCTGGGCTAAGGGTGATAGTCGCTGGGGATCTCGGAGAAGGCCGCCCCAGGACTCGCTACCCCCTTAGCATTGAACCCACGCAGAAGACCCGGTTGTCGGTCTTCCACTTAAATATAATAAATAAATAAATAAATAAATGCTTAATTGAATATCTCTGCAATTTCTGGCTTCCGCATTAACTCAGTTTTTCATGCTTCAGCATTCCAACTGCTGCTGTGTACATTGACAAATCATATAGTCTGGGAAATAAAATTCACAAATAAATGGATCCAATATGTTTTAAACCCAGATGCACATTCAATCACCAGGCAAAGGGAAGCAAACTTAGATAAGGGACACTGTATGGTTAATATACCTTTGCCCCAATCCACACATCTTCAAGCACAGCACTATTACTGGCTGATGTCTATCTCCCTAAATATCTAAAGTGACATTTACCTTGTCGCAGTTCTCCAAGACCTGGGAATATTCCTTTAGCTTCAGATGACACATGGCCAGGTTAAGATGGGCAGCAAGTCTCAAGCTCTTGGCCTTTGCTTCCTCCCCATCAGAGAGCCCTGTTTCATGTTCTAGCCATGAAACAATCTTCTTATACTGTAATGTTGCCCGTTTGTATTTCCCCTCCTGCAAAACAATGGGGTTACACAGTACTGTGTCAAACTGAAACGGGTTGGAGGGTCAAATTCCTTACCTAGAAGATGCCCAGGGGCTAAACCCATAACGTTTTAACAAACAAAAGTTAATTCCACCTGAATTTGTAGTGAACTATCAGCTGCACCTCAATTAGACTTTAGAACTGGAAAAACTAGGAGAGGTTTCTGCAGTTCTGGGATGGCAGCTGTTCTTAAACATTTATGGCTTAAATATAGCAAATATATTACCAATACATAGATACTACATCGGTGTGGCATGCAATAGCTTTTGCCCTGATCCAGCTTCAGCCTTATGTAATTATGCATGATTAGTTGGGGCAGAATGTGGATGCACATCTGAATGGACATTCCCATCCACATTCTGCTTCAACTATTAGCTAAATACAACTGGATTGAGGCAATGAAGCATTGACCCAGCTGCCTCAGCAATGGTGCTCTCACCAACACCCAACCACCTGCACACAGTTTTGCACTCAAAAATTGTGAGAACAGTTTTCACAGGCTGTGAAATGGGGTCATGTTTTGCATCAGATGAAAATGTTCAGAAAATTTACCGTTCCATTTTGGCGCACCACTATTCTTGCACACACGAGCTAGGCATGAAAATAAAATCCTACACTAGATTAGACACAAACTAATCTCTGCAGGTGCATCAAGGGTGCCAGGAGCAGACTACAGTATTACTAACTGAAGCACAATCTTCTGCACAGTCCTCCTAGATGAGGATAAGAGGTTATAAAAATAAGAAGGGGGAAAAGAGGCAGTGCTCCATGCATCACTTGGCTAGGTGCAGGTTGTGTAGCATGTTTCATTCTCTCATACAGTAGCAGAATGATCACTCTTAGGTCTCTTAATGGAATTCTGCTCCACATCAGAATTTACTGTTCACACCCCCTAGTGAACAATAGACAGAGCATTACAAAGTTGCATGTTGCCATTTTGCATAAGTGCACAACGTGGGCACAAAATTCAACTTTCTGAGAATAGAACATGGGATTCCTTCTCTTCAGAGGTAAGATATTGTAATGGTCTTGGATGAAGCAGAGTATCTGGGTGCATTTCAATCTGGATTCAGGCCCGGGTTTGGCATTGAAATGGTTAGGTGGGTAGGAGCAGAGCGGGGCAGGATGCCCTGGCGAAGTAAGGGGGGTATTTAGGTAAATGTGGGCATGGGGTAGTGGGTTTGTGTGTTTTAAATGTTTTCACTTTTAGGGACCAAGGATTTAAAGTTGTTGTATTATTAGATGGATCATAAGTTAAGAATTTCAACCTTGGATGTCAAAGGCCTGGGATCAGTGATAAAAAGAAGACGTATTGAAGGACTCCTAAAGAAAGATAAGGCGGACATTATATATCAGTCTTTCCGCTGTCAAAAGGGTGCAGATAATCTATTTCCCTTTCCATTCATTAATTTCCATGAAGCAGGTAAATAATTTAAAAGAGCATGTACATCGGTAAATATTAAAGAGTGTTCCAATACAAAGTTTATCCATATAATAACCTCCTCCCAAAAAGAAGCAACTACTGGACATTGCCAAAACTTAGGATTAAAAGAAGCATTAGCTGTATTACACCACCAGCAATTAGTTTAATTAAACAATCCCTTATTAAATCTCTCTGATCTGATGGGATGAGATCATCCAGGTAAGGATAGACATGAATGTCCTGTTGCATCAGAGGAGCCATGACGGCGACCATGAGGCTGGTAATTACTCTTGGTTCAGAATTGCAAGGCCAAGAGAAAGAGCCCTAATATTAGTAGTGATTCCCTTGACAGGCAAATCAGAGATACTTGCAGTGTGCCAGAAGAATTAGAACTTACAAGGTTTTGTAAGATCTATGGGTGCTAGGAACTCCTTTAGTTTGACTGCTTCCGCTATCGATTGCAGCATGTCCCAATGGAATTATCAGTGCTTCTTGCTTAGGAATTTGAGGACCACCAGTTCCCTTTTTTTTTTTTTGAACCATCAAGGATATGAAGTAGATGCTTGAAAACTACTCTAGAAATTGTATTTCCTCTATTGCCTTGCTATTGCCCAGGCTAGCATGAAGTCTTCCTCCTTCTGGAGGAGCAGGAGTAGCTTCCCCCTTGGCAATTCAAGTGGGCTTTGGATGTGTTGTTGTCTGTCAGGCCCAGGATGTGGAATTGGTGGATCAGCTAGGTGAAGTTCCTCAGGGCTAGGTGTAGCGCCTGTAATGCTAGATAATTGATTCTATGTTTCTTGTCATGACTGGGCCAGTGATCTTATTATTTGGGGGAATCAAATTATTTGGGGGAGGCAGGGCCATTCCTTTCTGCAATATAATCATAGGAGTTAACGTCTTCTTTAATGGCTTTCCTCACTGGAGTGCAAACATTCAGACAGTTCGAATGTTCATGAACATTCTGTGCTCTTATAATGTCTCATCCAATTGGTATTAGAAGTTTCCACATCATAAACAGTACAATTTAGGTTAGAAAAGCTTTCACAATAGCAAAGTAAAGTATTTCTAAACTTGGTTGCACTGCATGCTCAGTTAGATTTCAGGGTATTATGGGGGGGGGGGGAGAAACTATGTGCAAGGCTTCAATTTCCTGACCACTGTACTCAGAAGCTAGCTCCAACAGTGTGAAGCATTGTTGTTGTTGTTGGTTTTATGATGCACAACCTTTTTAGTCATTTTCCAATACTGAAGACAGACACTCATATCCTAGGTTCAGTAGAATATAACTCAAGAGTATGGTACAGCTATGCACGTGTTCTACTACAAAAACCAGCCAGGGAGTATGAAATCCTATATTATACCTACTTTGAAATACTGGGTGCCCTTTTCCTTTGCAATGCTGCCTTGTTCCAGCTTCTCATCAGTGTTCATCTCCCAGGACTCCTTAGCCTGTGCAAACAGAACAAGCTAATCAGCAGTGTGCTTTTTTGAAGAAACAGCCCATGGAAGAATGGCACAGAACAATATAGAAGTATAAATAGAGGGAGATCTAGCAAGTGGATAAACACACAACCTTACTACCTCCACTGCTCGGCATAGAGGAGCACACACTGACAATGTGACACAAGAAGATGTAAGCAGCAAGCGAGGGATAACATCCTTATTCCAACTGTAGTTATGCCTTTAGGACTCGTAAATATGAGATAAATGTATACTGCTTCACTTGAGCTGTGTCTGCACCACCTGCATGCCAATGTAGCACACAGCAATAGGATGGTTTAGCATTTAGTGCCTTGCTATTCCCTGTTTTGTACCTTCTTTCCTATGTCCCAAGTTTCTCACCTGAATAGACTGTACTAGGATGGTTTTAGTTTATAATTGATCTAGTTTCTAGGTTAATCTGCAGCATGGATACCTTGTTGTAGTCACTTCTGTGAAACTAACGCACAAGTGGTTCCATGCAACACGCATGTGTAGGGGTTCATATGCCCCTTCTTTGTTGTTCAACCCCGGGGAGGGAAAGCTGGAAAAAAATGGTGTTTAAACATTTGGAGGGAAATCTTCAAATGCACAAAATGGGGAAGAAGAGGACATCTCAGGTGAAGGATAATGGCAGTAGCCTTTATTATATGCTCTATGTGTTTTGGAGTGTAAAACTCCTTCGTCAGGAGCAAAATAGGAAGATATGTGAATTCCAAAGGACTGCAGCTTTCTCACTCTCTGTGGGGGAAAACCCCAAAAGGAAAAAGGCTTTCATTCTCTTCACATTTGTGTAAGGTTTCTGCACTACAGAAATCTTTTTTTAAAAAAAAAATCTTACGAACTGCTTTTTAAAAGCAAGATTTTAAAATATTTATTTATTTAATCCAGTTTTTAGCCTCCTTTCAAGGCCCTAGTGTTCCTAAAGCAACTTACAGCAGAACACAATACAACAAACATACTAATAAAATTATATTGATATGAACAATTTTAAATAAAATTATTTACAGTAAATCACAATTTCAAAATATTGATCAGCAGCAAATACCATTACAATTTTCAGTTAAAAGCCAGGAAGAACAGATGGGTTTTTATCAGGCACAGACAGGGCCAACTGTATATCTCTTGTGAGCAAATTCCATTAGGAGCCACTGCTAAGAAGGCCTTGTCCCTAGTGCCTGCCAACCTTACTAATCTTGCTGGCAGGCCAACAACCAGGGCCTCTGATGATCTTAAAACTTGCACATGTTCATGCATGTGTAGGTGGTCCTTCAAATGACCTGAACCTGAAGTATTTGGGGCCTTAAATATAAAAACCAGCATATTGAATGGGGCCTGGGAACACACTGGCAACCAGTGCAGGTGGTACAGAAATGGTATAATATGATCTGACCATCTAGCCCCAACAAGAACCCCACTACTGCCGTAGCACCCCCTGCCCATCACAACTTCTATGACGGCCCCTCCCTTCTGGTTCCTCATCCCATTATTATTCCCACCCAAACACATCCTGGATTTTGAATTTAATCAGCTCCTGAACTCATTAACCCTCAAACTACCACCCAGCACAACTACAGCCCTCAATACAACACTCCCTTTCTCCCATCTCATAAGAGATTCTCAATCCATCCATATTTTTAAAAGGACCCCAACAGTTCTTATAGCAGGGGGTGGGCAACTATAGGAGGTTTGTGGGCCATTTTTGCCCCCTGAGGCCACACACTTTGGGGGGGGGGCACAGTCCACAGGGAGCCCCCCAAAAAAGTTACAAAAGAAAGAAAACTTCGGCAACAAACCACTCCATAGTGCTACCTTTTGTTTTGGTTCCCTGTAGTGACAAGCTATATATGGCCCTTTAGGTGCTCTGTAGCGGCTACAGGTGCTTTTTGAAGGAAAAAGAAATTTTAAAAAAATTCAGGGGGGCACCGGGAGCTACTTTGTTTTATACTTGTTTTTATTTTTAATCTGTGTTTTATTGTTGTGACACTGTGATTTCCCCCTGCCCCTTAAACGTGTTTGATTTTTTTTTTAAAGTGTGGTATAATTAAGTAAATAGACTAAACATAGGTTTCATGTGGCTAATTTTATCCTCAGTCACTATGATAATGATACACTACTGAAGATTTCAACAGTATTATCAAGATTAAATCAATTTAACATTGTGGCCTAGAGAGAGACATTTCCTTCTCCCAGCCTGAAGAGAATTAATTTGAAAAGAAGGATTATGAATTGTGGTGTGCAAACTTATCCTACTGTCACCTCTGGGAAACAGTCATTGCAGGCTTCTGTATTGCTTCTTCTGCTTCTTGATAATGCTGACAGTAGACTGTTTCCAAGCCCAGTTAATAAAAAGTCTTCATTTCATAACTTCTACTTTAAACTCTTGTTTGAGGTTTCCCTATTTTCCCAACTAGCAAAAATGAATATATTCTTAGGTATACAGCAGCTTATTGCACCATATTTATTTATTTATTATATTTATACCCCACCTTTTTTCCTGAAAGGAACCCAAGGCGGCTTACATCCTCCTCCTCTTCCTCCTCTCCATTTTATCCTCACAACAACCCTGTGAGGTAGGTTAGGCTGAGAGTCAGTGACTGGCCCAAAGTCACCCAGTGAGTTTCATGGCCGAGTGGGGACTAGAATCCGGATCTCCCGAGTCCCAGTCCAACACTCTCACCACTACGCCACACTGGCTCATCATACTTGGAACTATAACTGGGCAGCATACAAATATGAAGAAGCCAGTGAGGCAATGTGCCACCACTGCCTTCCCAACCTGCTGCATCAAGCTGGGCTGGGCCCCTCCTCCCCTCACAGAGGATATTCCAACGATCTGCCTGTGAGCAGGTAAGGAAGAAGCCAGTGAAGTGAACTGCCATCACTACCTTCTCCACCAGCCGCTGCTTTGCTGATGGTCTCAGGGTGATTATTTACAACTTTCGCACCCACAGAGCTATAAAAATTTGAGTGCTGTAGCTCCCCCAGCTTGGAACGCCTTCTATAAGGCTGTGAGAGGGACAGGAACTAGGCAGGAAGGGTATTATTATTAGGGTATTATTATTAACCAGGCAGGAAGGGTCTTATTAGCATCTGCCACTCAGCTACTGAGAGCATTCACTAGATTGAGCTGTAACACTTCTGGCTGAAAGCCATCTGGAGGGGGAGAGTTTCAGTAGCTTTTGGGTGATTGCTGACAACTTTTCACCCTTAAGAGCTATCACATCCAGTTGTGGTATGGTGTGTTTACTGGGGATGGTGTGGTTCCTGATGGATAGACTGCTTGTTGACAGAGCATCAACAAGTGTTTGTTGACAGAGCGTTTAGGTTGTGGAGTATGTATTTTGAGTGGGTATAGTTTCAGGATGTGCTGGAGTGACGGTACCACCAGTATTGAAGTGATCATGGGTAGAAGGAGATATGGCAAGTAGGGAGGGAGGGGTCATTGAGGGAGATGGGGAAACATGTTAGATGTTCTCTTCTCTGGTCCCTTCTCCAGCTTCACCACATCCTCTAGCCTGGTAGTGCTGTTGCATAACGCCAGGTCAGTTCATAATAACATCTTGTTCGTCCGTTGAGTTTATTATGGATGATGGTCTTGGGTAGGTGAGCTGGGTGGAGTTGATCTGACCCAGCATTGCCCACCTGGGTACTCAGTGTTACATCAGCACAGGCTAGAGCGTCAGGGTTGAGGGGAGAGTGATGTTGCCATGATCCATGGGAGTTCCATTTCCCTCACCAAGAAACCCCACCACCTTGGGGCTGCCTTGCATGTGCAGATGCATCTGCATCTTGTATTGGGCCGAAGAGACAGATTGGGGGTATTACTGGTGTACTGCCCATCCTGCTGCCCAGCAGCCTCCCTGACCGAGCTGACTGACATGGTTTTCATAGATTTCCTAGATCATAGAGTTGGAAGGAGCCTACAAGGCTATCGAGTCCAACCCCCTGCTGAATGCAGGAAACTAGAGGAGGCGTCTCCCATCCAAGTAATAACCAGGCCTGACCCTGCTTAGCTTTCCACGCTCAGACAAGCTGAGCCAGCTAGTGGAGTAGGTCTCTGGCCTAAGGCTGGAGGAACCCAGGACAGCGATCCAGGGAACTTTAACGTTGATGCGAAGACCACCTCTAGTAGATCGGTTCAGGACTTCATGGCCTCCATGGCAACAATGAGGCTGTCTCAAGTTGTCACTGGCCCAAGTCACAGAATAGGACATATCCTCAATTTGGTATTTGCCCCAAGTTGTGAGATGGATTGTCTGAAAATGGGTGGGGTGGGGTATCCAAATAACCACATTGTCATGGTCAGACTATTTCCTGGTGAGGTTTGGATTCATAATGCCAGTTTCCTCTGCAGAGGTGGGGGCCCAATTCAGATGGTTCAACCCTGGAGACTAATGGAATCTGATGTATTCCTGAATGCTCTGGGGGCATTTCCTGTGGATAGAGCTGGAAATCCTGCTGAGGCCCTAATCTCACTATGGAATGGTGAGGTGCACCATTCGGCGTTCTGATGCCAATTTGGATCCCTGGTATTCCAAGGAGCTGTGAGCAATGAAACAAGTTGGATAAAGGCTAGAGTGCAAATGGCGCAAGACTCGCTCCGAAGCTGCCAAACACATATTAGAGCACATAACTGTGCCTATTACGTGGCAAGGAGGGCAACAAAAAACTTTATTTCACTGCATCCCTTGTATCCGCAAGTCCAGCAGAGCTCTTCAGAAAGGTCTGGGGATTATTAACATCTACCCTGGTGAATGGAGGTTTGGATCCATTTGAAGCCTGCTTTGCCCTTTTTGCTAAGCACTTTGAGGATAAAATTGTTTGATTCTGCAGTGACCTTGACCCTGTTGTGATAGATCGAACCAAGATGCCCAGTGCTGCATCTAGCCCAGTTGTTTGGGATCAGCTTCAGTTAATACGGTCTGAGAACATGGACGTGCTTGCAGTAATGCATCCAATCATGTACTCAATCATAGAATCATAGAAAAGTAGAGTTGGAAGGGGCCTACAAGGCCATCGAGTCCAACCCCCTGCTCAATGCAGGAATCTAGGTCAATCTTTGCCCTCATGGCTGATTAAAGCCAGCTGAAGGGGTATGACCAGATGGATCTAGGCTGTGGTGAATACTTCTTAATGTGGGGGTGTGGTGCCAGTTTCCCTTAAAGAAGTAGTGGTGCAGCCACTCCTAAATAAATGCATCCTGGACCCAATGACTCTTGACAACTACAATCTGGTTGCAAGTGCCCCTTTTGGGGGGGAAAGTCTTGAGAGAGTTGTGCCAGTGCAACTGCAGGTGCTTTTGGATGATACAGATTATCTAGATCAGGGCTCTCTAACCTTGGGTCCCCAGATGTTGCTGGCCTACAGCTCCCAGCATACCCAGCCAGCATGGCTAATGGCAAGGGATTCTGGGAGCTGTAGTCCAGGAACCTCTGGGGACCCAAGGTTGGAGAGCCCTGCTCTAGATTATTTCATAAATATTCATATTAATTTAATGAGCTAACCCAGTTATGCATAGCACATTTTATGTCTGTAAAGTAAGTTTTAGATCTGATAAGAAAATTAATATGGCATATTTCAGTTTTGCCTTGCTTCCCCTCCCCACACGGCTTCAAAATGTTTGGAAATTTTACATCTCTAGCACACAGTTCTTTGCCAGACCAATTTCCTAGATTCTGCATCTCTAGCTGTCTGAAAAAAGCAGAGAGGAAAGAGAAATATGGCAAGGCCAACAGACTTCATGGGATATCCAGAATATATGTGCCTAATAGTTATTACTCCCTCCTCCACACATACTTGTAATTGATTAATTAAAGCAAATCCTCTCCTCATCCCCTTTTCATCAGAGGAAATCCCTCCCATACATACCTTTTCAAAGCTTTTGAGTTTGATTTCATACCGTAGCTCTGCGTCTGGAGGAATATGAAACTTCTGTTTCCCAGCACTTCCAAAACCATAGCTGTGAGACAAATGAGAAGCTTCTAAGAGCCAAATCAGCCCATTCTTTCTCACTCAAAAGAACTTCAGCCATGTAGTGGCATCACACCATCAACCACTCAACAAGGAATTTCCTAATCAATGAGTTTAAAGATGGGGGCTCCCAAGGATACACCCAATCCCCAAAGTTAGGCCCATCTGGACAGACTGCAATGGCAAGAACAGACTGTGCCTCATTCACTCAAGTAAGGGGTGTGCCAGGGTCACTTCAAGGCAAGGGGTATACCTGGGTTTGAGATACACCACAGACTCTTCCAACTTCTCCATTTTCTGCAGTGCTTTGTCCAAGCCTGGAGGAAGGTCATAGTTTTCTCCCTCTCCTACTTCAAACCGCAGCTCCCGTTTGTCAAATACTCTGTCTCCATGCCAACCTTCTACCTCAACTGGTACAAAAAAAGTAGCATATTTAGATGGGATTACTGAGGTTGTGAATAATGAACCACTCTCAACACTCTAAAGCACTGTATCAATACTAGCACTATATCATTATCTAGCATGCATGGTATGAGAGCAGATGGGGGTTATAGCACACATTCCCCCATTGGGTCGTGACAGTCCCAGGAAATCAGAGTTGCAAAATAATGAAGGTTCTAGACCAACACACATTGGTAGAGTGAATTATCTTTTTGACGTACACAGAACTATGTATCAGATGCAAAAAGAAGTTAAATTCCATAGGTCAGAATTTGTGTTAGTAAGGAATCTTATTCTGCACATTATGGAAAACTGGTTATTGTGCCATTATGCTTGATAAACAGGAGTACATCCTACAGCCAATAGCAGATCACCTGCATGTAAAAAATGTCTACACGGGGGTTAAACCAGCAATCCACACAACTCAGTATCTTACTTCTGACAGCAGTGAATTAACGATGTTCCCCTAGAGCAAACCAGGGGAAATCAATCCTTTCTCATTCATTCACAGCTTCTGGAATTTGCCTGTTCAGAGACTGCACTGCTGCATCTTGGTTAATAGCAACTGATGGCCCAATCCAAAATAGATGTGCTTTTCTGAACTCAGGATGAAGACCTACATATCATAAATACAGGGATCACAGTGGATTCTTCAGCTGCTGTGCAAACTCAGCTTCCTCATAGTTTTATAACTCAAATGACAAGCATGCATAGCATCAAAACTAATGCTGGTACAGCCATCAATGATACCCTCCCCCATGCTTCTGGCAGGTTTCCCATCCTGGAATACTCCTCCCCCTTCTTCCCTGCCCCCAGCTACCACTTCTACAGCTACCTCTACACTTCCTCTACAGGAAGTTCAGTTCCGCTACCACTTCCTCTACAGCTGGGAAAAGTTAACAAAGTGCTTCTCAGCAATATAAATGTCCCTCTTACTTGTATAGGTGCCTGAGAATGGAGGAGGATGCGCTATTCCCTCCTTTCCTTTACAACTCTGCATAAAATGAGAGGCTCTTCTGTCCCCCCTCACCTCTGTAATATACAAATGACCAGGGGATGGTGTGTGTGAGAGCCTAATCCTCTCAGTTCATACTGGGCTCCAAAAGGAAGCAGTACAACACCTACCTCTCAGGCACCTTAACAAAGTAAAAGGACCATTTATGTGGCTGGAGAGTGCTTGTTAGTCTTGCCCAGGTGGAAGAAAAGGAGGCAGGAGCAGTGGCCACTGCTGGACAGGGAAGTCCAAGACGGGCACCCACCTGAAGAATATGATGAGGGTCAATACAGACAGCTGAACCAGCATTCAATTTGCTGGTATTCAACTCTATCACTACAGCTGCCAGGAAGAACCTGCTGTGAGTCCGGTTTTTATAATGCCTGAAAATAAGTATTAGTCCTGTGAGTATGAAAACTGGCACAGAGAATCTTGCCTGGTAAAGGGGTATTATCTAGCCAAATCTCAGAAAAATCTAACAAAGAACACCTGAGTTATAGCAGTTTAACCATTTGCTTTGAGATGCATGGCTTCTCTGTGTTGTTTGGCAAATCAAAACTACCGGGGTGGAGCCTCTTCCCAAAAGAAAAAAACCAGCCACTGCTAGCTAGATGGACCAGGCTGCTGCAGCAGACGTCATTAGCTGAAGAAAGGGTGGTGTTAGTACTGTGCGTGTGAAGAGCTGCATGTATGGGTATGAGAGAATTCACAATGAATTATCTCTGTCTCTGTGCCCTACCTGTAAAATGTGTATATGTTTTACTATAATCCGTATTGTAACCAGAGGTTTGGCTCTTCCTATAGTGATCTCAACTGTATGTTCTCTAAGATTGCTGCCATGGGTTCACTCAATTTGCAGTCTGTGATGAAACCACTGGACTACATTACAGAACTGCGGTAAGCCACTCCGTTTCAGCTTTAACTTTTGGGGGCGATCTGGAAATAACAATGAATTAATTGTATGCCTAGTACACTTCTTGGATCATTAGACAACTCTAGTGGACGATAGTTCATAAAAATGTAGGCCGGAATAAATTTGTTAAAAGGTGCCACAAATCTCTTAGTTGTTTTTGCTGCAATAGAGAACTATGAAAATAATAAAACCAGGGAAAATATGGAGATAATAATAAAAATAGCCTAGCTTACCAGGCTGATGTACAATTACTGAGTTAATATACAGTAAATGTTTTCAAAACCCTGAAGTGCAATGGTAGTTATTATAGAGCTGCAGTAAAGCTGAACTTTGCTACCACATACTAAGAGGGCTCATATATTTCAGTAAGTTTCCTTTCAAAACAAAAAAGAATAAAAGTTATAGGGCAAAACCAAAAAAAATATTTGGTTTAAGAGAAGAGTTTAGGCCCTTACAAGTTTATTCGTGCTCCAAAAAGCATGAAAATCATAAGCTAAAGTCTTAATGTCCATGACACATAAACATTAATTTGTTTATTTTTTACTATAATGGCCTTCAGAATCCTGGCTTATCAGTTCATGTCTCCTCTTGCAAATGGGAGCGGCTAAACTAACCAGGAACCTAGCAGAGTGGAAAAGCTTACAGTTATATCCGAACCTGAACCCTGGCTTGTCCCTCTTCAAACAAGCCCAGATCTGGAAACCAACTTCAAACCCTAGATTCAAATTCTGGCTTGTTAAAGGAACAAAAAGCCAGGAGTTCCAGTTCAGACTTAACAGTAAGCTTTACCATCCAGCTAAGTTCCTGCTAAATTTAGCTGCTCCAGCTTGCAAGGGGAGCTAAGCAGGAGTGATAGGGCAGCATGCATCAGCCGCTTGCTTGTGAACAATAAGCCAGGATTCTAAAGAATTCTGGCTTACTGTTTCGTGCAAGTGTGACCATTGTGTCAACCTTAACATTCAGTTTGGCTTTTGACCTGCATCATATCCCAATACAGTGGGTTCCACAGGTAAATCTTGCAGTGTGTGATGGAGTGCTAGTATTTTGTGATCATTTAAGCGAGACTTCCCCAAGCTGGTACTCCCTAAATATTTTTGGGTTGCAGGACCCACCATCATTCACCAATGGCTCTGCTGGCTGGGGATGATGGGAGTTGAAGTCCAAAACATCTGGAGGGCACCAGGTTACAGAAGGCTGTACCAAGCATACCTACCTTTCATTATGGAGTGCTCCCATTTGGTTGTTGTATTTTGAGGAAAAGTAAATAGCAACCCCTCATTATTTTTCTCTAAACCAGTTACACAATTCTTCACAGCCCACACCTCATCCCCTTCTATCTTCTAATATTTGCTCTTGCATGCCTGAATTAGCTTAGCAACAACAACAAAGAACCCCATACAACCATGGCACAAGAGGTGTTGAGGTGTGCATCTGTGCAGCTCTGGAAAACTAGCAGCTAACTAAAACATTTTGGAGACTCCAACTCTGAAGAGCAAAATGGAGACATTGGGCTGCCTGGGCTGGTGTGTAGATGCAGTGCTGGCTCCCTACTAGCTATGCTGAGGCAACGTCAGGAATACACACTCGGGCAGAATGCCATCCACCTTCCTTAAGTGCAGTTAAGCAGTTCATTGGCACCAACATTTATCATGGCCAGGATTTCCTTTAATCCAGGATTGGATACCCGTTTCAAAATGTGGATTCAGGGAAACCCTAACCAGCTTTACACATAATTAAGTGCTGACAACCTCATTAACCGCAGTTACGTCAAACAGGGCACAGAGTCAAACAAACGAGAAATTTCAAATGGGGCAGAATCCTCCACAGAATTGCTGTGGGTGGCAACATAAGGCCCCAAAAGTAATTAGTACTAGAGACATCCTATCCCCACCCACTTATCTTGAGACAAAGAATGAAATCAGGGAGTGTTCCAAAGGAAAAAACATTATAGTAATGGGTAACTTCAGTTACCTTCACATACACACGGTAAATGCATTTCCTAGTCACATTTCCAGATACCATAAATGACCATGCTCTAGAACATTTGTTATGAAACCAACCAGAGGGGAGGTGACCCTGGGCTTAAGCATAAATGACATCCAGGACCTGCTGCAAGATGTATTCTTGAATTGGAAACAGTGACCACAGTGCTACCAAATTCAATGTAAGTGGACAACTGCCAAGGAAATTCAACACAGTCACATATAACTTCAAAAGAAAAAACTTCTAAAAAAAATTAGGGGACTTGTAAAATGGAAGTTAAAAAGGAAAGTCAGGGGGGTTCAAATCTCTCCAGAATGTTTGGGAATTATTCAGAACCACAATAATATAATTAAAGGGGCAGAGTGCCCCTTTAGTTAAGGTGAGTTGCCCCCTCCCCAAAAAGTTTCACCATTACAAGCATCACAATTCTACTGCTTATAAAAATGACACTTGTTGAGCAAACAACTTGGAACTTGGTATCTGATAAGGTCTACAGTTGTGCTAAATTTCAAACTGATCTGGTACAAATTGCAGAGGTACAGCAAGTTAAAAAGTGCTGAAAATTGACACATTGGTCTTTTTTACTCCAAAATGTGGCTTAGGGTATCATCGATTTTTCAGATTTTGGTGAAAACTACTGATGTGTTATCCAGGCTTGTTGAAGAGGTGTCCCTTTCACTGATTTGGTAAAGTTCTGAGCAGCCGTTCAACTTTGCCAGAACTGCTGGCAAAGTTATGTTGGGCATGTTCAGTTTCATTCTGAAGTTAGAATGCTGCCAGTACTCCAAGGCTTTCAGAGGAATTTTACTACAGAGGGCTTCTATGTGCAAAGCCTATTCCTTTAGATATGGAATGTTACCTCACAAGGTGAGACTACATGTTACTATGTGGATTGGGACCCTAGCATAGGGTGGGGTTAGGGAGACCCCACCCACCCACCCCCACTGTAGTCCCAATCTGGATCAGGCCCCCCACACCTCCAGTTCACAGTGTCAAAATAGCATCCAGCTGTAAAATAAATTTCAGACATAAGGCAAAGGGTTAAAGCCCCCTACCCACTCCTCTAGGGTCCTGATCCATATGAAGTCCCATTAGCTTACTTTTGAGTAAAAGGGGGGGGGAATCTAGCTACATCTTTAAAGTAATGTGCAGTTTGACCTTCAGAGAATTTGGTAGGGGTGTAGATGGAACACACCAGTGAGGGGAGCAGAAGGATCAGGTCCTCATGCCACTGTCCTGAAAGCGGAAATGCAGCACAAGGGCCCCGATTCTTGGTCTTACTTTCTGTGTGGTGGGAAAAGAGCAAGCAAGGATCGTGTCTCACGCTAGTGGTATATCCACATGTTATACTCACACTATGTACATTCGTTAAGTTGGTTGTGAGAATCTGGCCCTATTCAACCATTCTCATCATGTGTAAGCTCTACACATGAGGAAGTGAAGCAGGGATGAGCTCGCTAGCCCCACCCACCCCTTCACTGTTCTCACGGCTTTCTACATGTGGAAGACAACTGTCTGCAGAGGACAGCCTCCTCTATCTGTGGAAGTTCTCCCTGAGATTTTAGAATCCTGATTCTTGAAAAGAAATCATGATTACCATTAGTTAAGTATTTAAAATCCCATTTGCAGGGAAAAAAGGCGGGGTATAAATAAATAAATAAATAAAATTTATCATACAGGTAAACTTGCAAGCAAGCAGATTCAAACACATTGGGGAGAGGGTACAATTGCCAATGCTATAATTATAAATTTCCTTTTCAAAACCAAGGGAAATTCAATGATTAAAAAAACTGCCGGTTTAAGACCAGAGTTAAGGTCTGGGTGAATAGGTATTAAAATGGCACATGTGGTTTGATGTAAGTGTAAAGTGATGTACTTCAGAGCAAAAAATTCACATATGCACTGATGGGATTGGAGCTAGCTGTGACTGACCAAAAAAAGAGATCTTGGGATCATAGTGGATGGCTCAATGAAAACCAGTGGGCCACATCTCACACAGTGTACTGTAGAGCAGGGAAAGGTGTATAAAAATACAACTGCGGTAATCAGGGGTCTGGGAACAACACCCTTATGAGGAAAGGTTACAATGTTTGGGGCTTTTTAGTTTAGAAAAATGGTAATTAAGCAGGGCACATGGTAGAGTATAAAATTATGCATGTTTTCTTCTACTCTCAAAATACTAGAAGTTATGGCCATTAAATGAAGCTAAATGGTGGGAGAGTTAGGACAGACAAAAGGAAGTAATTCTTTACATAGTCCATAAACTATGGAATTCACTACCACAAGCTGCCCACCAACTTAAATGGCTTTAAAAGTGGATTAGACAAATTCATGGAGGATAAGGCTATGAATGGCTACTAGTGATGGTGGGTATCTTCTATCTCCAGAATCAGAGGCAGTGTGATACTCGTTGTTCAGGAACAGCAGCAGAAGATGGCTATTGCCCTCATGCCGTCCTTATGGGCTTCCCATAGGCATATGGTTGGTCACTGTGGGAAACACGATACTGGCCTTGATCTGATCCACCAAGGTTCTTCTTATGTTTTAAGGAGAGAGGGGAGTTTGCCCCAGGGAGGGGCTGTGGTTAGAGAATGTGCATTCCTTAATCGCAGCTAGAAGCCAAAGTTACATCAGCATGAGCCCACTGGGATCCAGATACATATTCATCCTCACCTAACATTTTCCTAGTGATAGCCTTCACAGTTCTTCAGATACTTACTCTCTACAAGGGCCCCCTCATTGGGTTTGGAGTAGCCTTCTCCCTTCTTACGGATTCTTTGAATTATTCCACCATCTTCATCATCTGTGAGGTCTTTCCCCTTGAAGTCAAACAGCTCTATCTAGAGGAAAGAACAGAACAATATAAATTTGGATGTAATCCTTACAAAACCATGATAAAATTCTGGAGGGCTGACTTTATTCCAAAACATCAGGAAGAAGAGCAGCATTAGCAGAAGATATACTCATACTAAGGGCGCAATCCTATGCATGTTTAAACACAAAAAAGACCTGTATGTTGGGGCATGCTGTGAGTTGTAGGCCTCTTTTTTCTGTCTAAACATGCAGTGGATTGCAAATTAAAGATATTTTCTGTTGAGGAACTGTCCAATACTTACTAAAATTCAAATAACCATCCATTAAAACATGTGAAGCTGTCAATGTTATAAGGGAGGCTCGGAAGGCGGTAACAAGAGAGAAGGCCTTCTCAGTGGTGGCCCCCCAATTGTGGAACGATCTGCCCAACAAGGCCTGCCTGGTGCCAACATTGTTATTTTTCTGGCACCAGGTTAAGACCTTCCTCTTCTCTCCGGCATTTGGCAGCATATGACGGTCCAGGATTTTTCTTATTGATTGTTTAAAAATTGCTTAGATTTATGTGTGTCGGCGTCTGTGCTGTTTGTTTATATGTTTGTATGTAAAGTCACCCAGTGAGCTTCATGGCCAAGCACGGACTAGAACCTGGATCTCCCGAGTCCCAGTCCAACACTCTAACCACTACGCCACAGAGTAGGTTCATTACCTGGATCCAACCCACAGTCTGGAGAGAGATAATCTGTTTACATAGGTTAATTAACAGCAACTTACTAGGAAGTATTAATGTTTATAGTATAAAATCAGATGACTGATACCGGACAACTGAATCCATTAATTTATTTTGGTTTCCCAACTTCTGATCCCTCATTTCAAATTAAAGAAAACAGCAGCCTGAGAATCTGTTTTCATTGTTTTTTTAAATGGATGCAAAGATAGGCTGAAAATATGCAAGCACTGTCTGTGAAGTCTCTGAAGCCAGGGTGATCATGGACCTGTTTAGCACCATGCCTTGTCCCACAAATAATGAAAAAATATGCAAAATCAGTAAATATATGAAAATATGCAGAATTTATGTGTGTATGTGGAGGCTCAGTACAGGGCAAAGGGAGGGATGGAGGATCTCCTTCCTCCTCCTGCCCCCTCCACCCACGGTGTTATTGCAGATCTGGACTCTTATTGCAGAATCAGTCATTTCACTCAGCTCCCTTATGTAGCCCTATATACTCTTCAAACCTTGTCCTGCTTTGACCAGCCAAGTAACATGCCCAAATTCTGAGGTACAGGGATTCCTAGAATCTGATGCAGATGCAAGAATACCATCTCAAACTTACCTCAAAAATTAGTGTAGCACTGGGAGGTATCTTAGGGGGGCTGCCAGCAGAGCCATAGGCATATTCCGGTTTGCAGGTAATTTGACAAAGTTCCCCAATTTTCATGGTTCCCACAGCGATATCCCAAGCTTTGATAACTTCACCTAAACAAAACAACAACAAAATTTGGCCACATTACTAAAAAGACAAAGAAGCTGTGGTCATGAGGTTGGACTGATTTAAATCAGTAAGAAAAAAAGTCAATTTAAATAACTGATTTAAATCAAGTTTCCCATTGAAACTTTTTCATATATTTCCTGAACAACGGTGCAACTCTGACCAATAATTTTATTTACAACTAAATACAGTATTATTTACATTCTTACAAGCAGTCTCTGCATCTTTGTCTCTCTGCATCTTTGTCTCTCTGCATATATTTTGCATGTTTTCCTTTTTTTACCTATAGAGGGAATGACTTTAAAATATTCCCATATAGGGTCTTTCTTATGACCAGCACCCATGACAGTTTGAGGTTAACAGCACAATCCTGTAAGTCTCCTCAGAAAAATTCCACTGAGTTCAATGGAGCTTGCACCAAGGTAGGTGGGTACAGGATTGGAGGACTAGTATGGGAATAAAGGAAGATGCACACTCGACAATTTTGTTTTCTCTTTTTCTTTCCAATGCTGCTTCTTCCTACTTCACTCTGCCTTGGTCCTGCCTTGGCTTCACAAAGAACAAAGTAGGAAACAAAAATGAAGTGCCCATGACTTCTAAGAAAGGTTTGATAATTACTGAGCGGACAAAATCCAATATCAATTCTTTAAAATCTGATTTTTTAAAAAGCATCAATTTTTATCAACCCTGCTAAATTGTCTTTCTGTCTTAACTAACAACTCTGCCTTGCATGGCCCAACTCCACCACCACACAGAACAACAATAATCCTATCTAGCCTGTGTCTTTGCACATATAACTTTAGGCAGAGAAAATGAAAAACCAGAACTTTCAATAAGGAAGAGCTAGTAGTTGGGCTGGACAGAGCAATTTTCATGAGATGAAAAACTGAAATTAATGCTCATATTTGTTTGGTAGGTAACTTCATTTTTATGGGACTGTAAGTGTAGGTTTAGCATGTTTATTATAAGATTTAATTGTAACATTATTTTTAAGTGAGAGAGAAATGTAGTATTTTGTGTTTAAAAAATTTTTTTTTAATGAATTTAAATTTTAAAAATCTATTAAATTTTGTCCCCCCCCCCCAAACATTGATTTTTATCCATCCTTGTTGTCATCTGTATCAGTAGTCATTCACTCACATGCTTTCTGATAGCTCAAAAGGTAAAGCTGCTGTGGGGTCAAGCCCAAAACTATGTCACAAACTTCAGCCTAACTAAGTTCCAGGACATCTCCTGGTAATTACTATCCTTACTAGGCATTCTGATCTCTTATGGCAGGGTTTGTATGCCCCCCTTTGTTGCCAGCTCTTCTAAGCCTGTGTTTAACATGGTGGCTCCCTTTATCCCTCTTCTGTCCCTATTGTGGCTGCCGTTTTGCTGTCTTCCCTTCCTGCTGGGAAAAGACCCAGAATTCTTCGCTCCTTGTCAAAGGAATAAAAATGAACATGAACTGCACAACAGGGATAAGCAACTGGACACATTCCAAATGGTTTGGATAACAACTTCCATAAGCCCCAGTCAGCATAGCAAATTGTCTGACATTATGGGACCAGTAGTCCAAAACATCTGAAGGCACCAGGTTTCTTTCCCTGCTTTAATAGAACAATACTTATGACAAGTCCTTTACAGACCAGAAATTACAAGGTCAGATCTGCTGTTGCAGTTATATAAACTAGAACAGAACATTGGAATTAATAATGAGTATTCCTTCCATTTAGAAATAGGACATCCTGTACAGGACTTCTCTCAAAGGTTTCCAGAGGCATGTCTGATACTCAGACATCATGTCTCCATCAGTGAGAGGAGCCCCTTTCATAGAAGTGGGGCTGAGTAGGTACTTCATCCTTTCCTGAACAGCAATTTTTCTGCTACAAATAGCTCCTCTCATCCAAGCTGCTTTTACTGTAGACAGGATTCTAGACATGTGCTTGAGAGGGTGAATAAACATAGGAGTGGAACCGGGGGGGTGGGGAGGAGCTGGGAGAGTTTGGAGCACAAAAACTGATGGTGGGTAAGGGTTAAGCACCCCACCACTTCTGTGCTCAAAACAGTCCCCACCCAAAGCTGCCTCTCTCTCTCTGTCTCTGTCTCTGTCTCTGTCTCTGTCTCTCTCTCTCACACACACACACACACACACATATAAATACATACATACATTAACATTGACATACATTAACATACATACATAAATACATTAACTTGTAAAAAAGAGAATTTTTACAAGTTAATTTGGAGATGGTATTTGACTTCGGTGAGATTAAATAGAATAGATAATAAATGTTCTCCAATGTGTTAGAGAGGTTGTCAGGAGTTGGGTACATATGCTCATATGTGGTGGAGTTGTAAAAATGTAATGGATTTCTGGAAAAAGATTTTTGAAGAAATATCAGAAATCGTTGGAGTTGACCTAGAAGTTTGTCCTAAATTAGCTTTGTTATCGATAACTGAAAAGGTGGCCGGTCCTTAAAATGTTAAAGAATTAATTATAAATTTGTTAACGGCAGGCAGACTAATGATAGCAAGAAAATGGAAAATTCAGCAAGTTTTCTCTATCACCGATTGGTATAAAGAAGTATGGGATATGGCTTTAAATGATATGTTGACTTGTAACATCAAATGCAAAAGGGGGCAATTAAAGAAAAATATTTTTAAGGATATTTGGGGTTTATTTTTGGACTTTGTGTTAAACAAGGGGAAAGGGAGTATGCCGTGTCAAGATATGTTGTATTTTTGGAATAACTGAATAACTATAGATTATAGAGATATAATGTATTATTTGGTCCCGTGGAGCACTATATAAGTTGTATGTGTGTTATTTTTTGTATTGTTGAAAAATTTTAAAATTAAAAAATTAAAAATACATAGTACATACATACATACATGGTAACTAGGGGAAAGTGATATCATTAGCCTATGTTGGACACCCTGAGCTCTCCCCCCTGTGACAAAATAAAGGCTTCAAAGAGTTACAAAAACCAGCAGAATGTGTCAAAAATGAGTAGGAACAAGGTGGGGAAGCCCAGGGGACCACACACCTCTCACAAAACACTGAAGAAGTTCATGGTGCCAGCTGCCCCTAAAAGGCTGCAAGCAAAGAAAATAGCTGCAGGAAGGGAAGACAGCAAAACGGCAGCCACAGTAGGGACAGAAGAGGGATAAAGGGAGCCACCATGTTAAACACAGGCTTAGAAGAGCTGGCAACAAAGGGGGGCATACAAACCCTGCCATAAGAGATCAAGGCAAACCAGAACCAGACATTCTCTAAGCTGCAAGACCTTACAACTTTATTTCATATCACTTAAAAGTAACTGAGGAGCAATTAAATAAAGTATCTACAGTAGACTCTGCTATGGAACTCAGCTTAACTTTGCAGAAATAAATAAAACGGCTCCATTGCCATGATGAGGATCTATATCTTAACGTTGAAGATCGGGAGAAACAGGTCATGGCAGAAAAATATAGGGCGTAAAGGCTTCAAGAAAAAAGTGGAGGGGGAAAATCCTAAATTTTCCATAGCAAATAGGCTGTCCCAGGTTCTCAATTTAGAGGATGGAGTGGCACCAACAATAGAATAGGCTCACAGGATTGGGCCAATGAGAGATAGAATTGACTTATGCTTCAGAGATAAAAGATATCAGCAATTGAAGCATGATAGTTCCAGGTGCATAGACTCTATTCCAGTGAACCAACAAATCTGTGACTTAGGTTCACCACTTCACCACTGATAGCCATCCAGTTCCAAGGCAGTGGTGAAGCTGGAACTAACCAAAGCATAGGATATCATACCATATCTATATTAACCCTTCCACGTGGGTACAAATGATACTGCGAAGCGGAGTTACAAAGAAATCACGGCAGACTTTGAAGAGTTGGGAAGGGAACTCAAGAGCTTTGGGGCCCAGATAGTCTTCTCATACATCCTTCCAGTACTTGGAAGAGGAATAGAAAGGGAAAGAAAAATACTCCGAGTGAATGACTGGCTACGAAGGTGGTGCCGACGTGAGAGATTTGGATTCTGGGACCACGGGCTACACTTCCTGGAAGATGGACTGCTGGCAAACGATGGGTTGCACCTCACAGGGACTGGGAAGAATGTGTTTGGCCACAGCATGAGGAACTTAATCAAGAGGGCTTTAAACTGAATCCAACAGGGGAGGGAGACATAAACTCGGGGGTAACAATGGAAGAAGGTCTCTGTGCCACAACGAAGAGAACAGCTCCAGCGGTGCCCAATGATAGTCTACCACAAAATGTAGAAAAAAGTCGGACTATAAAGCACATAGTCTTCGATGTCTCTATACTAATGCCCAGAGTATGGGCAACAAACAGGACGAACTTGAACTCTTGATACATGAGGGCAAATACAACTTGATAGGGATAACTGAAACCTGGTGGGATGACTCGCATGGCTGGAATACAGCAATTGAAGGGTATAACTTGTTCAAAAAGAACAGAAGCAACAGAAAGGGAGGTGGAGTTGCGCTGTATGTTAAAGATACGTATCTCTGCACAGAGATACAGGAAGAGGAGCTTGGCAACCCCATTGAGAGCATCTGGGTTAAAATATATGGGGCAAAGAATAAAACGAACATGGCGGTTGGAGTCTACTACCGACCACCCAATCAAGGAGAAGACGAGGATGAAACTTTTGAAAAGCAAATTGCCATTGTTTCAAGGAGGCATGATGTGGTAGTAATGGGGGACTTCAATTTCCCTGATATCTGCTGGGAGACTTATTCAGCCAAACATGGCCCCTCCAAGAAATTCCTGAGTTGTGCTGCTGATAACTTCCTCCTGCAGAAAGTGGAAGAAGGAACTAGAGGATCGTCTATCCTTGACCTAAATTCTAACCAACAGAGACGAGTTAGTGGATAAAGTGGCAGTTTAGGGAACTCTGGGGGAAAGTGACCATGTTATACTTGAGTTCTTAATTCTAAGGGGAGCAAAAGCAGAGTGTAGCCAAACACGTACCCTGGATTTTAGGAAAGCCAATTTTAACAAACTCAGAACAATGATAAGTAAGGTCCCATGACAAGCGACTCTAATGAGAAAAGGAGCCCAGGATGGGTGGGAGTTTTTAAAAAAGGAAATTTTAAAGGCACAATTGCAAACAATTCCCACAAGGAAAAAAGGCAGAGGGCAACAGAAGAAGCCAATGTGGCTTCACAATAAACTCAAAGATGACCTGAAAACAAAAAAGAACACGCATAGGAAGTGGAAGGAAGGACAGGCTACAAGGGAAGAGTACAGGCAGGTAGCACAGAACTGCAGGAATAGTGTCATGAAGGCTAAAGCTAAGAATGAGCTAAGATTAGCGAGGGATGCTAAAAACAACAAGAAAGCTTTCTTCAGATACATGCATAGTAAAAGACAGAGGAAAGAAATGGTGGTTCAACTACGCAATGAGGATGGCAAATCGATAACAGAAGACAAAGAAAAGGCAGAAGTGTTCAATTCCTACTTTGGCTCGGTCTTCTCCCAAAAGAGGGTCTATGACCCCGCTGGCAAACCTGAAGTGCAGACTGAAGGGGCAGGATTGCAGCTTGAGATTGATAGGGAAATGGTCAAGGAGCACCTGATTACTCTGAATGAGTTTAAATCTCCAGGGCCTGACAAGCTGCATCCTAGAGTAATAAAGGAACTGGCAGAAGAACTCTCAGAACCACTGTCTATTATCTTTGAGAAATCATGGAGGACAGGTGAAGTGCCAAATGACTGGAGGAGGGCAAATGTTGTTCCCATCTTCAAAAAGGGCAAGAAGGAGGAACCTGGGAACTATAGGCCAGTCAGTCTGATATCAATCCCTGGGAAAATTTTGGAGCAGATTATAAAAAAGTCAGTTTGCAAGCACCTTGAAAACAATGCAGTGATTACTAGAAGCCAGCATGGATTTGTCAAGAACAAATCCTGCCAGACTAATTTGATCCCATTTTTGGATCGGGTAATCTCCCTTGTGGACTGTGGGAATGCTGTGGACATCATATATCTGGACTTCAGCAAAGCTTTCGACAAAGTGCCTCATGATATCCTGATGAGCAAGCTAGCTAAAAGTGGGCTAGATGGAACAACTATCAGGTGGATCCACAATTGGCTACAGAATCGGACTCAAAGAGTGCTTATCAATGGTTCCTTCTCAAACTGGGGAGAGGTAACGAGTGGGGTACCACAGGGCTCGGTCCTGGGCCCAGTGCTCTTCAACATTTTTATTAATGACTTGGATGAGGAGGTACAGGGAATGCTTATCAAATTTGCAGATGACACAAAGTTGGGTGGAACAGCTAATACGCTGGAAGAAACAAAATTCAAAGCAACCTCGATAGGCTGGAGCGCTGGGCCGAAAACAACAGAATGAAATTTAATAGGGATAAATGCCAAGTGCTGCACCTAGGGAAAGGAAACCAAATGCAGAGTTACAGAATGGGGGACACTTGGCTCAACAATACTACGAGTGAGAAGGATTTTGGAATTGTGGTAAACTGAACAAACAAACTGAATATGAGCCAGCAATGCGATGTGGCTGCAAAGAAGGCAAATGTTATTTTGGGCTGCATTAATAGAAGTATAGCTTCCAAATCGCATGAAGTGATCATTCCCCTTTACTCAGCACTGGTTAGGCCTCATCTTGAGTACTGCGTCCAGTTCTGGGCACCACACTTTAAGAAGGACATAGACAAACTGGAGAGGGTTCAGAGGAGGGCAACAAGGATGATAAAGGGACTGGAAACAAGGCCCTATGAGGAGAGACTGAAAGAACTGGGCATATTTAGCCTTCAGAAGAGGAGACTGAGGGGAGATATGATCGCACTCTTCCAGTACTTGAAGGGATGTCACACAGAGGAGGGCCAGGATCTCTTCTTGATCATCCCAGTTTGCAGGACATGGAATAATGGGCTCAAGTTACAGGAACCTAGATTCCACCTAAACATCAGGAAAAATTTCCTGACTGTCAGAGCAATAAGACAATGGAATCAACTACCTAGGGAGGTGGTGGGCTCTCCCACTCTGGAGGCATTCAAGGTGCAGCTGGACAGCCATCTGTCAGGGATGCTTTGACCTGGATTCCTGCATTGAGCAGGGGGTTGGACTCGATGGCCTGGTAGGCCCCTTCCAACTCTACTTTTCTATGATTCTATGAAATAAGGCATCTCTTAAGGCTGTGGGCTTTAATAGCTGCAATTTCCTAGCACTTTGGAGCTTGAGTGAACATAGAAAGCCCTTAATGCAACGGCTGGTTCGCACATAACAACAACACAGGGGGCAGTATTCAATGCTGCCCCCATGCTAGTGGGACCCACAGCTAGCGCAATGAAAAGCTAGCAGATTCTGCAGCAATCAGAAATGAACAAAACACTTGTTTCCCAGAACAGGGCAGGTCAGCCGGAGCTTACAAAAAGGAGTTCTGCTGATCTGTCCCTTTCCGGAAATTAGTGCTTCTGCTTGTTTCCAGAATTACTGTTCGAAACATCCGTTCCTGCTGTAGAAGCAGTGGGTCGTGCAATCACAACAGAACCAGCAGGAGCACAGTAGCAGTATTGGATACCGCCCAGGGTTTGGGTTTTTTTTAAACTCTGGGTTTTTGTAAATGAGCAAGCAGGTTTGTTCATGCTGCCGATCAGTTTAATCCTGGGTTCCAACCGTAGCTTGTCAGGGGAGAGACAAGCCAGAGTTCCTGGGTTTCATGTCACAGCAAACAACACAGAGACAGAGTGACCCTGGGTCGTTTAGCTACTCCCGCTCACAGCAGAAGTAACTGGGCAACGGGCATTAGCATGCTGCCACATTCATCATAACCTAGGCCGCAGTATTCTCCAACCTTGGGTCCCCAGATGTTTTTGGCCTACAACTCCCAGCTATGCTGGCTGGGGCATGCTGGGAGTTGTAGGCCAAAAAACATCTGGGGACCCAAGGTTGGAGAACACTGACCTAGGGTTTTTTAAAAATCTGTGATACTGTGCTGTGTGAACTGGGCCAATATGTAAAACCAGAAGTTTTTTTTGTTAATGGAATATGATTACATCATGAGAAGGCTATGCCTAAAACTCTCCGATCGGGCAAATTTGAAACTGAAAATGAGAAACTCAATGGAAAAAGAAAGAAGAAATATCATGTTTAATAAGAAACCACACTCCATTTAGAAGTGTAAGAATTCACATACACCTTACCTAATGCTTATTAAGCACCTATTTTTTAAGTGAAAAATAGGCCAAAAAAGGAAAAAATATCAAAGAGAGTTCACAGCTTATCTGAAAAAGTCTCAAATGTCTTCTGCTGTTTTTGAATTCCTCTGTTGTTGAGTTATAAGCAGTAATGGATAGACACCCTGCACATGCTCTGAAGAACTCCCCTCTTTTAATAGTTTACTTGGTTAATTGCACATTTGTTCCAGGTATCTTATCCTGTATTGATTTTCTATCCCTATATATTCCATTTAATTATTTTTTTTTAATTGAAGTTGAGTAAGACAAAAAACAAAGGTAAAAAAGTATTGGCCCGTACAGGGATCAAACCTATGACCTTGGTTTTATTAGCACCACACTTGAGCTACTAAATAAAGCCAGGGCTATCACCCTCCCAAGGCCCCTCATTCCAAAGTTGATGCGAGGCAACACAGGTTCCTATTGAGCGTGTTGCAATGACATGCCTTATCACAAATCATATGCTAAAATGGGATGGAAAGTTTCATTTTTAATAAGCACTACAACATGTTATACTACTACCAGGGCAAAGCACATATAGTAGATGTTCCCCTTGACTTAATACTAAAAAGGGCTCCGAAAAGATGCTGTACAAATGGAAAAATCAGATGACAAAGTCCCATCCACAACAAAGAGTATGGGGGAAAAACCTGCCTTACTCCTGGAGTCACTTGTCAAACTTTAAACTCCTATGAAAATAAGCCCTTTCTAATACTTGCTACCTCAAAATTGGCATAGGCAAGCTCAAACCTACCTCTCCTATACTGCCAAGTTTCAAAACAATCTGTTCAGCCATTTTCTAACTATAAGCGGTAGCACCTACTGCCCCCCTTTCAATTTCTGGTTATGATGGCAGAACACCTCCTTACACACGGCCAGTGGGTTATTGTGTTGTCTGAACCCAGCCGCACTAACAAACCATGTTTTGTTAACCACAAACAACCCACAGTTCACAACCCAACAACAAACCATGGGTTCTCCTCATGGGTTGCTCGTGGTTAACAAACTATGGTTTCTTAGCGCAGCTGGGTTCAGACAACATGATAACCCACATTTCAACAACAACCCACGGTTCAACAACAACCCATACACAACCCTTGAGTGTGGGTTATTGTGTTGTCTGAATCCAGTCACTATCTTGCTACATTTCTGTCAAACAGAGTGAAAATGGTCTATGTTAAATCACATTGCACATTGGTGCAAGTGCACTTTTAAGAACTAGTAGGCTGGTTTGCACGTCACAATAAGCCACCTTGAAAATAAGCTACAGTGGGTTGTTTGCTTGCTCGCTAACTCATATCACTCCCAACACATGATCAGATGCTCTGAGGCTTGCCATGGCTTGTTTCCCACTTAGTCCTCCCACCCACTCCTGGCATGTATCTCATGAGCCTTTGTGACACAATCTCAGCAGCCTACTCCACTAATGAGCACAAATCACTCATGAGCAGAGTAGAGTTTATTTTGTAGAATTGTTTTTCACCTTTGGGGAGATTTGCGCATATTCACTTAAGCACAATAGCCACTGCGCTTATGCGCAGTAACTAATGCACATAAGCACAGCAGTTACTGGGTTTTAGCAAATTTGAGCAAATTTCCCTGAAAGTTTAAAAAAACAAACACGTTAAATATGCACAAATCTCCCCGAAGGTGGAAAAAATAACATTAAATTTACACAAATCTCCCTGAAGGTGGGGGGGGGGGAGTGTTGTTACCCAGAGAGTCGACGAAGTGGAGGAGTAAATTGACCAGTGTCATTTCAAGACATAATAGAGAGGTGATACTGTTCGTGAGATCACAAGGAGTGACTGGGTTTTTCGCCAATCTTGCCAGGCAGCTGTGAAGCCCTTTCAGACAAGCCATGCACAAGCTATCATGCCAGGTTCGCACATCATGACAACCAACTCTGAAAGCAAGCCACCCTGAACAACTCAACAACCACCCATAGGTTCTCAGGGCCTGGGTTCACATGACATAAAAACCCACACTCAAGACTGAGTATGGGTTGAGTGTGGGTTGTCATTGAACTGTGGGTTGCTGTTGAAACATGGGTTGTGAGAACCCAGCCACACTAAGAAACCATGGTTTGTTAACCACAAACAACCTATGAAGAGAACCCATAATTTGTTGTTGGGTTGTGAACTGTGGGTTGTTCATGGTTAACAAACCATGGTTTTTTAGTGCAGCTGGGTTCACACAACACAACCACCCACGGTTCAACAAAAACCCACACTCAACCCATACTCAGTCTTGAGAGTGGGTTGTTGTGTAGTGTGAACCCAGTCACTGTGGCTTGTGAGTGGTTAACAAACCACGTTGAAGAAACTGTGCCGGGTTCAGACATCACGACAAGCCACCGTGAAACAAACAAGGCTGACAACCCACCATGGGTTGTTGGGTCATGCAAACCAGGTCATTATTGCTCACTGTATTTGAAGAACACATGACAACATTAAATTATTTCCCATTGTTTGGCATGGAGTACGCTATGCATCATTTAAAAAATACTGTTAACAGATCATGTTATTATGTACCAGGCACAGAACACACTACCTTTCCCGAAGTCAAATGAGAACTTGTCCTTTCTGTCCCGGCTCGAATCAAACTTTGTGCCATCTAGAAGCCAGCCACTATAGTGAACAGTCACTTTATCACCTATCATTGGAGATTCTGTCCCTATTCCTTCTTTCTTGATAATCTGTGAAGAAAAAACAAAACAATATTTATCTGAATTCCTAGGAAGCCATGCTAAAAAAAACAATGCAAGGCCAAGGCTTCAGGCTGCAATCCAGAGCAGCAGCAGAGAACCAGGCCTGAGGGAGGTTTCTTCCAAACTGAGGAAGAGCTGGTGCAAACCCAAGAAAAATTCTTCCTAGGGACAACTAATCCATGTATGGCATCAAGGCCTGTTAAGATGCTAACAGATCCACAGAAGGTGAACAAGAACAATGAAAAGGCCCAGGGGTCAATGTAACAAATAAAGTCAGGTTGCTTACCTGTAACTGTAGTTCTTTGAGTGGTCATCTGTGCATTCACACATATGGACTCTGTGCCTGCACGGAACCTCATTTTGGGAAGCTTCTATAGCTGAGGAATTTTGGCGGGAACCCTCCCCCACTGTCCCAGTACACATGTCCCTAGCAGGTTCCCACCTATTCCCTCAGTTCCGAGACCACCTATTGCGGCCTCAGGACTGAGAGGAAATCTCGGTATAAACATCGGTACAGACACTGACATCATTACTTTAAATGACTTCAGTACCAACATTAGATTTGGCATCAACACTGAAGTGGGGACAGTGGGTGGGTTGTGTGAGTGCACAGATGACTGCTCGAAGAACTACAGTTACAGGTAAGCAACCTGTCTTTCTTCTTCGTGGTCTCTGTGCATCACACATATGGGCGAGTAACAAGTTGACTTACCAGAGGTGGGTCGGTGTCGTCATTGCAGCGCAGAAGATAGAACTACTCGGCCGAAGGAGCAGTCAGTTCTGCAGCAAACGTCCAGACTGCGATTGTATCTCAGCTATGTGCATTGCTGTCAGGGATATGCCCCGTGGTATACACCAGTCGATAATCCAAGTTGCAAGACACATGAGAGAGACTGATTTTGTACCTCCCTGCTTGTTTAAGTAACACACAACAATGGTGTTGTTGATCACCACTTGAATGTGTCAGTTCCTCTGAGAACAATGTCAAAAGTTCTCAGTGTCATTTGCACTGCCAATAGTCCAAGATAGTCAATGTCGTGAGAGACCTCTTGTTTGGACCAGGAGCGTTGAGTGGTTAACATCCTGAAATGAGCTCCCCAGCTGCTAAGATACATCGATGGTAAAGATCTTGGAGAGAGGGGGTTGCAGAAAAGGGATCTCTTCCCGAAGATTGGCTACAGTCATCCACCATCAGAGGGTTAAACATATTGAGTCCAGAATGTACACCCACATTCGATTAGCATCTGCGATGGGATAGAAGACATGTAGAACCCAATTTTGGAGAGGCTTCATACAAAGCTGGCGAACGCTAACACTGCAACGAAAGCGGTCATAAGTTCCAGCAAATGCTGGACAGATAACATGGCTGTACTCCGCGGGGAACATAACTTGGTTGCAAGTGCAACCAGTGTGGTGCCTCAATTCCAAGGGAGGTACAGCCAATCCGCAGGGGAGTCTAGTACGGCTCTGATGTATTGGATTGTCTGCGTGGGAGCAAGAGTAGATTTCTCGTGGTTCACGTAAACCCCCAACTGTTGTAGAAGGTTGCAGGTGAGTGAGACCAACCAGAGAAGTTCTACTTCCGTGAGGGCGATGAGTAGCCAGTCGTCTGGGTATGGGTAGATCTGGACCCCTTGCAACCAGAGGCAAGCACAAACTACCTCCATGCATTTAGTGAAGACCCTGGAAGCCATTGCTAATTCAAAGCAGAGCACACGAAATTCATAGGTGTCACATCCAATGACGAATCAGATAGTGTTGACTTGTCTCTTCGATGACGATGTGGAAATACACGTCCTTTAGATCCACTGACACAAACCAGTCACCTTTGTGTAGAAGGGGTAACATCATGTTAGTGTACTCATTCTGAAGTTCTTAGACGTGATAAAAAAATTGACTTCCCTGAGGTCCAGGATCAGTCAGAGTCCTCCATCCTTTTCGGCACTGTGAAGTATCTGGAGTAGAAGCTGTCCTGTAACTGATGAGATGGGACATGATTGCTCCCTTTGCTAGGAGGGAATCAACTTCTGACTCCAGCATAGGAGATGGAGAGGTGGTGTGGACAGTGCCCAAAGGTGGAAGGACATAAAACTTGATCCTATAGCACTTCTGGATGATGGTAAGGACTAGGAGTCAGATGCTATTGCCTTCCATATGGGGGAAAAAGGGAAAGATGAATTCCAAAGACAGGGTGATAGGAAAAGGGACCAAGTAGAGTGGGGGAGTCAAAGACAACAACTGTTGGCAGTGTCACCCTTTTTATGGTTAGAATGCACTATACTGATGTTTTGCCAGCGAAGCTGCCTGCTGTCTGAAAGGACAGTCCAGTTGGGTGCGGGACGAATAAGTTAGGTTGTCTGGACCACTTACTGTATGTCATCTGCAAGGAAGAGGAGGCTGGTTGAGACCCATCTTCCTCACACTAGTTTTGGCTTTCTGAACAGAGTCCATCACTTCATCCATCTTGGCATTAAAAAGGCCATTTCTATCAAATAGAAGGTCCTCTATGCTAGAGCGAGCCTCCTGTTACAGTCCGGCTGACCTAAGCCAGGCATGACGCCATAGCTCAACTGCTCCTACCATGGCTTTTGTGTCACAATCCAGCTGTATTGATTTGTTGGCAGAAGAGGTGGGTTGCCTCAGACAGGAAAACTCTAGCTGATCATCAAGTAGGTAGTCACAGAGGGCACTAATCTTCTCCTATAGAAATAGCTGGTATTGAGACATGGCAGCTTGATAGTTGGAAACACGGAGGCCAAGGGCAGCTGAGGAGTAGGTCCAATGTGACCCCATAAGATCTAGTCTCTGCCTCTCCTTGTCCACCGAAGAATGAACTTTGTGCGACTTCCCTGAGAGGATTTGACCACTATTGAATTCAGACGAGGATGGGGGGGAAAGGCCACGTACATGTTCTCCAACCTCTTTGAGGTTGGGGTCATGGAAGATGGTGTCTTCCGTGATTGTTGCACTGTCTTCTCTGGGAGAAGAGAAATTGCTATCGGTATCGATGCCTTTGTGTAGATGGCATCGAACACTGGATCCTTAACTCTCTGAGCTGGCTGCTTCAAGGCCCAAAGACATAGCCCACATGCAGAACCTGGTCCAGGAAGTGACCTAAGTCCTCTGAAGGCGATGCCAGATCTTGCGTGCCCACTACCATATCAGGTGATGAAACTGATGGTGCCACCAAGGAGCAGGAAGCAAGGTCTGAGGGGTAGTCTTCCGCAGCCGAAATAGGCAACACCTCTGGTCAACGACTCAAAGATGACACTCCTGAAGAAGATGGATGAGGATCAGCTGTCTGACCATGGGAGGGCAGTGACAGACCATGTAACAAAGCAGTTTGTGCCATTACAGTTGGGGGCCGCATGAGCTGGGTCAGTATGGAGGAGGAGGAGGAGGAGGAGGAGGAGGAGGAGGAGGCCAGAAGGCATCCTCAGCCGGCGGTTGTGAAAGAGAAGCTGGTGGTACCAGATGTCAGTACTAGGGGGAAACTGTGCCACGATATCAATGGTCATAATGATAGTCCTGGTCTTGGCCAGATTGCCAGTCATCCCAATAATATGCCTGTCTCAGCAGCAAAGAGCACTCAGAATGTCTGCCCCAATCCGACATGGGCAACTGGGATCGAGCCCGATGGCCATAGGACCAATAATCTTCTCCTTCCTGTTTTGTGTAGCTGGGAATAGCTGGGAAGCTATCGATGCCAGTGAGCCAGACTTGTGGAGATGAGTACACGCTAGAGACAGAGCTTGTAAAGCCGCCCTTGGGCCCCGAGATGGAGAAGGATCCCTTATCTCACCTTCCAATTCAGAGGTGATCAGAATTGGCTCATGCATCAGCACTGAAGACGCAGCCATCGGAATTGGTGAGTTCAGAAGAGGCAGAGGAGCCAGGATTGGCACCGAGCAGACCGGAGAGCCCTGCTTTTTTTTACTCCTTCTTTTGCTTTTGAACATTGGAGGACTTTGGAGTCCTAGCCTTTTTGGACAGTTTTTTCCACCACAGACAATGTCAGAGACCATCCAGAAGTAGGAGGGTCAGTACGGCCCATGGTTAGAGCTGGAGGACGGGACACCACCGGTCCTGACACCCTCAGATTGGAAGAAGCTGCCGGTGTAGGCAAAGTGGGGCTATCATGAGCCATACGCGGTCTAGGAGCAATGCCTTCTTCCACAAAACAGCTTTCAGGTGCTCTGATCTATTGAGCTTGTTTCATAAACACCTGGCAATGGGCACAGGTAAGGCTGGTGATCCCTATGTCAGTGGGGCTCCTTCTCCATTCCATCTTTTTGTTAGCTTTATAGGAGCTATCCATGGTGCTGAACTTCATCCCTAAAATAGATTCACCACCACAGAGTGCCATGGATAGCTCCTATAAAGCTCTAACAAAAAGATGCAATGGATAAGGGGCCCCACTGACACAGGAGTCACTGGCCTCCCCTGTCAATGTGCCCCTCTCCCAAGCAGAACAAACAAAGGGAGTGCCCACCTGTGGGGGAGGGAGCTTACTCCCACACCTCACACACTTGCAAAAGGGTGCCTTCAAGCAGGGTTGCAATGATTTAAATCAGAATGATTTAAATCGATGATTTAAAAATCAATGTTTTCGATTCTTTGCAAAAAATCATGATTTTTTGCAACCCTGTCGTGTAGGTAGCCTAGTTCTGATTAATGTTTTCTGTATAATTTGGTGTTCTTAACTATTAAGTGTAGGCTATTTGTACATGTGGTTGCCTGAAACTTTGAAATTAATTTTACTAAAAAAAAAATGGGGGAAAATTGATTAAATCAAAAAAATCATTGATTTAAATAAAAAAAATTGACTTTTTGCAAAAAAAAATATAAATCATGATTTTTGGCAACCCTGCCTTCAAGGCTATACACCCTGAAGGAACAGTGCAATCACACAGATCTCAAGGGGGGGGAGTAACAAGCAAATAAAACAGAGACACAGAACAACAGAGGGAAGAGAAAGATCAAATAAAACCTCAGCAAGAACAAGTAGCAGTCCAAGTGGACAACAGAACCTCCTACGAGGCAACCACAATGGCGGTCAAAGAGGAATTGAGGGAAAAGGCAGGAACCCACTAGCCCAGTGTTCTCCAACCTTGGGTCCCCAGATGTTTTTGGCCTACAACTCCCAGCATGCCCTTATCAGCAGGCTGGGGCATGCTGGGAGTTGTAGGCCCAAAACATCTGGGGACCCAAGGTTGGAGAACACTGTGCTAGGGACATGCATACTGGGACAGCAGGTGGGTGGGGGTTCCCACCAAAATTCCTCAGCTATAGAAGCTTTCCGAAATGAGGCTCCATGCAGGTAGTACCCATGTGTGTGCTGCACAGAGACCACAAAGAACAACCCAGTTGGGGCAAAACAGTTAGAATTCTTATCCTGTACTATGTGCTCAGTGTTCATTAAGTATACTAGGTTTTGTTTCCATAATCTTTTGTTAAATGCAGAACTCCTACTAACTTCTACTGTGCTCACATTTATTAACACAGGTGAGAGTCTATACTTCACTCACAAGCATTGCTTAGGAAACAACAGGTACCAGTCACCAGTATTTAAAAGTTTGATGCTGCTTTCTGGGATTGTTTAATTTTTCCAAACTTACTCAAACATCCATTCTTAAATCATCTTATTTGTCAATAGGATAAATAAAACACATTAAGAAATACGTGTTTTCACCCAGGGAAAATGAACTGGTTCACTTAGGAACCAAAAAACACTTCTTTATTTTTCAGGCAAGGAGGGGTGTTAATAAAACTGGCTGGAAAAAGCAGATAGTGTGGTCCTGACTATTATCTTCTTCTGCAATGTAACTCTGTGAAAATAATGACATTTTCACACACACCCTACATCACTTTTGTTTTACACACAAATGTTCTTTCACTACTTCGCCATGTTCTATGATGTTGCTCCAGTTGTAAACCAAGACTACACAATGCTTCTTGTGGGCTGAGGCATCTGATGTTTTGGAACAACCCCCTTCATGGATTTCATAGAGTTGGAAGGAGCCTACAAGGCTATCGAGTCTACAATGGGCATTGTAGGTTGTGGACTGTGAGAGCAGATTTAAAGCAAGAAGAGTTACGGTAGTTTGCTCCCTTATCTTGTGTTGCTTTGGTAATCCTATATACTAATAATGAACTCGCTCTCAGAGCATGAATCCTTATGTAGCCAGAACAGCAGCATCACACACAAGAGTGAAGTATCAGCAGGCTTAGGGAAACCCCGAAGTTTATATACTCACAAAACAACCCCCCCCCCGGGAAAAAACAGCCTAAAGAGGACTGAGCATGATCAGTGGCCACAGAATGCGGTGGTTGGAGGTGAGAAATGGAAAACTGGGAGGTGGGAGAGAGGGGGGGAAAGGAAGGGAGCATCCAGGACAGGAGCACTCTACACTGCAACATTTTGTTGCAAGTCCTATTTGTCATTCATATTAGGAACCACTTACCAGAGCAACTTTCCCCAGTCTGGTGCCCTCCAAATGTTTTGGAACAACCCCCTTCATGGATTCCATAGATCACAGAGTTGGAAGGAGCCTACAAGACTATCGAGTCCAACCCCCTGCTCAATGCAGGAAACTAGAGGAGAGGGTCTCCCATCCAAGCAATAACCAGGCTTGACCCTGCTTAGCTTTCCACGCTCAGACCAGGAATGCTGAGAGTTCTAGTCCAAAACATCTGGAGCGTGCCAGGCTGGGGAAGGCTGTACCAGGAAAACATGAAGAGAAGAAACCTGGCTGCAGGCTTCTTGCTAAACCTCTTTACTATGTACATGCTTGCCAACAAGGCTTTGGCATTCAGCACCCCACCCCACTACTTTACTTTTTGATCCATACTCCAACCACAAAACAAATCCCTTCTAAGGCCTTGGTCTCATTTTCTCATATCTTCTGTCTTCTGCCTCTCACATAACCCCCCCCCCCTTGTAGAATACAATCTTTATAAACCCAGGAATCTAGTTTTGCAAGATAAGATTGCTTCCACGTTAACAATTTAGTATGGAATGACATCCATCAATCATTCTATCTTTACATGGAATCCTGATAACATTGCCAATATGTTGCATCCCAATGTTTTCCATATTATCCTCCCATCTTTTTTCAGACAACATTTGTTGTAATTTTTGCCTTAAAACACAATTGCATTACTAGCCTGCCCAATGCAGACTGGCAGTACCGGGGCTTTTCAGAGCTACCAGCCCTTAATCCGTAGCTTCTTCCTTGCCTTTAAAATAAAAAAAAGCTAATTACTTCTTGTCTGTTAATTCACCTGTGGTTGTAGCATTCCAGAACTGACCTCAGTCAGTTAGTTTCTGTCTGGGGGTGAGGGCTTTAATTACTAGTTTCCTCTTTGCAGACACAGTTGCTCATTTAATTTTTTCTTAGCTCAATTTTAAAATAGTGATATTAAAAAATAAAATAAAAATAGAATAAATGGGCAATTGTTCTGGCTGCAAGAGGAAACCAGTAATTACTTCCCCCTTCCCCTCCCCCAGGCAGAGGGGACTAATAAAGAGCAATTTAAGAATGTTTGAACCACGGGTGAATGAACAGGAAGTGAATACTCAGCCATTTTCTAAAAAAGGAAAAGGAGGAGGCTATTATTAAGGAATAACTTGGCTATAGTTATCCATGCTCTGGTAACCTCTCAGACTACTGCAGAATGTTTTATTTATTTATTTTATTTATTTATTTATACATACCACACTTTTTTCCTTCAAGGAACCCAAGGCGGCTTACATAATTCTCCTCCCCTCCATTTTATCCTCCCAACAAACCTGTGAGGTAGGTTAGGCTGAGAGTCAGTGACTGGCCCAAAGTCACCCAGTGGGTTTCATGGCCGAGCGGGGACTAGAACCCGGATCTCCTGAGTCCCAATCCAACACTCTCACCACTACGCCACAGTTTGGTAACTAGCTAGTACAGAATGTGGCTGACAGACTTTTAACTGGGAATACCTTGCTGGGAACAAAAAATATGAAAAAACAAAAACAAAATCAAGAACAAATCCTGTCAGACTAATCTGATCTCATTTTTTGATCGGGTAACCTCCCTTGTGGACTGTGGGAATGCTGTGGACATTATATATCTGGACTTCAGCAAAGCTTTCGACAAAGTGCCTCATGATATCCTGATTAGTAAGCTAGCTAAGAGTGGGCTAGATGGAACAACTATCAGGTGGATCCACAACTGGCTACAGAATCGGACTCAAAGAGTGCTTATCAATGGTTCCTTCTCAAACTGGGGAGAGGTAACGAGCGGGGTACCACAGGGCTCGGTCCTGGGCCCGGTGCTCTTCAACATTTTTATTAATGACTTGGATCAGGAGGTACAGGGAATGCTTATCAAATTTGCAGATGACACAAAGTTGGGTGGAACAGCTAATACTCTGGAAGACAGAAACAAAATTTAAAGTGACCTCGATAGGCTGGAGCGCTGGGCCGAAAACAACAGAATGAAATTTAATAGGGATAAATGCCAAGTGCTGCACCTAGGGAGAGGAAACCAAATGCAGAGTTACAGAATGGGGGACACTTGGCTCAACAATACTACAAGTGAGAAGGATCTTGGAATTGTGGTAGATCACAAACTGAATATGAGCCAGCAATGCGATGTGGCTGCAAAGAAGGCAAATGCAATTTTGGGCTGTATTAATAGAAGTATAGCTTCCAAATCGCGGGAAGTGATAATTCCCCTTTACTCGGCACTGGTTAGGCCTCATCTTGAGTACTGCGTCCAGTTCTGGGCACCTCACTTTAAGAAGGACATAGACAAACTGGAGAGGGTTCAGAGGAGGGCAACAAGGATGATAACGGGACTGGAAACAAGGCCCTATGAGGAGAGACTGAAAGAACTGGGCATGTTTAGCCTTCAGAAGAGGAGACTGAGGGGAGATATGATCGCACTCTTCCAGTATTTGAAGGGATGTCACACAGAGGAGGGCAAAGATCTCTTCTCGGTCATCCCAGTTTGCAGGACACGGAATAATGGGCTCAAGTTACAGGAACCTAGATTCCACCTAAACATCAGGAAAAATTTCCTGACTGTCAGAGCAATAAGACAATGGAATCAACTACCTAGGGAGGTTGTGGGCTCTCCCACTCTGGAGGCATTCAAGGTGCAGCTGGACAGACATCTGTCAGAGATGCTTTGACCTAGATTCCTGCATTGAGCAGGGGGTTGGACTCGATGGCCTTGTAGGCCCCTTCCAACTCTACTTTTCTATGATTCTATGATTCTATGAAAACCTATCTGGCTTCCATGCTGTTTGAGCTCAATTTAAGGCACTGGTTCAGACCTTAAAGGCCCTAAATGACTTCAGTCCAAGGTATTTAAAGGAACACCATATTGTGACAAACACAATCTTTCCCCCATCCCTGCTAGCACATCTCTGAACACAGGACATGCCCAGACATCTGTAGGTACCAAACTTTGCATTATTTCCCATCTGAGACTTCACTCTTCCCACTACCCATGACGCAGACTTGATCAGGTCATCTCGGGCTACTGATTGGTCAGTCTGAATTTTCAGTCCCTGTCTGGGAGGGGCCCACACTTCATGGAAATACTGCTGTATGTGAAATCTGCCTTTGTCTTTGAACAACTTGGCAAAGAGTCAAGACTGGACTCTGCTTTGCTGCAGAGCCCCAGGTGTCCCAGCCCATGCAAGCTGCTTCGGTGATGTTCCCTTAGAGCTCGGCTCCTGATAAACAAGTTTTAGTTACCTAATTCGATGTGTCATTTTATTGTAAAAGCAATTGACCATTTCTGAACTTCTCTCTGCTTGGAACTTGAAGAAATATACTCTACTGGAAACTGGAGTTCATTTTTGGACCTTTTCCCTAAGTTGGTCTCAGTCATGTGCTGGACTGCTTGACATACACATTAACTTGATTTTCACAGAGATCAAAGGAAGTTCTGGGAAAGGGGTTTACCCTTCTCCACAGGTGTATCTGGACTTAGCCTTAATGATCACGGGTGGTGGTAGAAAGCACCCCTAATTAGACAGGGCTGCCCAACCTCGTAGGATTGAAAGTGCTTATTTCTGTTTGTCACACAGAACCTGCCCAGATGTTAAGATGATCTCCCAATGCTCTTCTTTAATCCCACTGCCACTGGAGGTGAGATGAGTGGTGACCAGGGAGAGGGCATTTTTGGTTGTGACACCTTGATTGTAGAACTCCCTCTGCAGAGAGGCCCATCTGGCATTTACCTTTGGGCACCAGTCAAAATCCTTTTGTTCCTCCAGGCCTTTCAAGGATTTTCATAGATCATAGAGTTGGAAGGAGCCTACAAGGCTATCAAGTCCAACCCGCTGCTCAATGCAGGAAACTAGAGGAGGGGTCTCCCATCCAAGTAATAACCAGGCTTGACCCTGCTTAGCTTTCCACGCTCAGACAAGCTGAGCCAGCGTAAGCCACCGGCCTGTATTTTAGATCTCATTAAGCTGTTTTAATTACTGTGCTGTTCGTTTTTATGCTGATTATTTTTTATGTTTTTATTGAAATTTGGAGGTAAGAAATTTGGGGTCTTTTTTGATGAAAGGCCATATACAACTCCAATAAATAAATAATGTCAACAACCATGTAGATAGGGATGATCCAGTAGACCAGAGGTAAGCAACCTGGCACCTCCAGATATTTCGGACTACAAATCTCACCAGCCATAGCCAGCATAGGCAATCAATTCAGGGACTGTGAGAATAGGAGCCCAAAATTTCTGGAGGGCACAAAGTTGCCTAACCTTGTGCTAGACATTGTCAAAAGCCTTTTAAAAGTCCAAGTAGACAATGTCCCTCACCAAGGACTCCTGAGCAAACTTAGAAGTCATGAGATAAGAGGAGAGGTCCACTTATGGTTTGGTAACTGGTTAAAAAACAGGAAGTAAAGACTAGGAATAAATGGAAACTTCTCACAATGGAAGGATGTAAACAGTGGGGGCCTCTAAGGATTTGTATTGGGACCACTGCTTTTCAACTTGTTCATGAATGATCTAGATGTATGCCTCTGAATGCCAGTTACTATGGGACACGAACGGAAGGATGCTACCTCTCTAATGTCCTGCTTGTGGGCTTTCCATAGACATCTGTTGGTCACTCTAGGAACAGAATGGGCCTTTGGTCTGAACCAGCAGGGCTCTTCTTACGCTCATCCTCCTCCTATACACTACCTTTCCATTTGCATGCTAGGAGAGATCAGACCCACTTCACTGCAATTCAGAGACCCAATTCCCTTACCTCCAAAGGAGAAAGCACTGAAATTCAGTACAGAGTCTCCAGGAAATCAATACATTTTAGAAGCAGTTCATAGCTAGTGTCAGCAGACATAAAGCCAACTATGTTTTGGGTGTACGGAGGAATGGGCCCGATGTCATGGGCAGTATTCACAATAATGTAAAATTATTGCAACAAAAGAGGGCAAAATCTATATTTTCCAAGGAACTGTAGAATGGAAGTACAGTATACTGTTTTCCAATTCACCCCAAACAGAGGTTTCCAAAAGCATACTGGCCAATTACTTCAATATCATTGCAGTCTGAAGCTGCAATCCTAACCAGTTACAAGGGAGAAACCCCCATTGAGTTCAATGGGGCTTACATCTGAGTATACATGATTAAGGTCACACTGTAAATGAAGGAGTAGTTTTTCCAGCTATAGAAAGCTGTTGCCATAAGATTTTTAATGGCTTGAACACAATGCAAAAGTGTGCAAAAAACCCCACAACCAATCAGAAATAGGATAAGCATGATATTTATCATGGTAAAAACCTGGTTTACACCATCGTTGGATATTAGTTTTTACATTCAGGAAAAACTAATTACTTCAGGCTTTTAATTTCCCCTAAAAGGAAAGATTGGATAAGTTAGAAGAAATTTTATTTTCCCCTTTAGCCCATTTATATGCAACCATTAACAAACATAGGCAAGTATGGGCAAGTAAAATATTTTACGGGCTAGTCACTTGGGGCAGGGCTGTAGCTCAGAGGCAGAGCAGCTGCTTTGCATGCAGAAGGTCCCAGCTTCAATCCCCAACTTCTCCAGGTAGGGCTAGGAAATAATCCTGCCTGAAATCCTGGAGAGCTGCTGCCAGTCAGTGTTGACAATACTGGACTAGATAGACTAACGGTCTGACTCAGTATGAGACAGCTTCCTACATTCCTTTTGTGGATGTATTTTCAAGGCTGTAGTTTAAGGCATTTAGTTGTAGTTTAAGGTGTGTGTGTCTTAATTTATAATTAGAGCTATTAGAGCCACAAAAGACTGCAGTGGATAGCAGAGTTAAATTTTAGTTTCATTTTCAAATTGTGATTTAGAAATGTTTATGGTAGTTAAATAGGGTAATACCACTACAAAAAAAAAACACTGATCTAGAGCACAGGTGGGCAACTTGTGGCCCTCCAAATGTTTTGACCTACAACTCCCATCATCCCTCACCACTGACTATGCTGGCTAGAGCTGATGGGAATTTTAGGCAAAAATATCTGGAAGGTCACAGGTTGTCCACCCATGGCCTACAGCAAGGGTGGGAAGCAGACGGCCCTCGTAATATTGTTGGACTGCAACTCCCATCAGCCCTAGTTAGACATCCAATGGTGAGGGACGCTGGGAGCTATAGGCCACAACATCTGGAGGGCATCAGGTTGGGGGGGGGGGGAAGGCTGGCTTAAAACAAGCACAAAATACTAGCACTCCATCACACAATGCAAGATTTACCTGTGTGGAACCCAATGTATTGGGATGTGATACCAGTCAAAAGCCAAACTGAATGTGAAGGTTGACACAATGGTCACATTCACACACAATGCTATGCCACAATTCTTCAGAATTCTGGCTTATTGTTGCAGGCTGGCAGCGGATACACCCGGCTCCATCCCTGATATAGAGGCCAACCAAGCTTAGATCTGGGAGAACAAGGTCAAAGTCCCACCCCAATAAAGACTCCCTCTGGAAGTTTGGGGCAACTCAGTTTGATTTCCGATCTGTCGAATGAGAACAGCAGCATATTACAATGATTGTAAATACTTTACATTTTTAATGTGCGATATCAATACAGTCATGCCTTGGATTGAGAGCATAATTCGTTCCGGAAACATGCTTGTAATCCAAAACACTCTTATATCAAAACAAAATTCCCCCCAAAAAAATTGTACAGAGATTTTTAATTTAAGCTGTACTACAGTACTTGTATTGCAAGACGTCGCTTGTATATCAAGTCAAAAAAATTTAAATAAATATTTAAAAATTTGCTTGTCTTGCAAAACCCTCTCAAACCAAGTTACTTGCAATCCAAGGTATTACTGTAATGTAATCAGTATCAGTAACAATACTTTCAAAGGCTCAGACAGATTTTTGGTTTCTCATTTTTAGTAATTTTAAAGAAGCAATAAAAGATATTCCAGTTTTAGATAAAAGCTAACAGCAAATCACACCATCCCCTTGCTACCACCCAGGATGGCCCTCTCGAGAACACAATGCACGTGTGTGAGGACATGGAACCACCCATCTGCTCACAAGAGACTCTATTCCGCACAGCAAAGAGAAAAGCATTCCTCTATGCACCATTCTTGCCCAATAGAAAAGTTAATGTTTGACTACTGAGAAGAACCAAGTCTCTTGTGCAGGAAGTAACCTGGTAACTGCCTACCCTTATGGATAGTGGTGTTGTAGAAAACTTGCACTAGGTCACTGAATGATGGCATACCAGTATACATCACAGAGATCAAGCAGTGACCCTGATCTCACAAATGTTTCCCCTCCTCCCTTCCTGCATTATGTCTCGCACTGACAAAGCAATTCCACCTATCCAAGACAAGATGCATTTCATTCCTTTACAAATAATGCCTCCCTGTGCCAACTTAATTTAGGTGTTAGATTCCCCTAAAAAAGAGTTATTGCCTCAATCACTACACCCTCACCAAATCATAACACACTCAGTGGTCTGAGGTTATCCTAGTGCTCCAAGAGGAAAGAAAAAAATCTGTTCCACTAAGAGAAGAAAAATTGTTCCAGGAGATGGATTTCAAGGAACAGTCAGCTTGACCTCCAGAAATTCAGTAGGTGAAGTAATGGGGAGAAGTCATCAATTTCATGCCAGGTTGATATTAAGACACAGAAACCAGAAAGGGGGGGGGGGGGGAGGACTGACCGTTGTAACTACCAACGAGGAGGAAAGAGCCATTCTGCACCTGCTCAGAGGCACCCTATTGCTACTTCACACATGCTCAGGCTGAAACCTGGCACTGACAGATTGGGAGTCCATACACTCCAGTTCAAACTGAGCAGTGCTTCCCAACCCAAATCCAGTGCCACAGATGCAACTCCACTGCTCCCCAAGCAAGGCAGTATAATATCCTCATTGGGTTCCCTCAAAATCTAGACACCTTCTCCAACCTTGGGTCCCCGGATGTTTTTGGCCTACAACTCCCAGCATACTCCAGCCAGAAGGGAGCAAGCTGTGATGGAGAACGCTCCCAGTTGTGAATCTTGCCTCTGCCAAACTCACTAGATGGCCTTAAATAAGCCACTGTTTTCTCAGCTTCAGCCCACTCTCATGCAATATGGGGATGACAATACTAGTCTACTTTGTAGGGCTGTTGTGAGGATAGCTAAGATAATGTCTACAAAGCACTTTTAGGGGTGGGGTAGTGCTGTTACTGTTTTTTCTTTCCACTGTAGTATAACTTACCAGGAAGTCCCTTTGTCAAATCGTACCTCTGCTATGACTCCAGTAAGCGGTATAAGCAGTCCCCGTGTGTTGAGATTGCTCAACCTCTCATATGCAATATGGGGGCCGGGGAGGGGGGGGGGTGTAACTAACAACTAACATGCTGGGAGGTACTGTCCTACCTTGCGGGGCTGTTGTAAGGATTACTGAGCTACAGCACACGGGGCGCGCGGAAGCCAGGAAATGCCCCATGTAAGTTCTAACCATTATTATCACCAGCACCAGCACCAGCACCACCACCAACAACAACAACACTAGATCGTCTCCGCTCAGTCATTCCGTCCGTCCGTCCGTCCGTCCAGCCAGCGGTACCTTGAGGACTCCGCCGTCGTTCTGGGGGGTAATATCCGCGCCTCCCTCTCCCTCCGGCGCCGCGCTCATCTCCTCGGCCTTTCCTTCCTCGGCGGTCATGATGATCGCCCTTCTTCGCTTCTCCCGGGCGAGGAGCCGGAGCTGGTAAGGCGGCCGATCCTGTCCCCACCGCCTCTACCCTGCAAGCGCGGCCGGTGCTACGAGACTGGCACTCAGCCCTGGACGGCGGCGACGGCGGCGGCGGCGACTCCTCCTCAGCCGAGGCGCTGCTGGGCCTGTTTCCTCTCCCCTAGAAAGGAAGGAGAGGTCCTTTCTCTGCCTGCCAACCGAGCTCGCTCCCGCCTCTGCAGCGCCACCACCGCCGACAGACGGACTGAAGGAGAGAGGCCGAGAAGTTTCTAGAAAAGAGGAGGAGGAGGAGGAGGAGGAGGCCAGGCTCGCCGGGCTGTTTCAAGTAGCGGCGGCGGCGCGGGACGGACCTCAGTGACTCCAACGGCGAAGACTAGCGCCGAATGGTGGGAGAGAGGGAGCGGACGGAGGCCCCAACGAGAAGACTGGCGAGGGCAGCCTCATGGATTACTTATTTACACAGTCGTGAGGCAGCAGCCTTTAAAATTAACTTGAATTAAGTCAAATATCTCCATTGTCAAATACTTAAAAAACCCATTTAAACTTGTCGCTTGGCGAGAAAGGCGTGAAACAGGGTGAATCGCCGATTAGCATTATTTCATATTTTCAAATGCAGTGAATGGGTTTCTTTTCTGTAAGCCCATATATTAGTACAGTACATTAATTGACTTGGGACTCGCCGGCTTTACCTGAAAACAACGTTGCACTTGACATACCGTACCATTTTCAGAATACACTTTACCTACGTTAGATCCTTCTCTCCATCTCCATGCGCTGCTGGTTTCTTTGGACAACACAAACCACATTCAATTTTAATAATATATTATTATTATTATTATTATTATTATTATTATTATTATTATTGCTTACCTGCCTCTCTACTTGGATCGAGGTGGGGAACAACAATAAATATAAAATACATAAAATGATTAAAACATTATTAAAACATTCTTAAGAAACTTTTTAAAATATCCTAAAATTCCTAAGGTTCCACTGGGTAGGCCTGCCGGAAGAGAGTTGTTGCTGTTGTCAGGAACACTGTCATCAAGAGGTAATTGTGAAAAAAACATCTGTAAGTTATGCCACATTTGTTTAACACTCATATTAGTCAAGTTTTTGAAACTATTTGGACTATTCTGGACTAATAAGAAAAAGAGACTGATTCTAAGTTTGTGGGGGGAAAGCTTGCAGAGCTTTGCAACATGGAGTTGGGGGGGGGGGGCAGAGGCTTTGAGGATTTAGTCCATGGGCCACAGGTCTGAAAAAGGGATTACCTGCTGGAGTGAATAAATGGGGAAGCCTTTTTTATATAGCTTATGACCTTAGTAAAAATATAACCCATGAAGGTCATGAGTTATGAGTAGCTTTCACTGAGGAAAAAAACACCTTAATTGTGTAAAACAACAACAACAATCTAAAATACTTAATACTTGTTTGGAGCTACAGGCCTGGTACCTTTTGCCGAATTTGGGCCAAATTGACTGGAAAACATCCATAATGTGTTGAAATAATTTTTGGGAGCATCACTGAAAAAATGCAGAACAGACAGTGCAAAACCTGTAAATCATGCCTGGAAAAAATCTTGGGTTTTTTATGTTTCATTTATGGATAAAATTGCTCACAGAGACCAAGATGTTGTCTGCCTTCTGCATATTATACACCAACATTTTCTGACAGTGACCAGTATCTCTATTGAAGTAATGTTCCTGGTGTAAAACAATCCCCCCCCCCCTTCATCTGTCAGCACAGTTCCTTCCAAATACGGTACACAGTTTTTTAAATGGGTGATGGCTCATCTTGAAGGATTCAACCAGGTACTATTTTTTTAATAGTGTATTCACTATTGGTAATGGACGTCATGTTGATAATGAGTAGCTTTTACTTGAAAAACACCTTTATTGAGTTAAAGCCAGAAATACATAATATTCAAATGTGTGCAGAAGGTGACAAAACAAGTTGACAAATGTAGCATATTCTAGGTGAAATAAAAGTCAGAGAGATGAAAATGAAATAACTTAATTCCATGAAAATACTTTTTATTATGCCAGTATGTTGATACAATACCTGCATTCACAAATCCACAAAAACAGCAAAGTTGAAGTACAGAGTTTTCTCGAACATTTGAACTAATCATAAAAGTCATTGTCATCACCTCCTTCATTAACACTCCAGATGGTAATGATGACCACCTCTTCTGGCCCATGGACGAATGGGTGCCTGAACCAGGAAGAGTACAGGACATTTTTAAAGGATCAATTTCACTAGGAAGGGAATTCAAAAGGGCACTTTTATGTCATGCAAAGAGGAACTTGTTCCATGCATTTTAATATGAAATTATTATTATTCCAGGAAACTTAGCACTATTCTAAGTATGTCCAAAATTCTGAAAGAATATCACATTAAATATTAAAAATGTATTAAATAAATAAATCACAAATTCTCATTGCATAAATCTCTGATAGCTTTATAGACTTGTAAATTAAGGATAGCTTATTTACTCTCATATCATCTGAGCCTGTACATTTAGCAGCTATAATGACTCCCACCCTTACTGAGATCAGTCTCTCTCGGCTTGCTTGCACTTGTTCTCTCTCCTGCAGCCAATTGGCTGCCCTGTTAACTTCTGCAAGTACGGAAAATGCTAGCAAACTAAGGAACTCTGGGATATTTAGTTCTTAAGAGACCACCCGTACTTCCAGATGAAAGGCTCCTAGTTCTACCAAATCATGGCTTTTCTGATGTCTCAAATATCTTTTTTACAGATCTTGCACTATTCTGTTTGATCAGAATTGTGCCAACATACTTTTTTTTAAAAGCAAACTGAAAAGAAAGCTCCAAAGTTAAATTATTTCACCACTAGGGTTGGAGGCATCATGTTCCGGGATGAAAATAGTAAAGGAAGCAATTAATTAAGTGGCTGATAACGTCAGTTCAGGAATCCAGAAGCAGATCATGCCAAATGAGTGCATACATGTTCATTTTTTAATTATGATGTTATAGTGCTATAACATGTTTTCTGGATCCATTCCCATCAGGGTTCAGGCTTGGTTTTGGTACTAAGATTGCCTTTGTCACCCTGTATGATGACCAGGGATGGGGACTCGGACTTGAGGACTCGACTCGTGAGTCGGACTGAGTCCCCCCTCTGACTCGAGTCAGACTCGAGTCCCAATATTTTTAATGGGACTCGAGACTCGACTCAGGACTTGAGACCAAGGACTCCGCCACCACCGCCTGCCACCGCTCACCTCACCTTGCTGCCATCGCTGCCTCACCTCGTCGCCGCCCGCCGCCGGCTCGTAGTTCTCTGCGGCGGAGCGGCCCGATCTCACTCTTCTGAGCGGCGCAGAGCGTTCTCCACGCTGCTCGAGTCACCGTTGCCGTCCCACCGCCGCCTGCACACTGCCGCCTCACGCCGCCGCTGCCTCACGCCGCCGCCGTACGCCACCTCACCGCCGCACGCACGCCGCCGCCGCTCTGTTTCTGGTTCCCCCCACCAAAAACAGAGCGCGGGGGTCCAGCGGCGGCGTGCGTGCGTGCGACGGTGAGGTGAGACAGCGGCAGCGTGAGGCGGCGGCGGAGGTGAGGTGAGTTGAGCAGCAGCAGCGTGAGGCGTGGTGAGGCATGAGGCGGCAGTGTGCGGGCAGCGGTGGGGCGGCGGCGGCGACTCGAGCAGCGCGGAGAACGCTCTGCGCCGCTCAGAAGAGTGTGATCGGGCCGCTCCGCCACCGCCGCGGAGAACTACGAGCCCAGGGAGGGGTCGTAATACATCCCTGGCCCGGTGGCAGGAGCAGGGACGAGGGAAGGACCCGCCAACGGTAAGTGGCGGCGGCGGCCCATGGAGGGAGTGGGAGGGTCTCCGCGGGAGGAAGGGCAGCTCTTCTTCCTCTCGTGGAGACCCTCCCGCTCCCTCCATGGGCCGCCGCTTTGGGAGGGACTCGGGACTCGAGACTCGAGTCACCATTTTGGACCTTGGACTCGAGACTCGATTCGAGACTCGGGTCCAAAGACTCGGGATTCGACTCGTGACTCGAGACCAAGGACTATTCAACATCCCTGATGATGACCTGTGTCAGGAGAGAGACTGGTGCTGTGTATCCCTGTTGAGTCTTCAGAAGCTTCAGTTGGTCCAGAATATAGCAATTGTAGTGCATGCGGGAACACGGCTGTGTGAGCATATTATACCCATTTTAGAGCATCTGCATTGATTACCAATAGGCTTCCAGGAACAATTCAAATTGTTGGTTATTATCTATGATGCTCTAAACAGCTTAGATCCAGAGTACCTAAAGGACTACCTCCTCCTATATCATCCTGCTGGCACCCTAAGATCTGATGGAGAGGTCCTTCTCTATGTCCCAACATGGGTGGATGTGTGAGAGGGGCACTTTTCTGTAACTCTCCCCACCCCAGTTGTGGAACTCTTTTGTGGAAGATAATTTGCCCCCTTCCCTTTTTATCTACTTCCAAGGTGAAGACAATTTTGTTCAGACAGGCTTTCCATTAATTTTGGTGAAGGCTGAGACACTTGCCATGCTGCTTCTGTTTGGGGGCTGTTAATTGTTAATTGTTTTATTGGGCATGTTCTCACATCATGCTAACCCACCCTGGCAATAAGCCAGGGTGGGTTGGTTGTTGGCCAAACACCCCACAGTGCTCCTGACAGGCGATCGGGCTCACTGTGGGTTGTTCACCCCATCCCTCCCCTTGGTTGTCCTGTACGTATCCCAGGGGACCCCATGGCAGAACCGACTTCTCTTCCCTCCTGCTACCACGATTGCAAGTTGATTTCAGCTTGCCACGGCTTTTTTCCCCCCTTTCCCCTGTTTTTCAGAGATCGCAGCTGGCATTCGCGAGCTCCGTTTTGACCGCGCCTTCAAAGTGCCTGAGTGGCACATTGGAGGGGCTGTCTGTGGCTGGCAAACATTTTTTTTTTATTTTACTTTTTTGCACATGTTTTATTTCCGCCCCCCCCATTTTTTAGCTGCAACTGTGCAGGAGTGCAGCAGTTCTACAAGTGCAGAAATTGGGAGCCTCAGTTGGGCAATGTCAGGGGGGTGAATACCTGCTGTCAGAATGCAGCAGATACCTACCCTACCCTTGATATTGACCCAAAGAGGCTCCAAATACAGTTTTCTTCCCTTTGCTTTCTCTTCACATTGTCAAAAGGCAAGCTGTCAAGGAAAAGCAAAGGCATGAGTGATCTTAGCTCACAAAAAGGGGGTGGTGCTATTTACATCCCCTTTGCAGCGAGATCATCACCTTCCTCCCCCCCCCCCCCCCGACAGTCCTCAGGGTGATGCACATTTTGCGCTTTCCCCCAAGACTCTAGCTGCTTGGGAAAGTGCAAAAGTGCATCGCACCCCCTTTTCTGGGTTCCCCTTTCAAATGGGGTTTTGACAGGGCAATGGGTGGTTTCTGACTGGGACATATGGCTGTATATGCCCCAGTCCAAACCCCCCCATTGCCCCTGCGGGAATTGGTCAAAAAACTGCGGCAACCCTGATTCTGGTTACACGATGGGTTGTCATATTGTGCAAACCCAATCATTGTGTTTTGAATGTTTTTAGCTGCTTTAAGCACTACTTTGGTAGGTGGAAAGACTGGATATAAATTGAAATAAATAAATAAATCCCCTTTCCCTTTGTGTTTGTCTGTTCATTCTTACTTGTGTGCCTTTCCCCACTTTCAGTCCTCTGCTATTCCCAGCTGTTGATATCGCTGCCTGCCCACCACTGTCACCCAGTTGCACACCAAGTTCTAGCTGATTGGTGGGGTGGATTGCAAGCATGTGGTGACTGAATGTGTTGACCCACCCTGAAGGCGCGCAAGCCTCCTGGAAAAGCAGAGCGCTTCACTTGTGTGAGATGGAAGATTTAAAATCCTATTCTCGTGTGCAAACGCCCATAAATCTACACACAGAAGTTCAGACTTGTCTCTCCCACTCCATGCAGCATTCCAAGCGTATCGGATGTCAGTCTCCTCCTTGCAGATCCCAGTAATAAGGAAATAACTCTGTAGACTCCACAGGTTATTGTTCTACCTGTTTATTTCTATAGCAAGTATATCCTACAGAGCATACATCTCCTAATTTACAGTCCATGTGCAGAGAGCAATGCATAGCAAGCATTAATCCAGTGAAGCAAGTTGTGCTTCACCTCAGCTAAGACGTTACATGATTGCATTAAGTCCAGCAAGCACTAGTCAGAAGACCAGAGAGAGAGAAGAAAGCAATTCCACCTCTCTCCAAAATGGCCACAGAACAGAAAGCTAACAAATCAGTACGTCACCAGAAAATACAAACCATGTGACCAGCTCGTATTTCTTTCACACCTACTTTTCCCATGAGAAACAGGCAGGAAGTAGAAGACTAAACATAACTTGTTTACCAGCCATTCTGTACCTTACATATGTCAACAATGTGCCACAGCTGGTGTTTGTGCTACATGTCACAACAGTGACAATGTGCCACATCATTTACAGGTGATGTGGCTCACATCCACCAGCAGCCCCATCAGGAGTGTGGAAAGCTAAGCAGGGTCAGGCCTGGTTATTACTTGAATGGGAGATCCCTCCTCTAGTTTCCTGCATTGAGCAAGGGGTTGGACTCGATGGCCTTGTAGGCCCCTTCCAACTCTATGATCTATGAAATCTATGAAAATCTATGAGTTCTCACTGTGTGGGTGAGGACTCTGTTGGTCACCATGGGGACCAGTCAGATCCCGCTTCCAGATGACACCCCTCCCCACAGGCCAAAGACCAGGGAGTGGAACAGCAGTCTCCCAATAACACCTTCTGGTTTGACATTCCAGGAAGTAATATAACAATTGATAAACAATGCCTGATACACCCATCCTTGCCAGGTGGCCCAGAACAGTACCATGGGGAATGGTATTGAAAACCATTGAGAGGTCCAGGAGGATCAGCAGGGCCATATGACCTTTGTCCCTCTCCCAGCACAAGTCATCCAGCTGGGTGACCAAGGCAGTTTCACTTCCAAAACTGTGGTGGAAACCTGAGTGGAAAGGATGCAAATAATCAAGTTCATCCGGGAAACCTTGGAGCAGAGACACAATTAATGGATTACCTTTGCCAGGAGAGAGACAGGGGTGTGTGATTCTCCTGGATCTCTCTGTGACTTTTGATACCATCACCCATGGTATCTTGTTGGACTCACTCTGTGGGTTGTGCATTTGGGGCATGCTGAAATGGTAGTTCCATGCCTACCTGCAGAATCATTTCCAGAAAGTAGCATTTGTGGATTTCTGCTTGACCCCATGGCGATTGAGCTATGGTGTCCCACTGAGTTCCATTCTGTGCCCCATGCCATGCTCTTTAATATCTATATCAGGGGTGGGCAACTTCCAGAGGTCCAGGGGGCATTTCCTCCGCCCCCCAGCATGGGCCACAGTCTCTGGGGCACCCAGGAAAATAATGCCAAAATCACTGGTTTGCTGCCAAAATTTGTCAGTAGGATGCTACAAATTTAGCATTTTTTGCAAGCTAAATTTAACCCCTTTGGCCAGATTTAGCTTGCAAAAATGCTAAATTTGGGTGCTACGGATACCATTTCCCCCCCAGAAACTTTTGTTTTTTTAGAATTGGGTGACAATGGGGGATGGGGGGGCAGAGGCTGCAACAGGAGGTGGAGGAGGCCACATGTTGCCCACCCCTGATATATGAAGCCTCTGGGAGAGGTACGGTAATCAGAGGCTTGGGGGCAAAGTGTCAGCAGTACACTGATGACACTCAGATATACTTCTCCTTGCCATCTGAGTAAGGTGAGGCCATGCAGGTGCTGGATTGGTGCCTGGAGGCAGTAATGGGTTGAATGAGGGCCAATACATTTATACTGAATTCAACAAGACAGAGGTCCTATGGGTGGTTGGTTCTTGGGTCCAGTAGATAGCCTGTTCTGGATGGGGTTGCACTCCCCCTAAGAAATCGAGTGCATAGTCTGGGGCTACTCCTTGATCCAGCTTTTCTTTTTTTAAAAATGTAAAAATCAAATTCATAAAGCAGTAAACAAAACGTATATAAAGGCACAGGAAATTCATTGAGTGTTTGCTAACATAAATCAATTACTATATTCCAATTGATTGCTGAGACATGATTATGCAGACGCAGATAAAGTTATTATGCTGAAGTGTTCCAAAAGTATGACCTGGTTCACATGACACAATAAGCCACAGTGGGTTGTGAGCCATGTTTTTTCAGCATGGTTTGTTGCATTGTGTGAACCTGGCACCGTGGCACCAGCATAACTTGTTAACTACTGACAACCCAGTCTGAGAATCTGTGGCTTGCTGGGTTGTTTGCTCTCAGCACAGCTTGTTGTGTCATCTGAACCCAGCAAAATGACTTGTGAGTGGCTTGTCTAAGAGGGCTGCAGAGCCACTTGGCAAGACCAGTGAAAAACCCAACTGCCCCCTTGTGATTTTGCTAATGCTGCGCTGCCGCCCTCCTGTCAGTGCCCTCCACCCCACTGCTGATATATTGCTAAGAAATGACATTGGAGAAGTTCCTGAACATCTTTAAAAAAAAATTTCCTGGTCCTTCACAAGTGCACAGGTTTGCACATTCACCTGTCTGCTATTTACCGTACATGCTTCATTAGTACACTGTTGGTAAAGTAGACCAGTCACCAGCACACTGTTATCCCATTCCCTTTCCTACATCTTGAAATGACACTTACCTCCTTCACTTCGGCACTTCCCCTGACATCAACCTCCTTTTTTATTATTATTTTCACCTGCGGAACTTGCAAGTCTCAAGAGGTAAGCAACAAGCGCCAGGAGGGAGCAGTACAGTAATTGCATTCCTGCAGTACTTACACCCACCACAAAGGCTCTTTCAGCCACTACTTTCGGCTTCTTCCCACCACCCCACTTAGGTCTCTAGGTTTGGCCTGGTGCTTAGGTCCCAGAGACCTACCTGTGGGTCAAAACCCCAATTATCTTAGCTGTGAGCCCCTGAAGGGCTGTTGCCTGCGCTGTGGTGCTATGCACTGCCCCCCTGCCTCCTCCTTACCCTTTCAGTTTAAAAGTGAGCATACTGTGCTGCTCTGCCTTTTCCAGGGCAATTGGGTGCATGCAACTGACCTAAAAAGGAGGAGAGGAAGTGGAACAAGTTGGCAGCAATTGGGCAGGAAGTAAACAGAAGACAGGAGGCAGAGATAGAAAATCACAACATAACATGGCATGGTGGTAGTAGAAACAGTACACCCACCTACCTGCCCATATGCATTGCATTATGGGCCAGATTAGAAGGCCTTCTTCCACGTGGAAATTGACATGAATTTTACTGGCAAGAATGCTGAGATATGTAGCCACAATCCCATCCCTAGTGGGAATGGATGCTACACTGAGATCTGAGGCACCCATCTGAAGATGCTGGCAGAGTGAGAAGGGTTGCTGACACTGTGGCTACAAGTGAATAGACTGAGGAAAAGAACTGGAAATGCTCTTGTGGGGGTGGGAGGAGAAAGGACCATGTAAGAAAGAAACAGAGGGAAGAAAAAACCCTGTAAAAATGGGGGTGTTTGCCACTGTTGCTCCTCTGCCATTGGAGCTCTGGCAGAGGGGGCAAAAAGAGGTGTTTGGGGGTTGTGTCAGGGGCGGATTGGGGGAGGCTTTAGATCCACAGTCTAAGCAGCTTGAGCAGCTACAGCTGATCCAGGATTCTATCAAAACTCTCCAGAGATCCATTGATTCTATTGATATCTGTCTTTAACTGGTGGAGTCAAAAGTTAATATGTTGGAGGATCGGCTTACAGCTCATGAGACAGCAATGGCAGCTTCTCACAGTGTAATATCTACTTGTATTTCTCTTCTGGAAACTTTTTCTTGGAGAGCAAATTTGCATGTCCTTGGGCTTCAGGAACAGCCTACTCAGCTTTGTCTGCCAGAGTTTATGGATACGTTCCTGCATCAGTTATTGGTATTGCCATCAGATTTTTAGCTTGATATTGAATGAGCTTATCGTGGCTGTATGCATGGGTCCAGAGTGGGGCCTGTTGTAGATCAGCTTCTACGGGATTCAACTAAAGAATAACTGCTTCATACAGCTAGGCAAAGACGAGAGCCTTGTTGGGGTTCTGGCAATGATAAGATCCAGATTACACCAAGGAGGTTTCAGATCAGAGAAGGTAATTTACAAAGGCAAGATATGTTGGCAAGACATCTGGAACTGCGTTATCACATTCGTTATCCTGCAATCTTTTGTGTTGCCTACCAAGATCAGTTAAGGACATTTCAATCTTGAAGCAGCTGAGTCTTTTCTTAAAGGCAATTACACCATAGAATCTCCAGCTATGTGTTTAAGCACCAAAGAACTTTAATCTAGCCTTCTGCCAGTCAGACCTGGACTTGTTAATGTGTATGCTGTCTAAGCAGATAATGCTCTGGGCATTTGGCCATGTTTTACTTTGTTCCAGTCTCTCTCTGTCTCTCTCTCTCTCTCTCTTTTTCTCTGACTGGGTTCAGACAACATGATAACCCACATTCAAAGGCTGAGCATGGCTTGAGTGTGAGTTGTTGTTGAAATGTGGGTTGTTGTTGAAATTTGGGTTATCGTGTTGTCTGAACCCAGCCAAGATAACAAACCATGGTGAACAACCCACAGTTCACATCCCAACAACAAACCATGGGTTTTCTTCATGGGTTGTTCATTGTTAACAAGTCATGGCTTGTTAGCGCAGTTGGGTTCAGACTACGATAACCCATGGTTCAACAACAACTCACATTCAACCCATTCTCAACCCTTCAGTGTGGGTTATTGTGTTGTCTGAACCCAGTCACTCTCTCTTTACTATTCCCTTCGATATACTTCATATATATATATATATATATATATATATATATATATAATATTTTACATGCTCACACACAGATTAAAATACCTTCTAAAATACCCATTTATTTCCTGATTAGTATATATATTTCATAATTGCTGAGTAGGGATGGGCTGTCGGGGTTACCTTGCCCGCTTACTGGAAGCCATATTTTTATTTTTATTTTTTGCTTCTTTACACTATTTTTCATATATTTGGGGGGTCTTTTTTGGTGGGGGATGTTGGGATTATGAGGGACACTTGTTTTTCTTTTGTTTTTTCTTTTCAATTTAATGTTGCTATTTTTTTATTTTAGTTGTTTTGTAAGTTGTTGCATAATACATATTATTTTGATTTTTTTTTAAAAAATGGATTGGAATGTATTAATTCTATGATTTATACATATCATTTAAAAGTAGGTAACTTTTATAAAATGGCAAGATGTTTGTGTGTGGGGCGGTGAGAAACATGTTTACTTTGCTTATTTTTTTCTTTCGATGTCTAATATGATTTCATGGAATGTCAGGGGACTGCAAAATTTAGATAAGCATAAGAGGGTTCTCTCCAAGCTAAAAGTGCTCAACACCAATGAAGCATTTTTACAAGAAACCCGTTTGATGGCCGTGGATGAATATTTGCTAAGAGATTGGGTTGGGGAGGTCCATATAACAGTTATTTTGACACAGTTCAAAGGGGTTGCTATTTCAATTCATCATCATCATCATCATCATCATCATCATCATCATCATCATATTTATTTATATCCCACCTTATTCCCAGCACTGGGACTCAAGGCAGCTTTACAACATTAACAATTGTACAATTAAAACATATAAATAGAAATATGCAAAAGTTAAAAATATAATTAAATCAGCTATACAAAATATCAAAGTTAAAACAAGAACAATATAAACAGTGCGATCCATCACATTCTCACAAGTCTGGGCTATTCCCAAAGGCCTGCTGGAACAAAAATTTTTTGCCTGCCTCCAGAACCACACCAAGGAGGGTGCCATTCTAGCCTCATAAGCGACTCTTCACAAGAGACATAAGTGACTCTTCAGTTCAACAGGTGATTATTGATCCTGATGGTCACTTTTTGATTCTAGTTGGGAAACATATCGATAAGGTAATCGCCATGATTAATATTTATGGGTCTAATAATGATTCTCCAGTTATGTTTCATGAATGTTTTAGCAAATTGGTTGATGTTGCTTATGATTATTTGATTGTGGGTGGGAACGTTAATAAGCTTTTAGATCCATTGCTGTATAGGAGTACATCTGCTCCCAAGAGGCAAACTGCAGTAAGATTTAAAACACTTCAGGCCTATATGGTTGGACTTGGTCTGAATGATGCTTGGAGAATTTGGCATCCTGATGAGACAGACTACACCTTTATTTCACCTGTCCATCATAACTGCTTTCAATTTGATTATTTTTTGGTTTCTACATCTCTGCTACATCAAAGAAATGCTGGTAAGTTTGATATGCTGGTAGTTTCAGACCATGCCCCAGTTTGCTTGGAGTTGCAATTTTCAGATTTGCCGAGCTCCCCCCAACCCGTCTGTGGCGCTTTGTTTCTCTTTTTCATGATGATGTCTAAATCACAGATTTCTGCTGAGTTATTAGAATATTTCACAATTAATGAGGGTACAGCTGATTCTTGCACCATTGAGTGGGAGGCCAGTAAAGCTTTTATACAGGGCCGAATTATTTTATATGCTTCTTAATAAAAAAAAAAATCCCAGTAAGATTCTGGCATGTCCTCTTAAGCAGAAAAAACATCAAAATTTTATTTCAGCTGTCAAAAATGGGAGTGATACAATATACACCTCTCCCATAGATAAAATTCACAATGTTTAAAGTTTTATTCTGATTTGTATAGTATGGGAAGTGAAACATAGGAGCAGTGCATGGATGTGTTAGAATTTGATTTATGTTTGGAACCTCTGGTTTGTACTATTAGACAGAATAGTAGTATTCACGGCTTTGTGCATGGTAGTTTAGAATTCAAAATTATTCTTTATAGTGATAATCTTATTCTCTCGAAACTTCAGTCATCTGTTTTGGCTTTGATGCAGGTAATTAATACTTTTAGTAACTTGTCTGACTATTCAATTAACTGGTCAAAGTTTGAATTGATGCCAATTGGACATACTATATCTCGTAGTGTATTAGCTAACTGGCAATTTCAATGGTGCTCAGATGTTATTACTTATTTGGGAATACTTATTCCCAGAGACATATCTCAAATCAAATGAGCAAACTCAATTTGAATGAGCTAATTAATGAGATCTCATGGGATTTAGATAGATGGGCATCTTTAAAGTTGAGTTTGTGGGGAAAGGTTAATACACTCAAGATGAATACTTTACCCCGGATTGTTTATGTTATACATGGGATTCCTTTATCTATACCCAGCAAATATTTCCAAAACTGAATGCTTTGTTTAGTAAATTCTTTTGGGGTTCCTCTCTACCATGAACATCCTTGAAAGGGATGCAACTTTCAGTTAAAGAAGGTGGTTTTGGCTTTCTGGATCTTGCTTTATATCATCGGGCCTACTAAGCTTTCGTCTTTTCCACTTTGATCAGATTTTCTACCTTGGTCAATTTTAGAATCTTGTCTGGATCCTTTCTCTAAATGGATGGCATTAGGTTCTCGGCACATTAACACGGACAGGGTTCCTCCCATAGTTACAGCTGTTAGAGATGTGTGCCATATAATGTCATGTCAATTACATTTTGATCCATTTCCTCAAAATGCTAAATTGACTCAATGGGGAAACCCAGATTTAAAAATTGGTAAGAAAATATTTTTGTGACAGACTTGGACGTTTAAGTTGATCTTTACCTTGGATCAACTAGTGTGTGTTGATGATGAGTTTTTGTCATTCTTGGCTTTGCGTACCATATACAACTGGCCTGCTACAGCTGAATGGCAATACCGTATTTTTCTGTGTATAAGACGCCCCCATGTATAAGACGGCCCCCACTGGGCAGTTTCGCAACCGCGCAGTTCTCTCCTCAGCTTACTTCCGTGTATAAGACGACCCTCAATTTTTAGTCTAACAATTTTAGGAAAAAGTATAGTCTTATACATGGAAAAATACTGTTACTTGCAATTGCAACATTTGTTAGAACTTAAGTTTGGCTCTGCCACTTTTACAGCTTTAGGGTCTCTTTCACTATTGGAAATACATAACCCATGATCCATGTTTATAAATATTATTGGTGAATAAATATGATATACAGCATCTTAAGCAGGAATGGAATAGGGAACTGAACGGTCCCATTTTGCCTAATCAATGGATCGCTGTTTTAGCATCTGTATCTGAAGCGTCTATAGATCTCAAGTTACGTCTTATTATATAAACGTTGTACTGAAACACTCTTTAATATTTATTTTTTTCCAACTGATTATCCATTATTCCCAGAAGAAACGGCTCTGGTTTCAATTGTACATTAATCTTTAAAATCTTTTGTATTAATGAATGTATCTGTATCCAATTTTTTTTGGCTTTCTTACATTTCCACCACGTATGGTAAAATGTTCCTTCTTGTTGTTCAATTTCCAACCCCAACCCCCCGAAGTGCCATTATACATTTAAGCCAATTTCTCCAGGGACATATACCAACAATACAGCATCTTATAAAAATTATCTTTAAGACTAGAACATAATGTGTATTTCAAACCTTTTAGCCACATAGCTTCCCACTGCGCCATTAGTACAGTATATTATATCCAAAATTTTGGGCCCATTTTATCATACATCCCTTCATTTGTTCTTCCTCTGTCTCAAATTTCAACAAATGTTTATACATTTTAGCAATGACACGTTCATCATTAGCACATAATTCCCTTTCAAATTCAGACTTAGTTCAAAATCATAACACTTTTTGTCTACTTTAAACCTTTCTATAATTTCTAAATAAGAAAACTATTGACATGTATAACCTTCTTTTATCAAATCCTCTCTTGATTTTATCTTATATTCACCTTGTGAAAATTCTAAGGTATCACGATATGTAAACCAATTATACATACCTGTCATTTCTCTTCTATAGTGAGCTTCTTATTTATTTATTTATTTATTTATTATATTTTTTAATCGCCCATCTGGCCGGTCACCCGGCCACCCTTGTGCTGATAACCACAATGGTATATTTGGTGAAAGCCTAGGTTTATATTTATTCCATATTCTCAAAATGGCACGTCTAACATAATAGTTATTAAATTCTGCATTGACCTTAGCTTTGTCATACCACAGATACCCATGCCACCCAAATCTCAATCCATGTCCTTCTAACTCCAGTAATCTTCTGTTTTTCAGGAACATCCATTCTTTCATCCAAACTAAACAACAAGTTGCAAAATATAATTTCAATTCAGGTAAACCCAGTCCTCCTCTTTCCTTCTCATCCTGTAATATCTTATATTTAATTCGTAGTTTTCCCCCTTGCCATATAATTTTAGATATGTCTTTCTGCCATTGTTTAAATGGCAAGTCCGTTGTCAAAATAGGAATTGTCTGAAACAAAAATAACATTCTAGGTAAGAAATTCATTCGATTTAATTGTAGATAGTCTTCCCAAAAGTGACAGCTGAACTTTATCCCATCTTAATAAATATTTTTTTAATTTCATTCCAAGTCTTAACATAATTGTTCTGAAATAACATACAATTCATATTTGTCAAGTTGATACCCAAATATTTTACCTTCTTTTCAATATTATAACCTGTTTTATTTGTCAATTTTATTTGGTCTTGGATTTTCATATTTTTAGTTAACATCTTTGTCTTCCGTTTATTAACCTTAAAACCCGCTACTGCACCAAACTCCTTCAATTTAACCATTAAAGTTTCAATTCCCTTTAGAGGATCTTCCAAAATCAACACCAAGTCATCCACGAAAGCTCTCAACTTATAGGACTCCAATTCTTTCATCTTGCCTGATATCTCTATTCAGTATTTCAAGAACAAGAATAAACAACAAAGGTGACAGTGGACAACCTTGTCTTGTTCCTCTTTGTATTTTACATGGTTTTGTCAAATCTCCATGGAACTTTATTTTTATATATGACAACAGCAGTGAGATTATTGTATGCACAAAAGTGGAAATGTTCAATTTTACCTTCAATAAAAGAATGGATGGTGAAGATGCTGGAATTGGCAGAGATGGCTAAACTTACTTCACTAATTAGAAAAACGTCAACATCTACGTTTATGGCTGAATGGAAACCTGTGTAATAGACTTTTTGCAGAGATCGGAGAAAAATGATTTGTGTATTTGTGGGTTTAATGAATAAGAAGAAAATTTGAGACAAATGGGAAAAAAGGGATTTTTCTTTAATTATAGAGTAAGAGAAAGCATTGTTACTTATATTTGTTGTGGAGAAAATCGGAAGTCCATTTTATGTTTTATTATTTGTTATACATGTTTTTGTAGTGTTTGTCTTTGTTCTTAACAAAAAAAAATTAAAAAAAGAACACTCTTTAATATTTACTGATGTCATGTTCTTTAAATTATCTACCTGTTTCTTGGAAGTTAACATATGGTCAGCGCAGATGGATTCCCTGCACTCTTTTGAAAGGTAAAAGACTGATATTACAACATTGCAAGGATAAAAGTTCACCTCCTATAATGTAGAGGATTGAAGACTTTACAATGCTTTCAACATTTGAACAGATGGTGTGCAGATGCCACCTGCGAATGGACACTTACTTGGATATTTGGTCTGCTTTTGTTGAAGTTTATGTTTAATTCTTAGAAAATGTATTTCCATATATATATATATATATATATATATCATATACATGCATTGAAAATGGTATGTTCAAATTTATGTAGCTACGTTTTTTCTTTTTTCTTTTGTATTGAAATTTTATAATAAAAAAATAATTTTTTAAAAAGGATCCAAAGCCCTCCCATTCCCCTGTCCCATGGCCACCCTGAAATAGTGTGTGTGTACTATACCAGCCCTGGAGCTGGTGTAGTTTATTTCCCTCCTTTTGCGAGCAGTTGGAGGGGAAAATTCAAAAAGAAAAAAAAAACACAGTCCCAACCTTCTGCCACAGATTCTCCCTTCACTATCCCTAAACAAGTTCTACAGTGTCAAGTATTGTGCTTACAGTTACAACCAAGCCTTTCTGCACCCACACTTTCCCTTGTTTTCCCATTTCTAATCCTCTTTTCTCTACAAATTGGAGAACCGCCGAAGCTCAGGATGCTATCAAGGCAGAGGCCACCTAGCTGCCCACACTGACCCTCTGCTTTCCCTATATATCGGGGTAAGCAACCTTTTCATCTGAGGGCTGCATGTCACAGTGGGCAATGCTTCACGGCCTACATCAGTGATGGCGAACCTATGGCACAGGTGCCACAGCTGGCACGCAGGGACCTCTCTGTGGGCACTCGAGCCATTGGTCACCAGATCGCGAAAATACCATCCCCTTCTGCAAAACACTAATGATCTTGTTCTTTCTCACAGTGTGGAACAGAATGATTTTATTCTAGAATTCCTGTTACAGAATTCTTTTCTACATTGTTATCACATTTAAAAGATTTTGAAGAATGACTGAGGCACAGAGCATGGCTTGGATGTAAAGCCCTAACAGTTGACCTGAGTGCTGCATGTGTTGCTCTCAAACTAACGGAGTATGAGCCAAGGTTTGACAAATTATCAGCATGCACGCAATAGCAAAAATCACATTAATTGTGCAAAAGCATGCCCAATGCAAACTTTTTACCTAATGCAGTGTTTGCAGTCCAAGACATAAAGTGTTTAAAATGTGTTAAGCACATTTAGTTTTCTTGTTTATCTTGCTCATCCTAGTACAGCTTGACTTTTACTTTTACTAATCCGACACCTGTAGAAGCAGGGTAAAGCTTGCCCCATACAATTTCAGTCTGGCATATATAATCATATTACACAAGTTGAGAATCCCTTATCCAAAAATACATGTGCCTAATTATCTAAAAAGTTTGTATAAATTCCCTTCAGGCTATGTGTACAATGTAGTACTATAATAATGTTTTGAGTTGATTTTTTTTCCCAACAAAAAACTGTTTGTATCATTGAAAGCTCTGTTATTGTGTTTTTCTTTTAAGACAAAAGATGTTAATTAGTTCAGACAACTGTATGAGTTGTTTTTCTAAAACTAAAACCTCGGTATTCAGGTTTAATTGCAGTGTTGGCACTTTGAAATAAATAAGTTGGTTTTGTGTTGCAGTTTGGGCACTCGGGCTCAAAAAGGTTCGCCATCACTGGCCTACATGCTGGTGGCCATAGCCTGAGCTGGCAGTAGGCAGGGCAATGCCCTGGCCACCCCAATTTATTCTCCCTTCCCACCATCCTCATCACAATTGCGCTGTCCTGAGCCTGCCAAATGGCTGTTTAGCAGGCTGTAGATGACATGCAGGGATGATTCTCCCCACATGCTGCCCTGCCCATCAGAACTGCGCTCCAATAAGCCCACTACTCAGCTCTCTGGGGGAGCAAGTAATTTAGTTATTTATTATATTTACTATACCCCGCCCTTTTTCCTGCAAGGAACCCAAGGCGGCTTACATAATCCTCCTTCTCCTCCTCCTCTCTGTTTTATCTTCACAACAACCCTGTGAGGTAGGTTAGGCTGAGAGTCAGTGACTGGCCCAAAGTCACCCAGTGAGTTTCATGGCTGAGCGGGGACTAGAACCCGGATCTCCCGAGTCCCAGTCCAGCACTCTCACCACTACACCACACTGGCTCTCTAATGGAAAGAAAAATCCTGATGGCTTTCCTTGTACCCCTTGCCTCCACTGCTGCTTCCAGAGATTATGGGTAAGGAAATGGGGAGCGTGTTTGGAAGTGGGGGTTGGTGGGGACACACTCTAGTGAAGGCGAGAGCAGTGGAAATGGCTAATTTTTCTGAGCCCTTGGATTGATGGTGAAAAATTAGCTGATACTGTTTTTCAGAAGATCTCAGGCAATTTCCAAGTTAATCTGAGCTATCTCTACATTACAGTGCATGTTCCAGATCTTCATAACAGTCCCTCCCTTCCCCACCGTCTTTCTCTCTCTCCTTGGTGCTTTGTGTTTCTATGCAAGCTTACACTGGCACCAAGTGAGTATGTACATACACACACACCAGTGCATTAAGGCAGCCACATTTAACACTGAATGGTACTTGCTTTTCAGCTGGAAAGATTTAAGTGATTTCCCCTATTTATTTTAGTAATCGATCAAAGGTAGTACAATCTTAATACATAAGAAATTGGGTTTTTAGTTTCCCTAAATAACTTGTTTCCTTCAGTGATGTGCAAATGAATAACAACTATCTTATGAACTGGAAGTAAAAACACTTCATTTCATTTTCTTTTATTTCACAAGCCTTCAATTCAAAAAATGAACTACAACTAGTAGATCTAATACATTATAAATAGAAATGAATGTGATTTATAAAGGAGAAAAGAACTCTGTACAAAAACTTTAAAAATCCAACAACAATTATTTGAATTGTTTGCAAGTACCGAAAAATTCATGCAGAAAGTGAGCACTACTGCCCCAGTGTGGAAATCCTTTAAACAAGATGGCAACAGCATCATTGTGTGGAAGTTATAGCTCTTCCTAAAAATAAAGACACAGACTTGGAATGTGCTAAGTTGATCAGAGCTGCTAGGCCCTCTCCTATTGAAGCTTTTATTTGACAAGGCTTCTTAGTTGGGTCTATAATAAATTTAAAAATTACATTAAAAAAAGCTGCCTGTTCTATTCTACTACATGTTTTTAAAATGTACATGGTCTTCCTTCTTTAGTGGAATTTCTTACCTCAGCATCATGTCTAGCTAATTGTTGGCAACGTGTTCTAAAATGGACTCACTCACAAACTGCAAATTGCATCAGTGACTTAACATGCATCAACTACTCTAGCACAGCTAAGGGGGTGGGGTGGGAGATGCAAAGGAATCTCATCAGGTAGTTACAAGACAAAGCTAAAAACAGCAGTCACGAATGGGGCAATGGAAGCAACATGCTTTAAGGTGACAAAGGTATGAAAACACACTTGTGAGGCAATTACCGGTAGTCCCAGGCAAACACACTACACTACAACAAGAACTTTCTATGCAACTCTTTTTTTTTTAAGGGACAATTAGTTTTTACTCGCATTAGTACTGAATAAAACGTTGGGGTCAACAGCAAAGACACAGAGCAGAAAGAAGATTGTTCCCATGACCCCTGATTCTTGGTTTTCCAGTTTCTATCTGAGCTCATCCAAGACTAGTAATATTGGAGCGGCCACCAGGGGGTGCAACAATGCGATGTCCAGTACGACGTGGGTTATTATCATCTATCTGAGCACCTGTACAACAATAATCCACAAGAGAAGTGATGGTTAATAGCCTCTCTAGACTTTCATTAATTCAGCATTCAATGGCACCAGTGATTACAACAGCTAAATTAAGATGATCTTTTCATAAAATTGTTTTAGTTGAAAATCAAACCTGACTTCCACAAATATCGATTTGGGAAAACAAGCCCTATTGCAGAAGTTTGCAATGGACTTACATCACTCACACACTAATTTAAAACTGGATCTTGAGACCCTGCTTTAATGTTTCATAGAAGCTAATGAATTTATAATGATCTTAGAATTAGATATATTTCTCCATTGATAAAACCATTGAAGGGAAGGCCATCAATTCCAAAGGTTTGCTTCCTGTTGTGTAATGTTGACAAGTATATATCCTATAGAACAGCCAAATTCCTTGTAAATGTTTTACAAATGTACACTGTAAAAACTTAAGGTTATAAGGGAAATTATTTAATTTCTGAAGATCTATTAATACGGTTAAGCTCGGACCGTGTATAATGGCAAATTGCTGTGATACAATAAAGTTGTTGTTGTTTCATAGAAGCTAATGGGCATTTTGATACAGCACTAGCGGAATCATAAGACCATCCTCGGGAAAAGTCGCGTGTGCAGTCACCTTCTACTATATACAAACAAGGCCGTTGGGAGGGGGCATCCTTCATCCAGTCCCAAGTATGCACATGCAGTGCTCATTCGAAGTGCCCAGAGCCATACGTAGCACATTATAAGGCTACGCTCGCAACAGGGACTCCACTCAACCTGAAAACTTCCTTTCTGCCCAAAATAGCGAATCAATGCTGCGGTTGTCCCTTAGTAAATTGCGAATGGATGACTTTGTACAAGTCTATTATCTGCAATGGGGCATGTTTTTAAAAGGGTTTTTGTGGGGGGTTTTGTCGCAGTGTTTCACCTGATAAGCTAAAATTAGACTGGTGGAGGTTCCTGATTGGTGGAGGCTGGTTTTTGGCAGGAGATGATTTTGTGGAAGGTACAGGAGTTGCATATTTTGTTGTTGCTGGGACTTCATAGACTGGACCATCATACATTCCTCTGGAAACTCCTTGGAATTCTGTTACCTACGTATTACAAGGAGAAATGCATTTACTCACCCTTAGTAGACTGGCATTTTACCCACACAAAATCTATGCTATAGGTGGCTTTAGATGTTCACCCAAAGGGGCATCAGAGTACATGTGAGTGATTCATGCTTCCTCCATTGCCACTTCCACCTCTTTTACAAAAACATAAAAGAATGTATATAATTATATACATTCTTTTATGTTTTTGTAATTATAATTTACAAAAACAAAAACATAAAAGAATGTATATAATTACATTCATTCTTAAGCTCCTACGAACAAAGTGCTTTACAATACACAGCAAGGGTCCCCACCCTGTTTGGGCCAATGGGCACATTTGGAATTTTTTTAGAGTGTTCTGGAAACCATTACAAAAAGGCCAACATTCATGGTGTTTACCATTTATGGAAAGCTTGGAGAGCAATGGGGATGTTAAAAAATTATATCAAATTCGGCCAAATGGTTTTGTTTGTTTGTTTGTTTGTTTGTTTTTTAAGAGGCCTTCCAAGGGCTCCAATATGATTCTGAAACTTCAGAGCTAGTCTGCTTTGGACCTGGGTCACCTCCAATTCCACAGCGGTCCAAATAGAGGCATTTATGGCCTCTTGGACCCAGCCACTCAGCCCATTCCTGCTTGACATTATGAGCCTGCAAGGGGGAATGCCAAGCAGGCAAATGGTAGTCCATTTCCTTCCAAGCATGTTGTCATCAGACCTCAATAACTGAAAATCATCCAACAACACATGACGCAACAGCGCTCTTCCTACACTCAATAGTATTGCAGCCAAGTCTCTGGGGAATCACTGGTAATGGAATCCAAGGGATTAGCAAACAAGTCACAGCAGACCACAAGGCTTCTTTTACATCTGCTTGCTGGCATGTACCACCCAGAAAAGCTCTGCTGGACAGCATTGTGAAGATGCAATGGTGGTAGAAAATTATTGGCTCTTCACCATCATTACTACCACAGAGTAGGCTCTAAGATGAGCGATTCTCTGTGTTTGCTCAGATTTGGTTTGAGTTTTCCACTACCTACATTCCAGCCATCATCTCAGCTGTTTTACTGTTCCCAGCTTCCCAGTAAGCCAAGAAATCAAATGAGATTTATCCAGAGGAAAAGGACACTTGTCAACTGCTCGGATCATCATCGTATTCCTCAGAATGACAAGGGTGCTAATAGGAACACTAGGCATGCCAACCTCTGTGGACCCACAAAAATTCATCAAGAATGTGGACCATCTTAAATCTGCCCCCAACCTTGCAGAGTGATGAAGCCACTGCCAGCCATCACATGCTGCGATATCTTTTCTTTAACTTTCATTCCTTCAACTACTAGGCAATGGTATAGCCACATTGGATTGCCTCACACACATCACTCTCTCACCCTAAGATAACTCATCAAATTGTTATTAAAGCAATTTCTTCACTACAATACACTATACAAATGATTAATAACAATGAAGTAAAAGTACTTGATTCTGGAGACGTACACAAACATACCTTATTTCTAATTTTGATACGTTGATAAAGGTATTCAGGGAAAGGCTTCCGGGGAATGAAACGTCCCATTCCTTTACTTACATGGAGATTTCCATCCTCAAACACAATCTTCCCTTGACTAATGACTATGAGGGGAGCACCATGGCATTCCATGCCTTCAAAGATATTATATTCAACAGCCTGAACAAAACAAAAACATTAAAATTTGAAAATTGAAATATAAATGTAGTACTGGGGACATGCTATCACCCCCTGACTAAATACTTAGGGTGGTCTTGAGATAGAGAATGAAATCAGGGGGCCTCCAAATGAGGAACTGTTGTAGTAATCAGTGACCTCCATTATCCCCAAATTGACTGGCTAAATACATGTTCCAGTCACAAACAAAAAGGTTAAATTTCTTGATGCCCTAAATGGCTGTGTCCTAGAATATTTGACTGTGGAACCAACCAGAACCTAAGATGCTTGCTAGCAAGGGAAATGCCAAAACAAAGGATATATTGACAAGACAGTCGGCAATACAGGTATGCCTGGCTAAATAAGGGACAGGCACTCTTGCGCAGAAGTGAAAGACCTCACACAAAAAAACAAAAGCAAAGCTTGTGAATGTGACACGTCCCCGTGTTCGTAAGAGCTCAGAAAATTATTTCCATTTTGCAGTCTTAATGCAGGTGGAGGGTGCAGTTTTGCTTGGCAAGTGCCCAAGTGGAGGATGAAACTGACAAGAACATTGCAAGAGGGGAATACGGCTGTGATGTGCTCAATAGCAGGCAGGTACTTTTGCGGTTGTGTGCATCAGCAGAGACCCCAAACAAAACAAAACAAAACAAACACATTTTTTTACATGGCAAACACGTTCCCCACGTTCATAAGGGCTCAGAAAAATATTTCCTTTTTGTGATCTGATGTGGGAGATGGGGGGAAGTTTCCCTCATCATCTGGCAGCTGCAGCGGACCAATTGCAGAAAGGTGCTTCCCTTGCTAGCAAACACCTTTTATTTTTAAAGGCTGTTTCATGTTACACTGAAGCAAGCATACCTGCTCCAAAGAGCCTTGTCCTACAATATAATTATGTCAATGTCCTTGTAAATTTCATCCTTCCTTTCCTGCTTCCCTCCCTAGTGAACACCATTTTTATTTTTTTTAAAGCTGCTTACTGAAGTAAAAACACCCACCCACAAAGAGCCTTCTCTCCTGTAGCCACCAGCTCCCTTGCTAGCTGTCAGATGTACATGAGGGTTACGGAGCAGTAGAACGGAGGGGAATGGCAGGAAAAATAAAAGTTGCCTAACACCTTCCTGCATTCAGAAGGGCTTAGAAAATTATTTCCTTTTTACAATCTGATGTGGGAGGGGAGGGAGCTTCCCTTGTCAGCTGGCAAGCGCAGAGGACCAATTGTAGAAAGGATGCGGATATAGGAAACGAGGAAAATAGGATTTCTGCCACAAAGCCCCCTGGGATACCAGCAGTCGGCTGGAGGTCTGAGAGAGACTGAGGGAGAAACAAGCCACAGGAAGCCACTGAGTGGGCGATCATCTGTCAGGAATAATGGACAAGCCACCCACCCACTGTGGCTTCTTGCAAGGGTGGCTTAGCATGACATGTGAATGTGCCCAACAATATATTGTTGCTGGTAAAATCCATTTCCTCACCAGCTACTGTGAGGATTGCAGCTAAGCTCAGGGGGGGAACAGGGAAGCCAATGATGTCATTGTCTCTGCTAGTCAAAAAAGTCCCAGCACTTCAATCTTGCGAGCCCTGGCTGTTGGTGTGTGAAGCAAAATTAGCTTACTCTGATGCTTATGTTTTGATTATGTTGCAGTGGTTTTTTTTACTGCTTATCTGGAAGGTTCCCAGACAGGGAAATCAGTACATGGCTGTCTGTGTTTACAAAGCTATTCTTACCTGCGGCCTTGCTAGGCGTGAGAATGGTGATGTGAGACAGAATTGTCATGTGATGTAAATAAGCTGATGACGTGTAGTGGCCAGGCTTCGGCCATATGTATCATGCTTTTATGGTTTTAAGCTGCACATGCTTTTGCTGAGCTGGATGTACCTTCAAGGCTTTGTACTCTGCACATGGACTCTGTATATGGAATGTAAAGTAGATGTAACCTGTAGTGACACTTTGTTATAAGTTAATAAAAGAGTTAGAATAGAACTGTTTTGACTACAGTGTGATTCCTGAGTCCTGACATGAAATGCAACTGGGAAGGCTGAAGCAAACTGCTGCGTGGGGGAGAACTCTGCTGCTGTGTGTGGAAGGCCAGGGCTTCATTTAGCTGGCTAGCACACAGACCAACTTTTCACTCCAACCCCAACACTGGCTCCACTACAATCACTGTTAATATGACATGTGGAGTTGCTGCTCTAAAAGAAAAATGTCAAATATGCCACTGGACTAGTACACCCCCACCACACACACACACACCCCTAAGCAATTATTTGGATCACAACCACTGAATACAGTAATAAAATCCACTTGACCTAGATTTCATAGATTTCATAGATCATAGAGTTGGAAGGAGCCTACAAGGCTATCAAGTCCAACCCCTTGCTCAATGCAGGAAACTCGTCTTGTTCAAACTCAGCGACACAGAAGCACAAAAGGGGAAGGGACATCTAATTACCCAGTGTGAATACATTTTGTATTTCTGCTTTTCCGCTTAACTGCAGGTCTACTAGATCCAAAGGATTCATGCCAGGTTTAGACATTGCCATATGTCCGTATAGGCCACTGAAAAGCCCTTGTCCAACACTATGCAGGGTATGCACGTGAGTACCTGTATATTTCTGGTAGCATTAGTGCTGACGACATACTTTGAATATGACTGGGTGATACTCGCCGTAAGGAGCGTTTGTATACATTTTGTGGGGCCACGGGTGAGAACCTTTCAGCAGTCTGCACCATTAACAACAATAATGCCTCAACTGGCCCTCAGAAGGACTGAAGAGCTCTTCTTCTTACCGATTTATGACTTTTAGCTGTGATTGTCTTCCCCTTCTCTGGATCCCAGATCACAATATCAGCATCAGAACCCACAGCGATCCTGCCCTTTCGTGGATACAGATTAAAGATTTTGGCTGCACTGGTGCTGGTAACTGCAACAAACTGGTTTTCATCCATTTTACCTGTAGACTAAATCAAATGATCATAAGAATATAGATGTAATAATAAGTACATGTGAGAGAGATTAGGATTTGAAGGCAATAGGGTGAAAACACTGGAGCAACATAGTCTTTGGAAACATGTAATTCCTGAGTAGCCCAAAAGGGTTAGCTGCTGAGGTCATTCCAAAGTATTAAAGGGGCACAGTAGTGCCCATTTAGTTAAGGTAGTTACACACACACACACACAAATGGTTCCACAATTATAAGCTTCAAACTTTATTGCTTATAAAATGATACCTGTTAAGCTAATACCTTGAAACTTGGCATACATGATATGTGACACTTGGTGAGGTCTACAAATATGCCAGTTCTTAAACCAATCTGATAAAAATTGCCACAGGTTCAGCAAGTTTAAAAGTACTGAAAATTGAAACATTTACCCTTTTCCCTCCAATTTTTGCTCAGGCATGTTAATGTTATATAGTTCTGTCAGTTTTGGGGGGAAACTACTGATGTACTTTATTCAGGCTTCTTGAGAATGGCAATCCTCCATTGGTTTGGTGGAGGATTCAAAGGTTCAAAGGTTATTAAGGTTTTCCTGCCCCACTAAAGCCTATGGCAGCAACTGCTGGCAAATTTATCTCAAGCATGCTCATTTTCATTTTGAAGCTAGAAAGCTGCCAGTACTCCAGTGTTTTCAGAGGGATTCTACGTTGCAGAGGAAATCTAGTGGACTCTATGTGTGGTCCTATTCCTTTAGTTATGGAATAGGACCTCGCAAATAATTCCTCTAGCAATATGAGGCTCAGGTACTTCATAAGGCAATAAACCATCCCCTTTTGTAATGTTCTTTTGCTAGACAGGTCTCTGAGCCCATTTAGCTGCTGTGCACTGCCAGGCATGAGAGGCCTTTGGATCCAGGGCATCCTCAGTCTCTTTTCTCCCCATCCCTCCGCTCCCTCTCTACCCTCTTCCCAAGGCCAGAGGTGAGGAGCTGCCTCAGAGCTTCCTGCGGTAGCTGGGATGGGCTGGCGAGGGGATGGGGGGAGGGATCCATGACTGGATTTCCTCCTCTGAGGCCCGAGTCTCCTATGGCCCATCAGACACTATCTATGTGCAGTGTTCTCCAACCTTGGGTCCCCAGATGTCTGGCTGGGGCATGCTGGGAGTTGTAGGCCAAAAACATCTGGGGACCCAAGGTTGGAGAACACCGATCTATGGGTCACAGGGTCATAGGGCTGCTCTGTAAGATGTTTATTAAGGGGGATTATTTACAAAAGGGAATAAAATGTCACTCCTCAGATAATAGGTTTACTTAAAGAGATTGCTTCTTAAATTAAATATGCTTGGTTACCATTCCTAATATGTAAGACCATCTTCCACAGCTAAATAAGCTCTCAATAGCTTTTCCTTTGGACCAGATTTTTCTTTGAACAGGTGATGTATACCAGTCTTCCTCTGCCTCCCATCTCTTTCTGCTTCTGGTTTCTAGGATAATTCAGATGCATCAGGGATTACTTGCTAAAGTTTCCCCTTGTCAGACATAAAATAGGAGCCTAAAATGTTTTATGTATAACATGGTTTGCTCATAAAATTTTCACGTTTGGCATATTAATTTTAAACGTATACTTTATTCAGGCAATAATTACAAATTTACTGAGTTTACTTTTAAATGTTTTAAATTGTAATGATATTTTATGAGCAAACTGATATATAATGTATTTTATGTTCCTAAAGTAACAAAGTGACTTTAGATCTGTAAAAAGTGCTACAAATATTTTTAAAGTATTGTAGTATATTTTTCTATTTTCCTCCAAATTCTATTTTTTTCTGAACAAACCTGGACAAAAATGGGTTTCTCTTCATGGCTTCACAGTGTCTGGAAATTTTACATCTCTGCTCCTCTCCTCTCCTCAGTGCCCCACCCCAGACAGAGAAAAACTTATAATGCTGATCAGAGATAAGAAATTTTCCCCACTTCCCCCTCTGTACTGCATTTAGGATTTTTTTTAAAAAAAACTCCTTTGGTTTAAAAGGTCTGCCTGAAGTGTGTCTGCATGTGTGTGTCTCTGGATTGGGGGGGAGGGGTCACTGTTGGGGAGGGCCCCCTAAAAAAAAAATCATCACTGCTTGCGCTGCAATTAGGCTTTTAAAAAGCCTTCATTGTATCAATGGCAGTGGTGCCCAGGACAGTGTCTCAAATTGCCAAATGTTCCCACAGCCCAAAAAGGTTGCCTGCCCTGGTTTAGCATGCAGCTAATCCTACCTTTTTGATTTACTTCAGTGTAAGCATGCAGGCCCCCTAATCTGGATCAGGACCACCACATGTAAACTCTTATGATCTATGAAATCTATGAAATCTATGTAGGTGGAGAATTAAACCTTCCCACCCAGATGCTCCCCCCTCCCAGTCCCCGTGTGGGCTAAACAAAGGGCGGGGTGGTGGTGGACTCTATTGGCACCAATGGAGTTTCTTTCTTTAGCCCCCCTCAAGGGGGCGGGGACACAAATTTAGAGTGGAGAAACAGCTGGATGGGAAGGCTTACCCCGCCCCCAATCCAGATAATGGCCCCACCTGTTTACACTAAAGTTAAAAAAACAAGTTTAAGACCAGTGTTCTCCAACCTTGCGTCCCCAGATGTTTTTGGCCTCCCCAAAAACATCTGGGGACCCAAGGTTGGAGAACACTGACCTACACACTACAGTACATATTTAACATATAGTTTAGCCCTCAGTGAGTAAATGGGAATAAGAGGTCCTATATGCTCATCTACTGACCTTTGGCTTTCATTATTCATCTAACAGCTAGATTTGGCATATATAAACACTATAGCACAGCTACTGTTGCTAAACAAAGATTAAATTGTAACTGCCTTTACTTACCACACACTTATCCCAGACAACAGTCATTCTCTCTTCAATTCCGTTAACTCCTTCAGGGATCAGAGTGAAGTTGTCTTTTCCAACAGCTTTCTGTGCCGTGCTGTAGGCACAATGGGCGCTCCCAGTCACCTGCAGGTCACCACTGGAGGAATTTACACATGAAATATTTAAAATGGATAGAGGATGGTAGATTGCTTACAGTTTTCATTTCTTGGTACTAGATATGTTTTCAGAAATGCATATTCTACTCATAACTACTGGTTTTCAGTTCTGTTAACAATTAGTCTCTGCTTCCACATTCAAATCAATGATAGCTGCTCTTCAAGATATCGTTTCTTAGAAATCTTTCTTAAGGCACAATCCTATGCATGTTTAGACAGAAAAAAGGCCTACAACTGCCACCATGCCCCAGCCAGGGGGCATGCTGGGAATTGTAGGACTTTTCCCTGTCTAAACATGTATAGGATTGTGCCTTTAGTGATTTTATTTTATTTTATTTCAGGTCTGTGTGAATAATCCAAACCAAATAAGCCAAACCAAAATGAAACTAAGTCATAAGAGGTGAAAGATTTATACGATCTGAAGAGAAACCAGAGTATATAAGTCATAAGAGGTTTTACATATTATTTTAAAACTTGATTTTATAACCCCATCCCACTAAGGGCCAAACTACGTATTATATGGGAGGCATGTGGGCAGTCTCCTGATAAAATAATTTTACTGAAAAGCAGTCACGAGCCACGGTAGACCACTAGTTTGAGTGGAGGAACAGTAGGGGGCAGGGCTGTTTAATCCTCTCCCTTCCTGTCATTCAAAATCACCCTCCCCAAACTGTTTTTCTCATCAAAGAGGGAAAGTTACAAGAATTCCATATCTTTACCCACCCACCCCATGGGTGGGAAAGAAGCCTGAGGGAGATTCTAAGTTAAAAATGAGTAGGTAGGGTCTCTCCCCTGCCATTCTTCCACTCATGATCGCAGCCTTTGATGCTTTCTTTTCTTTTTTTAATATCAGGACATTGTTCATATGTCTCCAGCATAATGTTTAGTTTGACCCTAAGACGAACATAGAATTTACTATTCATTTGAGAACAGGAAAGATTAGGCAATCATCAAACCACGTCAAGACTCTTCTTCATTATCATTTATTTATTTAATGCACTTTAGCTCAAGTTGCTCAAGGACTCCCTTGGTTGGAGCTGTCGTTTACAAGCATTTTCAGTTTAATACCATGCTAAAAGTGAGGTCAAATGATCAGGTGTTGTAGGATCCAGACTCAGAGGTGGTGAAGTCACAAATGCTGCAGCCTTGGCCCAATTTTTGCTCCAATAATGTGTCCCATCTGTCCCAAGACTGGCAGTGATTGGTTCCCCCAAAACAAGAGCACCTTGGGAAAAGGAAACATACAACTGGTTATACCACCCTTCTTTCGCAAGCAAGGCAAATCAACTGCCACCCACAAACAAGCCACATAATTCTAACGTTAATTAACTAATGTCAAAGAGAGGACATAAATTACTATAATTTGAAAAATGGTACTGCTTTTAAGTATCAACTTTCAGAAGGGCAGTCACATTAGTCTGTCATAGCAAAAACAACACCTTTGTGGCACCTCAGAGACTAATGGATTAAATAACAGTGATCTACAGTCCACATCATCAGGTGCCAAATGAGGATCACACTTCATGCATGGTTATGCTACAATAAAAATGTTAGTCTTTAAGGTGTCATAAGTCTCTTTGTCATTTTTGCTTTTAAGTTGCAGGAATAGATAAACAGCTCCAGGGAGATATGTTTAAACAGAAGAAATGGTTTCCCCACCAAGGTGCTTGATTAACTCTGATCTCAAGGATTATCAAAGGAATTCATATCTGCTGAAATCTGAGCACTTTCATCTTCCCTGTGACAGAACCACTAGGAGATGTTGGGGAACATATTTGGGGTGGGTGGGATCAGATGACCACCCACTCAGCCCTCCAGTGGCCAAATGATGTGAAGGGACACAGCCATGCCCTGTTTCCCAGCTGAATGATCAGCTGGAGTTCCTCCTGCTGGTGCTTTGGATGGGGATCCAGTTTTGCTAACCACGGATTTCCCCTGCTGGGAAAGTCCACACATAGTGGAGCTACCCCAGCTGAGGCACACGGTGGAAGAGCTTTCCTCCACCCTGCACCTCATCCAGGGCCCCAGCTTCGGTGCAGTACTGGCTTTCCCCGGCCAGGGAAAGCCCATATGCAGTGAAGCCACCCCACCCAAGGCACCAGGTGAAGGAGCACTCCTTCACCCTATGCCTCAGTTGAAGCAGCTTCACCTGCCCTGTGCCTCCCCCTTCGTGGAGGATGTGGGGTGGGTGAAGCTAGTGGGGAGAGGAAACCCTGTTGTTAACTCCGATTGATTGATTGATCAGAGAGAACAGCAGGGATACCCCTGCCCACCAGTCGCCCTCCCATAAGTGGTCATCAAGTGGCCATAAGTGCAGCATCAAGTGGTCATTTGCATGTATGAATGAGCCATCATTAATCAAACAGGATTTTTGTTTGGCCTCCCCTGAAACTGAATGTTTTTCATTTAGTGGAGTCAGCTCACTTTTAGCTGCAAATTGTGTGAAAACAAGCAATGTATATGCTTGTGTGAACCAGGCTTCATTGGTGTGAACCAATGTATATGCTTGTGTGAACCAAGTTGTGTGCAACTTGGGTTTCGTAGTAGAAGTTTGTTCTTCCTAGTGTCACGTCTCTCTCGCGCTCCTACTCCCCTCCCGCCAGCCAGAACTTAGTGCACAGCTCACGGGTTTCTTTGTAAAGCTTTATTGAGTAAAATGCAGGGCAACTCAGGTGGTTGCAGAAAAGGGTTACACAAAAGTAAAGAAAGTAATTCAAGACCCGTTATCCCGTCAATGGGAAGTCATGAATGATCAACAGTTGATCCCCAACTGGGGAGTTTTGCGTGCTCCCAACCTCAAACCAGAGAACCTGCTCCACCCCCTAGGGCGGATCAAAAGTCTCATTAGCCAAGAGAGTTCAGTTGTTCCTGCCTCTGGAGGCAACATCGCTCACGAGGATCTGTCATGGAGGCTGGCTCCCCCCCCCAACAGGTGCTTTTCCTCCCCTCCCATCGGGAGCTCCTTTCCCAGGGATTCTTCTACTCCCCCCTCCTCCCCGGTAATACTTGGCACTGGCTGCAACCTTGATGGCGCAGCTGGGTCCGTGTCATCAACAGTGAGTGTCTCCGCTTCTAACTCCCCCCTCCCCTTCCGTTTCAGAATCCATTCCCACAGGATCTGACCAGTGCTGTTTTGGAGTTAGAGGGTCGGAACTTGAGGGGCGAGGGGAGCTGGCCCCGGCACCGAACACCTTGGCAAGAAGCAGTGCCATTTGGTGTACATTTTACATTGGGTGGATGAAGCAGTGGACAAAGATCATTCTGTCTGTGCTGTGATAAGAATAACCCACCTTCTGTGTGTCCATTTAAGGCTGGGGTGGGAAACCTCAGGCCCAGGGCCTCAACCTGGCCCTCCTGGAGTCCCAACACAGCCCCCTCCCGTGGCCCCACCCCCTTTCACCCAAGCATCGGTCATTTGGTGGTTTCCCAGCTTTTGTGCAGTGTTTTCCCCATTCTAAAAGGTTGAAATGCCTCCCCCTAAGGCATAATTACTGGCAGTAAGAGCTTTAAGTTTCAAAATGCTGGTATTCCCTTTATTTTATTTTATTTTGCCCGCTCCCTTTGCCTTTAGTCCTGTGCCCGCCACTGCAATGTTGCCTCCAAGAGCTTCCCCAAAATTGAATGTATTTGACCCATGGGCTTAAAGAGGTTCTCCACCCCGGATTTCAGGAATGGCTACCGAAGCCAGCGAGCAGCACCTGACCCTGCCATTCTTTTGCCAGAAGAACCCAGAGTCTAGTTTTGGCAGTCAACCGTCTCAGCCAGAAATCTGATGAGGCATGCTTTGAAAGGCTGCATCCTGTACCTTTCTTTCTAGCCAGCGAAATTATATCAGCTGCACTCTTACTCATGACCTTGGTGATATACAGTGGACAGTTGATCCGACTAGCTATGGTGATGGCCCGGAAAACAGCTTCTGCTTCAAGCTGAAACAAGAAAACAAATTCAGTTGATGTAAAGTTGCACACGTGTGCCCTCCGTCACCGCCTGGGGCCAAAAAGGTTGTGCACCCCTGACTGAAAACTTCTTGTATTTAATTTTAAAAAATCAATGCATACCTCCCCACTTCCCTATATTTTAAAATGATGGGTCTTCAAGTGATAACAAAAATGTTTAGTTTACAATTAAGGCATAAGTGCAAATAAGCAAAAGTAAATGAATATATGTTTAATGAGAATCTGCCTTGTCCACTGTATTTATCCACAAAATACATCCCAAACTGGATAAGCAAATATCCAGTAAGTCCTGTATTCCAGAGTCTAAAATTAACTCCCTTCCAAATCTTTCTATGAGATTATTCAATAGGGCTGTGTGGAGAGAAAGCCTGATGGAGCATACACTTTGCCCCACATACCACCTGCACAATCCCTGTCGGGTGGAGGAGCCCGGTGAACTTTGCATTTCCTCCTAAGAGGCCAGGTGGGGGCCTCTTGAGTCCGTGACACATTCAAATGCTGATGGCTTCCCCAAGTGCCCTCAATGGTTTTCCAAGCACCCTTAATGGGCCATGGTCAAGAATGCACCTGAAGCCACCTCACTCCTCCTACCTGGCCGGACCGGTTTGTCCTGCCTGAGAAAGGAGGGGTCAGGCTATCGAGAGGGGGGGCAAGAGAAGGGGATAAAAGGGCAGGCGTGGCTACTGTTCGTTGTTGGAAGCACAGAGTGGGTCATCGGCTCAGGCCATCCTGGACATCCAACCCCGAAGTAGAGCGCCTGGGTATGCTGGTGTAAGTTCTCAGTTGCTAGTTTAGACTAGTGTAGGTTCTCGGTCGTTAGCTTAGATTAGCATAGGTTCTCGGTTATTTTGTAGTTCTGACTGTGCGTAACAAAGGTACATTCCATTCTGTTTCATTCTCCCTTATCTCCCTAACCTATTTGTACTGACTAATCCCTCAATAAAGTTCCTTTCACTTTACCCTAAGTGGAGTGTATGTAGTTTCTCTTTGACTCAGTGCTAAATTCCAGTGTTTACAATCCGAGCCGAGTCGGGGATTGCGTGCGGTGAGATCAAGGCTATCAGTGAAAGCCCCGGATCTCTCGTTCTGCAGTAAAGGACCGGTGGTGGTCCTTCACAGGCTGTAAACTTCATCTTGTATTTTATGCAATGGTAAAAACAAAACAAACCAGATCATAGCTGCTAGTGCACTTGAACTGTGAAGAAAAGCGTCAGAGTCACCTGCACCTCCACATGTGTAAACAAGTGTAATCCCAGCTGGAGGCTGGGAAACCCCATGCAAATGTACATAGCTTCCTCTGATGGCCCCTATTGCCTCAGAGTCTCCCATGTCTCTTTGATGTCCCTGTGTCACAGGTATTCGCATGCAAATGTTCCCAAGCCCTCTAGTCATGATCAAGGAACCACCCCTCTTCTGCCTAGCCCAGATGAAGTTCATCCTGATTGGCCAAGGACAGCCAAGCTCCTGAAAGGAGGGGTGGGGGGAGAGTTTGATATTGCCAGCTGTGGCTCTTGGGTGTTGTTGTTGTCTGGACGTGAAGGAGCGCGGAGTAGGGTTTTTTGCTGAGGCAAGCCCTAAAGAAGACCAACCCCCAGGCAAGGAGTAAGTGCCTGGGTATTTATATAGTAAGGGACTAGTTTTGTTGTTTTGTAGAATCCAGTGTATAGACTAAGGGCAAGGCCCTGAGAGAATCAGGTCAAGACGGCAGAGCTAAGGCTGGCAGTTTTGCACCTTTGATCTCTTGTCTTGAAGAAAGGACCCGTTGGCAGTCCTTCACATGAACTGAATGCAGCCCTTACCTCCTCAGGTCTGCTCAAGGCATGCCCCTCAGGTCCAGTGATTCCCATCTCCAGCATTCGTTTTTGTTCCTAAAAAGATAACAGGCACAACAATTCCATATAGGTTAAGAGTAATCAGCTGATATATCAAGATTCACTTTTATATACTTCTTTCAACCATGTTTGCCAAATACAGAAGCCTGTTCTGGTCTTTCACCACCACCACCACCACCACTAAAATGACCATAATGGTAATTAGTAGAGTTTACTATGTGTTAGCTGCCTAGCAGAATTGTGAAAGTGTTGGCGGATCTTTTCTTAAAGGTGCATCTGTTCCCAGACCTCCCCTTCCACTTGCTTCACCTTCGGAAATCTCCTTGGTTGGAAGGGTCTGAGTCAAAAGGGCTGGTGGCACTTGACTAATACCAAAGCCAATTGTTTGCCACACCAATCTTTCAGAGACAATTATACCTTCATAATGAGGTAATAATCATGAAAGCAGTAAAGAACCTCTTTTCACTACTTCTACAACATACATGAAGTGCTGTTTAGCAGACTTTTTCCAAATATCAAATGGCCTGGCAAACATGGATTGTCTGTTCATAGGGATGGAGAGAGTCATCTCCAATTACTCTGATGAGTTCCCCACGTGTCATAACAAACAATCACTGACCATACTCACCTGTATTTAAAGAGATTCAGTTTTGCAATCCACTGTTCTTGCACCAGATAACAGTTTACCTTTTTACATTAAATCGTTGTACCCAACGTTTCCCACTCCTTCCCCATGCCCTGAAATCACAGGCTGGTAGGAGTATAGGCAATTTTAAGGCAATGGTCATATCAGGTATATCAAAGATGCATAGCTAAAATGGCTGCCGGAAGCCAAGTTTGCTTTTGACCCATTACTGGCAGGCAGCTTCACCTGGGGAAAAGAGAACTTTCCAAGAAAATTTCTTGCTTAATAAGGTTCATGCCCCAGACAGGTCAAAACCACAGTGAACAAGTTGGGAAATTGCTATAGAACTGTAGATATGTACATCAAATATGAAGCCGTAGGATTAAAATAGTACAGTAGCCAATCAAATTACAGTAAGCAATCACATCACATATCATGCTCAAGTACAAAACTAGAAAAAAGAAGATACTGGGTGAGGTTGCTTTGCTGGCTGAAAGCTGTATTGGTAATGTATGCTCTACAGAGGTGGTGTTAGGGGGCGGCCCAGTAGGGCTGGAGACCCGAATCTTTCATTTGGAGCCCCAAATCTCTGGGAGGCCATCTGCCCCTCCACTCTGCTGTCCATGGGCACTTGCTGAAATAAAGGTACAGGGGCCTTGATGATCTCTGTGGCATCTGATCCCTCTGGATGAGCTGGCTTTTTGCCCTCATGTGCTTCACCTCCTGCTGCCCCCCCCGAATCTTTCTGCCTGAGGTTTTTTTTCCTGAAATCAAATGCCCTCCTCTTCCCTGTCCATTTATTTATTTATTATATTTATACCCCTCCTTTTCTCCTGCTAGGAACCCAAGGTGGCTTACATAATCCTCATCTTCCTCTCCATTTTATCCTCACAACAACCCTGTGAGGTAGGTTAGGCTGAGAGTGAGTGACTGGCCCAAAGTCACCCAGTGAGCTTCATGGCCGAGCGGGGACTAGAACCCGGATCTCCCGAGTCCCAGTCCAACACTCTAACCACTATTACATGCTGTCCATACATCCCTTTTTACAAACAGGGGTGTCCTTAGGAGACAGGATCCTTTAAAAACAGACAGACAGACAGACAGACAGACAGACACACTTTAGAGCAGTGGTTCTCAACCTTTTTTGCCCCATGCACCCCTTTCACCATATGTCAGAATGTCATTCCCCCCTTTCCAACATTGTCTGACTTAATCTGTGCCATACAATACGGTGTGATGTCCTGTAGATTATGGACAATCTGTAGAATTGTACCTAATTTGTAGAAAAATCAGTATTCCAACAGTTTGAGTCTGTGGTCCCAACTCTGCCCCCGAAACCCTAAAATTCCCTCCCCTGGTTGAGAACCCCTGCTTTAGAGCATATGTAAATTAGCATAAGCAAATGTGTGTGTGTGGGGGGGTTGTCCTGTGGGACTGAGCCCTGGATCTTTTCAGGGGCTAGCACTGCCCCTGATATTCTATACTCTGTGTTGATCTCCTTTCCTGTTTTTCCACAGGGTGTGTGGTGTGTGTGTAAGTGCAATATTGTATTTTTTTTATTAATAAAAAGCAATGTAGCTTTTATATTATGTTTTTATTATCTTGCATTTGTACTTGTGGTTTGTAATTTTTGTGAACCACCCAGAGAGCTTCGGTCTTGGGCAGTACGGAAATGAAATAAAGAAAGAAATATGGCAAGCATGCTGCACAGGGGGTGGGTCTAGAAGACTAACCTGTTGCATGACTTTGCAGTGAGGATTTCCTGGAAGGAAGTGGAGAAGGCTAGTAGGCAGGCCTGCCTGGGGCAGAGCCCACAGGAGAACAGCAGAGTGACCAGGAAGGGGCCAACTCACCTGTGAATATGTCTGCTTATTTCAAAGATTTGGGTTGATGAGCAGTGTCAGAGTTGCTCAAACTACAGAGATATGATACAGAGATACACACCAGGCGAACATACCACACTGCTTATGCAATCATTTTAACCTGTATATATTATAGTGTTTAATTTATTTTCTTTTTATTATCATTTAATAATTAAGGTGGAAGATGTAATGCTAGCGTTTATACTTTAGTGACATACCCTTAGTATTAAGGAGTTGGTAAGTTGAGAACTTTCCCTAAAGTCACATGACCTTGACAGTTCCAAAATCCTGTACGTTGCTGTACAAGAGATTTTTAGAGGCTCCTTAAAATAAAGTTATATTTTAAGTTGTTCCACATACCTCTAGCCTGTTTTTGGACCCAGAAACATTACAGTATCAATTTCAGAACACATCTAAAAGTGTTAAGGCTGACAAAAAATAAAGCACCAAACTACGTAGAGAGGGAAATATAGTAAGGAATTGCACAGAGTTGGAAGAGACCTTGGAGATCATCTAGTACGACCCCCTGCTCGATAAAGATTCTACAATGCAGGGTGCAACAACACAATGACAGATGGTCTTTGCTTTAATACCTCCAGTGAAGGAAAACGTACCACCTTCTGAGGCATTCTGCTCTACTGCCAAACAACCTTCATTGTTAGGATGTTTCTGTTCATGTGGCAGATGCTGTGATATGTATCACTTTACCAGCTGTAGCACATTGTTTACACATGGAAGGGACAGAATGGCGAGGTAAACAGGTTTGTTATGTCTTTCTGGAATCTCGTGTTTTCGCATGGGAAACTAGACTGTGGAATCAATATGAGCTAGTCACATGGTTTGTATGTTCTGATGACGTGCTAACTTGTTTTTCTGTCTGAAGCCATCTTAGAGAGAAGCTGGACTGCTTTCTCTCTTCTTCTTGTTCTTCTTGCTAGACTTTGTTACTGCAACAATGTAACGTCTTTGCTGAGGTGGAGTGAAGCTCAGCTTACTCCACTGGATGTAATGCTTGCTATGCATTTATACTCTGCACATGGACTGTAACTAGGAAATGTATACTCTGTAGAACTTTACTTGCTAAGTGAATAAACAGGTAGAATTAGACCTGTGGTGTTACAGAGTGTTTCCTGACTCCATGGATTAATCTGCAACGGAGAAGCTGGGCTGGTTAAACTGGCACAACACGCTGCACGCTGCGCGAGGGGGGAGGTGAGATCTGGAAGATCTGTGTGTGGAATTTCAAGCATCTGCTAGCACACAGACAGGATATTAAATCTCCCAACCCGCACACACCCTGCTCACGCACCAACATGTTTAGCCAAAATCTGCTTCCCTGCAATTTCCACCCATTGGTTTTAGTCCTGTACCCTGGAGCAACAGACAATAACTCAGCTCCAATGTCTGCATGACATCCTTTTCATGTAGGATGTCCTGCAGACATTATGTCTCCTCTTAATCTTCTCCAGGCTAACAACATACACAGCTCATTCAACCATTCCCCGTAAGTATTGGTTTCCAGATCCTTCATCATACTGGTTGCTCTTCTCTGGATATGCACCAGTTTTAAGCAGGAATGGAAAAGGGAACTGGATTGTCCTATTCTCCCTAATCAGTGGTTCAGCACTTTGGTGTCTATTCCTATTGTGTCTATGGATCTTAGGCTGCATCTTATTCAGCAAAAACTTTTGTTGGAAACTGCAACTATTTATATGGCAAGGGAAAAAAACTCGAGTTAAATATAAGATACTACGAGATGCAAAGGAAAGAGGAGGGTTGGGTTTACCTGATTTGAAATTATATTTTGCAGCTTGTTGTTTCGTTTGAATGAAAGAATGGATGTTGTTGAAAAATAGAAGACTACTGGAATTAGAAGGACATGAATTGAGATTTGGGTGGCATGGATATTTGTGGTATGACAAAACCAAGGTTAATGCAGAATTTAATAATCATTATATTAGATGTGCTATTTTGAGAGTATGGAATAAGTATAAACCTTGGTTTTGTCCGAAAATACCACTGTGGTTATCTGCACTAGAAGCACATTTTAAAAGAGAAATGGGAAGCATGCATAATTGGTTAACATATTGTGATATATTAGAATCTGTGCAAGGTGAATATAAAATAAAATCAAGAGAGGATTTGTTAAAAGGAGGGTATACATGTCAATTGTTTTCGTGCTTACAATTCTTAGAAAGGTTTAAAGTAGATAAAAGACTGTATGATTTTGAACAAAGTCAGAATTTGAAAAGGAATTGTGTGTAAATGATGAACATCTCATTGCTAACATGTACAAACTTTTGTTGAAGTATGAAACAGAGGACGAACAAGTAAAAGAATGTATGATAAAACTTTGGATATAATATCTATCTATATATATGAAACAGTGGGAAAACATGTGGTTAAAAGGCTTGAAATTCACACTGTGTACTAGTTTTATAAGATGATGTATTGTTGGTATATGTCTCCAGATAAATTGGCTAAAATGTATAATGGGTCTTCGGGTTTATGCTGGAAATGTGAACAACAGCAAGGAACACTATATCATATGTGGTAGACATGTAAGAAGGCAAAAAATGTTTGGATACAAATACATTTATTAATTCAAAAGATTTTAAAGATTAATATACAATTGAAACCGGAAATGTTTCTTTTGGGACTAATGGATGATCAATTGGAAACAAGCCAAGGAACTTTATTTTTATATATGACAACGGCAGCGAGATTATTATACGCTCAAAAGTGGAAAAGTTTAACACTACCTTCATTAGAAGAATGGTTGGTGAAGATGATGGAGTTGGCAGAAATGACAAAACCTACGGCTCTAAAGAAAAAACAACATCTACGTTTATTGCTGAGTGGAAACCTCTAATAGACTATTTTCAGAGATCAGAACAAAATTATTTGTTTATCTGTGGGTTTGATGAATAATAAGAATTATGGACAATAGAAAAAAGTGATTTCTCTTTGTACTTATGGAGTAAGAGAAGGTATTGGTACTTATATTTGTCATAGAGAAAATCGGAAGTCCATTTTAGTTTGTAGTTTTTGTTAATTGTTGTATTGTTTTTGTAGTCTGCATTTTGTTGTTTGTTTTTTATTTTTAATAAAAGAAAATATTAAACTCGAAACTGCAACTATTGGACACTGCAACATCTCTTTAATGGTTAGTATCTGATGACATGGTGTTCATACCCAAAAGAAAACTTTTGTCAAGGCTTAGTGAGTATTGTCTTGAAGAAAAAATACAAATAAATTATTCTAAAACCAAATTATGGTTTTTGGGAAGAGACCTCAGCAATGTCGATGGTCAATTAGTGGCCATCAGATACAGCAATGTAAAGAATTTAAAATCTTGGGGTAACATTTATATCCCACCTTTTTCCCTCTCACATGAACCCAAGGTGGCTCACATTGTCCTGCTCTCCATTTTATCATCACAACAACCCTGTGAGGTAGGTTAGGCTGCGAGTCAGTGACTGGCTCAAAGTCACCCAGTGAGGTTCATAGCTGAGTGGGAACTAGAAACCAGATCTCCGGAGTCCCAGTCCAACACTCTAAACACTGCACCACACTGTCCAAACTGATATCAATGTGGCCAAACCCACAATAACTCAGCCCTTTGCACTAACTTTTGAAGCTGGGACTAAAAAAGGATGAAAACCTGGTTGGTAGGTAGGTAGGGTTTGGGTCTATACTTCAGGTCCTTTGCAAAGAGAGGATTTCAAACTTCTGCAAGAAGGTAAAGAACTCTGAGTCACAAATTGTGTTGTCCCAACGCCGTGAGATTCTAAGAGAGCAACTGTAGCTGTCAGTCTAATGGACTTGTCAGTATCCAAATTGGAATTTTCAGTTACATATCCATTGTTAATAGGAAGCCACCAAACTGGTGCTGCAGAACTATTTGAAGACTTTATGAGAATCACTGAACCTAATTCATGGGCTTCCAAAAGATGTCTGGCAGTACATACAGCTGAAGACACGAGAGTCTGTGTTAGTTGCTCATAGTTATATTCTTTATCATCTTCAACTGTACCTTGAGATGTAGAAACTGCTGCAGGGCTAGGCTCAACAATCTAGATCAGTGTTCTCCAACCTTGGCTCCCCAGATGTTTTTGGCCTACAACTCCCAGCATGCCCCAGCCAGCGTAGCATGCTGGGAATTGTAGGCCAAAAACATCTGGGGAGCCAAGGTTGGAGAACACTGATCTAGGGTAACCTGTCCCCTCAGAAGAACTGGCTACCCCCCAAGACATCAAAATGATGAGGGGGAGTAGGATTACTCATTCTTAATAGCCTGTGTCATGCCTCTTCCTGTCCCAAGCCCTGCTGCCTTCAAGGAAGATTCAGATGGGAGGAGGCTAATTTAGAGTCTAATCAAGCCTTGGGATGTGATGAGGGTGAGAGCCTGCCTGTGACTGTCTTCCCACAAGGGAGCAGGCCGAAGGAGTCTGACACTCCTTGGCAGCCGCAAGATTCAACCTTGCAAATTTCACCCTTGGCGCAGGGGTCTGGGAGCCTCTCTGTGGAAATGACCAGGTCAGAGTCTCGGCTGAGGAAGGGAGGATTTCAAGCCTGTCTCCTTGGGAACAGAGGCATCTAAAGAGAATGGAAGAGAGACGCCCAATTAGGCGTAGTTCATGATTACAGACAAAATTTGCTTGCAGGAATAGGTGGACTGACAAAGAGCTCTAGGTGCCACGCTTCTGTTTAAAAGCGACTGCAGAGTCCAGGGAGCTTTGTGGATACAATGTCTTTAGTACCGGAAAACTCTCCCGCTGGGACTATACCTGAACCTTGATCTTTTGGCTTGCCTCAACTTCCATGTTCATGGGACCTTGTCTTGGAAATTATTCCTGAACTGTTTTAAATCTAGAAACCTGTGCCTTTGAAACTCTGTCCTTGACTACATTGCTGGTCTTCAGAATCCTGCTCCCAGTTTCTGTTTGACTGTGTCTTGGAACTTAATGCTGGATTTTACAACCCTGTCTGTGCTCCTAACAGAACTATCTGATTTATTGGGAGTGTAACCTCTGTGAAGTTCCCATACCACAGACTCTAAAAGACTACTAGTGTTACCACATCACTACAGTAAAGAGAGTTCATTGTGTCTTTTAACCTGTGCTAAGTTGTTGGTGTTACAAGGAAATTGGTGCTTGACAGCCTGCCCCTTAGAGCACCCAGCCTCTGTACAATGGCCTTCTATTCTGGAGTAGGAAGAACACCAAAAGAATCAATTAAATGCTCCTCTGAAAGGTCCTTCAATTTTCTATCCACCCCCTTATTGTTTGGTTCAATCACGGGCCATCCCACATAATCAGATCTGGGTTTGAGACAGTCAACTTTGATCAGGTGCCTGCCCTATGTTTCTAAACATACGGGTGGAGGCAACATCTTTCCCCCTCAACACCTTTGCTTTCTGCATTATCAGAGATCGAATAATAGGGTTTACAAAAGTTAACAAAAACCTCCTTAAATTAGCCAAGCTGTAAAGGGCCTCAACATGCCTCAAGTTCACCAGCTCAAGATCACATTTTAACAAGATACTCAGAAAATGTCCAGCACATTTCTTCATATTTCAGGAAGGATATGAACCTTTATTATTAACTACATTGTGTAAAGAATAATAAGTTGACTGCCCTGAGCTCATAAGGTACACTTAGGGCCAGATAAAGTAGAAATTCCCACTTCAGAAGAACAAACATTAGTTTGAGGTGGGGGAGAAGGTGCCTGCTAAACTATTACCCACCTTTGACAACATAATCTCCCCTTGTTCACAGTCTCCTATGGGTGGGTTCTCAGACAATACCTGTATGCAGTCACCTGGGGGACCATCTGCATTACCAACATTCTTTGATTGAATAAGGCCATCAAGTTTAGGGTTTATCCCCTCCAGCAGAGCAAATATAATTTCAGTGGTTTGTGTTATCATGCACACCTGATCAGCCAGAGTATGCCCAATATCAAGTAAAAGTTTGCTCACCCTATTTGCTCACTCCCAGGAAAGAGCTACAGAGCTGACCTACTCTGATTAGCCCCAGCTGTGCAACACCAAACGGTTTCCTTCCTATAAAGCAGTTTTGAAAGGCGTAACTTGGAGTAGGAAATCGGCAAAAGGGGGTTGGTTGTTTAACCCTTTCCCAACTCATCACATAATCTGCATAATTTGTAAATAATTTCTTAATATGCAAACTAGGCAGATTAATTTGGGGGACTGGAATATAGAAACCCTAGGTAGGTATGGCATGCCATGGAATCGGCTACATCTCACCTGCTTTCAGCGCTTTGGAGGCATCCTATTATTTATTTATTTATTATTTACATTTATTAATCGCCCATCTGGCCGGCCACCGGCCACCCTGGGCGATATACATAGGCTAAAAACAAGATAAAATACATTTAAAACATTATAATTTTTTAAAAAAATCTTAACCCACCCCATATTCCCGCCTGAACAGCCAGGTTTTTAATGAACGGCGGAAGCTCAGCAGAGAGGGGGCATGGCGGAGGTCACTCGGGAGAGAGTTCCACAGTACGGGGGCCGCCACAGAAAAGGCCCTCTTCCTCGTCCCCACCAGTCTAGCTGCTCTGGCTGAAGGGACAAGGAGAAGGCCGTCTGTGGCAGATCTTGTTGAGCGGCCTACTTGGTGTTGCTGGAGACGCTCCTTGAGATAGACTGGACCGGAGCTGTATAGGGTTTTAAAGGTCAAAACCAACACCTTGAATTCGGCTCGGCAAGCAACTGATAGCCAGTGTAGCTCCTTGAGCACTGGCGTGATGTGGTCCCGCCGGCGGCTGCCTTTAACCAGGCGAGCCGCCATGTTCTGTACCAGCTGTAGCTTCCGAACCGTCTTCAAGGGTAACCCCATGTACAGCGCATTACGGTAGTCTAGGTGAGAGGAGAGGAGAGGAGATCCTGTCATTTTAGGTCCCGTTGTTCACTTGGGAGGGTATGATTTAAACCACTGGACTGGAAGGTCACTGAGAATGCAAGCCCAGGGACATCACAGAGACTAATGCCAGGTTTTGGGGCAGGTGGGATGATGTCAGTGGGCATGGTCCCAACGCTGAAATCATGTCAGGGTGTGTGGCCTTGCCCCTCGACAGCAGTCTCTTCTTTTTTCTTCATGCTAGGAGGAGGCACAGAACTTTGCCTCCTCCCAGGATGAGGAAAACCCCGACTGCCTCGCACCCCCACTGCCATCTCTGACCTGAGATCGGAGATAGCACAAGTGATGAAGGGCAGTGGGTGTTGGAACTCACCCATGCCAGGGAGAGCAACTGCTCTTCCCCATGCAGGTGACTCCCACTGCCTCTCATCTCCGCCGCTGTGTCTTTTCTGAGATTGGAGATAGCAGCCGGGGTGAGGGGTGGTGGGCATTGGGACTCACCCCCACACAGGGAAGACTGCTCACTCTCCCCAGCACTGGTGAGTCCCAATGCCCAGGCTGCCTGGCATCCCCACGGTTATCTCTAATCGGAGAGCACAGTAAAGATTTCGCTGTGGCATTCACCAGTAGGGGGATCCCCAATGTTATCTCTGATCTCTCATTGGAGACAGCAAGTGGGGATGCCTGCCAATGAGATTCCTCCAGGGGGCAAGGCTTGGAACCTAAGCCACACCCCTTAGGGCGGGGCTCTCCAACCTTGGGTCCCCAGATGTTGCTGGACTACAGCTCCCAGAATCCCTTGCCATTAGCCATGCTGGCTGGGGCATGCTGGGAGCTGTAGGCCAGCAACATCTGGGGACCCAAGGTTGGAGAGCCCTGCCTTAGAGGAACTCAAAGAGGTTGTGCTGGCTAGATTGGGGTACCCTGCAGGCAACATCAGGCCTGTAGGCTGGAAGATATGCACCCATGTTATAGAGCCTTAAAAACTCCATATATTTTCCTCTAGTAAATTTATTTGCAAAAGAAACAATAGATTGTCTGGCATACAGCAGATGTGGAACAGAATCTGCAGACCTGTATATACATCTCTGCTCCCGAGTGTCCTCATCCTTCAATAATGAGCAGAACCTTGAAAACGTAACGTGTACACATAAATCAAGTGATGTCCCAACCACTGAAAATCTTATCTTTATCTTATCCTGTCTGGTTTTGGACGTTTCAGCAGGATTTTCACATATACCTTTGCAGCTAAAGGATCTAGAAACTTTTCTTTAGATGAAATTTGAGATTTTTCAGGAAGCTGAATTCTGCACCCAATACTGAACTCTGTGCCAAATAAATCTTGTACTTCTTCAGTACTTTCATGGAATCATAGAACCCAATATACACAGTTCTTTCCAAAGGCTTGCATTCCTAAGTCCCACTAAAGCACATCATTAAGCATGTATGGCCTATTTATTTCAGTGGATATTTGGACTCGAAAAAATTACTTCATATTTGATTTTGAATTTTCAAAGCATCAATTAAGGCTCATTTCCATTTGCCCCTTGTCATGATCATTACATCTAGCACTCCTATACAAGATGCAAATTCGTATATGCTGGTAGATCAGTTACCATTTCTAGATGGTGCATTGGCTTAGTAATCTGCAACCAGGACTCACATGAGATGAGTGGATAATATGACACATTCCCATGACAGACCAACACTCTAGGGGATATGCCTAAGTGGACCTATCAATCAATGGACCCAGACATTTAAATATAGACTTAAAAGAAAGATGTTTTTCTCACCTGAGCTATTAAATCACCATTTTCAGCATGGACCATGATTACAGCTCCAAGACTTTTCAGGAAAGTAAAGGCTTCATAAAGCTATGTATAGTACACAGAGAGAAAATCAATAAGTAATGATAGCCTGTTGGTTATTTTAGAGCTTTTCTACACGAGGCTGCTAATCGGCCATTAATCTGCTGTATCTATTTTCAGTTTCGTCACAGAATTGAGATCCGAGCACTACATGAAGAATGTTTCCTTTCCTGCTACATAACCACTAGGTGGCACTGTGATATAGTGGAATAGTGCAAATACAGAAGTAGAAACAGCACTTTCTTTCGCTTTTACAATTAAATGCTGCATTTTCCCTGCTCTAAAAAAACCTTGCCAAAAGTGCTGGTTAGACAAATAAGTGAAACTGGAGGGTCTGACATCCTAAAGAACCCATAAACAACTGTGAGTAGGGAATGAAAAGTGCACAATAAATCCCTCATGTAGAAAAGCCCTTAATTATTTTATGCCCTTTAAAAAAGAAAAGTCATTCTCTCACTTTAGGATAGCACAAGAGCCAAGAAAGATAAATCTTCATTTCACTTTAACAACCCTACGTGTCTGTTCATCTTATCCCCTTTCACCAGCATATTGGTTCAAGTCACTCATAGATGGTTACATGTCATTGCATTCAGAGTTGAACATAAGAATATAAGAAGAGTCATACTGGATAATACTAAGGTCCAGCATTCTGTTCACTCAGTGGCCAACCAGCTGCCTCTGGGAAACCCACAAGTAGGATATGAGTTCAATAGTGCCCTCTTTCTCATCTTCCCCAGAAACTGGTGTACATAGGCATACTACCTCTGATACTGGAGGTAGCAGTACAACACTGGCAATTTCATTTTCAGTTCCTTCCCTAACTATGCCTATAATTGGCCTTTTCCACAGCAGCTGCATACTGGATCAACATTTTCATCGAGCTCTGTCTCCACCATAACCCCAAGATCTCGTTCTTGGTCAGTCACTGCCAGCTCATGTGAAGTTGGGTTTTGTTTTTGTTTGTTTGCCCCAATGTGCAGTACTTTACTTACATTGAACCACATTTGCCATTTTGATGCTCATCCTCCCAGTTTGGAGAGATCTTTTTGGAGCTCCTCACAATCCCTTTTTGTTTTAACCACCTTAAATAATTTGGTGTCATCAGAAAACTTGGGTGCCTCACTGCTCACTCCTAATTCCAAATCTTTTAAGAACAAGTTGAAAAGTATTGGTCCCAATACAGATCCTTCTGGGATCCCACTGTTTACACCCCTCCATTGGGAGAAGTTACCATTTATTCCTATTCTCTGCTTCCTGTTCTTTAACTAGTTACTGATCCCATAAGAGGACCTCTCCTCTTATACCATGACTGCTAAGTTTGCTCAGGAATCTTTGGTGAGGAACTTTGTCAAATGCCTTTTGGAAGTCCAAGTAAACAATGTCTACTGGATCATTCCGTCCACATGTTTATCGACACTGTCAAAGAACTATTAGAGGTTAGTGAGACAGGACTTACCTTTACGGAAGCCATGTTGATTCTTTTTCAGCAGAGCTTGTCCTTCTATATGCTTACAGATTTAATCTTTAATAATGCTTTCAACCAATTTACCCAGAATGGACATTAAGCTAACCCTCCTGTAATTTCCCAGATCCCCTTGGATCCCCCTTTTTAAAATTGGCATTACATCGGTCATTCTTCAGTCCTCTAGTTCAGAAGCTAATCTCAGGGATATGTTACATATTTTTGTTAGAAGATCAGCATTTTCACTTTTGAGTTCTTTAAGAACTTTAGGATGGATACCATCTGGGCCTGGTGATTTATTAGCTTTCAATTTGTCAATAAAGTTGAGAACTTCACCTTTTGTCACATTATTTGCCTCAGTTCTTCAAACTCCCTTCCTGAAAACATTAGTTCAGGCACAGGTATCTGTCCTACATCTCCTGCAGTGAAGTCAGGCAAAAATAATTTATTCAGCTTCTCTGCAATCTCCTTATCCTTTTTTTATTTCTATTGTCATTCAGCAGTCCAAATGCCTCCCTAGCTGGTTTTCTGCTTCTGATATATATTTAAAGAATTTTTTATTGCTGGCGATATGCTCCTCAAAATGCTTTTTTTGCCTCTCTTATTGCCTGCTTATATTTCCTTTACACAAATTTGTGTTCCTTTTTGTTTTCCTCACGTGGGCAAGACTCCCATTTTCTGAAGGAAGTCTTCTTATTTCCAATAGCTTCCTTGACACTGGCTCATTAACTATGCTGGTGACCTCTTGGACTTGGTGCTACCTTTCCCGACCTGCGGTATACAGTACATTCTAGCTCAGTTTCTATTATTGTAGTTTTGAGTAACCTCCAAACATTTTGGAGAGATTTAGCCCTCTGGACTCCTCCTTTCAATTTCCTTTTTATCACTTCTCTCATTTTAGAGAAGTTTCCTCTAATGAAGTCAAATATGACTACCGGTATGTTGGATTTTCTTGGCAATTTCCAACTTAAATATATATTAGATCTGATAGCACTCTGGTCACTGTTTCCAATTGGTTCAATAACACTCACATCTCACACTAGGTCGTGGGCAGGACCACTTAGGATTAAATCTAGGCTCACCTCCCATCTCGTCAGGTAGGTGATTAAGAAAACAATGTGGTTTGAGCTTCCCTGGGAATACAAGGGGCTGAGTCACTTACCTGGCTCAGTGTACACTTTAGACTTACACTCTGTCCCCCCCCCCCCCAACTAAATGAAAAATGGAACTCTTGACTTGGGATGAGGACTATTCCTAAACTTTAGTTTATGAGCTGCCCTTTAAGACCTAAAACGTGAGCTTACATTGAGTCTGAACCGAAGCTAGCCTACACGTTTTATTCACAGAATCAGAGTTGGAAGTGACCTCAGAGATCATCTAGTTCAACTCCCTGCTCAAGGCAGACTCTGCACTGCAGGGTGCAGCTCTGGAAAAATACCTCCAGTGGAAGGGAACACTCCACTTCCTGAGTCAATCTGTTTCACCGCTGAACAGGTCTCACTGTTAAGAAATTTATCCTAATGTTAGGCCAAAATCTGCTTCCCTGCAATTTCCTGCTCAGGAGCAACAGAGTACAAACCTGGTCCATCTTCTGCATGACAGCCTTTCAGATATTTGCAGACCATTAGCATGCCTCCCTTTAATCTCCTCTTCTCCAGGCTAAACACAACCAGCTCTTTCAACCATTCCTCATAGGACTTGGTTTCCACATCCCTTACCATCCTGGTTGCTCTTCTGTGGGCACGTTCCAACTTGTCAATATCCTTCTGAAAATGGGGCACCCAGAACTGGACACAGTACTTCAAACACAGCCTGACTAATGCAAAATAGAGCAGAACTATCACTTCCCCATTGATCTGGACATTATGCTTCTGTTAATGCAGCCCAAGTTTGCATTAGCTTTCTTAGCTGCTGCATCACACTGCTGGCTCATACTCCGCTTGTGATCCACTAAGACACTTAGGGCCTTTTCACACGTACTCTTCCACTAGTTAGGTCTGCACAGTGGCCCTTGTCAATACAGAGCTATGCATTACTTTTATTGCCCATTTCCAAACTTTGATTTAGTTTACGTATGTGGTTGTAGTTCTCTGCAACTACTCAGGAATCTTGATTAGAGCAGGTCTGCAAGAACTCTACGTTTTACAGGATTTCTTCCCTGACTTTAAGTATCTAGCAGAGGCGTAGCGTGGGGGGTGCAGGGGGGGCCGGCCGCACCGGGCGTAACATCTGGGGGGGGCGCGCTCGCACTCGCAGCTCTCTGCCCCTGCCTGGCTCACTCACTCTCTCTGCAGCCTTCATGGGATCTGTAGCCCCGCCTCCTCCTCCCGGGATTAACCGCCTCGCCGGAGCTGCAGCAGGAGGGGGAGAAGACGAGGAGGAGGAGGAAGGAATCCTCCTTCTTCTACTGTTACCCTTGCCCCTGCAAGCTTGGGGCGCAATCTTATGCGGGTTAAGACAGAAAAAAGTCCTACAACTCCCAGCATGCCCCAGCCAGCATGGTTGCACCCTATATGCTGGCAGGGGCGTGCTGGGAGTTGTAGGACTTTTCTTTGTCTAAGCACACATAAGATTGCGCCCAGTTAGAGACTGTTAACTCCTTGGGGCAGCGACCTGTTTTTCGCTTTATGTCACATTATGTATGTGAATTACTACTACTACTACTACTACTACTAAATTCATGCGCCCTTGAAAGGTGGGGAAAACTTTTATTTCCACTTGGAAATAAATCCTTCCTCCTCCTCGTCGTCTTCTCCCCCTCCTGCTGCTGGAAGGAAGGAAGGCGGGAGCCAGCCGCGTAAGTGGCAACTTTGCTGCCGCCCCGCCCGGACTGCTTTGCATGGGGCTGGCCCGGCCCGGCCCCCCGCCTGGATCGGGTCCCCCAGCAAACGTTGTGTCGCTCGCCGCGCAGGTGCCTCGGGCCGGACGCGGGCAGGAGGGGAAGGCGCCCCGCCAGGCGGCGGCGGCGAAGGAGGCGACGCTGCCCGGGCTGGGCGCGTTTCAGCGGCGCGGCGCGGGCGCGGCGCGGCGGAGAGTCCGGCGGGTGGACGGGCTGCTGCCTGCCTCGCCTCGCCCCGCCCTGGCAGGCAGGAGTGCCTCGACGCCCGGCTCGGCTCAGCAGAGGGCAGATTGATCGGCCCATCTGCATAATCGATAGGGCAGCGAAGAGGGTGGCCGGGAAATGGCTGCGATGCCCGCCCGCCCGCCGCCGCCGCTCCCCTCCGCCGGCCTTCTCGCCACGCTGCGCGGGGAGCGAGCCTCTGCCCCGGAGGAGGCGCCCCGGCACGCTGCCTGCCAACATGTCACTGGCGCCCGGAGCCCCCCCGGCACCCTCCTTCTGCCTAGGTAGGGGGCACCCGGAGAGTTGCAAACAGGAGCCCCCCCCCCCTCGGCCCACTTGCCTTGTTGGCTTAGTGCTGAGTCGTCCTGTGCTTATCTAAATATTTGCAAAAGCGCCTTTTTTTTTTAAATTGCTCGGAGCAAACCGAGTCGTGTCCTTTGGGGGGGGGGGGAAGAAAATGTCCGGGGGTTGCGGCGATTGGTGCCAAGTGCGTCTTTCGCCCAGACCTTCGCCGTTGGGTCCTGCGAAGCGCCGGGCCGAAGCGCCCGTGGAAGCCGCCTTCCAGTTCGCCTTGGCCACTGGGTCTTGCCTTTGGGCCCATCTAGTGGAAGAGACTCGAGTGCTAAAATCCACGGGTTAGGGGGCGCAAATTACTTGCCTTGCCCCGGGTGCTGACAACCCACGCTACGCCACTGGTATCTAGAGGATTTTCCTTCTGGGATTTAGCTCCCAACTGCAAGTTTGTAAAGAGTTCCCTTCTGGGAGTCAGCTTCCTTTGCTGTGCCCTTGTTTTGGCTTCAGCTGATTATTTAAGAGTTTAAATAAATTTAAATGATTACTTGAGTGAATTTAAGAAATAAAGAAGTAAATAGTATATTTACCTTCTCACATAGGTACTTAACTCATTTGTGCGCTAAAAAACTTCCTTTTACCTTGACACTGTGATTGGGATGTTTCATCACTGGGGCTCCTTGTGCTCAGTGATTTCTTATTAAGGATGGGGTGATGAACCTCCAACAAAGCCCATTCTCTCTCCCTTCCCCAGAGAAGAGCAAATAACTTACTCTAATTATGCAGCCATGGTCTATAACAGTGATGGCGAACCTATGGCATGGGTGCCACAGCTGGCATGCAGGGACCTCTCTGTGGGCATTCGAGCCATTGGTCACCAGATCGCAAAAAGACTGTCCCCTTCTGCAAAACACTAATGATCTTGTTCTTTCTCACAGTGTGGAACAGAATGATTTTATTCTAGAATTCCTGTTACAGAATTCTTTTCTACATTGTTATCACATTTAAAAGATTTTGAAGAATGACTGAGGCACAGAGCATGGCTTGGATGTAAAGCCCTAACAGTTGACCTGAGTGCTGCATGTGTTGCTCTCAAACTAACGGAGTATGAGCCAAGGTTTGACAAATTATCAGCATGCATGCAATAGCAAAAATCACATTAATTGTGCAAAAGCATGCCCAATGCAAACTTTTACCTAATGCAGTGTTTGCAGTCCAAGACATAAAGTGTTTAAGATGTGTTAAGCACGTTTAGTTTTCTTGTTTATCTTGCTCATCCTAGTACAGGTTGACTTTTACTTTTACTAATCCGACACCTGTAGAAGCAGGGAAAGGACCCAGGGTAAAGCTTGCCCCATACAATTTCAGTCTGGCATATAATCATATTACAAGTTGAGAATCCCTTATCCAAAAATACATGTGCCTAATTATTTAAAAAGTTTGTCTAAATTCCCTTCAGGCTATGTGTACAATGTAGTACTATAATAATGTTTTGAGTTGATTTTTTTTCCCAACAAAAAACTGTTTGTATCATTGAAAGCTCTGTTATTGTGTTTTTCTTTTAAGACAAAAGATGTTAATTAGTTCGGACAACTGTATGAGTTGTAATTAGTTCGGACAACTGTATGAGTTGTTTTTCGAAAACTAAAACCTCGGTATTCAGGTTTAATTGCAGTGTTGGCACTTTGAAATAAGTAAGTTGGTTTTGTGTTGCAGTTTGGGCACTCGGGCTCAAAAAGGTTCGCCATCACTGGTCTATAATCTCCTTTCCTTTCCTCTCCTCTCAATTTCATTAGTGCTGGCAGTAGCTGGGTGGAGTTTGGCTTTATTGTGTTGATCACCTCCTTCCATTTTGTACTCATGATCTTGAAGTTAATTTGCAACCTTCAGTTTGCCCTTTATGACTGTAATGGGTTCCTGCTGTGGAAGAGGCCCCTTGATTCTGCCTATGATGACCACTTGGTTGTGCATATGGTTAGCTGCTCTGTACCACCAGCCCCAGTCTGGCTGCTTCTTCCTGTTACTTGCCCCCTCAACACAGAGATTAAATCCTTGGGGATGCATTATATGTAATACTCAGTTTATCTGTTCTTTAAAATGCCATAAGTTCTCCCTTTAGACAACAGGGGAGGGATGTATCAAGAATTCAAGTGCCGTTTTCAACATGCAGACCTATAGGCAAATACTCTGAAGGGCCAAATTAGATGCAACACTAAACATATCACTTTGTTTGTTTGTTTTTAATTTTTAAAAAAGCAGATGGAGGGGGGTCTCCAATTCTTCCCATTCTAGCTGTAATCTCATTTTAAAAAATCACCCCAATGTTGCTATAAACCCTCCAAAGCTCCCTTTGGTGCCAATTCATTTTTTTAAAAAAAATCCTGATGTGCTTTGGAGTGACATTTTTTAAGGTTACATCTACTTTGGCCCTGATGTAGTCATCCAATTACCCAAGCTAAATTTGCAATTAACCTGAATTTAAAACAAGAAATCCCTTTCGATATTGTCTTGTTGGTCATTTTATTTCGAGTCCCACATGACATCTCATTAGACTCCCACAATTACAAAGCAACAAGTCCTAAAATAATTCCTACGCTTTGTTTTAAGGAAGAAAAGAAAAAAACAAAAACAAAATTGAGGGCCAATCTAGACGTTAAATGCATACAATGTTTAGTGTGCCCAGTTTTTGTTCTTCAGGAAGCGAGCTCGTATGGGGAAGGGGGCAGAAGCATTGGGACCACAGAGCATGAGGAGGCAGATGAAACCTTTTCCTGTGTCCTGCTGAAAATCTCTCCCCTGGCCCTGCTGCTATGAGCCCTAGAAAGAAGCTTCCACTGGTGCCAACAGAAGTTTCCCAGCAAGGATCAATAGTAGCTTTAACAGGGAGCAGGTGGAACAGGGTGTGCAGGGAAAGGGCTCGCCCTGCCTTCTCTGCAATGCCATAGCGCAGGCTCCAGCAGCTGCTATTTATAAAAACAAAAACTGTGCACATTAAATACTTACATGCATTTAATGTCACGTGTAGTTTGCTCCGGACAGCCTCTTCTTATTATAATGCAATGCTGTTGTCTAAGAATAATATTCTATGGAAACAAAAATTTGTAAATGCTATGTTAAAAAAAAAGAAGGATAAAAGAAAAAGGTCAGGATAATCGCCACTAGGATCTCATCATAAATTCCCTGGAAATGTCTCCAAAGAAAGAAGAGGTTTTTTTAAAAAATGCCATAATTAGTAATATCTAGCCCTCTTACATTTAATATCAGATAGGGAAACATTCCAAAGTAACATCTGTATAAGCTGTAAGCATGTGAAGGTTCTTCATGAAACTTTGAGGCAACAGGAAAGACAGATTGCTTACCTGTAACTATAGTTCTTCGAGTGGTCATCTGTGCAGTCACACATATGGGCTCTGTGCCTGCACGGACCCTCGATTCAGGAAGCTTCCATTGCTGAGGAATTTTCAGTGGGAACCCTCCCCCACCATCTAACTGCACATGTCCTTAACAGGTTCCTGCCTATTCCCTCAATTCCCTGAGACCACCTTTTGTGGCTTCAAAAACCGAGAGAAATAAAGAAGTGGTCTGGACCGAGGACAGTACTGACACCTATAACAAAGAGGGAAAAACTAGCCTCAGAACCAGAAATACAAGAAAAAGAAGACCTTCAGTTGATACCGAAGCGAGGACGGTGGGCAGGTTGTGTGAATGCACAGATGACCACCTGAAGAACTACAGTTACAGGTAAGCAACCTGTCTTTCTTCTTTGTGGTCTCTGTGCATTACACAGGTAAAAGAAGGCTCCTCTCCATTATAAGAGAAACACATCGCCTTGGGAGTGAGCACCGATCCTCGCTCTGCTTCAGAAGTCAGGACATGTAGTATTCTTTTCTGTGGCGAAGAGATCCATCACAGGATGGCCCCACCTGTGGAAGTTTATCTGAAGGACTATCAGGTACAACTGCCACTCATGCGAAATTGGAGTCGAGTGGCTTAAAAGCATCTGCAAGAGCATTGTCCATGCTGGCTATATGTATAGCAATGAAACTCATCCTCCACAGAATCATCCACTTGTACAACTAGAGAGTAAGCTGGTTGAGTGCAGAAGATTTCATCCCGCCCTGCTTGTTCACATACCAGACAACTGTCGTGTGGTTGGTAACAATTTGAATATGTCTACCTAAGAGTTTTGGTTCGGCGGCAAGCAGGACATTCCGGACAGCTAAGAGCTCCAGGTAATTGGTATGCAATGTGGCCTTGGTTGCGGACCATGTTCCTTGCATGATATGGTGACCACAATGTGCGGTCCATCCAAGGAAGAGCCTGTCATCACTACTACCGACAGAGTCGGTGGCGGAAAAGGAGCCCCTTGCTGAAGATTGCATGAGAGCATCCACCAGCCAAGAGGGGCCCCCACCTGCCGTGCTAGGTAAAGTCGGGTTTGGCACGCATCGGAGTCTGGATTGAAAGTATGAAGGAACCAATTCTGGAGGACCCGCATCTGTAGTCTGGCAAAGACTACTACTGTGAGGGTAGCCACCACAAGTCTCAACAGATGTTGAATGTCTAACGCCAAGGCTACATGACTTCAGTATAGTTGGGTTGCCAGGCTGATGATGGCCTGAGCATGGTCCTTGGGAAGATATGCCTTGCTTTTCATCGAATCTAGAAGAGCTCCAAAATACTGGATTGAATTCATTGGGACGAGAACTAACTTTTCCTCATTGATGTAGAGTCCAAGGGTATGAAGACGACTAAGGTGATAAGCTGTTGAGCCAGAGATTCCTTGGAAGGAGAGACAATCAGCCAGTTGTCCAGGTACAAGAAAATTTGGACACCTAGTATGCGAAGATGGCCACACACCACTGCCATACATTTCATGAAGACCCATGGAGCTGTAGCAAGACCAAACTAGAGAACATAGAACTGGTAAGCGTCGACCCCAGTGCTGAGCCGGAAATAAAGCTGACTGTCTTCATGGATAGCTACATGGAAGAAGGGTCCTTGAGGTCGATGGAGGTGAACCAATCGCCCCTTTGGAGAACTGCTCCGGCGCGCTGGAGCCCCGCCCGCGCTCTGTTTTGGCGCAGGGAACCATGGCAACAGGGCTTAAACAGCCCTGTTGCTATGGTTCCCCCCGCCAAAAACAGAGCGCAGGGTCCCATCGCGTCACTTCCTCCGCGCCGGAAGTGGCGCGACGGGACCCGTCGGACAGGGAAGACAGGCTCTCTGCTCTGCGTAGAGCTTTTGGTAAGTCCGCGCGGGTGGCCGAGAATCTCGGCGGACACGACAAGCAGGCCCAGTTCGTGCCTCGCTCATGTCCGCCAAGATTCTTGGCCACATCCTTAGTTGAGACCAACGCTGCTGTTGGAAGGGTAGAAAATTAGAGGTCTAGCCTATCCCCATTTTCCTGGCAGTGGGCTTCGCCTTTTGGACAGAATCGACCACATCATCTTTCTTGGTGTTGAATAAGCCTTCCCCATCAAAGGAGAGATCCTCAATGCGGGATCCTGAGTAAGTCCTGCAGAATGAAACCAGGCATGCCATCGGAGGGCTACAGCACCAACCAAAGCTTTTACATCACATTTGGCCTGGTGACACAAAGCATTAATTTGCTGTCTTGACAACCGCATCACCTCCGACTGAAAAACCCTTGCCAACTCTCTCTAGTCATCTGGCAAGTAATCATAGAGGAAGCCCATTTTCTCCCATTAAAAAAGTTGGTACCTGGACATCGCCGCCTGGTAATTGGAGACTCATAGACCAAGGGCAGCTTAGAAGTAGATTCACTGGCCCATCAAATCTAGTCTTTGGCCCTCCTTGTCTACAGGCGAAGAGTGCTGCCTGTGCAATTTCCCCTGGGCAGATTCAACAATTATAGAGTTCAGAGATGGGTGAGAGAAAAGGAAGGTGGCATCCTTTTCCTGAAGTCTGTACATGCCCTCAAGTCTTTTAGAAGTAGGGGCCACAGGTTACTGTGATTTCCAGGATGGTTGGACAGTTTGCAAAGCATCGGCAAAAAGGCAATAGCTACAGGAGCTGCAGGCTGCAGCCTCCATGAACACTGTATCAAAGACAGGGTCCTTCACCCTCAGCACCGGCTACTGTGTCTCGAACCCAAGCAATTGTGCCATTCGAGCAACTTGCTCTGAAAAATGCCCCATGTCTTCAGATGGAGAAGTAGGGTCTTGGTGTCCAACTTGGCCATCTGGAGAGGCAACTGATGGTGCTGCTGAAGAAGACACTGCCAAAACTGAATGATAGTCTTCACCTGTAGACTGTGGCAAAGAAGTGCAGTTGCCACACAGTGAGACTGGATGTGACACTGGCCGATGAAGTGGAGATCGGGGTGGTACTGGCAGCGATGGAATAGTTGAGCATTGTGCCAGGGACGAAGACAGGGTGGAGGAGTAGGTGGCAAAAGAAATTCAGGAGGAGGTCATGCAAGCGAGACCGAAGGAGCCGATCTGTAACGTGGTGACACTCCGCCTAGGTATCGAAGTTGCTCAATATGAGCCTCTCTATCCCTCCGAGCGTGCCAATTGTCCCAATAGTAGGTTCTAGCTGATGGAATTGGCCATCCAGGATGGTCAGAAAAAGGAGACCAGGAGCACTCCTGAGATCAATAGTAATGATCCCTCTCCTGTTGGTAGTAACCTGAATCCCTCGAATCCAGACAGCCTCGTCGGTACCGAGGTGGAGAACAAAGAGGCTGCTGTCCAGATCAATGCACAGAGGGGTGAAGGATCTCAAACTTGATCCTGAGCTGGAGAAGATGAATGCTCCCAGATTTCTCCCTCCGATATGGATGTGATCAGAGCCGGGTTTCAGCTCTGTACCAATGAGGCCATTCGGACTGGCAAATCCAATAATGGGAGCGTTGGAGGCACTGTCAGAACGGACTTCAGAGACTATGTGTGAGACTTCTTTGTCTCAGCTTTCTTTTTCTTCTGAGAGCCCAACTTGGAGGCCTTTGCTTTCTTGGTAAACTTCTTTGCAAGCACGATAGACAGAGACATACCCAGCATTGGTGGATCGGTGTGTCTCATAGATGGTGCCTCAGTCTGCCCCGCACATGTTGAGGTTGGGCAATCGGGGAGGTAGATCAAGATTGTGACATTGTTTTAGGTGTCTCCATGGCCTCCAATACCCATTTCCAGAGCTCTGCACAGTCTGTCTGGCCGATTTCTTCTTGCTTGTTTCGTGAAAGCTTGACAATGGGCGCAAGTATCAACTTTGTGCCCCTCTCCCAAGCAAAGCAGACAGTGTGAGTGACCATCCGTTGGCAGAAGTTTGCTTCCACAGAGAATGCAGTTGCGAAATGGGGCCTTTAAGGCTGTACACCCAAAAGGGCAGTACTGTGATCACAGAGATCGCCTCAAAAAAAGAAAGAAAGAACAGTAAATAAAATGTAAAAAGATGACAGACAGAGGAATGATAGAAGTGAGAAACAGGATGAATAAAAATTTTAAGAATAAAAAAAACCCCTCAGCACAAGAGTCATAGACGAAGGAAGCTCCTCTTGAGGCAACCACAATGGCAGTCGAAGAGGAACTGAGGAAGAGGCGGGAACCTGTTACGGACGTGTGCAGTTGGATGGTGGGGGAGGGTTCCCACTGAAAATTCCTCAGCAATGGAAGCTTCCCGAATCAAGACTCCATGCAGGTGCAGAGCCCATACGTGTGAATGCACAGATGACCACTCGAAGAACTATAGTTACAGGTAAGAAATCTGTCTTTCCTGTTGCCTCAAAGTTTCATGAAGAACCTTCACATGCTTAGAGCTTACTTTGTTACTTTGGAAAGTTACCCTACCTAATATTAAATGTAAGAGGGCGCAGGGCCCATATGTGTGATGCACAGAGACCACGAAGAAGAATCAACAGTTTCAGAACTCAAACACTACATCCAAATTTGTATTCACAAAAAATCCTGACCCAATTCTATGCTTTAATGTAACATTTAAAATACATCTATCAATTTCAATTCAAAATAAAATGTAAATCCACCTGAACTTCAGACCATGATGGAAGATGACCCAATAGATATGAGATAGAAGTTCAAGACCACTTTTATTTCTGAGACAGTGGTGGAACATAAATGGTGGGCTCCTCTCCCCACCACACTTAAGCTTATTTCAAAAGCATGTATCTTGCTTAGAAGAGCTACTATTACTGGGATGTAGAGATCTCTTAAGAAAAAGGTATGCAGCAAATTACCTGGCTGTCAGTCATTTGGTAGAGGTGTTTGTAGACCATGTAGACTTGGAAAGAATTAACACCTGTTTGCAGAAAAACATGAATTGATGCAAAATAAGAGTTAATAAGTACCTAACGTTAAGATTGAGCCATTCAAAAGATGAATCAAAATGTGCCAATTTTTATCCGGAAAATCTACTTCACGTATTAGATGCACAATGCTGTTTTCCAACTTGTTCACTTCTCTGCCACAAATATGCCTAGTGAACAAACCCTTCTGACACCCCCAGACAAAATGCAGAGTGGAGACAGTATCCCATTTTTATAGAAAGAAACTACATAAAGTGCATCTTGGACATATTTTATGAGGAGAATGTATTCTAGGTATTATCAGATTATGCATTGAGCAGGGGGTTGGACTCGATAGCCTTGTAGGCTCCTTCCAACTCTATGATCTATGAATCTATGAATCTATGAAAGAACATTTATTTTATTATGCATTTTTCCACATGTTTTTCCCACAGTTCTATCTGTATTACTTATTCCCCTACACCAGGAGTGGGCAGCCTTTTTTCTGTCTAAATAATTAGCACCATACATTGTTCACCCCCAGTGTTAGCCGCAGCAAATTTTAAATTTCCTTATATCTACATGATAACAATAAAACACACAAAAGCATCCCAAAGTACCACAGAGCCACAAATCTACAATATATCACTGTGGAACATCCTACAAAAACTTAAAACCTGAGCCCCATAGAAGTGTTTAAGTGTAATCCATGTTACTGTACTTTTAAGACGGCTGGCTATCCATTACAATACTTAAGGGGGGGAGGAGAAATAATTTTGGGAGATGGCTCACATCAGTCTGCATCAGGGGCCAAGGAGGCCATGGGGCCTGTGCAGTGTTTAAGCAGTTTCCATATAGGGTGCAAATTCCTCAGTCAGCCAACAGCAGATGGAAGAACTCTACCTAAGGGAAGCCTGTGGCCTAAAGCTCACTGCCTAACTTCATTGCAGACCCTGGCTGTAAGTAAAAGTATCAGAGTACCATCTGTGGAAGGTGTGATGGAGCTGGAGCTTACTCAAGTCCCCTTATACAGCAACCCCCTCCTTCCCGAGCCCAGATCAAATGCCTTGGTACTGGCCACTTGGAGAGAGAAAACACTTTCCCCAGGGTCTTTGGTCAGAAGCCTCAATCTCACATTTCCCATCCAAACTGGAGTAAAAATACATTTATTATAAAGAGAGTTTTTACAGAGGATACATAAAACAGAAAAACAAATTTAAGCCTTTAAAGCAGTGTTCTCCAACCTTGGGTCCCATATGTTTTTGGCCTACAACTCCCAGCATGCCCCAACCAGCATTGCCTCAATCTTTTTGTAATAAATGTATTTTTACTTTTGAGGCTTCTGACCAAAGACCCTGGGGAAAGTGTTTTCTCTCTCCAAGTGGCCAGTACCAAGGCATTTGATCTGGGCTTGGGAAGGAGGGGGTTGCTGTATACGGGGACTTGAGTAAGCTCCAGCTCCATCACACCTTCCACAGATGGTACTCTGCATATAGACAGTCCCATGAAGAAGAATGTCCAATATAACTTTTAAAAGCCTATTTTCATCTCTTCATCCCACCGTTCTTCCCCACCTATTACTAACCTTTATCTTGTACCAGTATATCCAGCTCTTCCCTGATCCCATCATACCAGTTGGTGATATCCACATGGAGAGAGTAATCGCAACAGGATTTGGTGTCCGCAGCCTCGTGCCACTTTTCAAATGAAGTTAATAAACTGGAGCTAGGTTCAGGAAGAACATGGTCAACTGCAAGGAAGAAGCACCCATTACTCAGCAAATATTTCAGTCCACATATTGAACATATTGCAGATGGATAGCAAATAATGGTACATGAAACAAAGCAATCCTGAGAACCTACTGTTACCTCTGATCACAGTCGCTGTTTTGCTGCACATAGGCTTTCCTGGTCGGGGAAGTCTCACGTGCAGTTAAGCTGAGCTGGCCAAGGCCCCTTCACTCCTCCACTGGAGAAGTGATGGGGACTCAGCCAGTTTGGTTCTCCCCCCCCCCCACACACACACACACCTCCTTCCTACAATGGGGGAAGGAGGAAGGGCAGCCGAAGCCAGGGCAGAGCCATCTGATGGAAGAACAACACAGACTTGGCTGGCTCTGCTTCACCCGCCCTGCCACCTTCCCGCAATAGGGGAAGAGGTGGGGTGGCTGAAGCCAGGACAGAGCCAGTCAAGTCCCCTTCACTCCTCCATCAGAGAAGCAAAGGGGACTCCGCCAGCTCGGCTTCTCTGCACACAGAGGGCAGAGCCTGCACGCAGCAAAGCAGGTACCTGGCCCAAGATCTACCCAGGACTTTGGCCAGAGAGCAAATGACATCAGGTGTGCACGGCTGGGGTGTGGCTATTCACACATGATGTCATACAGTCATCTTCCCTCACCCAGTTTTGGGTCTGCATCTCTGGTTTAGCATTACATCCAAACTGAGTCACTGTGTTCAAAGGGGCTTACTCCTAAATGTGCATGGGTTTCATTTCAGTAAGGGATAAGGATTAAGGGATTAAGCCAAAAGCTTTTCAGAAGAGGCTTTCACGGAAGAGTGAAAGTAGGGAGTGCTTCGCATGAGTGCTTATTCCAAATATGGGACCTCCCCTTACATGCAGCCAGTGCTGTTGCCTTAAAGCTCACTGAATCTTTTAATACCGAAAATGGTCTTGACTTTTCCATAACCTGCTCTTCTTCCTGCAGCCTGATTAGGAATTTTGCAAGCTTTCAGAGCTAAGAGATTGTTCATGTACATAATATCCCATTCCCAGCCTTCACTTTTTAAATCTTGCTTAAAAGTCCATGATCCCCTTACTCTCAAGTGTCACACCAGGAAACAAGAGCAAGCAGGGGCAAAACACTTAGCCAGCCAAAATCAGCTAAGTGTTTTGCAGGGCGGGGCCTCCGTGCTCCTTCAGTCTTCCATCGGATGCCCATAATCCTCCTAGTTCGGAGGGTTACAGGCAGCCACCTTGGATGGTGCTGCCCATAGCTCTTTTGAGGAATTTGTCCTTGTTTAGATTGGCTGGGGTGGAGTGTAGAGGAATAGGCTCTGGGGGAAAGCTATTGAGAGCTTATTGGCAGGGAAGACTCAGTTATTGGATACTGTAACCAAGGATCTTTAATTTAGGTACTTTTAGCATTCCCATCCTATTCATTCATTCATTCATTTTCTTAAATACTCCTCTGTGCATATCATTCCATTAATAAACCTCTTAGTTTGGTTGTCTCTAGTGGTGGTATCAATCCTATGCCTATGCCTCAGTTACCAGACATAGTAACTAAACTTCGTCACCAGGCATAGTAACTTCAGTAGCAGGTAACTGAAGGGTATAAGTCACAAAGTTGGACTCCCATCCAGGCACTGAGAAGACCCAGACCATATAAATAAATCACTCCCATTCATCCCTACAAAATCGAGATAGACAGACCAGCGATACCTGACAAGGATTTAATGGCAGTGTGCCTCTGTACATTTTTTTAGTCCTGCTACAGCCCTTCTCCTACATAAATCTCACTTGCAATGTGAGGCATTTCACAAGCAGACCATAAATAGCAAACCTAGATGTCTATCTGCTTTGAGAAAAACAAAGGTAAGATCAAACTAAGTTAATTGCAAATAGCTATTCCTTGCACTGAGGTTTCTTTAAGCTCTTTGAAAATAATATACTAAATTAAACCAGAGTTTTCCTCTCTGTGGCTCCTTCCCAACCCCCAGTAGGGGTGGTGCTTATGGAGGGGCTGGGTCTTCCACTGCTAAGGAGGCAGGGCCCATGGGGGTGGCACAAGCCTCCACAGGACCAGAGCTTCTGCACCCCTGCCCTAAACCATGGTTTGTTTAGCTCAATTTTCTCTTGTTTGTATGCCTGAACCTGAGTAGAGGCTCACTATCCACAGAATGTTTGGGAACAAGAAACCCAGCTTGTAAACCACAGTTTGAAGCTGGGTTGTGAATCTTGGCTTGTGTTTTAACTGTGGTTTGCCAGTACATCCCGACTCAATATCTTGGTTTAATCCTAGATTGCTGTGTTACTCTGCCCCACTGCTTGCCTGCCTACAGATATATGAGGAGAGAGCTGCTTGAAAATGCAATCACTCACATGGTTCAGAAAATCTCACTGGCACTTTCACAAACCTCTCCTTTCCTCCCTCCTTTCCACACCCACCTCCTCACTGACAAGCTCTTCCTCTCCAGCTGGGCTGCCTAGCTCTGCAGCAGGCTTGTGAGGGATTTTTAAAGAGACCATGGGCACTGTTACCCATATCTAATTTCATTTATTTCATTTGTATACCGCTCCACAGCCGAAGCTCTCTGGGCGGTTCACAATTTATACATAAAAACAACAATAAAACATACAATATAGTTAAAAAGATTAAAAAATCAAATTTAAAAGCACAGTTTAAAATAACAATTCAAAAAGTTAATAAAACTAAGCCTACAGGTGACAATCCCCTCCGTGCTATTCCAAGCTCCTAACTAAATGCCTTGGCATAGAGGGAAGTCTTAACCTGGCGCCGAAAAGATAGTAAGGTTGGCGCCAGGGGGGTCTCAGTGGGGAGCTTATTCCACAATTGGGGGGCTACCACTGAGAAGGCCCTCCTCCTTGTTGCCACCAGCCAAGCCTCTCTTGGAGGTAGCAGTCGGAGGAGGGCCCCAGATGCTGAGCATAGTGTCCGGGTAGATTGCGGTGGGGAGAGACGTTCCATCAGGTATTGTGGTCCTAAGCCATGTAGGGCTTTATAGGTTAGAACCAGCACCCTGAATTCGGCTCGGAAGCATATTGGCAGCCAATGCAAATGGGCCAGAACCGGTGTAATGTGCTCGGACCTTCCGGTCCCCGCAATAGGCCTGGCTGCTGCATTTTGCACAAGCTGCAGCTTCCGAACAGTCTTCAAAAGCAGCCCCACGTAGAGTGCATTGCAGTAGTCTAGTTTAGAGATTACCAGAGCGTAGATTACCGAGATCAGGCTATCCCTGTCCAGATAGGGGCGTAGCTGGGCCACCAGCTAAAGCTGGTAGAAGGCACTCCTTGCCACTGAGGCCACTTGAGCCTCAAGTGACAAAGATGGCTCCAGGAGCACCCCCAAGCTACTAACCTTCTCCTTCAAGGGGAGTGCAACCCCATCCAGAACAGGTTGAACACTCTCCATCCGGTCAAAGGAACCACCCACTAATGAGGGATATATGTTAAAAGCACACCTTTGCTCATATTAAGCTATACCAATTATTCAACAGATGCAGTTGCATAGTTTGTCTTAAAAGCCTCCCCCAACCACCACTCATGTCTATCCATTCATTTCCTGTTAAACTGCTTGTGCAACAACCCAGTGTTGTCCAACTTTGGGTCCCCAAATGTTTTTGGCCTACAACTCCCAGCATGCCCCAGTCAGCGTAGGCCAAAAACATCTGGGGACCCAAGGTTGGAGAACACTGCAACAACCCATCCACTCCTGCTTATAGCCTAAAGACCCCAGTTATTGCTAATACATGTTCTGCTTGCTCACCAATAAAGTTTTAGTGCAGAAGAAAAGAAAAAGGAAAGAATTTTGTTTGGGAGAAAAGGGTTAACAAAGATAGCTAGCAAGAATTGTGGGGAGTGCCTAGGAATGGGGGAAGACAGGGATGCTTTAAGGACTGTATTTTTGTTCAGGGGTGTGCAGAGAATGGTTGAAGATCTCCAAGAAGGAAAGCATTTGTGTTCCCTGCCCTTGCAGCTGGCTAATGGCAAGGAGAACTGATTAATGTGGCAATGCCTTGGCTGTCCTTGGGCAATGAAAAAGGCGTTGGTATAGCTTCTGGATATTCACAGAAGCAGCAGGGAGATGGGGACAACAACACAAACAAAGCAAAACAAATTAAACAAAACAAACAAAGCAAAACAAATTAAGCAAAACAAACCATGGTTTGTTTGAATGTCTGTGAGCTAGATCCTGGCTTGTTCAACAAACCATGGTTAAAACAAACAATAGCTTAGTATTATGTCCAAATCAGGCCAGTGTGACTAGCTTCTGAATAAATATATAGAGGACTGCTGTATAAGTATGTGCAACTAAACTGAATGCATAATGTCAGGTCAGTAAATGGTGAGACTATTGCCATCTGGGTCTCAATAATAAAAATACCTATCTGGACAAAGCGGGACAACTTAATCTTCAGTTTCTCTGTGCAGCAGGAGCCTTTTGGGTAGGGAGTTGGACTCACAGTTTCTATTATACAGTCATCTCCATGACTGGGTCCCCTGATCAGGAATCACTGAATTTCAGGTGTGTGTACCTCACAAGATAGAACTGGGATTCTGTTCATGTAGCACAGGCTCTACTGCCCAACAGACTTCCTGACTGAGCTGGGAGAGGCAGTCTTGAGGATGATGTTGGAGACTCCCAGGCTGATTGGCTGGATGCTGAGAGGCTTCAGCATCCACGCCAAGGCCCTCTTATCTGGAGTAGCTCAGAATTTCATGACAAGCATGGATCTGTCTCAATTAATATTGGGTTTCACACATCTAGAAGATTATATCCATGACTTGTTTTCTACTGGACAGGATTATGTTGATCTGAGAGTGGGTGCACTTGAGGTTGTTTCTTTGTCATGGATAAATCACTACCTGGTAGAGTTTAGGCTTTAGTTAGTTTTCTTTGGATGTATATGGACACACCGATATCCAGTCCCAGCTACATTAAACTCTATTCCTTAATCTATTTCTATGGGCAGCTCTCACTTCCATTCCTGGGGACATTTCAACTGTATATAACTCACAAGGTGAGGTATGACACCTTCTCAGCCTGGACCAGAAAATGACATATCCAGACAGTAAGATTATTCTCTTTTTATATCTGTGGGTATCTTCCTCCATCCTCTTTGGATCTTGGAGGAGAGAAGAGACTCTCCTCTTTACCCAGCCCTCTGTGTTAACTAACTAGAAAGGAAGTACAAACCTATTTCCTTTCCTTCCGTGATCACCGAAATTATTTGCGGCAAAAGTCTGCAACGACTAAGGTCTTCTACAAGGCCACATTTTACCCCTTTGTTGCTGTACTAGGAGGTGACTGCTAGGTAGGTGGAAAACCAACTCTAAACAGAGCAATTAACTGGGACCAGGTGAAAAAAATAAATGGGGATCACTCTAGACAGAGGTAGATGAATGAGAAGAAATTACAGGTAAAATAAGAAAATACACTGTGCACACAAAACATGGATGGTAAACCCACACAATAATTGCCTGAAACTTTAATGAATTGGCAGCAATGACACTGCAGTAGTGCTTGTTCAGTGCTTTGCTCAGGAAACCTATTGGTGTGAAGATGTACACTGAAGGTCAGATTTGGCTCAGGCCATGATTCAGCAATTGAGAAATGGCCTGTTGGACCACTTCAGAGGCCAACTGCTTTGACTTGGGTCCAATTCAGGACCTCACTTCAGAAAATTCAAAGCTCCATTTCCCCCCATTGACTATCACTGGAAAATGGGTATAACATACTTGTTGGGTTTTTTTTACAACACTAGATGAAATTTAAAGGCATAGTAGATTCTTCTGAGTGGATGAAGCCTACCCAATTTCAGACAAATAGCTGCTGGGGTTTTGTGAATTTGTTTTGAAAAGGGAACTGTGTATAATAATTTTTTTTTAATTTCTTGGCAGAATTGGATGAAATTGGCAGGCATAGCTACCCCTTCTGAGAAGATAAGGCCAAATTTAAAATATATAAATATATATTTATAATATTAATATGGAGTTTTTGTGCAACAGCAGCCTTGCCACTCTCTCTGATTAAGGTTATTGTGAGAATAAGAAAAAAATGTAAAGTGCTTTACTGAAATTATGAAAAATAGTAATGATACTAATAAACATATCAGTTACAAGGAGCAGATGTTCCAGAATTGACCCGCAGATTGTGTTCTTCCTTCAACCTAGTTAATCTATCCGCATGTATCATTAGAGACATTATCTCACATGGAACGCAAGAGCAGATTCTTCTATAATGCTTCTGTGAATGGATTTATCCCCAACTTTTCCATTATGAAGGGCTATACGTTTCCAGTACTTACTGATCATGGTAGTGCCTCCTGCTAGAGCTGCCTTTGTGCCTTGGTAGAAATCATCAATGGCCGCCATGCCTTGATAGGGCTTCTGTAGATATGTGTTAACATCAATACCTCCAGGAATAACCATTAGTCCATTAGCTTCAATGGTTTTCACTCCATCAGGAACAATCAAATTCTCTCCTATTTGTCTAACAAGAAGAAAGAAGGGCTATTTAGTCTTTTGCCTAGAAACATGAATAGCAGTCCTTTAAAGAGTCACCTGTAACATTTAATGGAACATTACACATACAGTATATTAGGATCTAACTTTTAAAAAGTTACTACACAGCATCTTGAATCCTAATAGATCTTACTGTATTTTTCAGTCATAGGTTCTGCAAATGGAACTTTAGGTACAGTATCTCATGGGTTAGTCAGTGCTCTTTTAATCAGTAGTGGGCAGAAGGTAGATCAGGACCTACTGGTGTATCTCTAGGTAATTTGCAATAGATTAGTAAGGGGTTTTGACTTCCAATTGTTTAACAATACCAACAGTTAAAGCCACCCCCACCCCAAATACACACACATAAGTTTGGCTATGGAAACAAAGAAAGCTGGGACAGTGGAAAATCAGGCAGGAGTGAATTGGTGCGTGAAAGGACTGAGTTCACTTCTAGTACTGAAAACAAATTCCTAGCCTGAGAGCATGTGCTCAGAGGCACCCTGTGCCTTAATTCTAATGTCCACTCTCTTGAGACACAATTTTGCGGCTGGTTCCATTTTGTGGAATTCAGCATTCTAATAAAAACAGAAGCAAAATAGTTCTTGCAAGCCTGAAGTCTCCCCATCCCTGGGTTAAATTATCCTCTTTGTTTAGTGCTCCTATAAACTACTAGGATTACGTCTGTCTTACACACAGTGCGGGCTTCTCTACACGAGACATTTATTGTGCGCTCATGATTCCGCACTCTGTAGTTTGCGGGTGCTTTACACAATGTCATCATCCTTCAGGGCCTCTCCCATACTTTCCAAACATTTCCACGTGTGTGTTTTTGTTTTTGTTTTGGTGGAGGAAAGTGAGCTATTATCACACTAAAACGAACATGTGTATTTCTGCAATTCTGCTATACTGCAGCACCACCTTGTGGTTGTGTAATGGAACATATAGGAAGGCAGAGAAAGAAAACCCCCCGGGGGGGGGGAGCACATGTAAAGGAGCCATTCTTACTCCCACCAAGAATCGGGAAGCAGAAGCCTCGGTAAAGTGGCGGGTTAAAAGCGTCATGTAGAGAAGCCCTGGAACTATCATGAACATTCTCAAAGTAAATGTGTCAGCACTTAGAATCTAGTGGCAAGGTAGCCACTAAAATAGTGCTCTCCAACCTTGGGTCCCCAGATGTTTTTCGGCCTACAACTCCCAGCATGGCCAAGTCAGCATAGCTGGGGCATGGTGGGAGTTGTAGGCCAAAAACATCTGGGGACCCAAGGTTGGAGAACACTGCACTAAGCACTGGAACCATGTAGAAACTGCTGTGCCTGGGAAGTTATTTATATGAAGGCAGTGATGCAGGTGTGGTGTGACTGCTCAAACTTTAATCATGCCAGCTAATTACTAGGGAAACAGGATTACATTTGCTTCAGCCATTTCCCACACATGAAACTCTTTCCAATTAGAGATGTGAAGACCTGGGGAAAAACAAGAATAAATGGAGGAAAAACTGGGAGAGGTTTTTTTTAGCATAGGTTTGGGGAACGTATTCCCCCCCCCAAATAACCATTCTGCCCCCACAAACCTTCTCATCTCTATATCTAACGTGGAACTCTATCCACATGGTTTTGAGTAACAGTAGCTACCACATCCCTGGTTAACATATTAACTGGATCCTTGCCAAATGCTGCAACTACTACGTGCTCAGTGAAAGCCTTGTTTGGTTGGAGGAAATCTCACACGGAGCTAAGGAGAAGAAGGAGCTAAACAGAAAGCAGGGGGATGGAGGAACTAGAAGCTGAATGCGAAAAGTGTTCAGGAAATGAGGAAGCTAAGTCCAGGGGGACCAATGGAAGGTGGTAGGCTGAACAAGACAAACACCTGTGAAAAGCAGCCAAAGGAAACACAATGCCGAAGAAAGGAGGGCCCAAAAGAAAATGATGAAGGGAAACCTCATACAAGGCCTAGAGACCTCAGGGAAGGTTTTATGTTATTATGCTGAAAAGTGGGGAGAGATTGGGCAGGTTGTTAACCCTGAATCTAGGAAGAGGGCTTAGATTCAGGGTAGCACAGACTGCAATACTTAATTCACTTATGTGAGAGTAGCCCCCACTGGACACAGTGGAAATTACTTCTGAGTAAACATGTATAGAATTGTGCTGTGAAGGACGCAAGGCAGAGTATCACTTAGCAAATGGTTATCTGTAGTCACCCAGTATGTGTTGTATACAACTGGGTTGCATTGTTACCTTTTCTATGGACTGTGGTACCTAAAGTAAATGACCCATGATGCCCACTATTCCCAGTAGTTCAATCTTCAAGAATTCATTTTTGCTACTGGAACAAAAGAACGAGGCAATCATGCACATACAGGACCAGTTAGTTCCTGCATACGCACGGAGCTAGTTCAAACACATTTGTTAAAACCTTTGGTTTCTCTTGCTCAGTAGCATCTGACAAACAGTGGTTGTCAGGGCTTATCTAGACATTATATGCATATGCATGTACTTAAATCCCAATGGTTTCTTTGAATAATGAAAAGCAGCTCTCTCTCTGTGTGTGTGTGTGAGAGTGAGAGAGAGAGAGAGAGAGAGAGAGAGAGAGAGAGATATGGCTGGGGCATGCTGGGAGTTGTAGGCCAAAAACATCTGGGGACCCAAGCTTGGAGAACACTGTGCTAGAGGAAATGGAAGGTGGGGAAGAAAGCGGTTAAGAAAAGCAGTTGGGGAGAGGGAGAAGAAGAAGGTGGTGGTTTTGGAAAGACAAGTTTTTTAATGAGCAAGCAAACAGGAAGCCAAGACAAGGAGCTGACTGGATCATCAGGGGACAGAACGGCTGTGAGGAGCAGGCAAGAGCCGGAGGCCTGTTACATTAAAGACATCCAACAGTTGGAGAAGGTAGAGCAAAGACAATGACTGGGTTCACACGACTCGACAACCCATCATGGATTGCTACCCACATTGGGTTGTTGTGTCGGGCAAGCCCAGACCGATTTCCTCAGGGTGGGCATGGGCAACAAGCTACCCCAACTGTTGTAAGGGTTGTTGTACCCACAATGGGTTGTTCTGTCATCCGAACTCAGACAACCGACCCCATCGTGGGTTTGGGAAATCGGCTAGTGAGTCGCAAAGAGCACCAAAAAAACCCTTGCCACTTTTGCCATGGGGCTACCAGGTGAGCACCAGTGCCAGCTGCCCCCAAAGTGCCAAAGGGGCACTTGGAGGCAGCTGGCACTGGCTCCCCCACCCCTGCCACCGCCACAAGATGTTTTAGGCTTGCCGCAGCTTTTTTTACCCTTTAAACATTTTTTTTTTTTAATCATGAAAGCTGGCTGTCAAGCCAGCTTTTGCGATCCTGGTTTGGACAGCTACAAACAGTCCTTTCAAAGTGCCCCAGCAGCAATTTGGAGGGGCTGCCCATGTTTGGTCGCCTTTTTAAAACATTATTTTTATTTAAGAACATAAGAACATAAGAAGAGCCCTGTTGGATCAGACCAAGGGTCCATCTAGTCCAGCATTCTGTTCGCACAGTGGCCAACCAGCTGCCCACAGGATCCCACAAGCAGGACATGAGTGCAACAGCACCCTCCTGCCCATGTTCCCCAGCAACTGGTGTACACAGACATACTGCTTATTATTTTAAAAATAATAATTACCCCCCCTTTTGCGATCTCCCCCTGCAAAAAAGTTTAAAGGGGGGGGAAAGCCACAGCAAACCCAGAACAACTTGTGGTGGCAGCGGGAGGGACGGGGACGGGACGGGGACAGACGGACACACAACTCACGCCTCCCGCAGTGACCCCTGGGATAACCACGGGAGGACCAAGGGGGGAGGAGGGGGCCAACAACTCACGGTGAGTCTGATCTTCTGTCAGACTCACCAAGGGTTGTTCGCACAACAACCAACCCACCGTGACTTATTGCCCACAATGGGTTGCCCACAATGTGTGAACACAGTCTCTGTGTGCACACACAAGCAACAGGACTTGAGAAACTGCAAGAAAGGACAAAGGGGTTATTCCATAGTGAAGTGAGGGAGGGGAAGTTATTACTCATTTGAAATCGGAATAAATTTGGTTAATATATCTTTGTTTGTCTGAATCCTTTAATTCCCCGCTCAGATCTTTATTTAAATGAAACCGTGGCCCCAGCGTGTTATTACTTTTAATGTTAATTTGATGAGCACACCAAGTTGTACATAATACATTTAGGTTCCAGCAGAATTTGCTTGTTATCCAGCTCACTGGGATTGAACAGGAGGAACAAGGTTAAAGTCAGTCTAATCCCATCAACTTGAATCATGATCACTGGGAGGAGAAAAAATTTAATCTCACCCTCTCACCTATCATTGAACCAGGTCACTGGGATTGAAGGGGCGGTGATGTTAAAACCTCCCCCCCCCCTGCAGTTCCAGTGATCCTGATGATTGCTGGGAGGAGGAAGAGGCCCTCCTCTCAGCAGTCATCTGCTGGGATGTGGAATGGGGAGGAAGTATGTGTGTACAGGTGCGTGAGAGTGTATGTATCTTAGCGTGGGTGGGCGCACACGTGGCAGTGGTGCAACCCCCAAGAGGCTGAAATTGATCCCTGGAGCCCTTGAAGTTGCCCAATCCTGCTCTAAGGAAACCAGAAGCCAGGCAGGCACTGTGAGTAAATCAGTTAAGTCTGCAGCTGAGAGATTTTGAGACATGACATATTCATATAGAGCCAGTGTGGCGTAGCGGTGAGAGTGTTGGACTGGGACTCGGGAGATCTGGGTTCTAGTCCCCGTTCGGCCATGAAACTCACTGGGTGACTTTGGGCCAGTCACTGACTCTCAGCCTAACCTACCTCACAGGGTTGTTGTGAGGATAAAATGGAGAGGAGGAGGATTATGTAAACCGCCTTGGGTTCCTTGCAGGAAAAAAGGTGGGGTATAAATATAATAAATACATAAATAAATATCAGTGGAATACAAAGCCAAAAAAGTGTGAGAGAAAGAACAAAATGGAAGGGGAAGAGAGGGAACTGGTGTGCTCAAACTCCTGACAGCTTCTAGTAAGTATCTGCAGAGAGGTTTTAAGGTTGTGGGATGTGTGTGTGTGTGTGTGTGTGTGTGTGTAAAATCCATTACATGATGTTGAAAATCTTTTCCCTACAGTATACAGGGATGCTTCTCAAGGAAGGGGGGGGAAAACTCTTCCCCCACTTTCTTATTCTTGAGAACAGCATCCCCCCACCCAGCTATAAAATGCTCAGGTTTGGGTCTGGCAGCCCTCTAGTGCTATATATACCTATCAGGGTGAGATTAAAAAGGTGTCCTTTATGTCTAACCTCACTACTGAATCCCATCCCTATCCTGAGAGGCCTGAACAGCACTACAAGGCCCCTCTTCCTGGTTGATTAGAGCTGTGGGGAGGGACGTGTGTGACTGCCTGGGCTGCCCACATCTGTTCTCCTGCATTGAGCAGGGGGTTGGACTCTATGGCCTTATAGGCCCCTTCCAACTCTACTATTCTGTGATTCTATGACGTGTTCTCTTTTACAGTCCTCCCCTTGGAGGGCAGGCAGAGGAGTGTCCTCTGTTTTGAAGGTGTTCTCCTTTTGAAGGGCTCTGCAGCCCAAGTCCGGTATAAAGAAAAAGAAGCATCAGAAGGAAGAGCTGGGCCTTGAAGTTGCCCATCAACAGCACCTGGAGAGCAGTCTAAGCAAGGCGCACAAGTCGCTTGGTCATAGACTTCCGAACTATGGTGAAATGTACTGTGTTTGTGGCTCACGCTGGCTCAGCTTGTCTGAGTGTGGAAAGCTAAGCAGGGTCAGGCCTGGTTATTACTTGGATGGGAGACCCCTCCTCTAGTTTCCTGCATTGACAGGGGGTTGGACTCGATGGCCTTCTAGGCCCCTTTCAACTCCATAGAATCTATTTAAATCAGAACATTTTGCATGTGCATTTGCATATGCAAATTTCATGCAAATAGGTGTCCTCTTTTTTGGTGATTCACAAGTGGCCACCTAGAGCCCTGAATATGGGGAGGGGATACATGGTACCATTGTGTTACATCATTACATAAACTAAATATTAAACTACACCACTGAAATAATTCCTCAATTTAATTCACTTCCATTGGTAAAAAGGACAAAAAAGCAGATATCCCTTTTCACATCATGTAAAGTGGAGATTCTTTGCTTAAGTACCTGCTTGCCTAGCTGGTTTTGTTCTGTGGTTTCTACACAAAATACAAACTTTAGCCCAATGTCATCTGACCTCCTAACAATCCAGTCATCAGTAAAGACCAAAAGGACAACTTGTAACTTTTACCAAATACAGTTGTTAATAGATACCTACAGACTTTAAACAGGCCCGAGTACCATGCAAAGAAAGTTCAGTGTTTTAAAACTAACTTTATAAGTCCATCTTCCAGGTACACATCTGCATAGAAGGAGTGGTCATCATTGATAATTCGTCCGCCTTTAATGAGTAGGCGATCATTCTGAAGGGAGGAGAACAGAAACAAGGAAAAAATGAAATAAAAATTAAAAGAATTAGATCATACCGCTTACAGTAAAGCTTTAATTAATTTATCCTCAGCAGCAAAAGGTTCAATTTAATCAGAAGGCACAAGGACTTGTAAGATAACTAGTTATGTACAATTTCACTGCTGTGATCACTCTAGATTAGAATCTCATGTCTCATCTCTAGAATTGGTTTTTAAAAGTGTGTGTGAGAGTGTGTGAGAGAGAGAAGTACAACATTGGTCCTTGAGGTCGACATTTTTAAATCCACCATGTCAGAAACAAAACCCCGTGTTTTTACTACCAGATGTCTGTCTTCTAATTTGTGTGTGGGGAAAATAAAAGTGATACTCAGCATTATTTCCCATGAAACAGATACCCTCACCATCACAACACCCATTTCACAGTCTGAACTGGACTATGGCAGATTTCCTTAACAGTTTATACTCCTCTTCCAGAAACCCACACAGACTGGATGTTTTATGGAACACCACCAACTCCATTACCAGAAGAATTCTCAGAGTAGATCAGGGTTGCAGACCTTAGTGGGGTGACTCCTCTCTATAGAGCAGTGTTCTCCAACCTTGGGTCCCCAGATGTTTTTGGCCTACAACTCCCAGCATGCTCCAGCCAGCAGTGCTATAGAGATTTAGTCAACCCTCTTTCTGTTCTGTTCCATTATCATTTGTTCCATTATAATGTTCCATACATAAACCATCTCCCTGCATAGTGATATTTTTGCTTTGCAGTTCCAAATCTTTCAGTGCTTCTTATGATGGTTTTAAGTGCTGCCTTTTAATGTTGATCACTTGTATTGTGGTATTGTGTTTTTCATATGTTCTTAATTTTTGCTTTTAGTTTTAGGGGTCACTGACCTCTTTTGGCCCGGGGCTGGATTGTGCCCCCCGAAACAAGCCATCAGGCTGGACAATGTCAAGGTGGCAGGGCCCAGTCCTGAAGCCTCAGCCCCTCCCACGATGTCATCTGGCCCCACCCTGCCCACTTTTTCTCTCTTTCTCCATTCAGAGAGAGGCACAGAACATAGAAAAGGGGAGTCAGCCAGTGCTTGCAGGAGCCGGGTCCTGCAAATGCCAGTCAAATTGAGCATGGGAAGGGACCTCCCAGGGATGTTGAAGAGTCCTTGGTCTCGAGTCACGAGTCGAGTCACGAGTCTTTGGACCCGAGTCTCGAGTCCGAGTCCGAGTCCTTGGTCCAAAATGGTGACTCACGAGTCACGAGTCCTGAGTCACTCCCAAAACTGACTCCACGAGTCCCTATTAAAATCAATGGGGTTTCCCCGCAACAAAATAAGGCTACTTCAGATGTGTGGCTTAAATAAATTCTAGGCACAAGTGTGCCTTTTTATTTCAAAACTCTGCAACTGATTTTGGCAAGAACAGAGCAGGCAGACAAACCCAAAATAACCAGGCAGGCAGAGGAGGCAGGGAACCCCAAAGCAGGCAGGCAGAGGTCTTTGTCTTGGACAATTCAACTGTTGAACAGGTCAAGAAGAGACCAGGCAGGCAGAGGAGGCTGGGAACCCCAAACAGGCAGGCAGAGGCAGCCAAACCCAAAATGTCTGACCCTAACCCAAACCCCCCACAACAACACATCAATCAAAATAAATCTCAACACATCGTTGGGGCTGCGCTCCTGGTAGCTGTCCATAGTGGCCGAGCAGCGGCACGCCTCGCTTCCATGCGCTCTTCACCGGTGATCGCGCTCCTTCTGGCACAGCCAGAAGACTCGTCAACAGCCCAGGGATGTCGAGTCCTTGGTCTCGAGTCCCGAGTCGAGTCTCGAGTCCCATTAAAAATATTGGGACTCGAGTCCGAGTCGAGTCAGAGGGGGGACTCAGTCCGACTCACGAGTCGAGTCCTCGAGTCCGAGTCCCCATCCCTGGGACCTCCTTCCTGCACCACCATGCATATCCCAACTGAGGTGAGACTAAAGACGGAAGGGATTGTTCCATTCCAGGCCGTGGGTTCTGATGTTCTGTAATATAGCCTGGGTTGCAGGGTTCTGCTATGGTCCAATCTTTAGCAGGGGTTAGGTTGTCAGGTTTTTCAGGGAAGCAAGCAAATTAGCATCATGGAAAGCTCAGAGTAATGCCGGGGCTGGAAGTCAAACAGCATTGTCTTATGTTGCTCCAACTGAGCCTTTATCAGCCTCAAGCTGCGATGGCGTGGGACTGGCTGTGGCATGTGAGGTTCTTCATGGCTGGAGTCCTCAGGGCTCAAAGATAGCAAGGCAACCTCCTCCAGATGCAGGGAGGTGAAACAGATCTTGTGGAAGTGGAAGCCTCATTATGCCTTTCTGTGACCAAATCCTCTTCTTGAGCGCCTGACTCTGGAGCCTTCTCAGAGAACAAGGGACTGGGATGAGGGTTTGGAGTCCTAATCCAAGACAGGGACAGCTGCCAGCCCCAGCCAAATCAGGTGTCTCTTTCTGGTGCCTATCATGTCCCAATTGGGGCATGAGTGGTGCAAGAAGGCACTCAGTTGGTGCTTGCAGGAGCCAGTGTTTGCAGGAGCTGGTCCAGGAAATCTCCTTATCTCTGATGAAAAATAACAAACTTGGCTGGATTCTCCTTCCAGCTGTGCACACGGGAATCCCCTTGTTATCTCCAATTATTGGTAAGAGATAACATGGGGATTATTTCTCCCACCTCCTCTCCAAGCCAGAGGGTGGGGCTTGGGGAGGGCATGGGGCAGGCCAGATTAGGCCCACAGGTCAGTCTGGGAACCCTCCTTGTTTTTTCAGTTTTGGGCAGGCAACAGAAATAGGGCTTTTATCAAGCCTAACGGGCTGACATATATCACTGGTAGACTTTGTTCATCTTGGTGGAGCTTACTTTGGCAGGCCTGGAAGCTACTGGATTTTAACAAGAAATGAGCCCACTAGCAAAACCAGAAATTGTCTACAGAAGAGTTAGACAATGTGGTGTCCATGGGCATCAGTGCACCCCCATAACCTTTCTTGGTGCCTGCCAAGGTGTCCTACCCCTCCCACTTTTTAAAATTAACACGTTGGCTTACTGGCAACTCATCATCATCAGGCGATCACTCGTGACCAAGTAAGATTGTCTTCTAGGATAAAAATTTATATACAGTCATGCCTTGGATTGAGAGCATAATTCATTCCGGAAACGTGCTTGTAATCCAAAACACTCTTATATCAAAACGAAATCCCCCCAAAAATATTTGTACAGAGATTTTTAATTTAAGCCATACTACAGTACTTGTCTTGCAAGACGTCGCTTGTATATCAAGTCAAAAAAATTAAATAAATATTTAAAAATTTGCTTGTCTTGCAAAACGCTCTCAAACCAAGTTACTTGTAATCCAAGGTATTACTGTATTGACCACTGATATTCCGCTTTCCATCCTTGAGTTGGGAATAAAGTAACTGCTTTGGAAGATGGCAGTCAGGCATTCGAACAACATGACCGGTCCACTGAAGTTGGCGTAGAAGGATCATTTTTTCAATGCTAGTAGTCTTTGCTTCTTCCAGTACACTGACATTTGTTCGCCTATCTTCCCAAGTAATTCGCAGGATTTTCCGGAGGCAAAGTTGATGAAATCTTTCAAGGAGGTGGAAGTGACGTTTATAGATAGTCCATGTTTCGCAGGCTTACAATAGAATTGGTAATACAATGGCTTCATAAACCAGTGTTTTGGTCTTCTTACAAATATCCCGATCCTCGAACACTATGTTTCATTGGAGAAAACGCGGCACTTGCGGAGCTCAAACGATGCTGGATTTCACTGTCGATGTTAGCTGTAACAGAAAGATAGCTGCCAAGATAGAGAAAATGATCGACATTTTCCAGTATTGTCCCGCCAAGCTGGATAGATGGCATCACCAAAGGGTTAGCTTGCACTTGCTGATGAAGCACTTTGGTTTTTTTGATGTTAAGCGAGAGACCAAGTTTTTCGTATGCTTCTGCAAAAGCATTTAGGATAGTTTGGAGATCATCCTCTGAATGTGCGGAGACCACATTATCATCAGCATACTGAAGTTCCACAATGGAGGTTGTAATTACCTTACTTTTTGCTTTCAGCCTGCTGAGATTAAAAAGCTTTCCATCTGTTCGATATATGATTCCCACACCAGTGGGAAGTTTCCCCTCGACAAGATGTAAAATTATGGCGATGAAAATAGCAAATAATGTTGGGGCGATAACACATCCCTGTTTAACACCTGATCCCACTTTAAATGGAGCACCATGAGAGCCGTTGTTGTCCGTCATGTTGTCATGAAGAAGTCACAAGATATTCACAAATTTATTGGGGCATCCAATTTTCATAAGGATAGTCCAGAGAGCTGTTAGGTCTACAGTATCAAAGGCCTTAGCCAGATCAATAAATGCCATATAAAGGGGTTGATTTTGCTCCCGACATTTTTCTTGGAGCTGACGTGCAGTAAAAATCATGTCTACTGTCCCTCTAGAGGGGCAGAAACCATATTGAGTTTCAGGGAGGATCTCTTCTGAAATAGATAGAAGACGGTTACTGGCAACTAGGATTGCTATGAAATAGGTTTCTGTTGGTGCTGAAATGAGTAGGTTAAAAGGAAATGTTCAGTGTGTTGGGGCTGAGACCGTATCTCTGCATTGTCTTTCAGGCAGATGTCTTTTGACATGCCTCTCATGGCAGCCATTTTGTGGTGGTGCCCAGGACAGTTTTTCCATTTGCCAAATGTACCCATGGCCCAAAAAGGTTGCCTACCCCTGGTCTACAGCACAGATAATTTCTGGTTTTGCTTTTGTTTCTGTTTCTTTCACATCAAAGAGGTATGATTCCTCAGCCTCTATATTGGATGCTACAGGTCTATTTCTATATACACTGTTTGACCTACTGGTGATTACAAAGATTACATAGTATTCCAAATGTGGTTGCACCATAGATTTGTATAAGGGGAGTATGATCTTGGCAGTTTTGTTTTTGATTCTTTTTCTAATTATGTCTAACATGGAATTTGCCCTTTTCACAAAAGCCACACACTGGGCCGACATTTTCATCGAGCTATCCACTACAATCCCAAAATCTCTTTCTTGGCCAGTCTCAGATCTAAAATGTTAGTGAAACATGACTTACCTTTGCAGAAGCCATGCAGAGTCTTTTTCAGCAGGGCTTGCTCTTCTATATGCTTAATAATTTTATCTTTAGTAATGCTTTCTACCACTTTCAACCACTGGGATAGACATTAAGCTAACCAGCTTGTAATTTCCCAGATCCCCATTGGATCCATTTTTTAAAAATGGAGTTACATTGGCCATTCTCCAGTCCTCTGGTACAGAGGCTGATCTTAGGGAAATATTTTTGCCAGATCAGCTATTTCATATTTGAGTTCTTTAACAGCTCTAGGATGGATACCATCGGGGCCTGGTGATTTATTAACTTTCAGTTTGTTAGTAAGTTTGAGAACTTCACCTTTTGCAACCACTATTTGCCTCAGTTCCTCAGACTCCCTTCCTGAAAACACTAGTTCAGGAACAGGTACCTGTCCTACATCTCCTGCAGTGAAGACAGGCAAAAATAATTAATTCAGCCTCTCTGCAATCTCCTTATCCTCCTTTAGTTCTACTTTAACTCCCTTGTCATCCAGCAGTCCAACTGCCTCCCTAGCTGGTTTCCTGCTTCTGGTACATTTAAAGAATTCTTCATTGTTTGGCCTTCATGTTGTTAGCAATATGCTCCTCAAAATGCTTTTTTGCGTTCCTTATTGTCTGCTTTCATCTCCTTTGTGCACGTTTCTGCTCCCTTTTGTTCTCATTTGGGCAAGATTTCCATTTTCTGAAGAAAGTCATCTTTTCTCTAATAGCTTCCTTGACACTGCACATTAACCATGCTGATGGCCCCTTGGACTTGATGCTACCTTTCCCAACCTGTGTGGTATACATTCTAGCTGAGCTTTTATTATTGTGGTTTTGAGTCGCTTCCAAGCATTTTGAAGAGATGCTAGGGATGTGTGTGGAGCTCGACTGGGGGGCTCGACCCCGCCCCCCGAGCTCTGTTCGGCCTACCTGCTTCCCCTGCTCGACTCACGTTCTTGCAAGCTGAGCCGGGGAAGCGACTTCCGGGTTCCCAGTGCTATGTTTTTTATTTAGAAGACGGCGTAAGATACATTAAAAACGGCCACGATCTATGCTGGTTACGCAAATCACGACCACTTTTAACGTATCTTACGCTATTTTCTACGTAAAAAATGTAGCGCCAGGAACCCGGAAGTCCGGTGAGTGCCTTGGCTGGCGCTCGCTTTTGGCCTGGCGCAGCAGCAGCACTCGCTGAGTGCCCAGCAAGTTGCGTGGTGGGCAGATGGCCCAACCCTAGATGTAACCCTCTTGACTCCCCCTTTCAACTTCCTTTTTACCAGTTCCCTCATTTTAGAGAAGTTTCCTCTTTTGAAGTCAAATGTGACTGTGTTGGACTTACTTGGTCATTTTCCAACTTAAATATATATTAAATCTAATAGCACTGGGGCCACTGTTTCCCATTAGGTCGACAATACTCACATCTCGTACTAGGTCCTAGGCTTCTCCTCTTCTCCCACCCCATATGATGCCACAACTGCATCATACTGTTATCACATCTCTGCATTTCTAGTTGCCCACCACCTTCCACCCTAAAGAGCAGATAACCTTTTGTGCGTCTGTAAAGGACACTTTAGAATATATTCTGGGCCACAGCAATTCTTTAGCCTCCATTTTGTCTTTTAAAAGAACTCCAAATAGCATTCTAGGGATGCAATTCTAAACACACTTACTTGGGAGTAAACCCCATTAAACACAGTGGGACTTCTGAGTAAACATGCATTGGGTTGTGCTGCACTGCTGCAGTCCTATGCATACCTACATGGAAGAAAGCACAATTGAACTCAGTGGGGCTTACTTCTGAGTAAGCATGTGTAATTTTGGGCTGCACAGAAAGGAACATACAACCCTCCCTAAACACACAAAAAGCTCTTAACTCTAGCTTCCCTTTACCATGGATAGCTCCAGCAAAAAGACACACAAGCGGGAAGGAAATTACCCAGACCTCTTATATATATGCTGTAGTTGGTAGTAAAATACACCGATTTTTCCAATAGGCTAGTCATCTTGCTTCAGAAAATCCAGGAGAACTCAATTATTAATGTCAAGGGTCTCTCTAATTTGTTAATCACGCTGGGAGCTTTGGTTCTGTTTTTAATGCCCTGGCATGTTTGTTTGCCTGTTTGTAACCCTACTATTAGGTCGCACTACTTGGACCCCTCAGCACCTCTTTTCTCCCCCGCCCCACCCCTTCACAGTTATAGCAGAGCAGGCGCCTCGCATCCTCAAGGCGCTCGACCCTCGTGAAAGGCGCCGCACACGCCGCTCAGCCCGGGGTCCCCTCCCTCTTTTGTTCCGTCTCGCCTGAGCGGCCCTGCTTCGGGACCCCTTCATCGAGCCACGGACGCTGCTGTCCGGCGCCCGGAACGGCACGCCCCTTTCGCCTGCCTGTTCGGAGACAGGCAGCACCCTGCCTTGCTCGGAACAGTCCACAGCTGGCCCCGCAAACGAGCCTCGCTCCGTTCCAAGCTATCCTTCGCTCCAGCGGCGGTAAAGAGGGCATTTGCTTTTTACGCCCCTGCACGGGGAGGTTTTCCATCGGAACATCTACTCCTCGACTACGCTCGTGGCTCCGCCGCCACAGCGAGTCAGCCAGCCGCGCCACCTTCGCTGCCCCTGATGATGGGCCGCTTGAACGTCAGCATCACCGGCTGGCCTAACCCCTCGCTTCCTCCACCTGCGTCGCGCCTGGCTTGGCCTCCCGCGGCGCCTTCCTGCTGCTGCTGCTGCTGCTGCTCACCGTGAGGCGCGGGATGCTCTTCTTGCCCTGGTACCCGGACATGCCGGCTGCAGAAAGGGGAGTGCCCGGCGGCGGCGGCGGCAACAAAGCGGCAGCGCGTTCAGGCCCCGGCCGAGGATTCTTGGGGGCGGGGGGCGGTGTCTGCTGCTCTGTAGGTGACCCTCTTCGTGGGCTGTGCCGGGTCAGGGACGTGGCTCCCCGCCCCGCTGGACTAGGCGAGAGGGCGGCCTCTGTCCAAAGGCGGCGGGAGCTGCAGCAGCAACAGCGAGGAGCCCGATTTGCTCTTGGAGCGCAACCCAGGAAGCGTTTCCTTGGCTCCTGCCTCCCCCCGCCCCAATACTGGCGCGGCCGGAAAACGCCGCTCCCCCTTCATGCTTCCCCCCACCATGGCGGACAGAACTCCTGCGTTAGCAGCAAAAGGACCTGTTTGGCCATGTCGCTTCTCTCCTTACAATATTCACTCCCAGCCACGACGCCTGAAGGACGCGGGCATCGAAGGAGCAAGTTCTGCACCTTCTCTATTGTCCGACGAACAGGAAACCGCCAAGGATGGCTCCTCTGTGGGTGCGCGCGTGGGTGCACCCACCTTACAGTTGTGCGGATGAGGGAATTTTTGAAGGGCAGTCATAGAACCTATCGAGGCTCCACTTTGGCATTAAACCGTAACAGCAAAATAATTTTGGCAGGTGCAGTTGATCATGCAGAGATAAGAAGACCGGCAGCTGCCCAAATTCTCGCTTCTGCACAGATATGACTAGAAATGAACAACAGTCATACAGAAGTGGAAGATGACATGACAGAGGAATCCTTTTGCATGATGTGCATTCTCATCTCAATATCATCTCTGTTATGGGGTGTTTAAAAAGCCTGCAAAACCTGCATGACCCAACACAACATTAGAGGAAAAGAGAAATCACCCGTGTACACCCTGGGCAAGTACAGGCAGTCCCGGGGTTAGTCTGTGTGTAAGTCAGAACAGAAGCCGCACAATGTTTTCAAAGTGTTGCAAAGTATAGTGTGTTCGTAAGTACGAACCATTGTGTTTAACTCAGATTTTTACATATTGTCCATTAGTCAGGATGTTCGTAACCCGGGGACTGCCTGTATGTCTCTTTCATACCACCTTTACACTCTTAAAACGAAGGACACCTGCCCTCCTTCACAGTTAGTCATCCTACAGGCTAATTCAAGCAGCCACTCCATCCTCTCAGCTGTCCTTCTGTATCACAGATCAATCCCACCAGAAGTAGCTGATTTGCTAACTAAATGGGGCCAGGTAACCAGGCATTTGTTTTCTACCCAAATGGCATCACTTCTCCATAGTTTGTCACAAGCCGAGACTGGGATTTTGCCTAGCACCATAAAGGAAAGGTACCGGTAAGTATAAAGGAAAGGTGAAAACAAAAAACACACCCTTCCACATAGTCTTCAAGATACTTCTCGTTAAGCACATGATCCAGTTAAATTGGATATGGACTTTTGTCAGGCAGGACATTTTCTGATATCCATGGCATGGGATTTCAAAATGCAGCAGCAGCAAGGGACTTTTTAGATGGGCACAGAGGTGACCCTGGCCCCAGATGGCCATGCCCCCTTCCCCTAACCCCACCTCTTTTCCCCTCACTGCTGATCATTTGGTGCTTTCCCAGCTGTTGTGCGGGTTCCCCACATTCTACAATGTTGGGATTGCCTTTCTTAAGTTTAAGTTACTGGCAGCAAGAGCTTTAAACTAAAATATGTGGGTATTTTGTTTTTGTTTTTTGGCCCTGCCCCTTTTTGCCTTCAGCCCTACCCATCACTGGAATGCAGCCCCCAAAAGCTTCTCCATCACGGAATTTAGCTCCTGGGCTGAAAGAGGTTCTGCGCCCCTGTTTTAGTGGGACCAGAAGAACTTTTAGAGAGCACGCATTCCATACACATTTCAAACTGTGGTGACAACAGTGGGGGAAAGGATGTTTGTGATCACCACTGATTACAGCCACCATGTATGTTCTGTGGCCACAACAGTTGAGAACTACTTTCCGCACCAATACTACATCCAGCAGTTACAGATATTACTGTCCATTGTGTGAATAAGTGAGGGGATACGGGGGGGGGGGGAGGACACTCTCCCATGCCTACAGGGTCTTAAAACAGAGTCTCAAGTAATTTCTAATGGCCAGTATAGCTGAGGAAATTGAAGACACATTTGCAAATTAGTAATTTAGTGCACAGTATTAACTTAGTTCACCTTTTCTGTTACCTCATTTTAACAACACCAGGGCACCACCTTAAAATGCCTCCACATTCTGGTTACCCCATGCGGTAAGCCATTTTTATTTATTTACATCATTACCTATGTGTTTTGTTTCCAAGCTGCACCAAGGATCTTGCCAGGGGTGGGGAGACAAACCATGCTGTGGGGACTGATCCTGGTGGTGGATTGGTACCCACAGTGCAGCTTGCCAAATGAAGTAGTTACAACATGGAAGCAACTCCGAGCAGCCTCCACTGGGTGACCATGTTATACATGAAATGGTCCTTAGCTGCTTCGGTCAAATGGCTTGCTCTGCATTTCTCTGGTATAATGTATAAATTACAGAAAAGACAAGTGTCTTTATAACAAACACATGGTGAGGAGATGCATGTTGGAAAATCCTGTTTCACTGCTTACCATCTGTTTCCAATCATACACTCCTCTACAGAAGTCACTACAGTAGGCAAACAAGGATAGGGTTCCCAGTTGCACAATCTTGTTCTTGTTCAAGTGAATCTTGTTTAAGTGAATATGAGTAAAAGCCTGTTGCAGACCCCAGTTTAACATGGGGAGTCTGGGGACTGAGGGTGTCCATGTGAGGCCATGTGACCCCATCCCTCTTGTTCATCTACATATATCCTATTCAGGTACAGTAATACCTTGGATTGCAAGTAATTTGGTTTGAGAGCATTTTGCAAGACAAGCAAATTTTCAAATATTTATTTAATTTTTTTTAACTTGATATACAAGTGACGTCTTGCAATACAAGTACTGTAGTACGGCTTAAATTAAAAAATCTCTGTACAAATTTTTTTGGGGGGATTTCGTTTTGATATAAGAGTGTTTTGGATTACAAGCACGTTTCCGGAACCAATTATGCTCTCAATCCAAGGCATGACTGTATAATGTATGAATAGGGCTTATTCTTTATTGTATCTTACACAATTACACCTAAAGAGCATAACCTGTATGGGCTGTCCTGACACTCCTAAATAGGAAGCCTCATCAGCGCCATATGTAAGCAACAGTCTCAACTATACCATTGCGAGGAGACATAAATCCTGAATATTTTGGGACTGGATCATGGTGTGTGGCAATGGCTAAGGCAAACCAACAACTCATTTGGTGAACAGATTCTAGGATATTAGACTCCATCTTTCCTCTGTTAGTTCCCTGTTAGTTTAGCTAACGGGTACGCTTGAGTTCCAACAGGGCACTAAGAGCAGTCAAAGTTACAGTCATGCCTTGGATTGAGAGCATAATTCGTTCCGGAAACGTGCTTGTAATCCAAAACACTCATATCAAAATGAAATTCCCCCCCAAAAAATTGTACAGAGATGTTTAATTTAAGCTGTACTACAGTACTTGTATTGCAAGATGTCGCTTGTATATCAAGTCAATTTTTTTTAAAATAAATATTTAAAAATTTGCTTGTCTTGCAAAACACTCTCAAACCAAGTTACTTGCAATCCAAGGTATTACTGTATATTTTCTCCTCAGTTTAAAGTTCCATATCTAGGGATCACCATAGAACTGGGAAACATCCAAGAACTTAGACTCAAGTGCCAAAAACAACCAATTCTAGCCTTGAAAAGGTACTGGTTTTCTGAAGGCTCCAGTATAGGGAGCAACACCAATAGTAAACGCTAGCCCACAAAATCCTGCTGCAGTTCTTCAGTCTTTCCTTCTTCGCTGATCATTGCAATAAATAGCCTTACAGACGTCAGCAGGCGACAAATCGCTAGCAAGTTTAACTGTGCAGCAATAATGCACTGTCATTTATTTTAGTGGCTTGCACACAAGAACTTTCAGTTCTCTGATGAGGTTTCCGTTCTGATCAAGTACTTCAAAAGACACTTAATATTAAACTGCTTTAAAGCATTTTACTCAAAGGGGAATAATTATTAATATCTGAATATATATACAAATACCCTAGGTGAAGCATTTCTCAGACCACAGTGGTATGCTCCAGCTTAGTGTTCTCCAACCTTGGGTCCCCAGATGTTTTTGGCCTACAACTCCCAGCATGCCCCAGCCAGCATAGCTGGCTGGGGCATGCTGGGAGTTGTAGGCCAAAAACATCTGGGGACCCAAGGTTGGAGAACAATAGCTTCCTCAGTCTTGCATGCTATGATAGTTAAAAACTACATTGTTCACTCCATAAAAGTTAGTAAGTAGTCAGCCAAGCTGTGTTTCTTGTTCAGCTCATTAAGTGTTCCCTTCACACCTAATTTTACTGAGTTCTAGTGCTGCTGCAGTGACTCCAAAGAGAAATTAGCAAACTGCTCAGTTTGTCTGAAAGAAAGGTCAAGCAAAACAGAGAAAAGCCACTCCTTTTCATTGATGAGCTCAGCAAAGCTGAAACTGCACAACCAGTACTTCGGAAGAGAGCTGCCTGATTTTACAGGGCTCTAAACATCTTGGGATTTCTAGGATTTGCAACCACTTGGGCTGCTATTCAAACCATTTACTAGCCACAAAGGAAAGAGCTCCTCCATGCAGTGAGTTAACAGAGATGGCGTCCCCACCATGCATGCCTAGCAGTGGGCAAGAAGGGTTGCTGATATAGGCAGACATGGAAAGTGAAACTGATATAACAGGCCGCCAAGGATAAGCATTTCAGCCCTGTGGCATTCATATTCAGAGCACCTGCACATAAAAACCACCTTCGTAGCACCATTATGTTCCATCGTGTGCAGTTAATAACTCTCACTATGATTTATGTGTGATGATGGCCTCCTTGCAGACACAGTGGCAAGGGAAGGGACATCAGCCAGACATCTCAGGTTTCAATGGGGACACACTTTTTTACAGCATATTCACGATATACTAGCTAAACGACAAGTCAGTGTGATGGAAGAGGGATGGATGGAGGGTTCCATTCCTTTTGGCATTCTCCACTCCACCTATCGCTGAGATCAGTGCCGGTGGTGGAGCAATACTTCATCCCATATAATTCAATTTGGGACACTGAAAACCAAGCCAGCCTCTTTCTGGGTTTCATTACTTGATCACACTAAACCAGCGCTCTCCAACCTTGGTTCCCCAGATGTTGCTGGCCTACAGCTCCCCGCAAACCCAGCCAGCATGGCTAATGGCAAGGGATTCTGGGAGCTGTAGTCCAGCAACATCTGGGGACCCAAGGATGGAGAGCCCTGCACTAAACTGTACTAGAATGTGGGGAACTGCTTTTTAGATAGATCGTAGGTCAACGGATATTATTGCACTACGGACACGCACCAGATCCTTTGGTTTTGTTACTGGGTTGGTGTCAGCTGAATAGCCATGCGCTCTTGCCGCGGCTCCGGCAAGTCGATTTTGCGGACAAGAAAGCCGCAGTGAGCGCTGCAGCGGGAGCGACGGTGAAGGCGTCGGATAGGAGAGCGAGGAGGCGGGCCCGCCTGCTCCTCCGGGCCTGCATAGCAGCAGCCATTCCTTTCCCCCGTGTCCCAGCCCGCCAGCCAAGCGCCTTACCTTCCCATTGTCCAGGCTCTGCAGCAGCCCCTTCCCGAGGGGGTACCTGATCTCCACGCCGGGAGCCTTGTAGTCCCTCTCGCCACTGGGCGAGCTGACCACGGAGCCGGAGATCTCGCTGACGTCGCTGGCCGTCTCGCTGTAGTTGTCCCCGCCGGCGCCGTCCAGCATGTCGTGGCGGCTGCCGCTGCGCGGGGTGCGGGAACCCTTCTTGCCCACGCTGTAGGCGTCGAAGTCGATGGTCTTGTTCTCGTAGGCGCCCTCCACTGCGGCGAACATGCCGCCGTATTTCTGCCGGGGCGTCTGCGCCGTCGTGCCCGGCCGGGCCAAGTAGACGGGCAAGTCGTTTTCTGTGTTCCAGGCGCTTCTCCTCTCGGCCATCCTCTCTCGGTCGCTTCTCTACTGGGCTCCGCAGCTGCCTTCAGTGGGAACCATGCAAAGCAACGGGCACGACGCGGAGGAAGACGAAGGCTGCTGCAGCGGCTGGCTAGCTGGCGGGGCCCTGCGGTCCTTCCTGGGTGGGCCAAACTCCCACGTGCCTCCCCTCCTCTCCCCTTCGGAGGACCGAAACTATCTCCTCGGCTGGGGGCACATGAAGTAAAGTACAAAGGGACGAGGCAGCAGGGAGGAGACTGGAAAAGCCTTGCACGAATGGGAAGAGCCGCGGCGGCGGCGGCGGGGATTGCAATGCGCCAGCAAGGCCGATCCGGAGGCAGAATGTCACACGCACAGCACGCGCTACGCCGCAAAGGGAGCCCCCTCCGGCTGGTCGTGCAGCTGGACGCCTGGCCTCAGACTCCCCGGGCGTTCTGAGGGAGGGGTTGGCAGCAAGGGGAGAGGATGCCCATGAGACCCGAAAAGGCTCCCCGCCTCTTTCTAAAGGAGTGGACGCCGCGAGGGCTCCGGGCAGCGTGGCTGCTTCGACCTGATGCCTTTGGGCCTAAGCACAGCCAACCGCAGCTGATCCAGACCGAGAGGGCCGAAACTGGAAAAGCTACTACAGTGCTAGACTTCCCCTCCGGAAGTGTTATGGTTTTCCTGGAATGATGGGAGTTGTAGTCTAACACACCTGGAGGGCACCAGGCTGGGAAGGGCTGAGCTACTCGGAGCAAGACCCTTCCAGTTGCACAGACCGAATCATGCCTCTGCAGCTAGCTGAATCAGCTGGTTTTCTCCGGATGGGGAGATAAAGGAAGGTGAGGCTGATGCGTCTTTAGCCTTGAACTTGGTTTTCCAGGCTGAAATGGGCTGAGAAATTTAAACCACACTTTCCCCCCCTCCAAAAACAGGAATTGCTCAAAGAAGCTTACAAAATGTAAAAACATTTTTTAAAACTGTCATTCAAACACATTTGCAACAGGAAAAAGCAGCTGCACACAAAAACGGGAAAATCCAAGTTGATAAATAAAATTAAACCACAGAGGTGAATGCTTGTTTCAAGAGGAAAGTGTTAAGTTGCCAGCAGAACTCAGAAAAAAAGGAAGAAGACCTAACCTCTTGGGGCAGGGAATTCCACCTATGGAATGCCACCACACTGAGGAAGTTTTCACACCCCTTTCCACCAGCCTCTAAAGGCAATGGCGCACACACAAGAGGAATGCAACAGCTGATCTTAAAGGATGGGCAGGTTCATATGGGATCTTGACACAAAAATGATTGCACCTCAAGACCTAACTACAGATGACATTAAACATGTATTTCCAAAGGGGTGCATAACCGCTCTGACTTATTTTGAAGGAAAAGCAGCTGATTCGGTGAGGAGAGACAAACAATGAAGAGTAAATATCAAACTCTCCCCCTTTCCTGTGCCCCTTCCGCAGAGGCTGGAAAAGAATTTGGTGGGGGGGGGGATGGACTCTCCTGCCAGGAAGACCTCAACACCCCGCCTGGCACTTCTCAACTGTGGGCAGTGCAGCATACAGCAGGAGTGGGGAACTGGATTGGTCCCAGAGGCTGGATTGCTTCACAGGGCCAATCTAGAGAACAAGATAACATCAAGGGGGACCCTCCCATCCCCCAAGTCCCACCCCCAACTTCACCCAGCCCCATTTCCCCCCCCCCCACTCTCACTGCAGAGAGAAAGCACTCAGCTGGCACCTAGAGGAGTCCTTCCAGGCACCAATGGAGTCTTTTCACTCACTACTTGCCACCCCAGGAAGGAAAGGGGAGGGAAAAGTGAAACGGACTGAGCTGCGGCCTCAAGGAGCACTCCTCAAGCCATGCCTCAGTTGCTCTCCCGCCCTCTCCCCCTTCTGAGGGGGCGGTGCTTCAGGGAGGTGTGTGGCACAGGCCAAGTGGGCAGGGCTGGTGGGGCGAATTTGGTTCCCCATCCCTGGGAGGGCTGGTTGCTGAAGGAGCAGCTTTGTCATCCTCCTACCACCCAATGAGAGAGGGCAACTGATTAGGTGGAAGGTGGTGGCTTCTCCGCCAAGGCTGCTGCTTCTTTTGCTCCTTCCCTCTTCCCACTAAGAGCAGTCCTGCTTGCAAAAGCCAAAGAAATGGGAGAGGCGCAGGCATGCAGTCAGAGATCGCTGCAACCATCACTTCTCATTCAGCCCTCTCTCTATGGGTGGCACAGCAGGGAGGATTTGGATCACTGGCTGGAATCCCCACCACTGAGCCAGTGAGAGGATGCGGTGGCTGCTCTTTCGATGTCCAGCCTTGTATGCTGCACACCCCTCCCCCAGAAAGGGAAGGTTATTAAGTAGGCAGAGGTATTTGCCTGTTCTCCCTCTCTCTCTGCAGCAGCACTGTGAGCCCAATCCTCCTTGTCACAGTTCCCAGAGAAAGGAGCAGCTACTGCCTTCTCTAGCCTGTACACTTCCCTTCTCCATCCAGCAGTGGCAGAACTCAGGGGAGGAAACACAGTGGCAGTGGGGAGGGGGAAGGTCTTCCCAGTTGGGGGAGGGGGTTCTCTCCCCCCCTTCTCATTTCTAGACTGCAGTAGGGTAGGGGAAGGAAAGAGAGATGGCCATTTCCTCTTTGACCACCTCTCCTCACCAATGGGTTCTTTTACTTCAAGATAAGAGGCAGTATTAAGCGTCCTTTGCGGCAGTGTTACGCGGACCCTTTTTCAAATACATGTTTAACATCATGTGTAGCTATATGTGCTGATATGGCCATGACAGGAGGGGTGTGGTGTTGGAGATAGAATGGGACGATGGAGTTGATGGAGAGGAGCTCTACTTCACTTCACCCAGTTTTTCCTCACTGAAAGGAGCTGTCCATTCAGCACCAGGCGGTTGTCTTTACAATTGCAGCCCTGGTAAGTCTAAGATCTGAAGTGACAAAAACAGCCTCCCTACCCCAGCAGAGAAGAAAAGATATTGGTTGCCAAAATGAGAGGTGCTGGGGCTCACACACACTTGAAAGTAACACCCTCTGCCTTGGAAGTCCTCGCCAGTCCCTAGCGTTTGAAGAGTTACTCTGCAAAAAATTAGCAACTTAAGACTGGAAAAATCTGGTTTCAATCCATCACTCAGAGAAGAGGTGGAAACAGATCCAGGGAAGAATTTTCATCTTATCCCCTCCTCCACCAGCTGTGCCATCCAATCTCCTCTCCCTTTGAACCACACGTGCTGGGCTGGTGCTAGCTGCACTCCCGCTCTGGTGAGAGGATATGAAGATTCAACAAATTCATGGAGGATGAGATTATCAATGGCTACTAGTCATGGTGGTTAAATACTAGCAGTATCAGAGTCAATATACCTCTAAATACCACTTGCTAGGGAACACAAGCAGGAGGGTGCTATTGCCCTCATGCCCTGCTGTGGGCTTCCCATCTGGTTGGCTACTGTGGGAACAAAATACTGGACTAGATAGGCCTTTGTTCTGATCCATCATGGCTCTTCTTATGTTCTTATGAGGGAAATATCTTCTCTCTCTGATACCTGGAGAGCTGCACAGCAGCACATCAGAACCCCCAACCCTGGTGCCCTCTGGGAAATGCAATTTTCTCGAAAGCTCCTGGCACCGTAGTAGCTCTTGGGAAGGTGGGATTGGGGGTAGAGTTCATGGGTGTGAGGGTGGTGGTATCATATTAGGATTGGCAATTTCCAATCAGAGCCAAGCTATTTCTTGTTTTCTTCTTTGGGAAAAGTATCTCAGCTTATTTCTCAGCCTATCTGATATATGGGGGTGAAACTCACACATAATTCAAATTCATTGTGGTGATAGTTTAGCGGGGGGGGGGGGCAATGCATGCTTTCTGGAACATCTTGGAGAAAAAGTCAGATAGAATCTGACATACTGATTTAGCCTGTGCATGAAGTTTGAGCTTTAGATGCTCAGCTAAGAGAAAGTCACCGAGAAAGAGGGCAAATATCTACCCTCTATTTGCAGCATGATACTGGGGAAGAAGTGGCAAAATCAGGGGTATTATAACACAAGAAAAAGGTAGCCTTCCATAGACGATATGATGTAACATTATTCCCTCTTCATTGTTTGCATATTCTTCATCAAAGTGAATGGAACACCAATTCAAAAATTGAACTCAACACATTATATCAAATTGTAGTTCCTCACAGGCCATCATTCATTGTTAAGCAATGAGGCAAAGAGGTGAGCCAAATAAACATATGACAAAAGAATAAAACCTGAGGTGTTACGGAGCCTGTTTATGTCTATTTAATGGTGTGTGTGTGTGTGTGTGTGTGTGTGTGAGAAGAAAAGCAGACCCTTGGTGTCCTTCTCCACCACACACATGTAAACAAGTGTAATCCCAGCTGGAGGCTGGGAATCTCATTTAAACGTACATAGTTTTCTTTGATGGCTCTGTACGACTCAGAGTCTCCCATGTATTCACATGCAAATGTTCCCCAAGCACTCTAGTCATGATCAGGAATTCACCCCTCTGATACCTAGGAGTCGCCCCTTCCCTGCCTAGCCCAGATGAAGTTCATCCTGATTGGCCAAGGACAGCAGGGCTATTGAAAGGAGGGGGGGAATCGATACTGCCAGCTGTGGCTTCTGGGTTTGGTTGTTGTTGATCTGGACATGAAGGAGCGCGGAGTAGGGCTTTTGCTGAGGCAGGCCCTAAGAAGACCAACCCCCCAGGCAAAGAGTAGGTGCCTGGGAGTTTATATAGTAAAGGAACTAGTTTTGTTGTTTTGTAGCTCTACTTTTGTATACCAAAGTGTCTCCCCGCCTTTTCCCCTTCCCTCATTTCCCACCTTTTATTGTAATCGGTTTACCTTAAATAAACTTTCCTGGTTCTACCCCACACAGTGTGTGTGGTTCCTCTGTGGTTCAGTGCTCAAATCCAGTGTATAGACCAAGGGCAAGGCCCTGAGAGAATCAGTGTCAAGACGGCAGAGCCAAGTGCTGGCAGTTTTGCACCTTTGATCTCTCGTCTTGAGATAAAGGACTGGTTGCAGTCCTACACAGTGTGTATATATGCATGCATGTGTATAAATTGATACAAATAAAATAACTGAAATTGTATTTTCTAACAAAAAGAAAGAAAAGAAAAAATTCTTATAAGAAAAATCCCAAGATTCATATTAGGCACAGTCCCAGGTAGAACCTGAAACCATCACATCACCTGGTAGAGCCTAATTTGAATGTCTGCAACCTCCTTCCACTCTGAAGACTTCATGGCTCCAAAATCGTCAATCATTTTCTCCCGCCCCCGCATTTTGCCTGATGAAGAGATCTGGTGATCATGAAGGTTTGCACTTTTTTGTGACCCTTGACGGTATTGGTTTGCCACTTTTTGTGACCTTTGACTTGACCTAATAAAGATATTGCCCTAATGGGGATTTTGGAATTTATTTTCTAAATATTTCTATTCTTTTCTGTTAACCTACACAAGTAAAAAGTTAAATATTGAGAAACCCGCAAATAATAATGAGGTGGTGGGCTGGGCCCACCCTTTAAATTGACTAGGTAAGCTGGGTCCACCATAAATTCTATCTCAGAGCAGAACACTCTGCCTTGTCAAGGCTGCGAACCTTTCAGGACCTGGTTCCACTTTTGTGGAACAGGCTTCCCATGGACCTCCGATTGGAGGAGGATCTTTCCCGCTTTCGAACGGGATTAAAGACTTATCTTTTTAGTCAGCCAGAATGAGTGGTTGGGCTAATGTGGTGGTTGCTGGGATTTGATACTGCATAGTAAGTGGTTGGTGTTGGTTATTTTATTGTATTGTTATGTTTACTGTATATGTTATTTGTCCCGCCCTTTGGTATAAGGGGCGTTATAAATAAACGTTTATTATTATTAACAGATATGTCTCAATCACACTTTACCCTTTTCAGCAACAGTAGCCTGTCAGCATCTACAGTAATACCTTGGATTGCAAGTAACTTGGTTTGAGAGCGTTTTGCAAGACAAGCAAATTTTTAAATATTTATTTAATTTTTTTTAAATTGATATACAAGCGACGTCTTGCAATACAAGTACTGTAGTATGGCTTAAATTAAAAATCTCTGTACAAATTTTTTTGGGGGGATTTCGTTTTGATATAAGAGTGTTTTGGATTACAAGCACGTTTCCGGAACGAATTATGCTCTCAATCCAAGGTATGACTGTATTTAAATTGGGAAGGATGGGGGAAAGCCTTGCAGGGAGAAAGAAGTGCTGCTGTTTGCCCCTTTAAAAATCTGAGTAAATGTGAATTACAGCACAAAAGGGGAAGAATATACAACCTCTGGGAACTTCTCTGTTCTTTCACTATTTCCTGAGGGAAAGTAGAATTAGCTGGGGCAAAATCTGTTTTTCTTCTCTCTCCTCTTGCTAGCCTCTCTTTTTTCTAACTTTCATGTGTTTTCTTTTATTTTGTGTTTATTTATTCGTGATCTTCATGATCACCTGAGGGCATATGGCCCTTGTGCCCCTATTTGAAAGTGTGCCCATTACAGCAGCAGACTTCCCCCAATGGATGGGCATTTGCTTTGTCTTCTGTCTTGGGGAGGGGAACAAAGTAGAGGTGTACTAATTTTGCCAGGCCTTTACAAAGCAGTTGAGGTATAATGGAACTGCAAGACTCTGTGCTGTTCTTTGGGAACAAGCCTCCTAGGCAGTGAAGCCTAAGAAGGGAGGAAGTCCAAGTTATCAAATGACCCCTCCATTGGGCATCAAAGACCCTTTCCCAACTACCGAGAGGGTTTCCACAGATTCCCGGATCCCTCAAAATCTCAAATCTGGGCGTCTGCTATGATTTTCAAGGGCCTCCATTATTTTTTTTGCAATTCTGTATTAGATCGTATTAACTTTGTTATTGCTTTTTTCTGTGCTAGACCTAAGTCCATAGCTTGTTTTTGCAATCTCATTCAGTTGTTGAGAGACCTCATTTATTTGCATTTCCAAGGGTCTGATAGCAGCAGACCATTCTTGCCTCAGGCCCCTTAATTGTTCTGCAATCTCAGCCATTGGGTCCTTACCGCCTTTGTCATTTTGCAGCACTTTAAGCCCCATTGTTGGGCCTTTGGCCTCCTCAGTTCCCCAGCTTTTTAAAGAGGAGCTATTTTTAGCTGCAGGGCTCACAGAAAGTCTCCTGCCTAGGCTCCCTGGGGTTCCAGAAAGCATCACCTGTTCTCCTTGCTTCTCAAATGCTAATTTTGTTTAGCTATTGTGTTAAGAGTAAGTTATAATTTGCATCAGGGGATTGGAACATCAGGTTAAACCACCATATCAGTAAGATGACCTTTCATGTTCTGCTTGCAAGCAAGGAGATGAGCAGTCGGAAGTGGATGATTATCAATCAAATTCAATGTCTTATCCTCCAACTGCCCCTTCCATCTCTTCATCAGATGTTGGAGTGGGAAATCCAGATCCTGCCTCTCCATTAGAGGACATGGGACTGTTCTCAGAACAAATAATTTGTATGATGCAGTTGCTTGGTCTCAAGAATCAACAGCAGCAGGTAGTCCGAGTTAAGGATCCATTTTTTAATGCAATGCAGTCAGAATCCGCCACTCCTGTGGAAATTCCATTACTTCTTACACTATTGCAGACAATACAGCAGTCCTGGAAGGACTGTTCCATCCACTTCTAAGCATCTGGAAAACATGTATAAGGTGCAGAAGGATGCAGGGTGTTTGTGCACCCCACACCGAACACAGTTATTGTAGAGGCATCTCAGGGGAAGTATCAAAAGGTACATTCTTCCCCCATAAAGAAGACTGGATTTGATGGGGAGGCACTGTTGCTCCAAAGCTATTGTTGTGTCCTTACCCAAATGTTTGAAAAATACCTGATTTTTCACCCATTTCAGTGGATTATGTGCCTTTTTGTTAACCTCTAGAGGTTTATTCACTGAGGCTTATACTGAATATTCGAGGCATACAATAGCCTGGAGAAGGTAGAACATACAATCTGGGTGGCTTCTGTTGCTACAAACCCACTCTTGTGTCCTTACCGAAATCTGTGAAAAATACCCAATTTTTGGGGTAATTTTGGCCAATTTTGTGCCTTTTCCTGAGCGATTCAAGGTTTATTCCACTAAGGCAGTGTTCTCCAACCTTGGGTCCCCAGATGTTTTTGGCCTATAACTCCCAGCATGCCCCTAACCACATAGCTGGCTGGGGCATGCTGGGAGTTGTAGGCCAAAAACATCTGGGGACCCAAGGTTGGAGAACACTGCACTAAGGCCTAGATTGAAAATGCAAGATGTGCAATGGTCTGGAGAAGGCAGAAAACATGATCTGGGTGGTTTCTGGTACACTAAACCCACAGTTCTGACGTTACCCAAATGTGTGAGAAAAACACCCAATTTTTGGGCAATTTGGGCCGATTTTGTGCGTTTTCCTGAGCAATTAGGGGTTTATTCTGCTGAGGCTTAGACTGAAAATATGAGATGTGCAAGGACCCGTAGAAGGCAGAAAACATTCTGTGTGGTTTCTGTTGCTCCAGCATCATCTATCTCTCGTTACCCAAACAAAAATCAGCATGGATCCAGCATGCTTTGCCACACCATGGTACAAAAAGTTTGAGGGGAAGCAGGGTCCTCATGAATCTTGCACACAAGCCTCACCATGTAATCACAGGTCACATGTGGTTGGACAGATTGAAATAGAAAGAAAATGAATCCAGCAGTGTTTTGTGGCCCTGCAATGATATAAAAACGTATCTCCGATACACAAGATCCTCATGGTTTCTAGAGGCATGCCCACTATCTAATTACAGCTCACAATTCACCTGCAGGTAATCCACTAGAAGTTGGGATGTACAGATTTTGTTCAATCCTTTCCATCTGTGTTTCACGGAATGTCAGTGGCTTGAGTTCCGCAGTCCACTCATTGGAGGAACTGCATTATTTTCAAGAATTTTCTTACACTTGCACAAATGCACATTACTGTTAATGTGCATTAACACATTACTGCAAGTGCGCATTAGTACTATTTATTTATTTATTTAATACATTTTTATACCGCCCAATAGCCGAAGCTCTCTGGGCGGTTTACAACAGTTAAAATCATAAAATACAATATAAAATATAAAATTTAAAACCACAGATTAAAAACAAACAGCAGAGCTAGCAGCAGCAGTTACAATAACGGAATTAAAAACAATTACAAGATTAAAATGATTAAAATGCCTGGGAGAACAGAAAGGTCTTCACCTGGCGCCAGAAAGAATACTAAGTAGGCGCCAGGCGAACCTCTTTGGGGAGCTCATTCCATAACTGGGGTGCCACAGCAGAAAAGGCCCTCCTCCTAGTAGCCACCTGCCTCACTTCCTTTGGCAGGGGCTCTCGGAGAAGGACCGCTGAGGAAGATCTTAGTGTCCGGGCAGGTACATATGGGAGGAGATGATCCTTCAGATACCCTGGTCCCAAGCCGTTTAGGGCTTTAAATGTTAGCACCAGCACTTTGAATCGGGCCCGGAAACAGACTGGCAGCCAGTGCAGATGAGAAAGCACTGGCATAATATGTTCTCGTCGGCCAGTCCCAGTTAATAATCTCGCTGCCCTATTTTGGATCAGCTGAAGTTTCCGGACCGTTTTCAAAGGCAGCCCCACGTATAACGCATTGCAGTAATCCAAATGAGAGGTTACCAGAGCATGGATAACTGTAGCTAGGCTATCTCTGTCCAGATAAGGACGTAGTTGGTATATCAGCCTAAGCTGATAAAAGGTGCTTCGTGCCACCGAGTTGACCTGTGCCTCAAGTGACAGTTGGGGATCCAAGAGCACCCCCAAACTACGAACCTGATCCTTCAGGGTGCAACCCCATCCAGAACTGGTTGAATATCACTTAGCCGGGCAGACGAACCACCCACTAACAGTACCTCCGTCTTATCTGGATTGAGTCTCAGTTTATTAGCCCTCATCCAGTCCATTACTGTGTCCAGGCACTGATTCAGAACAGCCACTGCCTCACCTGGATTAGATGAAAAGGAGAGATAGAGCTGGGTGTCATCTGCATATTGATGACACCTCAGCCCACACCTCCGGATAACCTCTCCCAGTGGTTTCATGTAGATGTTAAACAGCATAGGGGATAAAATAGAGCCCTGTGGCACCCCATGGCATAACTGCCAAGGGACAGAGCAGTAATCCCCCAGCACCACCTTCTGGAATCGGCCGCCCAAGTAGGATCGGAACCACTGGAGCGCAGTGCCTCCAACTCCCAACCCAGACAACCTATCCAGAAGGATACCATGGTCGATGGTATCGAAAGCCGCTGAGAGGTCCAAGAGAATCAACAGGGTCGCACTCCCCATATCCCTCTCCCGGCAGGGGTCATCCCACAGGGCGACCAAGGCAGTTTCCGTTCCAAAACCAGGCCTGAATCCAGATTGAAATGGATCTAGATAGTCCGTTTCATCCAAGAGTGCCTGGAGTTGACCAGCAACCACCCGCTCAAGCACCTTGCCCAGGAATGGGATATTAGCTACCGGCCTGTAGTTATTAACATCATCCGGGTCCAGGTTAGGCTTTTTGAGGAGTGGCCTAATCACCGCCTCTTTCAAAGAGGCCGGCACCACTCCCTCTCTCAAGGAGGCGTTTACAACCTCCTGGACCCAGCCGGCTATCCCCTCCTTATTTGATGTAATAAGCCATGATGGGCAAGGGCCAAGCACACAAGTGGTAGACCGGACTTGGCCAAGCACCTTGTCCTTGTACACCAGCAGAATCCCCAGTCTGTCCCGAGTACCCAACACAAGATACAGACACTCGAGACCTGCACTCGAATGAACAGGAAGCCTAGAGAGGGAGATAGAATCCCTATAGACCACAGCAACATCCCCTCCCCGACCCTCGAGTCGATGCTGGTGCTGCACCGAGTACCCAGTAGGGCACAGCTGGGAGAGAGTAACCCCACCCAGGTCTCGGTAATACATACCAGGTCAGCCTCCTCATCCACAATCAAATCATGGATAAGGGAGATTTTATTTTGGACCGACCTGGCATTCAACAACAGCACCACCAGACCCGAGGGCAAGCTGGTAAGGCTACCAGGAACCATCTGGTTAGGGGAAGAACCAGAAGAGAGGATAGCCGTAACGTGTCTAGCCCCACTTCTCCTCACCTGGCTCGTTAATCCCCTAACACCATACCGCCCCCTACCCATGACCACAGCAATAGGGGCACCCCATCCTCCCCCTGAGTCACAAAGTACATTCCCCAGGCACATATTAAAATTATAAAAATATAAAACAGTATAAAACAGAGAACAGCAGCTGACCAGGAGCAAGTGGAAATCCACCCTTGCTCCTTATTCTTGTTCTTCCAGCTGCCGCCACCTGCTGCTGTCAGTTGCTGCTGCTGCTTGCCATATACAAAGCCCCAGGAGGGAAGGCGGGTAGGTGTGTGTCCTTCTGTGCGACTCCAAGTGCAACGCTAAGTGCGCACTTAGCGTCGCACTTTGCGCGACGCCGAGGCACGCACAGAGGCGCTGCCTCTGGCAGCCCCGCCCTTTAGTACCTGGGGAGGAAGGAGTGGCCGTTGGTCAGGCTGATGTCAAACAGGTGGGGGAGGAGCCACAGCAAGCCGGCTCCAGCAGAGGATCCCCACCCAAACACTCCAACTAATGTACTAATGTACTAATCTACATTGCTGCAAATCCCCCTCCAAAATGGTCCGCAAGTCCGGAGAAACTGTGCAACTTGGAAAAAGCCAGGATGTTGCAGAAACTGCAGGTCGGATTCATAGAAATCTGAACTCATCAGAATCCACTGCAGATTTCTCAGACATCTCTTCCTAGAAAAAGTACAGTATGCTTTATTTCTCTGCTCTTTTTCTGCTAAAAAGTGGCAAATCAGTGTACCAAATCAGCAATACAACACAAAAGTTTTATTGAAAAAACTAACAATATACAAAACAGTTCAATCATCATTAAAAATCCTGGTAAAGAACCATTTCTCAGAAGGTGGCCCAGGTCAGCCTCACAGGAATAGTCCAAAGGAAGGAAAAAGCAAGCTCAATAGAAGAATAGGGAAAACAATTGACCTAAGGCTTATATTGATGCTTTGCTTGTAAATAAGCAGTACGAAGGAAGACTAATGAAAGATTTGAAGGAAACACACCACTCAGAATTACACTTCTATGCTGGCTTTATTGCATAGGTTTTTACAAGAAACATATACATAGACTGTGGTTGAAGCACCTGCATGTGGTTCCAGGTTTGTTTGTTTTTAAGGCCAGACTCCTGTTCTATGCCTTTAAAAAACATTACACTTCATACAGCTTCCTCTTTTTAAACATACAATAGAGGTGTGGAACAACTTGCACTGGTGCACCCGGACGGGAAAAAAATGGCAACCCTAAAAGAATAATGTTATTTATACTTAGAGTGACCACGTAGGATTTCAGAGTTCCTACACTTAATACATGTGTAATAGAGGAAACCTTTCGTAGATGAAACTCTTCTCATTGCAGGCTGAATCTGCTGAGTTCCCTCTGCAACTATTAAAGATACAAGAGCTCGTTCCTCCTTGGCACAGTCACCCTCTTTATACTTTAAAAATCATTTAAAAATGTACACATATTTACAAGGATCCAAACCTACAAACAAGATGCTATAGTAAATTGGAGTACCATTAAAAGGAAATGGGAATTCTCCCTACGTTTAATAAGGAATGGATTTAAGTTTTCTGGATTGTTCATATACATTCTGGATTGTTCATCTTGGCCCTCTATATAACTAACTATCCATTGAAATACCAAGCAGGCTCTGGGCATTTTATGGCCAGCTATATGATAGGGTCATTCTAGTGCAGGGGCCCTCAAACTTTTTACACGGGGGGCCAGTTCATTGTCCCTCAGCCTGTTGGGGGGCCGGACTCACTGGGACTCCCCTGTGCTGCCTCCTTCATGCTGCCCCCCCCGCCGCCACCGCTGGTGCAGGACCCCCCGCCGCAGGACCCCCGCCCCCCGCTGCAAGACCGCCCCGCTGCCCCTGCCGCCACCGCAGGTCCCCCCCGCCCCCGTAACCCCCCCCGCCGCCATAACCCCCCCGCCGCCGCCATAACCCCCCGCCGCCGCCATAACCCCCCCCCGCTGCTGCCATAGCCCCCCCGCCGCTGCCATAACCCCACCCGCCGGCGCCATCCTACCTGGTCCCCTGCGCGCTGCCTGCCTGCTGCCGGTGCCTCTGTCACAGCCTCCGCTCGAGGCCGCCGCCGCCGCTCCGTCGCGTCCATCCTGGACTCCGCCCGCGCTCAGTTTTGAAAAACAACGCGGGCGGGGTCCAGGATAGACGCGACGGGACCAGCGGGCGGCGAGGCGGATGAGGTAAAGCCCCCCCCGCCGCTGCCCACCCACCCACCGTAACCCGCCGCTTCCCGCTTCCCGCCGCCCGCCGTAACCTGCCGCTTCTCGCCTTCCTGCCCACCCACCCACCATAACCCGCCGCTTCCCGCCTTCCTGCCCACCCACCCACCGTAACCCGCCGCTTCCCGCCCGCCGTAACCTGCCGCTTCCCGCCCACCTACCCACCATAACCCGTGGCTTCCCGCCCACCGGCCCACCGTAACCCGCCGCTTCCCGCTTCCCACCCATGCATCCACCCACCATAACCCACCGCTTCCCGCCCGCCGTAACCTGCTGCTTCCCGCCTTCCAGCCCACCCACCGTAACCCGCCGCTTCCCGCTTCCCGCCCACGCACTCACTCACTGTAACCCGCCGCTTCCCGCCTTCCCACCAACCGTAACCCGCCGCTTCCCGCCTTCCCGACCGACCGCTTCCCGCCTTCATCCCTGCCGCCGTCCTACCTGGCCACCGCCACCGCCACCGCCACCGCCGAGGCCGCCGCTGCTGCTCCGGCGCGTCCATCCTGGACTCCGCCCGCGCTCAGTTTTGAAAAACAGCGCGGGCGGGGTCCAGGATGGACGCGACGGAGCAGGGTCCCGTCGCGTCACTTCCGCCGCGCCGGAAGTGATGTGACGGGACCGGCGGGCGGCGAGGCGGATAAAGTAAAGCCTGCGCCCCGCTACTGGCTAAGCCTTCCCCCCCACACAGGAGATGCAGGGCGGCAGGCAGGCAGGCAGGCAGGCCGGCGGCCCGACAGGCGGCCCGACAGGCGGCCCATGCCCCCCCCCCCGGCTCAGCCCCCCCCTTCCCTCACAACTCTTGATCGGCCGCCGGGCCGGATGAAAAGACCCGGCGGGCCGGATGCGGCCCGCGGGCCGTAGTTTGAAGACCCCTGTTCTAGTGTGTTAGTTAACTTAAGAGTTAGTTAACAAAACATAATTTGTGCCCCTTGGTTATTAACAGTGAGCAGTTTTCAAAATACAACAGCCAATTTTGTTTATTTCATCTCAGGAATTAACTGTGACCAGCTGAAATCAGTGCCCAGGTCATCCTCGAGGCCAGGGAAACTGACATCTAGTAGGATTTTGCTCAAACTGTCATTCATAGTATCTAGGACTAGGCCTTCCAGGAGTGAACGGTTTTCCAGAAGAACGGAGGTCTGAAGCTCTGGGGATGACTGCTTGCTGGATGCAGGAGAACTTGTCAAGGGACCAGACACCATATCATTAGCTTCTGCATTTAGAAGTGGCTGCTGTGGGGAATCACACAGAGGAATCACACTCAGGGGAGTGCTACTAGACCCCAAAAGGTCTAAGTTCTCCTGGAGGGATAATAATGGTAATGGAGGGGTTCTCACAGGACTGAAATCCTGATGGCTAGTTTCCTTGACACAGGGTGCTAATTTCCAGGGGTCAGTAGCTGCCAATAATGTTGGGGTGGTTACAGGTGCTTTACTGCTAGGGGTGGACGCAATCGGCAGCTTGTAGAACTTCTCTTTTATAGGAGTTTCAAAAGGACCAACTTCCCCCTGAAAGCAGCTAAAGCAGGATGTGTTTCCCAGTGGAGGAGTCTCCTGCTCAAAGGGAAGGTCATGCCTCAGCATGAATGAATCTGAACCACTGCTGCCTGGCAGCAGCAGGACTGGTTCTTCTGAGCAAGGCAGGGCTAAGTGCTGTTTCCTTCTGGATCGACCCATTCCATGCCTCTCTTGCCTCTTTCTAACCAGCACGTCCAACATGCTCTGGGGTGGTAACTTGAGAGCTGTAAACTGTCTTTTCTGCTTTACAGGTGGTGCTGGGAGGCACAAGTTCAGTACTTCACCAGGCTGCGCTGGTTCTTCCTTTACAGGCAATGCTGGGAGGAACGAGGGTGACAGTTCGTTGGAATGAAAGTTGTCGCTCTCCTCTTTTATACACAGTGCTGCAGGGAATGATTCTCTGCTGATCTGACAGGCGTCCTCCTTTATGGATTGGTGGGTGGCAAATGGAGATGGCTCTTCCTCCTTTATGGAGATGGCAGGTGGGAACAGGGTTGGCTCTTCACTGGATGGCAACACCTACAGTAGGAACATAGAGAGGCTACACTATAGTTGACAGCAAGCTATTGGTATAAAGACCACAAATCAGGAAGTTACCAGAAAAAGGTTAAGGACATTACATTAAATTGTTTAACAGTGCATTCCAATGCAGCTGCTTGTACCCCCTGAACTCGGAGGATTATGGGGAGCCTGTCGAGGGCGGGAGAAGCGTTTAGGGGAAGGTCGCCTCTGTACTTCTCTGGCCCTACAAAAGATTTCGGCCGTCTAACTCTTTTGCCCGGCTCGCAAGGAGGGGAGGCCGAGGTGCCGCCAGGACACATTGTATCCTGGCAGAGCTGGACTCCTCCCCTCCCCAACCCCCAGAACGCCCACCTGGTTCTTTCCAAGTCAGCTGTGAGGGCAGAGCGAGGGCACTCTGAATGTGGAGTCCCATCTCTGACTGCAGAGCACATTTCCAAGGTCAGAGCTGGGACTCTGAATTTTCCTATGGCCATCTAGCAGAGCCGGGACTCCGAATTTTCCTATGGCTATCTAGACTCTGTCTAGCGGCCATAGGATTGCGCCCTAAAATGGTATTTTTTTGTAGTTACATTGTTTTCCCATTCACCAGCCTGGCATTCAGCAGGGAACAGCCTCGGAAGATTGTCTTAGCAATTGAGCAGGAGTGTACAGGATAAGGCGATCCTCCAGGTAGACTGGCCCTAAGCTGCTTAGGGCTTTAAAGGTCTGCACCAACACTTTGAGCTGAGCCTGGAAACTGATGGGCAACCAGTGTAGTTGACGCAGCACTGGAGTAATATGTTGGAACTTGGAAATGGCCAGTCCCAGCTAGCAGCCTTGCTGCTCTGTTCTGCACTAACTGAAGTTTCCAGACCATCTTCAGCGGTAGACCCACTTACAATGCATTGCAATAATCCAGGCAGGAGGATAATTGTGCATGAATAATTGTAACCAGGCTGTCTCTGTTCAGGTAGGGTTGTAGCTGAAGCTGATAAAAGGCACTGCATGCCACTTGGGCCTTAAGTGACATAGCTGTATGTATAAGCATCCCCAGACTATGAACTTGCTGCTTCTGAGTGCAACCCCATTTGGACACCACTTAACCCGACAGATGAACCACCTACTAATACAGGTTGCAAACTAGCTAATTTTGACCCTTCTGGTGTTCCATAGCCACTATGGATGCCATCCATCCCCCCCCCCCCCGTTTACTGAATATGGGGACAGCGGGGGCTGCATGCAGCACTCAGGCTGCCCACCCCTGTACCAACAGAACCTCCATTTTGTCTAGACTGAGTTTCAATTTATTGGCCCTCATCCAGCCCATTACCGAGTCCAAGCACCATTTCAGGATAGTCACTGCCTCACCTGCATTTAATGAAAAGGAGAGGTAGAGTTGAGTGTCATCTGCATATTGATGACACTTCATTCCCTCCCCCCAGACAAACTCTCCCAGTGGTTTCATGTAGATATCAAAAAGCATGGGGGACAAAATAAAGCCCTGAGAGTCGCCACAACAGAATCTCCATGAGGCAGCACTATAGTCCCTCAGCACCACCTTTTGGAACCAGCCGTTCAAGTAGGAGTGGAACCACTGTAAAACAGAGCCTCCAGCTCCCGATTCAGACCACCTCCCCTTCTTCAGACCAAGGATACCATGGTTGATGGTATTGAAAGCTACTAAGAGGTCTAGGAGAACCGACAGGCATGCACTCCCTCGGTCTTTCTCCTGGCAAAGTCATCCCACAGGATGACCAAGGCAATCTCTACCCCCAAACCAGTCCTAAAACTCAATTGAAATGGGGGCAGATCATCAAGGCACAGCTACAGGTGTGTGTGTGCATGCAGTGTGCATGCACGCACTCTGGAAGTGGGAAATGCCAAGCCTGGACAGTCTTGACTGCAGATTTCTTCTCATTCACAGACAAGAGGATAGAATTTGGCACTAATTATTTGAGGCATTCAGGTGCAAATGTTAAAGGGGACAAGAGTAACCCCGAGTACATTTACACTTCTGCTAGGAGAACTGACCTTTGGAGCAATGCGCACCTGCTTGCTGCTCTGCACGGTCTCAGAGGCACTCTGAGCTGTAGGCGGTGGAACCTTTGAAGAAGGCTGCAGAATGAGAGACTGAGTAACTGGGAACTGAATCGGAACCAAGTAGGAATTGACACGTGGAAGCAAGGGCTTCATTTTTCGGCCTAGAAAGGAAAAAAACATTTATCAGCTCAGTAGCCAGAAACTGTGAGCTTCCTTAATTCTAATGGATATGCCATAACAGCAAGTTGGTGCTTTGAGCAATTCTCACACCTAATTTGGACATTGGGATCAGTGGGAAAACAACAATGCACATCCAAAGTACTGAAGATGATTTTCATTTATTATATATTTATTCACAGTGCAATCCTATTCATGTCTACTCTGAAGAAAGCTCACTGAGCTCAATGGAGCTTACTCCTGGATAACTGTGTATAGGATTGGAGCTTGAATGACCTCGATATTGTGAAAACCACATTTCCCTATTCAATACGTCACAGTTTAGATAAGGAGGTATTGGATTTTTATTCATATCTCATGGGGAGAGGAGAGTATGAGCTGGGGGGGAAAAGTGTGTATATACTCCCCTTACACTGCATCTATCCTTTTGAAATTTTGCAGGTTTCTTAACTAGGGTCACCTATATGTTGCATGTCAATTTAATAACAATTTCCCATTTAAAATGTAGGGGATAAATGCATCCTTTTTTTTTTAGAAACCACCAAATTGTAAATGCTGCTCTTGCACAAAATCCCCTGCACCTCTTCATTTGAAATCTGGCATACACAATCCCCTCCCCCCCGCCACCCCATAAGGGGCTACAGTGCCTGAAAATGCCATCCAATTCAGATGAAGAGGGGGGAAAAGTTCTAGCAGTTTGTTTCCAATGATAGTCAACGGGAAGCACAAAGGTTTGAATTGGATAGAAGTATAGAAAGTTCCTCCACGCCCAGGTCATCATCATGCCACCCAACACAGAAAACCAGATCCACAGTGTGTACTGCTGAATGAGTGGGTCGGGACACCTACTGAGATAGACCCATGGTTGCCATGAAGTCTTGAGCCACTCCTGACAGTGCAGCTTCAGCATGTATCATGTACTATATTGAAATTCCCCCTTCAGCACTACCCCTGCTCCAGCAGGAAGGGAGACTTATTGCGTAGCAGGGTGAGCAGTACACGAGCACAATCCCTATTCTGTCCTGAACACCCACCTTCAGACACACACACACACACACACACACACACAGAGAGAGAGAGAGAGAGAGAGAGAGAGAGAGAGAGAGAGAGAGAGAGATTCTGCTAGACCAGTTTTGTTCAGTTAGGTCTCCATAATACAAGCTAGCTTTGACATGCTCTTCCAGGATGGCTTCTGTTTTCCCGTTCACCAGCCTGGCATTCAGCAGCAGTTACCTTCAACCTAGGAGGACTGTCAGCAATGCCAACTCAGGCTCTGTGAACGGAGACACATTCTGGGACAACCAACACCCTTCTTGCACTCCCTTCCCCTGTAATGACCTGGCTGCTTCTCCCCACCATATTTCCCGCTACCCTCGTTTCCATCTCCCCACCACTTTTCAAAATACATCTCTCCCGGTTATGGCTGGGAGGCAAGCCACCAACAATGCCATTCAAGGAGTTTGCACACAGACCTTTCATGTCAACGCAGTGAAACTTCAGAGCGTCTCCAGCCATATAGGAAGCTCCAGTCCTTACCCATTTAATGGGATTTGTAACATCCCTACGAGACACGGGAGCTTGGGAAGGAATATATGAGGCCGCCTTCCGCTGGGGTAGCCTAGTACTCTACTCTAGCAGTGGCTCTGCGGGCTCCCAGACAGGGGTCTTTCCTGCTACCTGGAATCCTTTAACTGGAGATGCAGGGACTGAACCTGGGACCTTCTGCATATAGATGTACATGTTCTCACTGAGCAGGCACTGTCAGGCAGTGCTGAGTGTTTGAAGCTCTTCTGTGGGAATGCAGTCTCACCCAGTTTCCCCCTGGACAGAGAATTTTGCCTGGGCCTTACAGGTGCTCTGCCTTTTACCCTCTGCACTTCATTGTGGTGTTTGTCTCCACTTCATTGCTTGCATTGTCATCCAATCCTGGCCTGGACTGCAATTCAGCTGAATACCTCCAACATGGGCAGACAAGGTCTTTCTCAGACTACCCACTATATCCAGTGGTTCGTTTAGGGAGGAGAGTTCTGGGCCTCCTCTCTGGGCTTTACAGAGATGCAGAATACACACTCACGTGCAGTCATTGGCTCACTTTTGCTGCCACTAGAGCCTCCCATATTCTTCTGAAGATCCAGAGTGTGCCGTTTTTGCTGCTACATTCGTTTTGGGTTGAGAAACAAGAAAAGAAACGTTAGAGGAGAATCCACCACTGCCCAATCGTGTCCTGTTCTAGCCAAATTCCACATGCTTAAGCATAGTAACAGAGGAGAGGAACACAAACCCAGCTCATTGTAGAAGGGACTAAGCAGCCAGAGTTAATCAATTTTGCTACTTGCAGGTCTATTATCAGGTATAGAAGAGAGTTTTTGGCTTCAATCCTTGCGTACCTTTGCTGATATCAGGATGCAGGAGAAATGAGTTTTTGCTCTCTCTCTCTCTCTCTCTCTCTCTGATCATACTCCAGAAAGATACATTAAGAGGAATTTTTGCCAGAGTTACTTGAAATGTCATCTTGGTTTGCTCTTTAAGTCAATTATTATAATGGAAATAATCTAAAAATGTAATTGCAGTATTTAAAACTTATGTACTTGAACGGGACCTTTTGACCCACTACTTCATTGGCGATAATGACTACTCCCTAAGGCAGTGTTCTCCAACCTTGGGTCCCCAGATGTTTTTGGCCTGCAACTCCCAGCATGCCCCAGCCAGCTGGCTGGGGCATTTTTGAGTATAATAATAATAATAATAATAATAATAATAATAATAATAATAATTATTATTATTATTATTATTATTATTATTATTATTAACGGTCTACCAACCACACCAATATATATATATATATATATATACACACACACACACACACAATACAAACAAGATATACCAACTCTCAGTTGTACACTCAGAATAAAAACATACAATAAAACAGAATCAGACAAGCATAGAAGGCCTAGTCAGAATAGCAACCTTCAAGAATTTTGCAACTTCCTTAGTGATTAAACTATTTGAGCCATCAAGCAAAATGGTCAAAAGAGACTCTAAAGATCGTCCAGGGAAAGTTTGTGTGATTGGATGTATTCAATATTGAATTACACATTTTTCTAGCTGGGGTATGCTGGGAGTTGTAGGCCAAAAACATCTGGGGACCAAGGTTGGAGAACACTGCCCAAAGGTGATATGTTGTGAATAAACCTAAGCATCCATCCATTAATCCAAGTAGGTAGTCAAGCCTGTTTTCTTGAATACTAAACATTTGAGGGAGAGAGGGAAAGAAAGGGAAGCTGAGGGATGGGCTCAGTTTCCACAGGTAAAGCATGTATCTGCAGCAACCAAAACAGGGAAGACGCCTGAGCCCCCAGCCAGGAGGGGAAGGTCTTACTGATTCTAAGAGCTCAGGCAATGCTGGTGACCCCACCGTTGGTGGTGGCCAGGCATAAAAAAGGAAGAAGGAGGAAATTATCAATGATGCTGGAGTTCAGGCAGAGAAAACAGTTACAGAACAACTTGTCAGTTCTCAGTGAGAGAGTATGCTGAAAATTCTCTACAGTAGCGAACTTTCAAATATCTAGACAATGAGATGGTCTTCTAGCCTTTTTATTAAAGGGGCACAGTCAGCAAGGGAATGGAGCAGGCAGGAAAGAGATGATGATGATGATGATGATGATGATGATGATGATGATGATAATAATAATAATAATAATAATAATAGGCAGGGGTTTAGTGTCAGCGTGTTCTTTTGGCTTTTCTTGTTCTCAGCCTTATGCATGAATAGTGCGGAGACTGCTGCAAGCCCTCCTTGTGCGTTTCCTTGATGGCCACTGCCTGAAAAAAAGCTAAAGTTCTTCAGTGGCTGCCACTTTGTGGCAGAGGGCAGGAGACAGTGAAGGTCACTTCGTAGTGCAGGCGGCTACACTTGGGAGGCCTTCAGCCCGGCAGCCATTTGCTGTGGTACTATCCATGGGAGCTCCCTTTCTCCAGGCATCCTGTGTCCTAAAGGGGTGGGGAGGGCTTCTTGCCTTTGCCCAGGAAAGCATGGTGCTCAGAACTCAGCCACAATGTCCCTCAGAAGTGAGGGAGTGACAAGACCCAGCATGGGAAACTCCTGTGACTGATTTTCTCAGGGCATCACCCTTAGTCTATACACTGGATTTAGCACTGAACCACAGAGGAACCACATACACCGTGTGGGGTAGAATCAGGAAAGTTTATTTAAGGTAAACCGATTACAATAAAAGGTGGGGAATGAGGGAAGGGGAAAAAGGTGGAGAGACACTTTGGTATACACAAGTAGAGCTACAAAACAACAAAACTAGTTCCTGTACTATATAAACACCCAGGCACCTACTCTTTGCCTGGGGGGTTGGTCTTCTTAGGGCCTGCCTCAGCAAAAAGCCCTACTCCGCGCTCCTTCATGTCCAGATCAACAACAACCAAACCCAGAAACCAGGGCTGGCAGTATCGATTCCCCCCCACCCCTCCTTTCAATAGCCCAGCTGTCCTTGGCCAATCAGGATGAACTTCATCTGGGCTAGGCAGGGGAGGGGCGACTCCTAGGTATCAGAGGGGTGAATTCCTGATCATGACTAGAGTGCTTGGGGAACATTTGCATGTGAATACATGGGACAGGGCCATCAGAGGAAACTATGTACATTTGCAGGAGACTCTCAGGCCCAGAGTCATCAGAGGAACTACATACATTTGCATGAGGTTCCCAGCTTCCAGCTGGGATTACACTTGTTTACATGTGTGTGGTGGAGAAGGGTCTGCTTTTCTTCACAAATATATATGTTTTACAATTTGGTGGAAACTACTTATGTACTTTATTCAAGCTTCTTGAGGAAAGAAATCCTTTATTGGTTTGATGAAATTCTGAGCAATAGTTCAAAAGTTATGTTTTTTCTGACCCATTAAAGCTATGGCAGCAACTGCTGGCAAAGTTATATGGTGCATGCTCAGTTTCATTCTGAGCTCAGTTTCATGCTCAGTTTCATTCAATACTCCAGTGTTTGCAGAGGGATTCAGGTGGATTCTATGTGCAATGTCTATTCCTCTAGTTATAGAATGTGACCTCCGAGGGTGAAACTAAATTGGGTCCCCTGAGCCTGCAATTTAGATTACCAAAATGCGATCTAGTTGTAATATTCATTTCAAGTGCAGGGGCACAATTCAGATAGGAAGCACAGAGGAGGGCAAAGGATTAACACACCCACACCCACACCCACCAGGGCCCTGATTCATATCAGGCACTCTGCACTTACTTTTGAGTAAAAAAGAAAAAGGAAAGCTATCTTTAAAGTAATATGTAGTTTGAACTTCAGGGAATTGCCCAGCATGGAATGCATAGGTGGGGGAAGTGGAAGAATCAGGGCCACGCACTACCTTTCTTAAAACAGAAATGAAGCAAAAGGGCACCAATTCCTGCTGCTCCTTTCCATTTAGTGGGAAAAGGGAATCTGTGGATTGGGGTCCTTCCATTGCCTCTCTGAAGGCAAAAATACAGCACAGGGACCCTGATCTCTGTTCCTTCCTGTGTGGTGGGATGTACAAGGATCAGGACTCAGACTAGGGGCATTCACATATCACATTGAACATGTGTCCACACTGTATGTATGCTCATTCAGATGATTTGAGACTCTAGTCATATTCATGCATTCAAAAAGCTCTTATCTCTGATCAGCTGCTGATTGGAGATAAGAACCTTTCCCTGACAGGGAGAGCAGGGCAGGGCCTGAGGAGGAAGCTGCTGAGTGATTCAGTCCTTATTACTTCTCAGGCTTGGCCTTCTTACTTCTGAGTAGAGATGCAGATGTGTTTGGGATGCTAGTAAGCAATTCAGTCCAGCTTAGTTCTGAGTTGACATACAGAAATTTGTACTGCTTACTTTTGAGTAGTCTTAAACTCGGTAAGAATCACATTTTGGCCCTGCCCAGTTTGCCTTTGGCCCTGCCCACTTATGGAATACAGCCTGAGACCTTTCTCAGATTGGAATTCGGTCCTTTGACTGAAAAAGGTTCCCCACCCCTGATCTAAACCATTATAAATATAAGTAGTCCATACATATATATCCTAACCACAAAACAAAACACCACTATGACATTTTGAAAAGTGAATAAAAATGCTAATGAAAGAAAAAGATATTTGTTAATAAGAATTTATTTAGTAAGGAGAGCAAAATAGGGAAGGAAGCAATAGAATTCATTTAAGTATACAATTTCAGGTAAGTCAAAACAAAACAAAAAATAGGAGGATGGAGCCCAATAAGGCAGTTATCCACTAGCAAGCAATTAGGGCAGGGGTCCCCAATGTGGTGTAGTGGTGAGCCAGTGTGGTGTAGTGGTGAGAGTGTTGGACTAGGACTCGGGAGATCCGGGTTCTAGTCCCCGCTCGGCCATGAAACTCACTGGGTGACTTTGGGCCAGTCACTGATTCTCAGCTTAACCTACCTCACAGGGTTGTTGTGAGGATAAAATGGAGAGGAGGAGGATTATGTAAGCCGCCTTGGGTTCCTTGCAGGAAAAAAGGCGGGGTATAAATATAATAAATAAAAAATGCATTGCCCACAAGTGCCTCCAAAATTCTCTACTCCCTGCCCCCTTCAAAAATGTATTTTAAATAAAAAACTTGAAAAATGTTAGGGTGCTAGGTTCTTCTTCCTGTTCCTGAACCTGCCACTGATCAGCTGTTCAGTGGGGAGGAAGAGAAGAGTTGCTTCCTGGCCCCACCCAATCTTCTTCCATCTACCCAGACCTTTCCCCTTTGCTCTCTTTCTCTCCACTCCCAGCCTCTAGCTTTGTTATTTCTCCCCTTCTACTTTATCTCCCTTCCTACCCCAAGCCTTGCTCTTTCTCTCACTCACCCCTTTATCTTCAGCCATGCTTATTTGGCTGATTTTGACTTTCCCGAAGTATAGGAAGGCTTTTACGTTAGCCAGATTTGATGTCTTGACCTCTATGCTCTTGGAGGGGAGATATCAGGGAATACCATTTCATGATCGTCTCTGTCCCTGTATGAATGGGGAAGTTGAAACTGTGGGTCATGTACTTTTATACTGCCCCTTCTACCGGGATCTTCGTAAAGATCTTATTTTACCTATTTTATATAACTGTCTGGGCAGAACTGAAAAATTTTACATTTCTTTGCTACTCTCTGATAAGATTCCAGAGATTACTAATAAAGTGGCTAAATTCTGTGCATATGCTATAACTTGCCGCACCTTCTTAGCCTCTGACTAATATACCTGTGCTGCGCATGTGCAAACGGAAGCGGAGTAACCTTCGACGAGTGACATGGTGGACGATAAGGTAGGAGCTGGTGTGGGGCGTCGAAGGTTCTGCGTGCGGCGGCACCTTCGCCCTTGCTGCCCGTATATACTCAAGTATAAGTCAACCCTAATATAAGTCGAGGCCCCTAATTTCACCCAAAAAACTGGGAAAACTTATTGCCTCCAGTATAAGTCTAGGGTGGGAAATGTACGAGGGGAGACTCCCGCCGCCACCCCCCGCCACCGTACCTGCACCCGCCGCCGCCGAAGCCCCGCCACTGCCAAAGCCCCCCCAGGACCCCCACTGCCATCCCCAGACACCTCCCACCCCCGTACCTGCACCCACTGCCGTCGAAGAAGCCCCGCTGCCGCCGAAGCCACGCCGGGGCTTCGGCGGCGGCGAGGCTTCTTCGGCGGCGGAAGTTGGCGGGGGTGGGGTGTCTGGGGGTGGCGGCAGGGGTCCTGGGGGTGCAGGGGGTGCCTGGCGGTGGCGGCGGGGGTCCTGGGGGGGGGCACTGACCCAAGTATAAGTCGAGGGGGCATTTTTCAGCACAAAAAAATGTGCTGAAAAACTCGTCTTATACTCGAGTATATACGGTAATTTTGATGTAAAATTATGATCCCTTTACACGTCAGATGTATGTTGGTGTACAGCAGTTATGTTTGTAGCATGGATTGTTTTTCTGTTATGTTTTTTTGCTGGTTCTGGTCAATGACCGTAATAAACATTCATTCATTCCTGTTTCTCCCCCCACCTAGCCTCTAACTTAGCTCTTTCTCTCCCACCCACCCCTTTGCCTTGCTATTTCCCCCTCCCTCCCAGTCTTGGTATTTCTCAAATTCCCAGTTGTGCCCACGGGTTCAAAAAGGTTGGGGAACCCTGGCTTAGGGTCTCTCCTCTAAGGCTGTCATTCTCTGGTCTCAACGCTGCTGCTGGATGAATGATTTGTGAGGTATTTGGCTGCACTGTCCCTCCTCCACTGTCTTCTCTAGCTAGTGCTTTTTATTCACTCACTATCCCTGAGCATAAGGTACTGGCATGGGAGACAACACGGAGGGGGCATCTTGACTGTTTAGCCTGGGGGCCATTCCATTCTAACTATAAGCTTTTGTGGGGACAACCTGCTTAGTTTCTGCCTGGTTGTACAGTGGCACATGCGACACCATTTTGTGCAACAAAGTTTATATCACACTGGCTTTCTTCAGACAGAAAATTAGACAATATTTACTTTAGAAGAAATGGGGCAAATGGCACATGTTGACTTTGTGCCTGACAGACGGAACACTGAAGAGAAGTAAGGCAAGGGGAAAGGAAAGAGAACTAAAGTCTTGATGAAAACTTTAGAAGTAAACCTATGCCTTTGGGGGGGGGAAAGGATGGGAGGCTGAAATTGCAGCCGATATAAACTATAATCCTATGCTGGTTCCTCAGAAGTAAGCCCTACTTACAGGGTCGGACAAGTTTCCGGAGCCACCTTCCATCCCATATTTTCTAAAGCAAATATCAGTTGTATTTCATCTAACAGAATGGAATTGCAGCCTCCATTTGCAATCCACACCTTTCAAGATAAAGTGCAGGAAAGGGTTCCAGTAAACCTTTGTTTATTATAATCCAGCAAAAGAATCCTTTTGCATAATTCAAAAGATGGTTCCCTAGTATTAGTGGTAGTGGTAGTGGTAGTAGCAATAGCGATGATGATGATGATGATGATGATGATGATGATGATAGTTTTTATTCTAATAGCAAACATGATTACCTGCATTTATTATTTGAGGTGTACACCTAAAAAAAAGTTAAGTGTGCACCTGGAAATAAAATCATGATTACCATTAGTTAATCATTACTGATCACAGGACATGTCTGTGAAGGCATCAGCATTAGCTTGCAATTTCCTGACTTTGTGGAGTTTGAACCAACATGAGACAGCCTTAATTCTGGTCTTAAACTGGCAGGTTTTATTTCATACTGAATAACTATATGTTGCAATAGATCAGAGACAATAACAAACTCCTGAATCCTTTACTGAAAAGTCAAAAACAACCAACCACACCCAGGGCATAACAATTTAACTTAAACAAGTAAAATTGCAACATGAAAATCAATACATTAACTGCAGGAATAATACCATAGGGAAGGAGGGAATCCAGGAGTCCCTGCACACATGTGCAGCAATGGCAGAAGCTGTAACCCACCCACCCATTAGATTAAATGCTAACCCACTGGTCCCTGAAGTGGGAGGGTAGAGTGTCCTCTGTAAGGCTCTAAGAACAGAAATTCACTGTAAGACCAATTTCCATTTTCTCCAGACTCATGGAGGGCATTTCTTCATCTTGGAACATAGCAGCAGTTAATCAATAGGGCAGGTGAAGGGACCTGTACGCTAAGATACCACCAGCTTCTGTAAAACCTTTCATACAAAGGCTGCATCTGTGGAAGCAGCTAAATTTCTTGTATTAGTGCTTAGTGAAAGCATGGGCCCAAGGCCCATGTGGCTGCTCTACAAATGTCCAGAATTGGTAAATCTCTCTTCAGGGCTACAGATGCCGCCACCCCAGGATAGTACTAAGCTCTGCTGCTTGTCATTTGTTTGTATGAGTGCTTAAGCCCTTATCTAATCCTACTTGGAGAAACCTCAAAACTTCCTGAATCCCATCTGGGAAGGAACTTCTCCGTTGTCTTTGCACCAAACCAAACAGGTTTAAAACCTCTTAGTGGAATTTTCCTTGAGGCCAAAAGAATTTTAAGAACCTCTTCTGGATACCTTAGCTTAGCGAATGACCTCCTTTCAACCTCCACAATGTCAATTGGAACAGCCCTGGCCAAGGATGAAGTACCAGACCCTGCAAGAGGAGATTCCTCTTGCTGGGAAGACGTCAGGGGTCCTGCACTGATAATTTAATTAGGTCCAGGAACCAAGAACATCTCGGCCAATGTGGAGCTATGATAATTACTCCTACTGCAGTTGGCTTGATCTTGCAGACTACTTTGGGAAGTAATATAATGGGGGGAAATGCGTAGGAGCCCCAACACCATTCTTCATCCTGTGCATTTGTTCCTGTTGCTGTGGGGCATAAAACCTGGAAAAGAACTTTGGCACTTGTACATTTTCTAGTGATGCAAACAGATCCAACACTGGCCGGCTGAACTGTATAATCAGTTCTTGAAAGATTTGAGGATTGAGTGCCCATTCGCACTCCCTTTACTCGTTTACTTGCAGCTCAACCAATCCACTGTCAGGTTTGTCACCTCCACAAGATGTTCTGCCTCGATGGAACCCAAGTACGGTAACTTTCTGCCCAGGTCAGCATCACCTTTGCAAGCTTGCTCAGGGAAGAAAATCTGGTCCCCCCCACTGCTTGTTTATATATGTCTTGACCATCGTGTTGTCCATTCTGACCAAGATGTGGTAGCTTTCCAGAAGAGGTTAGAAGGTTTTAAGCCCCAGAAACACATCCTTTGATTCTAGCCAGTTTATGCTATGACATTTCTCTGAGTCTGTCCAGGTCCCTTGAGCGATTCTGTCCCCCAACTGGGCCCCCCAACTGGGCCCCCCACCCAAACTGATCAGAACCTTCCTGGAGGGCACCATAACATTGTCCTGCTTCCAGCTGCTTTGGATCTGTCCACCATAGCAGCTCCTTTAGCTGGGAGAGGAGAACAGACACCAAGAGGTGGGACTGATTCAATACCTGGTCCTGAAAGGGAAGTAATCTGTGTTGGAGTGCCCTTGTGTTGAGGTGTGTCCAGGGCACCAGTACCTAGGAGTTGGGCTAACTCCATGGTACCCCCTTTCATTGCTAGAATCTTGGGTAAGAGAAGCTGGAGCTTGGACCGGCGCTCCTCTGTGAGAAACATCCTGTAAGCCACCGTGTCCAGGATCACACCCAGATAATGTGAGTTGTAGTGTACAAATGGGTTTGTCTTCTTGTCGTTCACTACAAAACAGTGTGCCTGGAGACAATCTAATGTGGTATGAATGTCATGAAAGCTCTTGTGTTGTGATGGTGACAGAATGAGAATGTCATCCAGGTAGGGGTGAAGTTGTACCCCACTGCATCCTGAGATGCATGACAAGTGCCACCAAAATGAGTGAACACTCAAGGAGCTGAAATCAAACCGAAATGTAAGGCATAGTATTGAAAGTGCTTGCTGACATAGCAAGACCTCAGGTAGACACTGTGTTTTCCTGATGGGGATGTGTAAATATGCCTATGAAAGACCTAAGGATGTCAGAAATTCCACTTAAGAAATGGCCTCCATGATTGACTTGAGGGTCTCCTTCTTAAAATGCTTCTTGGACATTTGCTTGATGAGCCACTTCAGGACCAAAATTTCTTGGGTGTCTCCATTTTTCTTTGGTACTAAGAAAAAAATAGAATAATGGATGTCCATCTCTGAGACTGGCTCTGTGACCCTGATGGTCAACAGATTGTCTATTGCCTGTAAAATAATTTTTAAAAAGGTGTTTGTTGGAGAGGCTATGAACCTGTCCCTAGGCTGAATCGCCAATTCCAGGGCATACCCTTTAGAAACTGTCTCCCTCACCCAAAGATCAGATGTGGTGAAAAGCCACATCTGAGAGAGGTACATTCTGGAACTGAGCAGTGGTCACTCTGGCATCAGGCAGACAGAGGTTTCTTGCCTTCTTTGCTGGCTATAGGAAAGGAGAAGTTGGAGTGGTGATTGGAGCTTTCCCCTGATTGTTTTGAGGAGTGATTCCATTTGGATTTGAAGCCTCCTGAAGTGCGAGATCAAAAGGAACTCTTACTGGAACAAAAGGGAAACTATTGCCTAGGCTTACGGTCTTCCTTTTTAGCCATCAGGAGGGCCTTTTTCTTGTCCTTGATTTCCACCAAAATGGCTTCCCAAAGCAAGTTTAGAGCCAATAACACAATGTTAGCAAGAAGAGTGAGAAGGAGAAAAGGACCACCAAACAATTTGGAAACTTCAAAGATGGGAGTTAGCTAGTCCAGATTGAGAGCTGGGATCCACATCCCAATGACGTAGACCAATGTTCCTCCTTGCCAGTGTGTTGGACGCCATCAACCTGATTTTGAACTGGAGAATGTGCAGGGCAGAATCAGCTAACAGAGCTGCTGAATGCTAATTATTATTATTTTTGAGACCATCCATCAAAGGTTTAGGGGTGAAATCAGTGCCAACCAGGTCCTCTTCCCATAGGTAGAATGGTCTAGAAAAAGAGGATTCAGTGGCTGATGCCCAGAAGGCTTCAAAGTCTTTGCAAAGTGCAGCCTCCATGTGTTTGTCACCCAAGTCTTTTGCCCTTCCTTCTCCATCAGCAGGGCTGACCACTGTGGAGGTGAGTACTGCTACAGAAGCATCAACTGTACTCTAGAGTAGATCCATGGCTTTACTTAGAAGAGAATAAAATTTGTTAACCAGCTTATGGATTGTCTTAGCATCCATATGTACTATTTCTGTAGATTTAAAATTGAGGCTGATTCCGCACAAATTGATGTTGTTGTTTTTTAACCACAGAGGCTGGTTAAGAAAAAGCTGGCTAGCTCTGCTAGATGCTGGCACTGGAATGCGGACAATGCGTTCCTGAGGCATATGATGTGGGCATGTACTGCGGTGGCTTCTTTCTGGTTGGAAGTTGCTGCCTGCATAACTATTGTTCTTGAAAAATCTGAGATAATTGTGGTGGTTTGTGTGCTCTTAAATTACATCCCTGTGATGTGGGGATTAACAGACGGCAAAGGTGGACTGAGAGCCCTAACACTCGCAAAGAAAGCTATACTGCAACCCTGGAAGGATAAACACTCACCCTTCAGAATTCAGTATTTTGAAGAACTTACTGCTTTTGCGGCATTTGAACATGTATCTTACAGTCATCAGTTTCATTTAGATGCTTATTTAGATATATGGTCTGCTTATGTCAACATATACTGTATACAGTAATACCTTGGATTGCAAGTAACTTGGTTTGAGAGCGTTTTGCAAGACAAAATTTTTAAATATTTATTTATTTATTTTTGACTTGATATACAAGCGACGTCTTGCAATACAAGTACTGTAGTATGGCTTAAATTAAAAATCTCTGTACCAATTTTTTGGGGGAGATTTCGTTTTGATATAAGAGTGTTTTGGATTACAAGCACGTTTCCAGAACGAATTATGCTCTCAATCCAAGGCATGACTATATTTGAAATATGAGTGTTGAATCCTTTTTTCTTTTCTTTTTTTTTAACCAATGGTGTTGTGAATAGTTATTGCAAAATGATTTTTTTGTTGTTGTAAATTATGTTCCTGCTATTGGTGTTGTTGTTAGTAGTTTCCCCCATTTTTCCTCTTCAAAGGATTCTGGGAAGGGGATTGACACGGGCTTAGCGGACTTTTTCTACTCCGGATTGTCAGCAGTCTCTGGGTGCTTGAGGGCTTCCCCAGAAAGTTGGATTCTGCGAGATGCCTTTGCGATAAGGGCTGGAAATAGATCTGGAGAGAACAGTCTGCCCTAGGCAGTGGGGGCTTCAGCCTTTTCAGAAAGTTCCCCCTCCTCTTTTTCACTAGGATCCCAGTGAGAATCAGGCCCCTCTAGAACCAATTTGGTTTTCTTCCCCCCCCCCCCCAATGCCTGAGGCACTGGGGAGGCAAAAGGATCTGTCTCTAGCCCTTTCTTCCCTTCCCCCTTTTTTTCCTTAGGGGATGAAGGAGAAGTCCCGGGGGCCTCCTGGGATCAATCCTTCCTGTATCTAGAATTGCCCTTGACGCCCGATGAGACACCAGACTTTGCTTCCAGGCTGCAAACTGTGCCATTGTACCCCACTTGGACAAGTCTGGAAGGTGTGTGTATGTGTGGGGGCAGGATTCACCTCCTCTCCCTGGCGCTGGTCTGAATATGGTGCTATATCTGCTGTTGAATATGGTGCTGTTGTGGTGCCCCTCAATTTCTCAGTGGCCTTCCTACAAGGTCCCAGAAGCTGCACGAGCCTCTATATGCCTTGCTGGGTTTGTTTGGCAGTGACAATTGGGAGCACTGAATCTGCTGCCTCTCCTGTAGGAAGGGGAGGGAACGTGGACATGATGAGGCGTGGAGCCACCTGTTCTTGCCAGCTGCGGCAATTGCTGCCCGTTTCGGCACCTAATTAGAAGGCCCAGATAAAGAAGTGGCAGCTGCACAGCTTGTGGAGAATCGGCCGCAGCGGGCCGGCCAACCTGTGGGGGAGGAATGGAATGCCAGTTCTCTACCCCCTCCTAGGAGCTCTAAGTGAAAAAAATATATTCTCCCAGCCCCTATCTAGACAGCATAGGGCAGGGGTGCAGAATGCGTGAAAAATTAAAGTAAAGAAAACTACTCTTATCAAAGCAATGGGAGGTGGGCCCTTAAGAACACCAGCTCACCCAACCTCATGGCTCACTAGGGAGTGCATGTCTGGGGGAGGACAAGGCGGCTCCTCCCAATGAAGAAACAACCGTTTGCTGTGCCTACATGCTCCAGGGGGAGGTGCTACATGTTACTCAGGTCCCTTTTTGGGTTCAAGTGCTGGGAATAGAGGGCTTACAAGAGAGCCAGGGAATGGGAGTGAAACTTTGGTTCACAAGCAGGCCTGTCTTTCCTTGAGGGCAGAACATTTTTGCTGCCTAGAGTCTAAGATGCAGACAGTCATACTGACAGAGCTGTGCTCAAGTTGTGGAACAATAGACCAGCATGAGAAGTTACAATGTTTGCTACTCCTCAAGCTAGCAGCTCCATAAGCCCAGAATGTTCCTGTATACCCTGATACGGCCTAGGGTAACATCAGCAGCCTAAAACTATGAGAAAAGACGGGGTTGTTTTTTTTGCAGGTTTCTGCCCACCCAATATGTCTTTCACCAATCTAGAACCAAATTTCTAGTTGGCAACTGGAAAGAAAGAAAGAAAGAGGGAACATCAGGGCCTGCTCCAGTTGGACTGCCCCCCCACCCAGGGCTAACTGACATCAAGGACCCTGTGGGGAAGAGGAAGGAGTGAAGGCGGCAGGAGGAGGCAGAGGGAACATCAGGGCCTGCTCCAGTTGGACTGCCCCCTCCCCAGGGCTAACTGACACTCTGTTTTTTGTTTTGTTTTTGTATTTAATTAGACTGTACATCGCTCAGAGTGGCCAGATGACTGGCCAGATGGGCGATTCAAAAATAGAATAAAGAAAGAAAGAAAGAAAGAAAAAGACCAATCAGAAGGCAAGAAAGTTTAAGAGAGGCAGTGAATCAAAAAGTTACTGAACTCTAGGAGATGGAACTTTGCTCACTTCTTTCTTTTGTTTTCTCCTTTTTGCGTAGCTCTAGTTTTTGCTAACAAATTTTTGCTAGCTTGGGGGCGTTTTGGGCCACAGTTTGCATGTTGCCTTTTTTTTTTTTTTTTTTAGAGAACAGGGGATTTCTTACTTTGACCATGTCCCTTCTTCAGTTTTTGAGCAGCTTGATTCAGTTTCCCCCCACTATTTTATTTTATTCACAGATGAGGCTCAGACTTTACCACCCTTTTCCATTTTAAAACATTCTCGTCACTTCTTACGTGGATTAATTTTCCTATCTGGATTTTGCTGAGTCCTGCACCTTGGACTCTAGGAGAGGTCTCTGTCAATCTTCCTCTGGGTCCACAAAAGGCTGTTCTTTGGATCTCTGCTTAAGGTAAGTAGCTATACATTCCTTTTAGTCCCCCCCCCCCCCACTTATTTTCTCTAAAGATTTGGATTATACTGCTATACACTGCATTTCACTAGTTTAGACAGGTAGAAGTTTAAGTACAGCTAAATAACAATTCAAACTATTGCTAGTTGGGCCTACTATAACTGTTGTATGTCATAGTCATTTCCTTTGATGCTCTAATGCAGTTTTCCTAACATTGTTTTCTAATAGGCCTCAGCAAGAGTTTACTTTGCATGGTGTAATTTTTGCATGTAACTGTCACACAACTTTGTAGTTCATGGGTACAAATGTATTTTCTCTGTAATCATTGCATGTTTCACATTCTACTTCTGCATGTGATGTTCTTTTGCATTTATTTTTCTCTATAAACCATTTATATCTTAAGACTTCCCATGTGGCATGTTTTCATTTGTTTGACAAGTTGAAAGAGTATTCACTGTTCTCCTACTTAAGTTTTAAAATATACTTTTGGACATATTAAACTTTTAAGTAGCCTTAAGTCAGGTCTGGTTACACTCGCTCACCCATTGGGGCAAAGTCGGAACCTCGTTTCCATGACACAAGGTGAAGGAATGCTCTCCTACGTCTCTGGAGAAATAATAAAATACAACAAATCCTGCGTAGTGGTGAGAGTGTTGGACTGGGACTCAGGAGATCTGGGTTCTAGTCCCCGCTCGGCCATGAAACTCACTGGGTGACTTTGGGTCAGTCACTCACTCTCAGCCTAACCTACCTCACAGGGTTGTTGTGAGGATAACATGGAGAGGAGAAGGAGGATTATGTAAGCCACCTTGAGTTCCTTGCAGGAAAAAAGGCGGGGTATAAATGTAATAAATAAATAAATAAAGTAGCTTAAAACACTTACTACCATTAAATACGTAACAGATGCATAACTGTCAAAAATGACAGCGGGGGTGGGGAGAAGAAAGGAGTACAATTGCTTTCAGGAAGCATCAAATGCTTTCCTCAAGAGCCAGGGTTCAATCAGCTTTGGAAATAGCAGAGAGGCAGATAAATGTGCTAAACAAGATGTGGCTCCATGGCCTCACTTTGTAAAAGTAATGAGAGAGCACCAACTCCCTGCAGATCTGAGGGACCAGAGAGGAAGGAGGTGCTGCCAAGTTTATGCAGATCCCAGACCCAGAATTGGGCCCAGAAATATAAAGGCAGCTGCTACAGTCGAACCAAAATAGGAATGTGCTAGATAATAATTGCTCCGTACTTTGTTGGAGAGGATGTCAGAAGAAAGGGACATATGCTCATATGTGGTGGAGTTGTAAAAATGTACTGGTTTTTTGGCAAGAGGTTTTTACAGAAATATCGGAAATTATTGGTATTAATCTAGAGGTCTGTCCAAAATTAGCATTATCAATAATGGAGAAAGTTATTTGTGACCAAAATACGAAGGAATTAATTGTAAACTTGTTAACTGTGGCTAGGCTAATGATAGTGAGAAAATGGAAAGTACAACATATCTTTTTAATTACTGATTGGTATAAGGAAGTATGGGATATAGCCCTAAATGATAAATTAACCTGTAATATCAAATGCAAAAAGGGACAAGAAAAATAATTTTATGGGTATTTGGAATCAATTATTAGAGTATGTATTAAGGGGAAAGGGAGTATGCCTTGTCAGGATATGTTATTTGGAATATGGAATGTAATTGATTAATGGGATGGAAGTATAGTAATTGGTCCCTAGGAGGGTAGGGGGGGTGCACTTTAAGATTTGGTGTACAGTAATACCTTAGATTGCAAGTAACTTGGTTTGAGAGCATTTTGCAAGACAAGCAAATTTTTAAATATTTATTTATTTTTTTACTTGATATACAAGCGACGTGTTGCACTACAAGTACTGTAGTATGGCTTAAATTAAAAATCTCTGTACAAACTTTTTTGGGGGGATTTCGTTTTGATATAAGAGTGTTTTGGATTACAAGCACGTTTCCGGAACGAATTATGCTCTCAATCTAAGGCATGACTGTATACAGATTGTGTTTTTGTTATATTGTGTTGTATTAAGTTTATAAAAATTAAATAAATAATAAAAAAGAAGAATGTGCTCCCTGTGGCCCATCTGATTAGCACAAGCTACATCTTATGAACCATCCTCAAAAGGCAACCCCATATAAAGCACACTGCGGTAACAAGTGAACAGTGCAATCCTATACATGTCTACTTGTTAGGCCTGAGCACAGTCATGCCAGGCCCTTGACCAGAGAGCAGCCATCCTGGGCCTCTGAGAGCAATTCAGGTGTCTCTGCCTCTCCTTAGCTGACTGCCTGCTCCTTCGGCACAGCCCTCCCCTCGTGTTTCAGATACAGGAGGTGAGTCAAAGGACTGGGCAAGCTTTAATTGGTTCTTGGCATGCCGGGCAAGAAGAGGAGGTGTCCACGCTTATCTGTGTTTAGGCCTACTATGCAGAGAACCAGCAGCAGGCACGCTTGCCCAATAGCCAGCTATGATGGGAGCCAGTACCAAGTGTGGATACCAAGCCCCATTGCGAATGCTTGTGCCAACATTACTGACCCTGCTCATTAGCTTAGCAGTAATGTTTTGCTTAACTGTCAGCTTCAAACAGTTAGTAGTCATGATGTATAAGCTCAGCTGCTAGCATTAAGTGTAAACAGCAAAAAATGTATAAGAAGCTCCCGCCTGCCTTGTTCACAGTTCAGACTCTGAGCGCGCTTGTCTATTCCAAGTCTTTGTCTGAGTACGCATGCATGCTGAAAAGTTACTCAATGAAGCTGTCTCCTTGTAAGCAATCCTGGAGCTGACTCCTCGTTTCCTTGGGATCAAAGTGAACAGTTCTGACAAGCCCCCTGGCGTGGGCGTCACTACTCAGAAGTAAGTCCCACTCGGTTCAATGCGGCTTTCTCCTGGGTAAGTGGGTACAGGGTTACAACTGAAGTTACCAAAATCTGGATGACTGAGGCAAAATCCTTGTCAGGACTGAAGCTGATAAAAGGCACCACTACCATGACCTGAGAATTGAGAAGCAGAACTGGGCCTAGCAAAACTCCCAGGCTATATGCCTTGCCCTTTATGGGGGAGAGTAATCCATCCACTGGCTTCTAGACTGTTTCCGAGCCCGATTCAAAGTGTTGATATTAACTTCTAAAGCCCTAAATGGCTTGGGGCCAGGTTACCTGGAGGATCATACCCCTCTCCATATATATCTGCCAGGACGCTAAGGTCATCTTCGGAGGCCCTCTTCTGGGTGCCCCCATGATGTTATGTCAGGCAAGATGGCTTATGCTGGCTCAGCTTGTCTGAGCGTGGAAAGCTAAGCAGGGTCAGGCCTGGTTATTACTTGGATGGGAGACCCCTCCTCTAGTTTCCTGCATTGAGCAAGGGGGTTGGACTCAATAGCCTTGTAGGCTCCTTCCAACTCTATCTATGAAATCTAAGAAAATCTAAGTGGCTACTAAGGAAGGGGCCTTTTCAGTGGTGGCACCTGTTACAGAACACCCTCCCCAGAGCGGCTTGCCTGGCGCCTACATTATAATCTTTTCATCACCAAGGTGAAGACCTTTTTCTTTTCCCAGTCTTTTTACTCCCAGTTTTGTTTTTAAATGTGTTTCTGTGTTTTTAGATCTTTACGCTGCTGGTGGTTTTTACTCTGGTTTTATTTTGTTTTAAAACCCTTAAAGATTTTATATGTTATATTATTTATTATTTATTTATTAATTATATTTATACCCTGCCTTTTTTCTTGCAAGGAACCCAAGGCGGCTTACATAATCTTCCTCCTTCTCTCCATTTTATCCTCACAACAACCCTGTGAGGTAGGTTAGGCTGAGAGTCAGTGACTGGCCCAAAGTCACCCAGTGAGTTTTATGGCCTAGCGGGGACTAGAACCCAGATCTCCCAACTCCCAGTCCAACACTCACCACTACACACATAATAATGAGGGTTTTAACTACTAACTGGCCAGAGAGCTTTGACTATTGGGTGGTACAGAAATGTAATAAATAAATAAATCCGCAACAAGTAGAACAACCTCCCAGATTTAGGCTCGCCCATCATCACCACCGCTATTCTGTGTAGATTAAGCTTCAATTTGCTAACCCTCATCCAGCCCGTAACTGCATTTGGGCATCTCTTCAGGGACTGAACTGCTGCTCCTAGATTTGTTGAAAATGAAAAACAGAGCTGGGTGTCATTGGCATATTGTTCCAAATTGCTCACTTATCTCTCCCAAAGGCTGCAGAGATAAGTTAAAAAGCACTAGAGCCAAGATAGAGACTTGAGACACATTATGTTCTATCCTGCAGCTATACAAACTCTTCTCCATAATCACAATAATTGTTTTCTGGAAGTTTAGTTTATGCGACCATAAATTCTGCCCATACGAAAGACCAGCTCCAAACCAGCATGTCTTCACCTCCCTCCTTAGACTGGAAACAACCAGAAGTTTGAGAGATCGGGAATTGGGGAGGCAACCTCCTTTCTTGCACAGAAGGCACTCACCTTGAACACCTGGTCCAGAGTCAGATAGCGGTTGGCTTCAGGGTGAATAGTCCAGAAGGAGATGTTGCCATTGGCAGATGTCTCCCGAACAAACATGTCATGCAGGGAAAGATTGTGCCGTATGGAGTTCTGGATGGGAAAGGAGAAACCTTTGTTGTTTTCATTTACAGAACACTGGTGGATTCTTCAGCTGAAATCCTAGAAACTCACAAAGACCTCGGCTTTCAATCTTTTAAGTATACATCTATGGTCTGGTTCATACAATTAGCATAGATGTATACTTCTATGGTCTGGTTCATACATGGAGGTAGTAACATTTTTAAGTACGGTATCTTATTTCACGGTTGAATGCATCCACACAAGGAAAAAGATTCTCTGCTCATACAGAAATCACATATCAAGCAGAAGGCTTATCTAGAATCCTTCCTGACATACCCTTTTCTATGCGTATAGCTTTAATTTATTTATTATTTATTTATTATATTTATATCCCGCCTTTTTGCAGCAAGGAACCCAAGGCAGCTTACATAATCCTCCTACTCCTCTCCATTTTATCCTCACAACAACCCTGTGAGGTAGGTTAGGCTGAGAGTCAGTGACTGGCCCAAAGTCACCCAGTCAGTTTCATGGCCAAGTGGGGACTAGAACCCAATCTCCTGAGTTCCAGTTCAACACTCTCACCACTACGCCACACTAAAAACAAATAAAATAAATAAATGACATGGAGGAGCATTCAGTCATGTGATTTGCTCACCTACAGTCTGAAGTGACACCATTTCATCCACTATTTGTGTAAGGCCTAGTTCAGACATGCATGCACATAATTCAATAACATTGGTGTGGAGCTGAATCACACACCTGACTCCTCTGAAAATTATTGCATTTGAAGTGACATCTGGTGGCAGAAGAGTTCTGTCAATGGTGATTGTTGTGTGATGGCTTATTCACATATACAAATGGTCACTTGATTGCAATCAGGAAGTGATAGAATGCATGTCTGAATGAAGAATTACTCTTTGCATGCCAGCCTATTTTCCATTCATTCCAATATTTCAAAAAACTCGTAACGTAGTTGGAGTACATTGAGCTGGAGGAATTGTTGGGTAGTCCCAACCGTTTTGTAGACCATTTTTTATTTAATACTTGTCAAATATTTTTTATGTTGTCCATGCAGTTCTCTCCCTATCTGGCAGGGCCAGTTCACACATGTTCACCAATTGATGCTGAAGCATCAATGGACAATTTGCATATGTGAACGAACCATCAGAATTAAAGTACCTATAGCAAAGTTCTATCACCTTGAACTTAATGCTCCTCAATGGAGTCAGTTCGCACATTCTACTAGGATCTTCAAATGCTGAATGATCAAGTCATGCACATTGTATATGTGCCTTTGGCATTTGCAATTTGCATGGAGCTACTCTTGAATAATCTAAGACAGCTTTACACAGATCGCAGCAGTACCTATACTGTTGCCTTCAGGAATTTGTGGCAGGGAACAGTAAACTCACACTGCAGCAAGGGTCCACGCGAATGCGTGAACCCACACATACATACTGAAAACACCAGCCTTATCAAGGGTGTTCTATTCTTGCAGAGATTAACAGTGCAATGTGCAAAGGAGAAAACAGCTTGTTCATATCAAACTATTTTTCCTGCTAGTTTCATTAATGAAATACAGGAATGTGCGTATGATGCAATTTTGCTGGAGTAGGGAGAAAGCACAGAATGGGATATTAGCTGTAGAACATAGTAACTTCCTGAGGATCTCAGCTTTCTTAATAAACACCCACAGGTTTCTACCACTTGTGGCTGCAAGGATATGCTTCAAATGTGTGAGCAATGCCTGCTAAAATCTTAGAAATCAGAGGAGTGGGATAGGAGTTCAAAGCTCACTGCTCCTCTTCATGAAAACAAACCCAGAAGAATGATTCAAAATAGTGAAAGCAGTGCAAATCAGAGAAATTATATAAACATGCCGAATTTGCATAGTTAATTTAGGTTACAGAATTTACCTGCTGTAGGAAGCAGGTGTTGAGAGCCAGTGTGGTGTAGTGGTTAGAGTGTTGGACTGGGACTTGGGAGATCTGGGTTCTAGTCCCCACTCAGCCATGAACTTGACTGGTGGACTTTGGGCCAGTCACTGATTCTCAGCCTAACCTACCTCACAGGGTTGTTGTGAGGATAAAATGGAGGAGGAGGAGGAGGAGGAGGATTATGTAAGCCGCCCTGGCTTCCTCGCAGGAAAAAAGGCAGGATAGAAATGTAATAAATAAATAAATAAATAAATAAATTCCATTTTTCTTGGCACAGTATTTTAATTATTTTAGTGCAGAGTATGCAGTCCTGACAATATTTGCCTCTGAAAGGAGGATAACTGTTTGCATAACAAACTGTCACTCCTTGATTTTCCCCATGCAAGCTGTACAGGCAAAAGGACTATTTACCTTCCAGCCTGGCTTGGCGACATGTTTGAAATAAGGGAAATGATCCTCAATCCAGGAGTAGATGTCTTTCAGCATCATGCGCTTCTTCTCAGTGCTGTTGATAGCAAACTGGATCATGGCCATATAGGAGTAGGGGGGACGTTCAGAGAAAGACTCCTGCCATGAGGTACTAGAGGATGATGGTGCAGAGTCTTCTTCAGCCTACCAAGTAGAAAAGAAGAGAAGGCAAGATGAAGGGTGTGGAGCCTGTAGAACGTTACATGAAAGGCTTCTGGATCTTAATATACCAAATAGGGAACCTCCAAGTAGTACTGGTTGAATTTAAAGCATTAATTTAGCAGAAATGTAACAGAGGATTACGTACATTAGTTGGGGGGGGGGGGGAACAGGTTTGTTAACTGTGGTTGTGAAACCACAGACTCAATGTTGTGTGGTGAAAAGAGGGTTGGGCTTGAGTCAGGTTTAAATTCCTGTTTCAGCCAAGAAGCTTAGCGCATAACCCCAGGCCAGTTGCTGTGTCTCTGGGGAACTTAACCTGCAGTGTTCTGATGAAGGAAGGAGACAGGGAATATGCTGCCCAGATGCGGGAAGAATGGGATTTAAAAAATTAATAAATATGAAGTGTCTCAATGATTGAAATAAACTATTATTTAAACAATGTCATATAAATATAAATGTATGTGAATGACATTTGAGTGATTGAACTGTTTTTAAATCTGACTACATTATACTGCAGGGAAAGGCAGGGGCTGCTCCCATATGAAGTGAGTGTCTGTATTTTCATACAGAGATCACATGTGGGAGACTGGAAACAATTTGCCCTCATCCCCGCTTTTGCCATCAGGAAAAACCATAGTGACATTAAGAATTAAAGCCACCATATACAGAAGGGCATCTCATGGAATAGTTGACTACTGCCGATTGCCAGGCACCCCAGCCCAAACTTTGGTTACCTACAGTTTGTTAAGTCTGCTCCCAGTGAACCTTCTCACCCACACAGGATTGCCAGCTTGTATCCCAGAAATCCCCCCTGTATTTTTAAATTCTCCAGGAGAAGAGGCAGATGCTTCTCCCATCCATTTTTTCCTGTGGTTATTCTGCCTCCCTCCCTCTCACACCTGCTTCCTACAGCAGGCATAAACATTGACAGACCAAAACATTGTGGAGGAAACAGATGGGATGAGTCTCTGCAGCCTTGTTTTTTTGAGGCAGCAGCAAATTTAAAAGTACAAGAGAAATCTCTGGATTGCAGCCTGGAACCCTGCACACACATGCCTTAGCTGCCCCTTTGGCTTGGTTTAGCCATGTGCCTGGCTTACCTTAATTGTTTTCTGCTTGGGGGTCTGGTTCTCCTTCTCAGTTTCTTTTTTCGCACTGCAGGGGCTCAGTCCATTGGAGCTCATCTTGCCCAACCACTGGATGTTAGTTAGACTGTTGTCCAGGCCACAGCTTGGTGTCTCCCCACTGCCTAGATGAGTACAAACTCACAGTCCTCATTCTGCAACCCTAGATCCTCAAGGGGAGGCTTCAAACCTGTTCTTTAAGCAGTCGAGTTCAGAGATCAAGTATCTTGGAGACATGGAGGCCCACAATGGAGTTTTGACAGCACGATTTTAAATATAATTAATTTGAAGCACTGCAGAACACTGCTTCATATACCAGTATGGTATAGTGGTGAATAGGACTCAGGAGATCCGGGTTCTAGTCCCCGCTCGGCCATGAAACTCACTGGGTGACTTTGGGCCAGTCGCTGACTCTCAGCCTAACCTACCTCACAGGGTTGTGGTGAGGATAAAATGGAGAGGAGGAGGAGGAGGATTATGTAAGCTGCCTTGGGTTCCTTGCAGGAAAAAAGGCGGGGTATAAATATAATAAATAAATAAATAAATACTAGCAACCTATTAAGCCCTATTTACAGCTAGGGTTGCCAACATTTTACTGGCCCTATGCCTTGAAGAACAGCCTGACACACAGGAATGTAGCAGGCGAAGCTTGTCCTACAACTTGTTTGCATGCCAGGAAAATCTCCTGCTTTATTTATGCATGTCAGAAAACCACTTATTAGAAAGAAGCATGGGGGCAGGGCTGGTAAAAACAGTTGACAAGTCATATCTAAGTCATTATAAAAACACCAAGCTTTATGTTAGTTAATATTTCCGAACTGCCTTATCGCAAGGCTCATGACAGCACAAACAAACCCTTCACAAACACCAACAGGATGAAGACCAACCATTACATGTAAAACATCACATGAATTAGAACTAACCCATACTAGGTGCTGAAAGCTAGCCCAGACGGTATCTTCGAATGAGTATCACTAGTGACCCAGACACTGAGTACTTTTCTGAATATCTTTTCTTGTGTGGAATTTAAACCCAAATCAACATTCATAGCACAACAAAACAATAATTTCACAGATGGAAAACTGGGGAGGCAGAGAAAAGTAACTTGCCCAAGAAACTGAGTGCAAGACAAAGGTGGGGTCTGAGCCCCAAATACCATACTATATAGTTAACCCCACAACAAAAAACCCATTTCATAGAAGGCAAGCTAACCAGTTTTCCCATATCACTTCTAAATAAATGCCTCTAAAATTCTGCAAATTTATTTCCCCAAATTAATAGAAAAATCAGCTCCAAATCAGCTCCTCTTCAATTAAATCTCAATCCACTCATTTTACTTATTTATTATTATTTACATTTATTAATCGCCCATCTGGCCAGCAACTTCTGCCAACCCAAGCTGTTTTCCTCTCTTTCTCCTTCTGGCTCCCAACTCAACTACCCCACCCCCACCCGCCCCGCCAGCAATCTCTTTCTCTCTCTGCCAGGCAACCCACCAGGGGCTTCCTGACATTTTGCCCCAAGTTTCCCTCTCCCAAGATTAACACCTGCATGCACACGCACATGGATTCTCTCAAAATCACCCATCCCAAAGCACTCTTTCAGAATAACTCCCAACCCTGTCGTGTCTATGGCAAGGGAAAACACTCAAAATGATCCAGATACACACACAAGCTTCAGAGAAAGCCACTTGGCACATTTATTGATTACAGACAAGAGTTTCAAATTCACAGGGAGATTTGGGGAAATTAACTTGGTAGAGCAATTGGAATTAAAAACACAAGAATAACGAACCTTCAAGCCTATAATGAGAACTGATGTACTGGAGAAATTAGTTGTGTTCTCATGGAGGCTGGCTCCAGAGATTAAGTCACAGACATGTGCTGTTTGTATAGCTTGCAGTGGGAAGGGTTTGCTGGGATTAGAGCAGTGTTCTCCAACCTTGGGTCCCCAGATGTTTTTGGCCTACAACTCCCAGCATGCCCCAGCCAGCTATGCTGGGAGTTGTAGGCCAAAAACATCTGGGGACCCAAGGTTGGAGAACCCTGGATTAGAGAGTAGAAGGAGGGGGTTAGAAAGGGGTTGGGGTTGAGCGCCGGGATCAAGAAACAAGGAAAGGGGCGAAGGGGGTTTTAGGTTGAGGTGCGGGGCTGTGATTGGGCTGGTTATCAAGGCACAACCACCATGGGTACAAAGGAAGGCAAGAGGAGTCTATCCAGAATTGCACTCATAAACACAGTTGCTTTTAGGCACTTTGTACACTTCCACTTGTTTCCTCTTCTAAAAATCTGTTGCACAGAAGGGGCTCAAAAGACATTGCATATGAACACCATTTATCTCTGAGAATTTTCTTGGTAGCAATGGTCTTTTTTAAAAAAAGAATTTTTACTAATCATAATTAAAAACAAACAAACACATACATGACCAACAACAAACAAAACTAAAATGGACTTCCAATCTTCTTCCACAGCATATACGTAGGCAACTATAATTAATCTTTAAAAAATTCTATTTCAACATTTAATTCTAGTTATGGCAAAAAGAGAACACTAGAGGTCTCACCCTGCATATACCGGTAAATCTTAACTGTTTAATTGTATAACCAGCATTTATATGTAAACCAACCATGATTTTCACTTATTATTGTTTCTAATTACAATTGGTAGCAATGGTCTGAAGAGGAAACAAAGGGAATCTGTTCAAAGAGAACAGCTTGCCACTGAAATACCAAGGCAGGCTGCACACAAGTGGCCAGGGCCCCAACTAAATCAGTGTTAAAGAGAGAGAGTGTGTGGAAGACAGGGTGCAGATAGAGCACGGAATAGCTGTGGGTTGAAATATACCTTTCCCTGAGCTGAAGTACGTTCCTGGAGACTGGATACTAGAGAGTGTTGAAAGTTGTGGAGATATTCTGTGTGGCAAAAGCAAAAATGCATCCAAATGAGGCTTGAGACAGACCATGGCTTCTGGCTAAGCATGGACTGAAAGAGCCGGCTACACCTAACTTGGGTGAATATAAGCTGTGGGAGAGACAGAAGCTCAGTATTTTGTTCCCTCTATGGGAGCTCTGTTTTCCCAGTGGCAGCATGTGGGTTAGTGGGATGCTATGTTTGCATTCCCACAGAGGTTGGCCAGAATTGGGCAGCGGATGCAAGAACACCCAAGTGGTCAAGCGTCCCATGGTGAGAGTAGATGGAATCTGCTCATCAAACCATAGCAGGAACAGATCAAGAAACTGGCACGAGTTGCTGTACAAATACCTGAGTTTTTAGACTTTTTAAACAAAGGATTTGAAGTCATGCTTGCATGCCCATACTTGCATGCCCAAACCTCAATGGGTACGCCAACTACTCTTAAGTGTAATTCATTCATTCAACAATGGCAGTTACTGCCTGGGAACAGAAGACTGGAATATGATACTCCGACAGAGCCATCCTGATTATAAAAGAGGAATATTAAGTGTGAATGGAGTTTCTATCCTGCTGATGGGTTTCTCAACTGCCTTATTTGTGAAACCCTTTTCAGAATGTTTATGTTCATATTTCCACCTGGTGGGGGTGTCCAGGCCTGTTCAGAGGGGGAAATCACTATGGAACGGAATCTTTGCATAACTCACCAATTTTGCATCTTGCTGGCTTCAAGCCATCAAAATATTATGCAACTTTGAGAGGATAATGCCATGTCTCACCTTACATTCATGAGCTAGAGCTCCTAAAATATACTCCTTTGTTAAAGGTGAGAGTTTTTTTGCAGTAACTACTCAGTTTCTGGAAAGTCCAGGAGTTACATTTTATTCAACCTATTATTTAACAGTCCCCCTCTCTCTGTTTCAGGATCACCCCAACTCTCTCACACAGACATATATATCCTTCCCTTTTCCCCACCCCCAGCTGCCCCTCCCCAACTTATCCTTTATTCTTATTCTTATTTCTGCTATTTTTTATTTTTAAAAAACATTTTTAGCAGGTGGCTGGGCGCACTGTAAAGCAAAGGTGAGGTTCCATCTGCCTGCCATCTTTATTTCCTAAACATGCTTCTGGGCCAAAGTGGGGCCCACAGGCATTCTGTAGAAATGTAGATGGCAAGCAGCATTTTGCTTTGCAGAGCACCCAGCCACCTGCTAAAAAACCCCCAACTAATTATTTTTATTTGTTTTTACTCAGTAGGGGCAAGAGGCCTCCTGCTTGCAGAGCGAGATGTCCACGGGCACTATGGCACTCGGGAGTGCCGAACTGCAGAAGGCGGGCCTAAATCATATAATCAAAAGAGAAAACATGCTTCTTGGTTTAAAAAAAATAATCCTAAAAGTGGAGGCTATGTTTCTTCAGAAAACATTTACTAGAGAAGGATGGACAATTAATGGGGAATTATCTGTAAAGTATATCTTTAAACATCATCTTCTTACAGCAAGACAAAAGTTATCAATATTTTAATCTCTGATAATCTAAAGGCGGAATCCTATGGCGATGAGCATGAGCCCCCAAACTCGGAGGCTCACGCTCATCCAATGCAGAATGGGAGGAGTAGTGGAGGCAATCTTCGCCTCCCCGCTCTGCATTTTCATTAGACGGCCACTTTCATCTGTCTAGCGACAGTGTTTCAAAAGGGGAGGGGAGGAGGCTGGAGCGGCTTCAGGATACCTTGTACCCTGGCTGCCCCAGTCTCCTCCCTTCCCTGCCCCTTTAACCCCTCTCTGCGGGTAGCTTTCCCCACCTCAGAGAGGCAGCCTGTGTGGTCTTTCCATGTCAGTTGCAAGGATGGGGAGGGGAGGGGAGGGGGATCAGAATGCACTGTCTCCAACCTCACAGCTAGGAATTCAAACTATCCTATGGCCCCTCAGACGGATGTCTAGGGGGGCCATGTGATTGTTCCCTTAGGGATTTAAAGGGGAATACAGTCATGCCTTGGATTGAGAGCATAATTTGTTCCGGAAGCATGCTTGTAATCCAAAACACTCTTATATCAAAACGAAATCCCCCCCAAAAAAATTTGTAGAGATTTTTAATTCAAGCCCCACTACAGTATTTATTTATTTATTTATTATATTTATTAATCGCCCATCTGGCCGGCCACCTGGCCACCCTGGGCGATGTACAATTAAAACAATACAATAAAATATGATAATTAAAACAATATAAAAAATTCTTTTAAAATCCGAACCCACCCCATATTCCCACCTGAACAGCCATGTTTTTAATGTACGGCGGAAGCACTTCACGGAGGGGGCATGGCGAAGGTCACTAGGGAGGGAGTTCCATAATGTGGGGGCCGCCACAGAGAAGGCCCTCTTCCTAGTCCCCACCAGCCTGGCTGCTCTAGCTGATGGGATAAGGAGAAGGCCGTCTGTGGCAGACCTTGTTGAGCGGCCTACTTGATGTTGCTGGAGGCGCTCCTTGAGATAAGCTGGGCCGGAGCCGTGTAGGGTTTTAAAGGTCAAAACCAACACCTTGAATTCGGCTCGGCAAGCAACTGGTAGCCAGAGCAACTCATTAAGCACTGGCGTGATGTGATCACGCCGGCGGCTGCCCTTAAATCAGGCGAGCCGCCGCGTTCTGTACCAGCTGAAGCTTCCAAACCATCTTCCAGGGTAACCCCACGTAGAGCACATTACAGTACTTGTATTGCAAGACGTCGCTTGTACATCGAGTTTAAAAATAATTAAATAAATATTTAAAAAGTTGCTTGTCTTGCAAAACACTCTCAAACCAAGTTACTTGCAATCCAAGGTATTACTGTAGTTGCATAAAGTATGTAGATATTCTGTTTAAACAAATACTAAATTCTCTTCCTATTACTATGAACTGTATGTATATAGACCTAATTCAGGGTCTTATGAGTCATTAGTAAAGGATGTCTTAGAATTTAGGGCTAGAGAACAGATGTTGGCACAGCATTTAACTATGCTGTTAAATGGCAATGCAAAATTTAGACAATAGGCATTATTTTATTGTATGCTAATACAGCCCTCAAGAATGTTAGGGCTCCCTGCCTCTGGAATGGCTTGTCCTAGTCCCAACGCCATATTTTTCCCTTGCCCACCACATTCAAAATAGCAGCATGCAGACACTCCCTGATACACCTCCCCAGTCACATAGCTAAAACCCCAAAACTCAACCACAACACAATCAAAATCCCCCTAGAAAATACAAACAAAACCAATTTCACAGCTGTATTACAATGAGCACAAATCAAAGAAAGAGAAACTGCTCTCACTAATTTCCCCTAATTTCAATCAGCCTGGCATATTCCCTCAAACACAACAGAACCTTTCATACCTCCATGACAAAAACAAAGAGGAGCCAAAAATGACACAAAAGCGTGGTCAATCCCACCCAACCCCATACAGAACCCCACTTTCACCACACTCATGAAAGACAGATAGGGTAGTCTTGTCTCCTCGTGACCAACTGAACAGGCAATGCAAAACTGATAATATGACAGTGTGGTGGGATGATTTAAAATCTGTAATTAGGGGGTGTTGATCATCATAGAAGAATAAAAAGGAAAACAGTGTCAAAGATAACAGAAATAGCGGTCTTCCGGGTGAACATGGAGCTTTGAAAGCCGCACAGAAATTCTGTGGGGAGCTGGCACAGCGTTTCCTGGCCAGAGAATGTCTCAGGCTGGGGGATCTACTTCTCATTAGAGAAGCGAAGATCTGAGGTTACCCCCAAATTATCTCATAGGGTCATAAATCGCTTTTTGTGTGTCGTATGACGGATAAATGCGGTGGTGATCTGAGGTGGGGGAAAACGGCGCTGTTTTCCAGAGACCGGTTTTACCGATCATCAGAAGTTTGCATGTTCGCTTCCAAAATAAAGGAGTACATCTGGAGTGGCTAATTGGAATCTTTCGGCAGCAGAGTGGGATTTATAATTAACTGTAAGTAGACTATGTTTATCTGGGAGGCGAAAAAGATAAGAGAGGAAACCTGAAAGGAGGTCTATAAATCTTATATGTTTGGAAGCGTCTTGGAAATATCTATACGCAAGGCAAGATGTTTGCAGTTGCAGCATTTTTAAACCTGTGGAACGAAATGGAGAGAGAAATTCTAAACAGATTGGAAGTAAGGATCCAGGCTTACTGGATCGTAAATCTGAAAGTGGATCAATCAGAAGAACAACGTAAGACGGATTTCTTTACAGGACCGGCAGAAGAGAAGACAGAAGAAGTAAATAAGGACTTGGGAAACTTACCAGAAATTCACAGAGACTTTGAAGTTTTAATTGGGTCGAAGTGGCATGAGAAGACAGTTCAGGAAGATGTGACGCACTTTTTAAAATCTAAGATGGCGGAGCCGGAGATCGGTATGCAGGAGACCACAAAACAACAGAACAAGCTGATTTCATTCTTGGTTCAAAACCTGGAACTTAATGAATATCCCTTTGACAGAGGAAAGCAATGAAAGGGACTATCTTCACGGTCTTTTATTGGCAAAAGATAAAGGGTTGATGTATACTGAACTATATGTCTAGTTGGAATATAAATAATTTTTTGATTTTAAATATTAATGGCAAAGGTAAAGGGATTGCTTATATGACTTATTTGAATTTTAAATATTAATGGTGATGTAAGAGAAATTATTATAAGTAAGGTATAATTATATTTGGTTTGTTTGGAAACATTTATTTAAAAAATAATAATAATAATTTGTTGTTGTTGTTGGGGGTGTTGTTTTGTGGAGGCTTTGAAGTATTAAAGGGGAAGGTCTTTTGTTTTTTTTGTTCTATAAGTAGCATGATGGCTTATGTGCTTCTGCTGTTCTGTCAGACGTCACTTATTTCTTAATTTTTTAGACTTATCTTTCTTTTCTTTCCTTTAAAAAAATATATCTTGGAGATTAAAAGTGAAGGAATTTCTGTTTAGATAGAAAGGAATAATGAGTAATTGTAATAATACAAATGTGTTGATTCGATGGTTAGGTACTAGAGAGTGCGGGAGCGGTGGAAATACAAAATGCTTTTGGTATGTGGTCATTTGCTAATTAGTTTATAGTTACTTTTTACTTTTGGGATTCTTAATATACTGTATTTTGGAATTGAAAACAATATTTAATGAAACTATAGGTTTTCTTTTTTGGAGTATCCATAAATGTTGAATTTAATAGATTAAATAGTTGATGTTTATTGGGGGAGAGTGGAGACCTCTGGTGTTTGTTCCTTTTAGGGTTCTTTTTTGCCATAACTGGAAGTGATTTTTTGTTAACAGAAAAGATTTTAAGATTAACTGTGGTTGATTAAGCTGTGGAGAAGATTGGAAGTCCATTATTGTGTTTGTGTTTGTTTGTTTGTTTTATTATGAATAAAAAATAAAAGTTGGAATAAAAAAAAAAAAGATAACAGAAATAGCTTAGCCATCAAGAAATCCTATATTCCAGTTTTGTATGTGTATGGGGGGGGGGGGGATATGCCATAGCTTTATCAACACAAGACTGCTGTATCCTATACATGCTCCCCTCCAATGAACTTAATAGGAGGAGGGGATTCCTTTACCAGGTCTGGGGCAGGTGTAAACTTGTGCTGGTGGTGGGGTGCCCATGGTCTCAGTGAATGTAGGATTTGGTGTAAGTGCGCTTCTCTCCCATCCCACCCATGAGTGTGCCCAGGGCCAGCCCAACTATTGAGCTCTCCAAGCGCGAGGAGCCCCATTGATGAAGGGTCTCAGCCACAGTGACAAAGTGTCAGCACACAAGTGCAAGTATAGCAGCAGTGCATGGAGGCCAGGGCAGGCGATTCTTCCCTACCTTCTCCTAGTAAATAACTATAAATAAATTCCCCACCTTCTCCTAGGCCAGTGTTCTCCAACCTTGGGTCCCCAGATGTTTTTGGCCTACAACTCCCAGCATGCCCCAGCCAGCTATGCTGGGGACCCAAGGTTGGAGAACACTGGCCTAGTAAATAACTTAGTTTTCCGGGTAAACAAAACCAGTAATAGCAATCAAAAAAACACCCTAAAACCCAGTTATGAAGGTAGAAGCAAGCAAGTGGGGGCTATCCAGTGTATTGTGCTGAGTACTACACGTATGACTGTCTGCCAACTGCATGGAAGTCATGGGTGTGCGCTCAGTGTAATGAGCTCTCAGGGAACTAGTTCGTTTCCCTGAAGCCAAGGTTGCTGACCTGGAGAAGATAAGAGAAGCAGAGAGATTGGTGGACAAGACCTTCGAGGACATAATAGGAGAATGAGGGCCTCGGGGAAGGAGGGTATCATTCTGAGGAAGAGGGAAATGATCACTTAGAAAGGACCCATTCCACAGAAGACAAAGAAATATCCTCTCACGCCAAGGATGTGCCTTCGGGGTTTGTGGTACTGGGAGATTTGATCATTAGAGACATAGACCGCTGGGTTTGTGATGGGCGTGGAGACCTCATGGTAAATTGTCTGCCTGGTGTGAAGGTTGTGTATATCACGCACCATCTAGATAGCTTTGTAGATACTGCTGGGGTGGAGTCAGTTGTTGTGGTCTATGTTGGTAACAATGACGTGGCAATATGTAGTCGTGAGGTCCTGGAAGCCAAATTTAGGCTACTAGGTAGGAGCCTGAAATCCAGGAACACCAAGGTGTGAGCCAGTGTGGCGTAGTGGTGAGAGTGCTGGACTGGGACTCGGGAGATCTGGGTTCTAATCCCCGCTCTGCCATGAAACTCACTGGGTGACTTTGGGCCAGTCACTGACTCTCAGCCTAACCTACCTCGCAGGTTGTTGTGAGGATAAAATGGAGAGGAGGAGGAGGATTATGTAAGCCGCCTTGGGTTCCTTGCAGGAAAAAAGGTGGGGTATAAATATAATAAATAAATAAAATAAATAAGGTGACTTTCTCTGAAATGCTACCTGTTCCACACGCAGGACCAGCTAGAAAGGTGAAGCTGAGGAGTCTCAATGCATGGATGAGACGGTGGTGTAGGGAGGAGGGATTCAGATTTGTTAGGCATTTAGAAACGTTTTGGGACAAGCTGGGCCTGTACAAGAGGAACGGGCTCCACTTGAACCGAAATGGAACCAAAGTGCTAGCGCTAAACATGAAGAAGGTGGCAGAGCAGCTTTTAAACTGAACCTTGTGGGAAAGCCGACAGGAGCTGGGAAGCATCCGGTTCAGGTTGAATCATCCCGAAGGGATAAAGTTGAAAATGTTTTGATTGCCCGAATGGAGATGGGAAGGACATAGGCCATAAGCATATGGTGAAACACGATAGCCAGCCAAAGAGGCCTACGTGCCATAACAGAAGATGCACATGCTAGAGATATCTGGGGAGGGACACCATGTATAGGTGTTTCTATATAGATGCTAGAAGCCCTCCAGCCAAAATGGAAGAGTTGGAGTGCCTGGTTTTAAAGCAGAAGCTAGATATACGTAGTGGGCATTATAGAAACCTGGTGGAATGGAGAGAACCAGAGGGATACAGTCATCTCTGGATATAAAGTCTATAGGAAGGTCAGGGAAGGGCACACTGGAGGAAGTGTTGCTCTGTACGTCAGAGAAGGCGTAGTGTCAAGCAGAGTAGAAAACCTAAAAGGACAGACTCCATCACAGAACCATTGTGAGTGACAATACTGTGTTCCAAAATTTAGATTCCTAAATTTTGGAAACTAATTTAGTACTAGGAACATTGTATTGTTCCCCAGACCAGAATGTTTAGGGTGATCTTGGAATGAAAAACAAAATCAGGGAGGCCTCTAAAAGAGGAAGTGTTGTAATAATGGGTGACCTCAATTACCCCCACATTGACTGGATAAATGAATGTTCCAGTCAAGACAAAGAGAATACATTTCTCAGTGCCGTAAACGACTGCGCCCTAGAACAGTTGGATGTGGAACTGACCAGAGGGGAGGCAACCCTGGATTTAATCCTAAACGGAGTCGCCCAGGAAGTGTTGTTGAACCAATTGTGAGTGTTGTTGAACCAATTGGCAGAAGTGACCACAGTGCAATCAGATTTAATTAATATTTAAGTGGAAAATTGCCACAGAAGTCCAACATACAGTACTTCAAAAGGGGAAACTTCTCTAAAATGAGGGATTTCAGCCATCTAACTGAGGCACCTCGGAGCAGGAGGGAAGGAGGCTGAAGCACCGGTAGGATACTTCGTATCATGGCAGCGCCGGTCTCCTCCCTGCCTCCTGGAATGCCCACAAAATCCCATCCCCCAGGTCGCGTTTGCAACCTTGGATCCGCAGCCAGTGCAGTACTTTCCATGCTGGCTGGGGGGGGGGGGGGGGCTCTGAGTTCGGAGCCCCAGCTCTGACCTCAGAGCAATTTTCTGAGGTCAGAGCTGGAACTCCAAAAACTCCAATGGCCGTCTAGACACTATCTAGCAGGCCTAGGATTGTGCTGTTCAATGCTGGAAATGTTCTGCTGACCATGCAGATTTCTACTGTTGGTAATTATTAGCAGTGGGGCTGTCATCACATTCAATCTTATTGATCTGAAAGGTGAGGCCATTTTTTCAAATTACTGGTGTTTATTTGCTGACCTAGGGTGCAACCCTGTGCAAGTTTAGACAGAAAAAAGTCTTACAGCTGCCAGCATCTCCCACCAGCATGCTGAGATTTGCAGGACTTTTCTAAGTCTAAACATGCATAAGATTGCACCCTTAATTATTTGAATTTAGACTTCCTTCGGACATTTACATTTAATTAAATGTTCATTAAATTTTCTAAACCTTCTGGTAGCAGCTAAGATAGTCCAGCACTGGAAATCTACATCAACTCCCAACAGTCACGGAATGGTTGATGAACAGCCTGGATATTGCTACAATGGGAAACTAACACATAAAATACATGTAAGGAATATATAAATTTCATTTCCTATTGCAATACAAATGTAATAATGTATGGTTGTATAGAAATGTTTTTTTATAACGGAAATCATCATCATAAAAAGAAAACTTCAGTAGTCAAATGTACCGTATATCAAAGCAATTAATAACTTACATTTGCACACACAATATACCAGTGTTCTCCAACCTTGGGTCCCCAGATGTTTTTGGCCTACAACTCCCAGCATGCCGCAGCCAGCTATGGGGACCCAAGGTTGGAGAACACCGCAATATACAATTATACAGCCAGACACTACAGAAGACGTTAATGCTACAATGCCTACTGACTTGGAATTAAGTCCTATTTAAATCCATGGGACTTACTTCCAAGTAGACATATTTACATTCAGGGTCCAAGTTAAACAATTCCCCTTGAAGGAAAGCAAAATCTCGCTGTTCTACTTATGCCAACTTGTAAACCAGGAAGTGCCACCTTTGACCAATGACTTTGTTGCTATAGCAGTATTTCCCAAACTTCTGATAGCTGAGGCACACTTAAAAAAACAAAAAACAAAACAGGAGGCACATGCACTCTCACCCCCCCCAAAAGGCTTGCCCTTAGAATGTATAAGAGTAAGAGTTACCTGCCCTTGGAGGAGACCACCCCGTATTTCTCCCTGTATGCTTATGCTGATTTGGGCATGACTCCTGATTAGAAGGCAAACCCAGACCTGTGGATTCACACAGAGACACAGTGGGCAGCTCCTTTTGTGGATGGGTGCTTTGGGCTCACATGAGCGTTTAACTATTTCTTGTGGCACACACAGTTTAAGAATTACTATTTAGCAAGCAATTCCTGTCACATGTACCAGAGTTTTGCAATGGACCATTGAAGAGCTTCAGGTTTCAACCACTGTGGTTTTCTGCTCTGAAAGATACACCTAGGAAAGGCACTCGCCATTGTCCACCAGTGAAAAATTTGCATGTTTCATAAGGAAAAGATCTACATACTGTTTCCTTCCTGTTCTTGTCCTCCCATTGACAGCGACTCTGAGGCCCCAAAGGTTGACTCTTCTAACGTCCCAGAGCTCTGCCCAACATGCGGTTCTTCTTTCTGTGCCCTGTTACTGGCAGGAATGTGCTCATCTTCAGATTTGAACAGATTCTGAAATCCTCTTGACTTCATGCTGGGAGAGCTGCTCCCACTACTGATGAGAATAAACTTGTTAGGCCCATCACTCCCAGCTTCTTTCCCTTTGGATGTCAGAGTCTCAAGGATGCTTTGGATCTCTGCATTGGCAGGAACAGCCATCACCTGTGCATTTGGTATGCTGGAGTGGTCAATTATCTTAATTCTTGTAGAGACTTCCTGAATGCCAGGTTCTTTTCTGTTTGTGTCAGGTTCATCTGTTCTTGCTTGTCCTGCTTAGGGGATCCATCACCTTGCCCATTTGGTTGATTTCTTACCAGGGTGTTAGATGCATCATTATACGGGAGAGACAGTTTCCGTCTCTTGAGAATCAGGGGCCTGTGAGGGCTATTCTTCATCCTTGACCAGTGCAGTCGATATCCATTGAGGACAGAAGGAAGGATCCTGCAAAACACAAAGAACAGAATTTTGCTACAGCTATGAGCACGCATGCCATATTGCAAGAGAAAGTAAGCTTCATTTCCTATACTATTTTTTGAAGGAATTGTATAATTAATAATTTTTGTAATGGGGGGGGGAAAGGCAAGGATTACAAAGAGTTTTGGGTATAAATCCCAAAAAGCAAGTGGGCTTGGCCTTCCTAATATTAAGTGGTATTATATAGCTACCGGTAATCAATTAAGATACCGGTATATAATGGATATTATAGTTCAGAAGAATATTATGTGGTTAGAGTTAGAAGCGCAGGAAATAGGAATTGGGATGGAAAAATTTCTATTTTCAAAAAAACCTAACAGTATGGTAAAAAGAATAGTAAATGCTATTTACTATAGTAAATGCAGGCATGTAAAATAGTGCTCATGAAAGAAAAATCCATCAATAGCTCCCAGTCATGTTGGCTATATACAACCTCCAGCTTCAGAAGTGGTATCTCCGAGTAATCATTTGGTGGAAAGCAACATTGGGGGAAGACTGTTGCTTCCAGGCCCTGTTCTGGGCTTTCTGGAAACATCTGACTGGCCACTGTAGTAAACAGGATGCTGGACTAGATAGACCTTTGGTCTGATGCAGTAAAGTTATTGTGTTGTTATGCATTGGCTTGGTTGCCTATGGTGAATCAGCCTGACTAGGAAAGGAAGCTTTTCTATACTGGGAAAAAGCTGTTTCTTTTCCCTTTCAGGACATCAGTGTGCCACAGATCACCAACACAGATATGTGAAGACAGGCAGCTAGTAACATTAGATGTGGGCTAATAATTTATGCATTTTATTTTTAGCAAATTTAAGGAGAAAAGAAAGTAGAGATCAGAACAAGGTTCAAGAAGAGGATACACCAATTTCCTTATCCTTGGAGGAAATGTTCCACTCAAATATCCTTCTTGGGGTTCTTAACAGGACTTTGTGGCTTCCATGACAACCATGCTGCCGTCTGTGACAGTTCAGGTTCAAAGTGGATTCAAAGTGGGGGTGTTCATGGATCCCTAAAACTTTATAAACAAACTTTGATTGGCTGCCCAATCTAGGAATTCTCAGGCTCCTAGAACATCTCTTGAAGGGCCCCCAACAATTACCCAGCACACTTCTAAAAGGACTTTCCTATGTAGGGATAGTTGAAACCTCACAGTAGCATCAACCATGCAGCCATGAAAGCATGAGTGCAAGTAAACTTCATAAATAAAAATGATTATAAAGTGAAAAATTAAATAAATCAGAGTTTATATGGCATTTAAAAAGGCAAAAAAACAAGCTTTAAAAAAAAAAAGAAAGCAAGTTTTTTAGGGCACAATCCTATGGGCCCCCCAACCTTGCCTGGCAGGCCATAGGATAGGTCGGAGTTGCTGCTGTGACCTCGAGAAGCCCTTATGAGGTCAGAGCAGCGACCCCGCCTGCGGAGCACCCTCCTCTGGAACTGGCATGGTTCCTTCCGTGCCAGCTGGGATCCGAAGATGGAAGACTGTCTTCAGTTCCTTGGGAGGGGAGGAGCGAGGCACTGCCATCTTCCGAGGAATCCAGGTGGTGTCTCAGCTTCTCCCCCTCACGAGGAGAGGAAAAATATTTAGACGGCCAAAATCGACTGTCTAAATGTTTTGGAGAGTGAAGGGAGCACGGCGGCAATCCTATCCACCGTGCTCCTCCCGCCTGTCAGTGGATGCCCATAATCCTCCAAGTTCGGAGGGTTAGGGCAGCCTCATTGGATGGGGCTGCCCTATAGCTAATTAATAATGGTTTTAGCCAGAAACCACTTGGTTCTTCATTGGAAGAAAATATTCTTTTCTTATTTAATACAGTAATACCTTGGATTACGAGCATAATTCGTTTCAGAACCATGCTCGTAATCCAAAATACTTGTACATCAAAGCGAGTTTCCCCATTAGAAATGATGGGAACTCTGCTGATTCGTTCCACAACCATTTAATCACTGCTTTGCCGGCTCCCTGGCAGGGAGCCCCATGGAGGGAGCCGGCAAAGCAGTGATTAAATGGTTGTGGAACGAATTCCCGGGAGCTGGCACGGCAGCGCAAGGCGCCTGCAGAGCGAGCGGCTGCGCCATGCCTCCAACCGCTCTGCGGGCGCCTCACGCGCTGCTGTGCCAGCTCGCCTCGCCTCCACGCGCTCCCGGGAGCCGTGTGGAGGCGAGGCCGCTCACTCTGCTGGCGCCTCGCGCGCTGCTATGCCCGCTCCCAGGGCAGGGAAGTGGCACAGCAGCGCAAGGTGCCCGCAGAGCGAGTGGCCGCGCCGCATCTCCACCCATCTCCCTGCCAGGGAGCCGGCAAAGCACTGCTTTGCCGTCTTCCTGGCAGAGAGACCCGTGGAGCTGCTCCCGCTGCTCTCTACCTTTGACAGCGGCAGGTTGCCTCTCCGCAGCGAGCCGCCTGCGCCACTGGCGCTGCCCCCGTCACATCCGACCCTGGAAGTAATGCGACGGGAAACCCTCCATAACGCTGTGCATTTTCTGGAAAGTCTTCCATTGCTACCACTGGAGTTAACGGGGATATCCCTGATATAAAAATCTGTCTATTACTGTTCCAAATCTCTAACATATTTTTCAAAAAGGGATTTTCTATTCTTTTTACCATACTGTTAGGTTTTTTTGAAAATAGAAATTTTTCCATCCCAATTCCTATTTCCTGCGCTTCTAACTCTAACCACATAATATTCTTCTGAACTATAATATCCATTATATATCTTAATTGATTAGCTATATAATACCACTTAATATTAGGAAGGCCAAGCCCACCTGCTTTTTGGGATTTATACCCAAAACTCTTTGTAATCCTTGCCTTTTCCCCCCCATTACAAAAATTATTAATTATTACTTGCCATTCCTTAATTTCCTTCTCTGTTATCATTGGTATCATTCTAAATAAAAAAATTACCTTTGGTAAAATCTTCATTTTTATCAAAGCTATTCTACCAAACCATGAAAGTCCAATTTTTTAAAATATTCCTCTATCTTATTTTTAACCTCATTCTTTAACTTTCTAAAATTCTGTTCTCCTACTTTTTCTAACTCTTTTGAAATATCAATACCTAAATATTTAATTATATTTTTTACCTTAATATTTGATCTTTTTTTTATCCCTTCTAACTCCTCTGTTTTACTATACAGTCATGCCTTGGATTGAGAGCATAATTTGTTACGGAAACAGTGCTTGTAATCCATATCAAAACAAAATTCCCCCCAAAAAAATTGTACAGAGATTTTTAATTTAAGCTGTACTACAGTACTTGTATTGCAAGACGTCACTTGTATATCAAGTCAAAAAAATAATAATAAATATTTTAAAATTTGCTTGTCTTGCAAAACCCTCTCAAACCAAGTTACTTGCAATCCAAGGTATTACTGTAATTAAACAACATAATCTAAGATTTATCCCAATTTACTTGTAGCACCGTAATATCCCTAAACTCCTTTAGATGATTCTCTAACCTATCCATCATTTCCATGGGATTTTCAATTGTTATCAGAGTATCATCTGCAAAAAGGTTAATTTTTATCTTATCCTTTATCCCAATCCCTTTTAAAACACTATCCTCTCTAATTACACTTGCCAAAATCTCCATAACTAACACAAATAAAATTGGAGAAAGGGGACAGCCCTGTCTAGTGCCTCGGCCTAGAAAGATTTGATCTGTTATACCATCATTTAGTACTACTGACGTCATATTTTGAGCATATAATTGATCAATAACTCCTCAAAACTTTTCACCAAACCCCATAGTTTTTATTATCCTCTTTAATGCTGGCCATTCCACACAATCAAAAGCCTTGAAAATATCTAACGCTAAAACCCCTGCTTTCAAATTATTTTTCTTAATTAAATATATTATATTTAGCATTCTTCTAGTCAGGTCCGCCATTTGTCTACCTTGTACAAAGCCACATTGATCTAACCCAACATACTTACTAACAAACCTATTCATTCTTCTAGCTAATATTGCAGACATTAATTTTGCATCTTGATTAATTAATGAAATTGGTCTATAAGATCCTGGGTCCGACGGATCCTTATTTGGTTTCAGTATTAAAACAGTCAAAGATTGTTTCCAAGAAGGGAATTATATGCTCAATTATATGCTCAAAATATGATGTCAGTAGTACTAAATGATGGTATAACAGATCAAATCCCCCCTGTAATATATCATTAAACAAATTTTTTAACTTAGGGATTAACAGTTGCTTAAAAACCTTATAATATTCAGCCCCTAGGCCATCTATTCCGGGAGTTTTACCATCTTTCAATTTATTTATAGCAAACTCTGTTTCTAACTCTGTAAAAGGTTGTTCCATATTCTCTCTATCCTCTTCTTGTATTTTTATTTTCAATTCCCCCCCATCTATTATTTAATCCTTATATCCGAACATGAACCTGCCTTATATAATTCAGAATAAAATTCGTAAAATATTTTTAATTTGTCCTTCATTAAATTATATTCCTTACCCTTCTTGTCCTTAATCACCCCCAGTCCCCCACTAGATTTTTTTCTCTTCTCTTTTGTGCAGATCTAGAAATTGGATTAATTACTGTGAATTGTTGTCCCGTTCTCTCTCTCTCTCTCTCTCTCTCTCACACACACACACACACACTCACACACACACACCATACTCCAACGTTCCCCAGCCTGGTGCTGTCCAGATGTTTTGGACCACAACTTCCACTATTCCTGACCATTGGCCATACTGACTGGTGCTAAAGGGAGTTGAGTTGAAGTCCAAAGCGTCTGGAGGGTGCCAGTTTGGGGAAGGGCAGTCTGCCAGGAAGCCAGACATCCATGAAACCCTACCTTCCCCCGTGGTATCCATGGACACTTCCCATGGCATCTGTGAGGTCCCCTGACAATTTCAATTTTAAAATGATAAAGGACCAGGTTGCCTCAAAGCTTTCTGGCCAGTTTACAAAGATAAAATACCTTTAAAAGACAATATTGTACATAATATAAAAACCACTAACATACAAACATATAAACTGATAGCACGCACGCACGCACGCACACACACACATATCTAAACAATTTTAACATTCAAAAATAAGTAATTTAGGACACAAATTAAAAACTTATCATATGCTGCCAAATGCCTGAGAGTAGAGGAAGGTCTTAATCTGGAGCTGAAAAGATAACAGTGTTGGTGGCGGGCTTCTCACCAGACAAAGCAAAAAACAACTTACAGATGAATCCCAATCTCAAGATCCTATCTGATAAACATGTCCAGCTATAGTGTCTTTGCAGCCGTTACAGAGGTCAACCAGTAGGAATTCCCAACATTCCACGGAGGTTATAGTTACTCTCCCTTCTGCATCAGTATGCAGCGGGGCAGCAGCTTTCCCTAGTATCACACAGAACAGTCTCCAAAATGTGGCTAATTCTCCTCCCATTAAAAATCATAGCTATTATAATTCCCTCAAACTGTTGAAATGTATTGGGGAGGAGTTGGTGACTTCATAAGCCCCGATCACCATTGACATAGAGCAGTGTTCTCCAACCTTGGGTCCCCAGATGTTTTTGGCCTACAACTCCCAGCATAGCTGGCTGGGGCATGCTGGGAGTTGTAGGCCAAAAACATCTGGGGACCCAAGGTTGGAGAACACTGACATAGAGTATGCGTTGGCCACAAGAGTGCTGGGAAATAGTGACTATAGGATCTTCTTGCCAGTTTGTTTATACATGAGCACTTTTTCAAAACTGTCCATTCATGATTTAATTACAAATGTAGATTTTCAAGGCTTGTAAAAAAAACCCTTAATTGAAAGATTTATGATGAAGTCATTGGGTTGGATGCAGATTTAGTCACACGCAGAGAACCACTGAAATCAATGGGACATAGTCATCTACTTGTCTAAGTGATTTCAATGGCTCTTCTCTAAAACATGATTAAGTCTGGAGCCAACTTATTGAGTTCCATTGCCCTTGTGGAAAAGCCCGGTATAAATCAAATAAATAGTAAATTATTGTTATTACGGAGTAAGCCTGCGGTCCAGCAGAAGGTGTCCTGTTCAAGCCCGATTGAAAGAAGCAGCTGTTCCCATTCATTTCAACAGGCATTGCACAGAAAAACTTCCCGAGGGATTGCACCCTGGTTTTGGCTTTTGTAGCTGTACAAACCCACCCAACCCTGCAAAAATACCTTGAAAATCTGACCATACCTTGTGAACAGGATTTCCGAGGGAGCCACAACCCTGATATTTGTTCAACAAAAATGCCATGAAAAGAGTAACAAGCAACTTTTTCTTAGCCTAAGGCTGTGATCTTAAAAGGGACTCACTGAGAACAGCATTTTCTACTGTAAAGTACTTGACACCTACATGCATATCACTGCTAGCCAGTCCAAAAAGCAGACCAGGGTCTATTAGAATCATTAGCATAAGTCAGTGATGGTGAACCTTTTTGAGGCCGAGTGCCCAAACTGCAATACAAAACCAACTTATTTATTTCAAAGTGCCAACACTGCAATTAAACCTGAATTAAACCTGTTTTTAAACACAGCAATTAAGTGTGTGTGTGTGTGTGTGAGAGAGAGAGAGAGGGGGGGGCTGCCCTTTCTCTCTGCTGCCCTCCTCCAGGGACCCGGTCAGCCTGCTGCGCCACCGCCCGCGGAGCCTCCTGAGGTGGGACTTGGACGGACCAGCAACCCTCCTGCCGCTCCGGCCTCTTTGCTGCTGGCATGCCCGGGCCACCCTCCGCAGCGCTGGGCCGAAGAAGAGCCCTGCGACACCCACAAGCACGCTTCCCGAGGGGACGCACCTCGGGCTGTGGGCTGTGGGGAGGCGGCGCTGGCTGCGGGGAGGCAGCCCGCGCACCCTGCGAAGAGCGGGCGCTCCCATTGGCCCTGCCCACTGCGTCATGGCTTGAGCCCGCGCGCAGGGCGTGACACCACCTCGCGCTGCCGGCAGGGAGCGTTGGCGCCGCCCAGTGACGCCACAGCGAGAGGCGCTCCCAGCTGGCCTCTCCGCCTGGGCAGTCGCCGGGCAACAGCAGCTCTCCAGGCCCCCCCGCTCCGCGAGGACCTTCTCGGCCTTTCTCTGGCAGAGGCAGCGGCCTGCTGGGCAACACGTGGCGGGCAGGAGCAGCTGCTCCGCCTGCCTCCGTCCTTTGGTGGTTTTGCCCCCCTGTGCCCCCAAAGCCGCTCAAGAGCTGGCGACCTATGGCTTGCGTGCCCACAGAGCGGTCCCTGCGTGCCAGCTATGGCACGCGTGCCATAGGTTCACCATCACTGGCATAAGTGGTATAAGAACTATAGCACAAAATTCAGAACTAGCACTTTCTTTAATCACCTTATTTTTCACTTCTGGTTTACTGTACTATGCTAAACCAACTGTGTGAGATGTTGCTATTTGGACACAGTATATATTGGAACAGCAGCTGCACACTTTACACTGTAAATATAACCAGCACATATTGTGGGCGATACACCTGTGTCTAACCACGGAGGGGGGGTACAGACCATCTGATTACTGACCCCCCTCTGTGAGGAAGCTGTGCCATTGCATCATTCAACCTCTACAGTGAAAGGCACCCCCCCCCCCTTGTTCCCTTGAGGTAACGGGCAGTTTTGTATGTATAGCACTGTTTTGCTGGGAGGACTGAGAAGTACCGAGGTCGCATCATGAAGCAACATTCCACACCAAGTGGCACGCCAGCAGAGAGGCACTGACAGAGGGCCCCACTTCTTTGGTACGGTCTTCCCCTTTGCACTCTCTGTCTCTCCACTCCCAGCCTCTAGCCACGCTATTTCTCTCCCTTCTCAGCCTCTAGCCTTGCTTTTGTTCTGTCCTCCTCACCCCTTTATCTTGCTGTTTCTCTCCACTTCCAGCCTCTAGCCATGCTATTTCTCCCCCAACCTCCTAGCCTCTCTTTTTCTCTCCCCGCTACCCTTTTGCCTTGCTATTTCCCCCTCCCCTGACCTCTTCTGACTAGCCAGGCCCCCAAGGCAGCCATTATGTGACTAGCCACATCCTCCATGGGAGCTATTTTGTGGTGGGCACCCAGAGCAGTTTCCCAAATGTGCCCATGAGTCCAAAAAGGTTGGGGACCCGTTATGGAGGCTGTGTCGTGATGAAGATAAAGCCTGAATGGGGGACTCCTAGGAGAATGGGAAGACTGTATTCCCTGCCCTCTGCTCTTGCAGTTTTAACCACATATACTCCAGAATAGAGTGCAAGTACATTTGTTTACTACTCCATGTTCTTCCCGTGAAGGTGTGCCTCTGGACATGTAGCAGAGTGGAGCTTCCCTGAGAGGTGGGGGTTGCTACGCCTGGGAGGGGGGAGGGTCAAAGGGAGAGGTTGGATGCTTGCCTGCGGGAGGCTTACCTCTGAACATGTGCAGGGTAGCGATGGGGTGCCTAGATGGCGATTTTAGGTTGACCAAAGTGGTGATGGGAAATCCGCCTTTTACCCAGTTGAAGCTAGGGGGCACTGGTAAGAAAGCTGCGAGTCCAAGGAGGAATGGGGAGCTAATTCGTGGTGGGTCCGTGGCTCAAGCTTGGCCTCAGGGCCTATTTCCATGTCTTTTGATTGGATACCAGGTGGAGGGAAAGTCTTCTTTTAAAGTGCAATTCAGGGGGCTGTAGCATATGGGAGAGTGGGGGCAGGTTAGCTGGCCATTCAGGCATTCTCCACCCTTTATCCAGAGAAGCACATCCTAAAGAAGTACAGGTGGCTCTGGATTACCACCACTCAGTGTGGAGGCGCAGTACCTAAACAGCAGCATCAGAACCACTGGCGTTCATTCGAAGATACCAATATCTACTTCTGCTACCATGTTCATCTGATTAGCCGAAGGAATATGTATGCTTGTGATCTTTTCTTACTTTTTTTCTGGAAAGCACTGACATCATTAATTTTGATGCCAGCCAGTATCAGTGTAAAATTTATTTCATGACGGAGTTAACTGGAGACACTGTGGGGAAATTTACAGCAAGGCTGCTATCCCCAGGGAAGGGGGGAGAACTTACCCCGGGACTCAGGCTTGGTTTCAGCACTGGCTTATTTCCCCTGGGTCCTGTTATCAGTGAAGCCCCCAGAGCCACAGGGAGCATGGAAAGGGTCATATATCCAGTAGCTGTTTTCCCTTGGCCGCCAAGAAGAATTCTGGGTTGAAAAACATACAGGAAGTTAATGGTTTGCCAGTGTGATGTAATGCTTAGTAAAGAGGTAGAACTGGGGGCAGCTTTGTTACCAGTGGCCCTCAGCTACAACTGGGAAAAGGTGGAATGTCCCACTCCTTGGGTGCACTAAAAATGGCCATCTAGGTGCTCCATCACCACTCCGTACATGTTCAGACACACTTCTCTAAAGCACTCATTGTGCCTCCCATTTGTGTTAGTAGCTGTGTTGTCAGTGCCGCCCTGCTATAACCACGTAAAAGGTGGATCCCCCCCCCCCGGTTGCACTAAAATATAGTTAGGCTGATATACCAACTACATCCTTATGGACAGAGATACCTAGGTACAGTTATCCATGCTCTGGCAACCTCTCGTTTGGATTACTGCAATGCATTATACGTGGGGCTGCCTTTGAAAACGGTCCGGAAACTTCAGCTGCTCCAAAATAGGGCAGCAAGATTGTTAATGGGGACTGGCCGACGTGAACATATTATGCCAGTGCTTTCTCATCTGCACTGGCTGCCAGTCTGTTTCCGGGCCCAATTCAAAGTGCTGGTACTTACATTTAAAGCCCTAAATGGCTTGGGGCCAGGATATCTGAAGGATCATCTCCTCCCTTATGTACCTGCCCAGACACTAAGATCCTCTTCAGCAGCCCTTCTCCAAGAGCACCTGCCAAAGGAAGTGAGACAGGTGGCTACCAGGAGGAGGGCCTTTTCTGCTGTGGCACCCCGGTTGTGGAATGAGCTCCCCAAAGAGGCTTGCCTGGAGCCTACATTGTACTCTTTCCAGCACCAGATGAAGACCTTTCTGTTCTCCCAGGCATTTTAATCATTTTAATCTTGTAGTTGTTTTTAACTCTGTTCTTGTACCTGCTGCTGCTAGCTTTGCTGTTTGTTTTAATATGTGGTTTTAAATTTTATATGTATATAACACGCCAGTGTGGCATAGTGGTTAGAGTTTGGACTGGGACTCGGGAGATCTGGATTCTAGTCCCCACTTGGCCATGAAGCTCACTGGGTGACTTTGGGCCAGTCACTGACTCTCAGCCTAACCTACCTCACAGGGTTGTTGTGAGGATAAAATGGAGAGGAGGAAGAGGATTATGTAAGCCACCTTGAGTTCCTTGCAGGAAAAAAGGCAGGATAGAAATGTAATAAATAAATAAATAAATAAATACATATTGTATTGTATTTTATGGTTTTAACTGTTGTAAACCGCCCAGAGAGCTTCAGCTATTGGGCGGTATAAAAATGTATTAAATAAATAAATAAAATGGTCTTCTTGGTGCCCCAGCCCCACAAACCTCCTAAGGACTAAATGAAGCATGTGTCACCATTATAGACTGTGCATTTTGAGGATCACTCAGAGCAAATGGATAATAGAAAGGATAGGCTGAAAATGTTACTTTAAATACCAAGAAAGAGGTACTAATTTGTGCCAGAAAGGCACAGAATCTATTTTCAGCATTAGATCCAAGCCCTGGGACATGAAATACCCACGTAAACATCAGATATTAGGAAGAATGACTTTTTCAACATGGTGTAACTTCCTGGTGGTAGCTAGAGATGTAAAATTCCCAGCAATTTTGAAGCCATGGGGGGGGGGGGATGGGGTTTCCCCCTGTTTTTTTAAGGAACCCCCCAAAAAAAATTATGGGAAAAACTGAAAAATATGCAGTACTTCTTTTTAACACTCCTTACAGACCTAAAGACACTTAATTGCTCTAGGACAGCCTTTCCCAACCTAGTGCCTTCCAGATATTTCGGACTGCAGCTCCCTTCAGCCTCAGACAGCATTGCCAATGGTCAGGAATACTGGGCATTGTTTTCTAAAACTTCTGGAGGGCACCAGGTTGGAGAAGGCTGCTTTAGGAACATAAAGCAGCTTGTGGGTGAGTTTGCATGACACGGTATATTCTCTCTCCATTTACTTCCCAGCCATGAAATCTGTGTATTTTCCTGTCAAAAATATATATGCAAATTTCCCAGACACTTAAAAAATAAATCCTTAAGAGAATGCAGAATGGGATGGAGTGAATGTGGTGCCCACCCTAAGGTGGCCCCAATCGCTCCACCCCATACAGCTGCCTATCAGGGTTGGGTTTTTTACAGCTGTCAGGAAATCAAAGTAAGTGCCCCGAAAACAAGATGCGAAAAGGGGGTGGCCTTAAAGTCTCCTCTTTCTGGACTAGCTGGAGGATTGGGAAGTGTCCCAAAGGTGGAGGGCACTGAGAAGTGTCAGTTCAACACTTAAAACCCAGTAGACTACCTTGCTAAGGGGGAGATCTACAGTTCACTCCCGTTTGGCGCACTCACCTTCGTGTTTTTTCCCTGTTTGCTGGTGCGTTCCAGTTGACAGCTAGGCACTTGACAGCTGTCAACTGTTCACAATGTAGCCTATATGTAATCTCTCCTAATTTCTCTGTTACCATTTGACAGTTGTAACTGACAAGGCAAGAGACAAGACAAGACCACATATAACGGAAAGGCAAATGCACTTTCACAACTCTGAAAGACTAAGAATAATAACAATAATAAAAAATTACGAAGACATTTGCGCACATTTTTGGGTCTGAAAAAGTATTTTTTTAAAAAGGTAGCAAACCCGCAATGGTTGCTCCGAAGTGCCACTTGGGCATCCGTGGAGGGGCTGTCGCTGGTGGCGACATGGGCCAGATCGCCAAGAGCAGCAAGAGGTTTTTGTCACTCTTGCCGTGCAGTGTGCTGGCCACTTCCCGCAACCCATGATGGGAACTCTCTGCCAGGTTTGGACAACATGACAATCCATCATGGGTCCAACAACCCCTAGAACAAGCCATGGGTTGTCAGGGTGGCTTGTTGCCTCAAAACAAGCCACCCTGTGGGAAGCAGTCCAGGTTCAGACAACACAACAACCCACTATGGCTAGTTACCCATGTAACTATTGTCTGAATAAACTATACTTTTAAATTTAATATACCAAACATGATAATTTAATGAGCAAACCAAGTTATACATATCATACTTTAGGTTCCTATTTTATGTCTGACCAAAGAGAACTTCATTAAGCAGTCCCTCAAACATCTGAATCATCCTTAAAGCTGGAAGAAGCAGGAAGAACTGAAGGCAGAGGAAGACTGGAATACATCATCTGTTCCTGTTTGTAAGGAAGTTTAGGGAAATTCCTAAACCAGTTCCTGTTTTTTGGGTGGAGCTTAGGGAAATCTGATCTGAAGGAAAAATTATTGAGATTTTATTTAGCTGGGCAAGGTAAACAGTCAACTTTAGAATGCTAAACAATCATATTTAATTTAAGAACCTTTAAGCAATTTCAACCTATTTGAAGAGTGACATTTTATTCACTTTTGTAAGTCATTTCATTAATGAACATCTTTTTTGTTCATTTGGAAAGATTTATTTATTTCATTTCTATACCGCCCAATAGCCAAAGCTCTCTGGGTAGTTCACAATTCATAAAAACACAGACCACAAATACAATAAAAAAACAGCATGACCTTTTTCCAATATACAAAATTTAAAAACAATTTAACAGCTAAAACAACTGTGGAGAGAAAACTGGTCCAGACAGCGCCCCTTCCATTCCAATTCTCACGGACCATCTGCACTCATTCACCTCCATGGGTCCTCTGCATATCTCCCCCCCCCCCAAGTAGTCCTTCCTCCCATGTCTCAAACACAATGAATGCTCTCGGGCATGAAGGTCGGCAAGGCACCGGGGTAGTCTCAAAGAGCTGCCAAGTAACCCCAAATACCATGGGCTGAGGGAAGCGACAAAGGAACCAGTTTGGCCTGAAGCCAGAAGGGGAGGGGGGAGCGATGAGGGAGGGGGGAGGAGGCAAGAGGTAAAGGTGAATCACCAAGCCCCAGCTGGTTGTTGGTCGGCGGGCACTAGGCTACGCGGACGTCTGGGGCTTCGGTCCAGACTCTAAGACTCAACCCCGGGCAGCTCCCGGTGAATAAAGCTGAAACCGCTGAGCGCCAGCCATTGCGGCTTTCGAGGAACTAAGGTAATCTCAGGTAAACCTTGGGTGTACTGCTGCTGCTCTCTCGCTCTAGCTGTTGTAGTTGCAGGCACGTGCGCCTTGTTACCGCTTCTGTATATGTTTTGATATGCTCAATTAAACTCTGTTTACCTATAAACAGTGTAGTAGCGTCCATTCATAAAACTGCTTCATTCACTGTTTTAGCGTTAAAAGTGCTCACAGCTTCATTCTAAGTGTCAGAGAGCCGCATAGGAAGGGTTAGCTTCACTCCGGTTAACCCTTTAGGTCTCGAACCCGCGCAAAGGCCCGGCTTTGGTTCTTTTCAACAACTTTAGTACAAATTAGATCTGATAATCAGTTGGCATAAATGCCCCATCATGCCATTAAATACCCTTAAATGCCAGTGAGAAGAGAGCAGTCTTAACATGGCACCAAAAAGATGACAGTGTTGGCACCAGGCAGGCTTCAGTGGGGAGGTCATTCTATAATCGGGGGGGGCACCACTGAAATGGCTTTCTCCCTTGTTGCCACCCTCCAAACCTCCCTTGGGGGTGGCACTCAGAGGAAGACCACAGATGTTGATCGTAGTGTCTGTGTAGATTCAGGTCGGGAGAGGCACTCCATCGGGTATTGCGGTCCAAGCCATGTAAGGTTTTATATGTTCAGACCTTCTACCAACTGAAACTCATCCAAGCTACTGAGTTTCTTTTAGGTAGAGAGGGTTTATTCTAGTAGTAAAAGGTTTTATCGCTGAGGCAGTATTCCGTTAGGCCGCAGTCCAATGGGGATTCCCGTAAACCTCTGAACTTGGAGGATTACGGGCATCCTATGTAGGGCGGGAGGATCATGGAGGCGATCTTCGCCTCCGCACCCCTCCCACTCTGCAAATCAGCTAGATGGCTGATTTCAGCTGTTTCGCTGAGGCACTTTGGACAGGGAGGGAAGGAATCTGGAGCACTGCCAGAATACCTCCTTCCCTCCCCACCCCACCCCCTGGAACCCCTCTTCACCCCTTCTTTGAGGTTGCTCTTACGACCTCAGGAGACACAGCTGACACAGTTCTTTCTGCACCAGCTGCTTGGGGGGTGGAGGAAGGGGGATCCAAGAATGAATCCCCAGTTCCGAGGTCAGAGCTCTTTTCCTACGAGCTGGGAATCCAAATGATCCTGTGGGCCTCTAGACGCTGTCTAGAGGCCCACAGGATCATTCTAGAAATCTGAGAACTTGGTTAAAAACTGTGGCAGAGAGTTCTACAGACCCAAGGCTCAAAGTTAATTAAAAAGAAAGAAAGATAGGCGGGATAATCCACATGCTCGTCCATCATATCTGATGACAGTGGTAGGATAACCTACAGTGTCTCTTTCACATGTGGGTTTTAGATTAGAACCACATTAATTGACTGCCGCAGCATCTAACCAGAACAAGCCCAGAAACAGAACAGAACTCAAACGGTTAAGAATGCACATTTTCTTCCATATTATGATATGGTAACTCTACTCAAATGTTGCAGAAACTAAGCATGACTTGCAGCATCACTGAATGTCTAACAGTAAAATATACATTAGATCTGACCTTCACATCTCTAGTGGTGGCTAATCGTGTGGGGGAAGTCCCCAGTTGAAACCTTACCTCAGATATAAGCTAATCAGGGGCCTTAGACAATTCACCATTTCTCAGCCTTCCTATCTCTAATATGGGAAACTACTTGTCTACCTTACATGGTTATGGTATGGTTTACAGATATAATGCATATGAAACTGTGGAGAAAGCCAACCTAAGCCCCCTGCCTGACACACACACACTCACCAAGGAGGGGAGAAGGAGACCCAGGGGGGGGGGGAGACAACCAGTCTCCACAGATGCCAAAGGGGACAAACAACATCTACATAGAATCACCCCAGGGGGGAAGGCAGGAAGCATCACCAGGTTTGTCAATGCTCTTGCATATCAGCCCCATCTACATAAGACTTGAATACCTCTCCAGGGCAGATGCTTCGGCACCCCTAAGAAATGGCCACTCAACACCATAGGATGGGACCATTAAGCAAGTGGCTTCAAAGGGACCCCATCCCACGGGGAGGAAGGCGTCACCCCACCTGACCCAAAAGGCCGCCCCTCAGGGAGGGTGTCAACCCACCTGATCACGGAGGGAGGGGCTACCTGAAACACCAAGGTATAAAACACCTGCACAAGGGAACTTTTCTCTGGACCTGATCAGCAATCTTGCCCATGCCTGGGGTAAGGGAACGAAGGATCAGCAACCCCGGGAAACCAAGCTGAAATAACTGGCCGCTTGGGTTGACCGGACCCCCGGGAAACCAAGCTGAAATAACTGGCCGCTTGGGTTGACCGGACCCCCGGGAAACCAAGCTGAAATCACTCACAAGCTGCTTGGGTAGACCGGGCCTCCGCCGGGAACCCAGCTAGCCGCTTGGGTAGACCGGGCCTCCGCCGGGAACCCAGCTAGCCGCTTGGGTAGACCGGGCCTCCGCCGGGAACCCAGCTAGCCGCTTGGGTAGACCGGGCCTCCGCCGGGAACCCAGCTAGCCGCTTGGGTAGACCGGGCCTCCGCCGGGAACCCAGCTAGCAGCGTGCGGTTGACCGGGCCTCTGCCGGGACCCGAGCTAAACTAACTAGCTGAGAGCCCTGAAATCACGTTGTCCTTGAGGCTTTTGCTTGCTACTTTGTACCGTACTGATAAGCTGTATTGCTGGCGTGGGTTTGAGTTTGTGAAGGTAATTTTGTAAATAAACTTGTTTTCTAAAATATACTTTTGTGGCTATAAGTTATCCCTTTGTTCTGGGCTAAGGCCCGCCCCAGCACCCGCTACCCCCTTAGCGTTGAACCCGCGCAGAAGACCAGGTTGTCGGTCTTCCACTGAAACATACTGAATACTCATGCAGCTGATCCGATGCACGTATACTCAGACATAAATCCCACTGAGTTCAATAGGACTTATTCCCAAGTGTATGCATAGGATTGCAGGCCTAAAGTGATGTATCTATTATTCTTAGTATTGCAGAATTGCTTGAGACCTAGTACTTCTCTTTGCAGAAATTAAGTACAGCTGAGTAGCCAGAAGGAAAACTGAAGTACTTATTACAGGGCTATTCAATTTACACCAACCATGCTGCTACAAAATAGTTTTGCCCAATTTAAGAGATACATAGGAGCCTCTACAGACACCATCTCTGGCAAACTGCTGTCAGTTCCGCCTGTAAAAAATACTGGTCTATAGCAAGCACCTGTGCCTTGATTTGCAAGGTACTTGTATTCTTTTATAAGCAAATAAGTGACCTCACCTTTCTAGAAGCTTAGATTGCAATGTTTCAACATTTAGGGATTGGTAACATTAGCAAAAGAGAATTCTCAATAGACCTTTGTGACCTGTGCTGTGATCTAGCGCTGTTGCCCTTCAATATCAACCATGTCAGATAGGTTCTTCCCTTTAGAGCCTAGCAGGACTGACCAAGGTTGGTTTCCTAATAGGCTACAACGTTTTGTAGGCCAACCGAAAGGTTACATAATGTGATATTCCATATTGACCTAAATTTGCATAGTCAATTTATGCAAATCAGCATTGCCCAGGCATTCTCCTCTCCAGTGCAACTAGGGCATTGGGCCAAAGCCCACGGCCATGCAGCCAAGCCCAATGACCACCCAGAGAACGACAAGTGATCAGGGCATCCGAAGCAAACTCCATTTTATTCCTGTAGCCATATGACTTAAGTGAGTTCAAAATGCAAAACTGCACATAGTTGTTTTTGTCTTTTAAAAAAATCAGTTTTGTTGTTCTAATAGCAATGTAGAAGCAGTTCTAAAACATGGAACAGTATTTGAAAGGGGGGGGGAGATGTTAGCTACAGTGCTTCAGAACCGATGTAAAGGTTGTCTAAAGCAGGACCCCCATAAGGCCATTAAGAAAGACCTCAAACGTAGATTAGGAATTATGTCAATGTATTAGTTTAAGTTAGTGTAGATCTGTAACTGTAGTAGTTAGAAAATCTTGACATTTGGGTGACGAATTTGTAATGCGTTTTCATGGTAGGTTGCAAAGAATATTGCTTTTAGTAGTATGATTTATTTATTTATAATAAAAATCTATTCCTAAAAAAAAATAAAAGTCTATTCCTAAAATTACCTGACTGCACTACTGCTCCTCTCATCCACCAAGACAAATGACACTTTGCCTACAAAGCAATCCTAGGCACGCTAGTGGAGAGTAGTCCTCCACCACCACCGCTTGCCCGCACACAACCCCCGCAACACAGCTCTTGCAAACTGCTTACCCGCTTTGTACCCTTGAGCGCCCCCTCTCCGCCTCTCTTACCGCTTCGTGCTGTGGCAGCGGCCCAGCAAGGCACAGCTATCCGGGGCCAACGACTCGCCTCACGCCACACTCACTCCCCGGGTGAGAGGGGAGTAGGGGAAGGGAACCACTCTGCCCTCCAAACCGGCCACGATCTCCCCTTTGATCGGTAGTTATTTCTTCTATTTCTTTCCGGTTGTTTGAATTTGGCGCCCGAAGGATTCGTTCGATGTCACATGACAGCGCCGGAGCCAATCGGGATTAGCCTGAGGAGCAAAATGTTCAATGCCTAGAACGGGCTCAAAGAAACAGCGGCAGCCAGTAGAATATGAAAGGGAGGGGGGGGTGGAGCTTCAAAGAGGAAAAAAAAGGGGGCGGGGAAAGAGGGAAGGCAAAGTTTGGCTGGATTGTAAGGGCAGGAGCTACATGTTGCCGAGTTCCGACGCTCTGATTGACGAAACAGGACAATTCAGTTCAGTTCGTGGGTGGGGAGGCTGGCTGGAAAACAGCAAAGCACCGTTGTTTAGTTTCTTCGGTTTAATTTGGTGGAATCAGTTACTAACACTTAGGATACGCTCCGACTTTATTCTTGTAGTCTGCCTCCTTCCATTTTAACAGTACAGTCCCGCGCATGTTTACTCAGAAACAAGCCTCGATGTGTTCTGTGGGGCTTGCTCTTTAAGCAGGCATAGGAGTGCAGCCTAAGGTTTGAAATTTGCTTACCTGGGAGGAAGCCCTACTGAAATACACTGACGCTTAATTCTGAGTGAATTAAGCGTGAGTCGGATTGTTTTGTTTGTTTGTAATTGAATTTTCAACATATATATATAAACCAACCAATAAACAAAATCTCCAATCTTATTACATAGACTAGAATAATAAACCAGAATAAAATAAATCACACACACCCCAAATTAGAATTTCAAAAGAACAAATCCAGCTGGGCGCCGTTTTCCAAAGTCTTTTTCATCCACAAAGTAGACAGACGTCGGATTGTGCTGGAAGTCCTTTCTCGAAGTAATACATTTTCATCACGCGGGGGCGGGGGAAGAGAATATAACTTCTGTGATCTGTCCCTGCCTGGTTTTCTTCTCATAACAGGCCGCCGCAAGTTGCCTGTCAGGAGTTTCCTGGCAGAGTTTCTGTCCATGGTTTCTTCTGTTTGCGTACCCTTTTCTTACTGGAATTCTTCACGGTTTTTGTAGAGGTTCCCGGGTTTGTGTATCAGGAGTTAACTAAACGAAAAGTAAAATGTGTTTTCTGTACGATTCATCCGTATCAAGTTCCCCTGTGTGATTCCCTCAATTATATGGGAACAGTGTAAAAGCCGGAACGGAACGGCTTTTAAATGTGCCTGCACAGTGGGCAGTCAGACTAATAACTTATCGAAGTGTTTCCTTTCCAAAGACCAATCGTACTTCTGTATGTAAAAACCCTCCCAAACCCTGTGTGGTATCCCATAATCCATTCACCATTCCGTTCTTCCCCTCTTACCTATCTAGAACAGGGGTTCTCAAAAAGGGGGGAAATTCCCCCCAGGGGGGGGATTTTAGGGTTTCAGGGGGGAATTGGGATCACAGACTCAAACTGTTGGAACACTGATCTTTCTACAAATCACAATTCTACAGATTGTACATAATCTACAGGACATCACACCGTATTGTATGGCACAGATTAAGTCAGACAATCTTGGAAAGGGGGAATGACATTCTGACATATGGTGAAAGGGGTGCATGGGGCAAAAAAGGTTGAGATCCACTGATCTAGAACAAGCTCCATATTTTTGAATTATCCGTCCACCAGGTGTCTCCAGCTGCTGTTTGCTAATGTTCAATTTACTACCATTAATGCAGCATGCCTTCATTCAGTATGCTCCCCTTAAACTATAGATGCCCCCCATCCTGAAGTGTGCTCTGTTGTCCCTATTCAAACACCATCCATTAAACAAACAATATTCAGATTTTGAGTACGCTTCCCTCCTCCACCCCCACGTGCGCACACAGTGCAAGGCTATACATGTCTACTCAGAAGTAAGCCCATTGTCTCGGATGGGACTTAGTCGTAGGTAATACTGTAATACTGATGAACAACAAAGAGTCTTGTGGCACCTTAAAGACTAGCCAATTTATTTTGACATAAGCTTTCGTGTACACTGCCGACTTCATCAGATGCACCTCAAAAGTATCCAATGAAGCGCACAGTGTCCAAGAGAGCTCATGCCAGAATAAATTTGTTAGTCTTTAAGGTGCCACAAGACTCTGCTATTTTTCCTGCAACAGACTAACATGCTTACCCCTCTAGTGCCTGAATAGGATTGCAGTCTCAACCACAGTTTATTTATTTATTATTATATTTATACCCCGCCTTTTTTCCTGCAAGGAACCCAAGGCAGCTTACATAATCCTCCTTCTCCTCCTCTCCATTTCATCCTCACAACAACCATGTGAGGTAGATTAGGCTGAGAATCAGTGAATGGCCCAAAGTCACCCAGTGAGTTTCATGGCCGAGCGGGGACTAGAACCCGGATCTCCTGACTCCCAGTCCAACACTCTCACCACTACGCCACACTGGCTCTCTGGTTCCAATGACAAACATTTGTGGATGTGAAGTCACTGTAAATAAGTACAATGCACCCTATTTCCCCTTTGAACTTCATACACCCGAAAGGAAACCAAACCAAATAAATCTGTAGGGGGCAGATGTATTGTGGAGGCTGTGTCAGGGTGAAAATAAAGGCTGAATGAGGGGACTCGAGGAGAAGATTGTACTCCCTCCCCTCCGCTCTTTTAGTTTAAACCACATATACTCCAGAATAGAGCATGAGTATGTTAGTTCACCACTCCATGCTCTTCCCATGGAGGTGTGCCTCTGAACATGTGCAGATGCTACCCCTGGGAGTGGGGAGGGTAACTGGGAGAGGTTGAATACTTGCCTGGGAGAGGCTTACCTCTGAACATATGCAGAGTAGAGATGGGACATGTAGATGGCAATTTTAGTTGTGGTAGTGCTAGTAGGAAATCCACCTTTTACCATTGTAGCTGGGTGGCACTGGCAAGAAAGCTGCTAACTGTGGGAAGAAGGGAAGCTAACCCATGGCAAGTATGTGGCTCAGGCTTGGTTTCAGGGCTTATTTCATGTCTTTTAATTTCATGCACATTTCATGCACTGTTTAATCCCCAGCCAAGAAATGTGTTGGTTTTAAGGATGGGCAGAGGTGGGGGTGGACTGAGAAATACACTGGGTGTGTGTGTTAGAAATTACTTTTTCTTTCATCACTCCTCCCCTAAAAAGAGAGAGAAACACTGTGCCAAGACATGCTAGGTCAATCTACTCGTGGGGAGGGGGGAATACTTAATGCCAAAATTATTTAATCGGGTTGGGGAGAAGAGAGAAAACATACCTTTAGGGTGGGTGGATACCTCTCCAATTTTTTAAAAAATGGGGGGAGGAGGAGAGATAAAAATTTATATGGGAGGGGAGCAACATTCAGTTTGCTGTGGAATAAGTCCAAGAGATAGAACCTCTGTGTTCAGGGGCACTGTATCTCTGATTACAAAAGAGAGAAAGGACAGAGGTATACTTTGTATGTGTGTAAGAGAAAGAGAGCTTTACAAAAAAAAAGAACTTGCAAAGACCCAAACATTTGTTACTGACAAGCAGCTTGTGGATGCTTGGGGGTGTTTACATTTTACACAGCACCTTTAGAACCCTTATCACCCTCTTCTTCCAGGAGGGGCAGAATGAAATAAGAGTAGTTTGGGATGCTTCTTACTTCCTAGATGTACAAAGATTTCTACACATGCAGGGTATTTAATTTTTATGTAAGTTTTACATCTTTATTTTTCTATTAAATATCTTTTTTGGCCAGACCAACAGTACAATCCCCTATACATGTTTCCTCAGGAGTAATGCCCCAAGTTCCTTTTTCATAGGACACCCATGTGACTTTCTGTCCCCATCTGTTTTATACTTACGTGGATATAGTTTCAGAATGCAGCTGCAGAACTAGGTGTGTGGGGAAAGGGAGCACAGACAGCTGAGTTGAAGCTCATCATGCACTAAAGGGAACCAATCCTTGCCCATGAAGAGTGGTAGAGTGTAAATGTCTGGTGTAGATCTGGATTGCCTAGCCATGACAGGTAAATGGAACTTCCATGTTCAGAGGCAGTACGTCTAAAAATACCAGATGATGTGTGATAGAAGTGTTTAATTTGTGGTGGGTTAAGCACTAGGTACTGGTAAGAAAAGAAAATGTTCTTGTGCAGAGAATGATTGCTGCTACCTGGGTGACCTTTCCATGTGTGGTGCTGGGTGGGGACCCGGGGAGGGGGAGGAATCAGCATTGGACATTGTTGTGAGATACACAGCGACTGGATTTGCATGCCACGACTACCCATCATGGGTGACAAGCCATGGTGGGTTGTCTGTCGTGTAAACCCAGACCACTTTATTTATTTATTTATTTATTTATTATATTTATTAATCGCCCATCTGGCCGGTCACCCAGCCACCCTGGGCGATGTACAACCAAAATACAGTAAAACACAATAAAATATAATAATTAAAACAATATAAAAAATTCTTATTAAAAACCTAACCCACCCCATATTATCGCAGGGTGGCTTGTTTTTGGCCAACAAGCCACCCCAACAACCCATGGCTTGTTCTAGGGGTTGTTGGACCCACAATGGGTTGTCGAGTCATCAGGACCGGTGCAAGGCAGTTTGGTGCCCAAGGCAAGATCAGATATTTAGCGCCCCCCCCTTCCCACTTGAGAGCGCTGTATTTTTTTAAAAGGCATTTCTGGCGCCCTCTTTAGCCCTGGGCCCTAGGCAGCTGCCTAGTTGGCCTAATGGTAGCACCGGCCCTGCGAGTCATCTAAACCTGGGCAACTGACTCCATCATGGGTTAAGGAAGCAGCTAGCGAGCCACTCAACGAGAGCAGCATAAAACTCTTGCCTCACTTGCCAAGCTCGCCTGGGCCACTGCCAGCCGCCCCACCGATGCCCAAGTGGCATGGTGGAGCTACCGTCACTGGCTCGGTGTCCCCCTCTGCAATAGTGAGCCCTTTTTCACTTGCAGTGTTCTGGCCCCACTCTTTTTTTTCCATGGAGATTGCTGTTCACAATCTCTGAGTTGACAGGCAGTGACAGCCCCTCCAAAGTGCTCAAGCAACACATTGGAGGGGCTGGCACTGGTTTGCCACTTCTTCTTTTTTTGCACCCCAAATGTGTGCAAATATTTTTGTTTTTTAAAAACAATTTTGTAGTTGGACTTGAGCACTTCTGGGGGTCCAAAATGGGCAGCCTCACCTGAGCAATGTCCTGGCAGGTGTCTGCTGTCAAAATGCAGCAGGCACGCATGGACATTGACCCAGAGAGGCTGCAAAGAGGTTTATTTTTGGCTTTGTTTCCCCTGACAGCTGTCAAAAGACAAGCTGTCAAGGGAAAGCAAAGCCAGCAGCACAGAAGCACAGAACTTTGACAGCTCTTCTCAGTGTCCTGCATCTTTTCCACCCTTTCCAGAGACTCTAGGTCAGGGCTCTCCAACCTTGGGTCCCCAGATGTTGCTGGACTACAGCTCCCAGAATCCCTTGCCATTAGCTATGCTGGCTGCATATGCTGGGAGCTGTAGGCCAGCAACATCTGGGGACCCAAGGTTGGCGAGCCCTGCTCTAGGTGCTCGGGAAGATGGAAAAGTGTAAGCCACCCTTTTTATGGGAGCACAGAGTTTTGACAACAAGCTGTCAAAACTCAGGCTTCCTTTTTGTGGAGAAAGCCTGACACGAGTCTACACACACACACACACACACCGTCTCCGCCCAAGGGAAGGGGGCGAGGGAGGGGGGATGGAGCCACAGGAAAGGCAGCCAGACAGACCGTCATCCCCAACAATGGAGAGACTCGGTGGAATTCCACAAAACCCAAGGAAGGACCATCAAGAACCATCAAACTATCAGGGCAGTCTCAAAGAGCTGCAAAGTACCCAGTACGTCACCTTCTTCCCGGGCAGGAATAAGCCCACCTGATACGAAGGGGCAGGCATAAGCCCCACCTGACCTGGAGGGTGGGGAGAGCGGGAACTCAGGGGTAGAAAACCCCTCTCCCTTCCGGTAACAGGTTGTTGGGAACCCAGGGTACTTCGGAACCAGATTCGTCCTCCAGGCGGCCGCTGGAGTAAGCCATTTCCCATCCCCGGATCGGCCGATCCGGAGCCAGGCTGAAATTGACTAGCGTAACGTCTTTGATCTGAGGTAACTGACTAATTCCAATGCGCTAGCCTAGGAGCCTGTTTCATTGACAAATGCAGGGGTCAACTAAGGTTGTGTTGACATTGTAGTATTCCTGGAAAGCTATTAGTTCCGCTCCGCTTCTTGTGTAAACAAATAAAAGCCTTATTTGGTCATTTAAAGGACTCTGGTTTCCTCTTGTGTGCGCGAGCCTCCCAGGCGGTCTCCAGCGCTTGTACGGGCTGTAACTCGGTGCCGGTTAACCCGTTAAGCGCCGAACTCACGCAAAGGATCCAGTTGCTGATCCTTCACACTTTTAAAACAGGCTTTTTGACTGGGCTAATCGGGGGGGGGGGGTTTGACAGGGACATATGCATATACATGTTTATCTCCCTGTGAAAAAACCCTGATTAGCCCTGTCAAAAACCACAAAGAGAAAACATACACAATTGGACTTTGTCTTTAAAATGTTCAAAAAAAATTAACAAACAATGCTCATCTTTGTATGAATTTGTCATTTTTTGAATTACATTATCCTTGTGTAAAACATTTTTGCAACCACAATAAAAAGCTATATCCCAGATTTTCCCAAACCAATCTGAAATACTAGGTGGTTTTCCATTGTTGAGCTATACACATCCTAGTCCTAATATAAGTTGTAAATCTACAAATTTTACAGCTTCATCTTTCAAATAACATAGTAAAATAATCTTAGGGTTATCTGATAGTTGGTATCCTATCATCTGATGGATTGTAAGAAGAATTCCACTCCAGAATTGTTTAATACTTGGACAGTTCCAAAGTATATGAATAAGATCTGCTCTAGGGGCTTGACACCACACCTCCAGCAGTTATCTCAAGTGTTAGGGCAGATTTTACTTAACTCACATGGAGCATGGTATCATTGATAAATGATTTATACAAGGGTTTCTTTCAGGTTTGTTCTCATTAAATTAACTAGTATATTATTGACGAGCCTAGTCCATTCTTGTTCCTGTATTTGTGTATTCAAATCTTTATCCCACTTTTAATAAGAAATTTGTGATTGTTCCAGATGGATGTGATTCAAAAAGAATTTTTTTAAACTAATCAAATGTTGAGTTATATGGTTTGTTTTCCAAACCTCAAATTTTGTTTTATCATGCAATTACCCATATTTAGTTAATAACTGATTTACAGTATGCCAGATCTGAAAGTACTGGAGGAGAAATCACATGATTATTAATAATCAAATCTTGAATTGCCAAGAGGCTGTTTTGCTGCCAAACTGAAAAATCTAATAATTGACTAGACTTACAGATAAAGATATATATTTTTTTGAGTTTTAAAGCACAGCCTATTATCTATCTCCATTTTGAAGAGCTGAGACAGTGGCCCTGCTGCAGTGTATTCTACTGTTAATACTGCAAGTTTGGATTACCTGTTCAAATACACCACTCATTCAAGACAGCCCTCATGTGGCAGCAAAGGCTAGTCTCCTTAAATGGCAGCCTTAAACCACCTCCCAACACAGATTCAGCACTCAGTTGCATGCAGAAGCCTTGTGCTGCTTCACTTGCATGCAGACATGCGTTTTTCAATACTTAAAAACTAAAAATAGCATTTCCCGCATGAAATAAGATCTGAGTTAGAAAGAGCATAAAGTCTCTCCGCCACATTGTATTTCTGTGTGAATAATACACTCCTGTCCAACCAATCACAGCTTTGCTAAAATCCTGGATTTCACCATGGTCCTCTCTACGGGCAGCTCGCACTTCCGCCCTTTCAGAGGAAAAACACGATCTGAGGCAATCCCGAACTCAGCAGTCAGTCTGCATGGACTGTGTTATTGAGTCTATGGTGATAGCTCCTTCGATTTTCACACCCCTTCATCATATCCAATGAGAAGATGCAGTGTTTGGCGGATCTGCCCAATGGGAAAAAGCTTCAGTGTCGGGGTTGGTTACCAAGGAAGAAGAAGGGAGCCTGGGAGCGAGTGACGACCGCCCCTCCCGAATTTCTTATAGTAATGGCAGGATGGCGAGCAGGAGCGGGCTGACTTATCCCAGCATGGGGACCAGGTAAGGAACGGGGCAGAGGCCTTACCTGGCAGGAGTCCGGCAAGGCAGCCCTCGCGTCCCACCATTCCTCTCTTCCATGGAGAAAGATCCTGCCCGCTCCAGGGGCTGGCCGTGTTGATCCTGTGTGGAGGGAGAGGCACTCCCGTCTTCACAGTTTCCAGAGAGGAAGCCGTCTTAGTTTGTTGCAGCAAACAAGGCTCTCTCATCTCTCCTCTTTATGGCTATTAAACGAGGGCATAAGGACACGTGACATTAAAGGGGAGGATGCTTAACACTGCCACTTTTATTTTGAACGAAGTTTTATTCTGAGTGGTGAAAAGAGGCAAGAAAGAGCCAGTGTGGCGTAGTGGTGAGAGTGTGGGACTGGGAGTCGGGAGATCCGGGCGCTCGGAGTCCCCGCTCGGCCATGAAACTCACTGGGTGACTTTGGGCCAGTCACTGACTCTCAGCCTAACCTACCTCACAGGGTTGTTGTGAGGATAAAATGGAGAGGAGGAGGAAGAGGAGGATTATGTAAGCCGCCTTGGGTTCCTTGCAGGAGAAAAGGCGGGATATAGATATAATAAATAAATAAATAAATAAATAGCAGGGTCTCCTTTGCCTGCCCGGTAGCAGAGGCTGGAAAAGAGCGGGAGGAGGGAGCATGCGGCGCGGGGGGGGGGAGGAACTTCCCAGCGAGGAAACTCGGAAACGCAATCCTCTGGGTTCTGCTGCTTGAGGGGCAAGAGAGCATTGATTGAAGCGTGCCGCATCCTGTGTCCGTCTCTCTTGCTCATCATTGCTGGGCACAGTGGCAGGGAGGTTTGGGGCCCCACAGTGCTGCCTCTGCTCACGCTTTCTCCGGGCAGTGCAGAGCCATTACACCCCTTCACTTGGTCAGTGGTGGGGATTCTGCCCAACCACCGCAATCCTCCCACACCCCATGAGCCTCAAGTAGAGGTGGTGGTTGCTCCTTCAAGGAAGCAAGGATCGAACAAGTGATGGTTGCTGTTTTTTTTCTCCGACTGCTCACCTGCCCTCTCCCGGTGCAGTTCTCTATCTGCTCCCTCATTCTGTCTCTTTGGACAATGAGGCAAGAAGCATTAGACTTAGCAGGGCCATGCAGAGGGAGGAAGTGAACAAAAGGAGTTCGTGAGTTGCTCACTCACCCTCTCTTACTGGGTGGTGCGAAGGACAGGGAGGGAGCCGGCAAAAGGTGGCAGCTCCTCGGAGCACCAGCTGCCACGTCTGTCTCTTAACTCATCCTCTCTCAGTGGGTGGTGTGGAAGGTTGGGATAGTTGGACCCAATCCCCACCATCACTCCACTCAGAGAGAAAGTGCAGGTGAGTGAGCGAGAATATGAGGTGGCTGCTCTTTCAGTGACCACCCCTCTATGCTTCACAACCCAGAGACAGAGTAAGCAATTGGGCAGAAGTGGCCACACTGTCTCTAGGCAGCATTAGGGAGCCAATCCTCCCTGCTGTTGTGCCCAGAGAGTGTGAGTAAAAGAGAGGAGGTAGGAGCAGCCACTGCTTTCTCTTGCTTTCACACTTCCCTGCCTGCCCCCAGAAGTGACAAAGCTCAGAGAAGGAGGTGTCATGGAGAGGGCCGGTGAAGGGATCTGGGGGCTTCCTGACTGGAGAGTCCCGACCCTCTGTTCTTTTCCAACCTCTGCTACAGGGGCAGCAAAAAGACGGGAAGATCGCTATTTGCTGCTTTTCCTTCAAAACAAGTGGCAGTGATAAGCATCCTTTTTTTAGTGCCATGTGTACTTATGCCTCATTTAATAACCCCAAAGGAGAGAAACAACAGTCTTGTTTGCTGCAAGAGGCTTTTGATTTGTAGTGCTAGGAATCCTTTGTATGGAAGGATCCTAAATACTTGTACATTGCCTAGAGGACTAGGGTAATAGGCAACTAATACATGTAAATGATAGTAAAATAAGGGTAGTTTACCAAACTGAATGACTTTTTTCCATAAGGATTTTGAAGGATACATACATCATCAAAAATAAAAATATAATTATTACAGTGAAACATGGGAACTAAAGTAGCCTCAAAAATTAAATGTGTGCTAAACAACAAAGAGTCTTCATCAGGTAAGTGGACAGTGCCCACAAAAACTTATGTCATAATACCTTTGTTTGTCTTTAAGGTGCCACAAGACTCTTTGTTGTTGTTGTTGCCACAACAGACTAACACGGGTACCCCTCTGGTAAATGTGTGTTGTTAACCTTCAGTGCAACTGATCACTCAACTTAAGGTGAACTCAATGAGACTTAGTTCTGAGTAGACATGTCTAGGATTGTGCTGTAAAGTTTTAGTTGTTTGTATCCATAATGATCTCTTTGCATAAAAACAGCTCTCGACCCCGAGCATGACCAAGGAATTGAATTCAGGACAGGGATATGCAAATAGGAGCAGGCTTGATTCTTAACAACTGATATTGCCAGGGAGCAAGTGTAATCCTCAATCCATTGGTGCACCTCTTTACTTCCATATATGTGAATGGCAACTATTTTCTCCTATGCGGAAAAGTAAAGTGCTGCACTTGGGAATAATGGTGCAGTGAGTGATTTAAAAAAAAGTACCCTCCGACACTGTATGGCCTGGCCTTCACTGCATTTCCCATTAGGGATCCATGCAATGTACATGCATCCCCCACTGCATATACCAAACCCATCAGAATGATAGGCATTATGTTCTACAGTTGAAGTCAAGGATGATAGAGGTTTCCTGTCCGGTCACCCACTTGTTTGGAAGCATCGCAGCTGATGGTTAACAGAAACATACTGCCATTGCAGCACTAGCACAGCAATCCATTCTACTCTTCAAAGGCTCATAGCAGCAACATGTACAATCTCATTTTGTAAATCCATCTGGAACATCAAATACATTTTGTTGTTGAGGGATTTGCAGATGGATGTGTTGGCAAAGTATATGACAGAAAAAGATCTTTGTGGACGGGGAAGGGAAGCACATGCCATCCCCATATATGAACAGTCAAGATACAGTGGATGGAATTTGAACCCTTAGTGTTTATTGCTTTTCAGTGCTGATTTGGGGTCAGATAAAAATATAGTGTAGTAAGTATGACAGAAGAGCAGTCTTCTTCCAGTCACTTGTGTATAGTACCTAGAATTGCCAATTTATTTATTTATTATATTTATACCCCGTCTTTTTTCCTGCAAAGAACCCAAGGCAGCTTATATAATCCTCTTTCTCCTCCATTTTATCCTCACAACAACCCTGTGAGGTAGGTGAGGCTGAGAGTCAGTGACTGGCCCAAAGTCACCCAGTGAGTTTCACGCCGAGCGGGGACTAGAACCCGGATCTCCCGAGTCCCAGTCCAACACTCTCACCACTATGCTACACTGGCTCTCGATGATTATGTGTAGTTCCTGGAATTATGAAAATCAAGAAAGTAAAGGATTCTATGTATGATGCTTTTTATCCTTGATATGTACTCTGGAAAGAAACATTATCTTAAACCTCTGCTAACTGATAATACCTCAGCTATCCATCCTAGTTCTCCTAGCTGTTGGATGTGATGCATCTCCAGATACCTCAACAATACCTTCAGGGGAAGGAGTAGAGAATCATATAAAAATAGAATTTTAGGTTGGCTAAAACAAGGAAGAAACTGCTGAATCAGCAAATCAAGCCCTAAAATCTGTCAGTAAACACAAGCACAGGGAACACTTAATGATAAAAAAAATAATAACCTGACAGTTTAAGAACAGAGTTAAGGCTATCTCATGTTGGCTCAAGCTCCACAAAGCCAGGAAATTGGAAGCTAATGCTGATGCCTTAACAGATGTGCCCCATGATCAGCAATGATATTGTACAATTGCACAAATTGTGCTCGCTTACAACTTACCTTCCACGCACCCACAATTTTCCTCTGTCTTTCAGACCCAAGTCCAAATGAGGGAGGATGGAGGGCCTGGGCCTAGCAAAGATGCCCCATGTTGTCCTGGTCCTATATTGCTTTATGAAGCATCTGAACCTTACTGTATTGCTAGAGGAATCCTCCGAAGTGTTGACCCATGCCTGTTTGCTGCTTGTAAGCAAGCACAATTTGGGACATTGCACAACATGGTTAGCAATCACAGGGCATGTCTGCTAAGGCACCAGCCTTAGCTTCCAGTTTCCTGGCTTTGTGGAGCTTGAGCCAATATATTTTTTTATTGTACATTTCAACAACAACAAAAAACCCAAGGGAAAAAGAAAAAGAGTGCGAGCCAACATGAGATAGCCTCAACTCTGGCCTTAAACCAGCAGTTTTTTTTTTATCATTGAATTTCCCTGGTTTTTAAAAAGGAAATTTATTATTACAGTGTTCTGAAAACAAAAAACACAAACAAGTCGTTAACTGAGTAGATGTATACAAATGAATAGATACATTCTTGTATGCTCAGAATAGCTAACTTCTAAGTAAGCCTGCACAGGATTCCAGCATAGCCATTTCCTTTTCCTCTCTCTCCCCATCAGTGACAGTGATTCCCTCAACCTTCAAAATTACCCCACTCCTATCTTAGTTGACAGTTCCCTGCTATCCTTCTCCCACTTGCTGTATTCGTGGCAATTTGGATCAGACTGATTTGAAATTTTGCACAATTGTAGACCACATTGGGTAGCTTATGGATGCCAAGTTTCAGATTATTAGCTCAACAGGTGTCACTCTATAGGCAGTGGAATGTTGAAACTTATAATGGTGAAACCTTTTTTTTCTGATTCACCTAAACTAAAGGAGCACTCCCGTGCACCTTTAATCTCCCTACTTCCATTAAAACTACCAAACCCCACTACAACCATGTCTCCTATAAAAGCTTCATGTACAACCTGAGGCTTAGACCATGTCTAAACATGCAAATGCAGCAGCAAAATCCCAACCCAAAGAATTATTGTGGAATGAAGAGGGTGGAGCTGTAGCAGCTACATTGACAGCAGCGAAGTCCTGTCCAGATGCACATGAATGAGATTGCTCCCCTTCTTCTCATCAGAACTTGCTTAGGCTTGTACCCTAGGTTTTCACCTTAGGCAAGGATTGAGGCTTTATTACCTGAAGGAGAGAGGGGAAAACACAGCATTAGCAGCAGCTCCAACTGAACGAAACAGCTCTCCCTGGCTCAGCTCTATCCCTCATATATGGTTCACTGCAGTCCAAGGAAATATTTAATAATGGCTGAAGACATCAGTACTTAACAACAAAAGAATTGCCTGGTAGGATCAAACCAAGGTCTATCTAGTACAACATTCGATTTCTAATATCATCAGGAATGTGATAGACCTCTCCTTTTGTTTATCCCCCAGATCTGATATTCAGAACTATTGTGCCTCTGAATATAGATGTTCCATTTAGCTATTGTGACTAATACCTAGACAGACCGATCCTCCTGAACTTGTGTACTCCTTTTTAAAAGGTTCCTTGACCACATCTTTTGGCAGCGAATTTCTTAAGCTAACTATGTGATATGTGAATAAGTACCTCCTTTGGTTTTTAAAAGTATGTAATGTTTTCAGAGTAGATTTAGTTAAGGGGCAGGAAGAACAACTGAATGTCAGTATTTTAAAAGCTGTGATGTATGTTGGCAATTAGAAGTTGGCTCTGAATGCATGATGGGAAGTTTAGGGGTTTTTATTTATTGGAACTGCTAATTCTTTATTTCTCTTCTTTCTCAGTAGCTTTGAAGATGAAACTTTGAAATTGAGGCAACTGAAGCTGGAGAACCAGGTAATCAAATCCATGAGACAGGCCTGACAAGTACTCTAGTGGAGGAAAAGGGTAGCTCATCAAACTAATCACACAAATTAGGATCGTGATACAATTGTATAAATTCATCTAGTTACACATCCTTTATACTTGGCAGATGACTGGTCAATAATATTCAGTAGTAGCAAAATGCTTATCATTAAAATGGGTGGGGTGAGTATGTGGAAAGGAACTGCATGTTTCAAGGACCCCTTGGGGTGCAGTGCATTTCTGGGCACTCTGTACAGAGGTTATATAGTGTAATCCTGCAGAAACCTTGTTTGTGAGAAGCCATCCATTGTCAGAGTGAAGGGAAAGTGTTACCACACTTGCTCGGGATATGTGTCTCCGTACACATCTGTAAATTACTTTTCTGTGTTCAGGGAATAAGCCCTTCTGGAACACAAATGACGGGGGTGGGTCTGATTAAGATATCTAGACTTAATCTATGTAGCTATCTGATTAAGCTATCTATGCCCAAGAAAGGGCATATCTGGCAAACCAGATGAAGCTGGGCAAAAGAACTCCTGGCCACTCCCGCCACCTGATCATTCAGGAGCAGTGCCAGATCCAAAGCACCCCCAAGGTGCATACCTCATATTTCAGAGGAACTGCTACCCCATTCAGAACAGGATGGGTTGGGTTAGGTTGCCTACCAATCAACAGGACCTCTGTCTTTTCAGGACTGAGCCTCAGTTTGTTCACCCACATCCAGTCTCTCACTGCATCTAGTCAATGGATTTGGAATTCTGTGGCCTCCTTGGCACCAGTTGAAAAAGAGAAATAGAACTGGGTATTATCAGTGTATTGATGAGACCCAACTCCAAAACTCTGAATGTCCTCCCCCAGCTGCCTCATGTAGATGTTAAAAGCATAGGGAACCAAATAGAGTCCTAAGGAACTCCACAGACCAAAGGTGAATGGGCTGAGGTTTCCCAGCACCATCTTCTGGAAATGTTCAGCCAAATAGCCAACCACAGTAGAATTGTGCCTCCAAGTCCCAAATCAGCCAGATGTACCAGGAAGATACCACAGCCAGTGGTACTGAATGCTGCTAAGAGGTCCAAGAGAACCAATAGGACACACTCCCCCTGTCCAATTCTCAGTGTAGATCATCTACCAAGGCAACCAAGGCTGTTTCTGTCCCAAAACCAGGCGTGAACCCAGGTTGAAAGGAATCCAGATAATCAGCTTCTTCCAAGAAAACCTGAAGTTGTGACACTGAACCCCCTCCCCCCTGCCAAAAGAGGCAAAATTGAGACTGTCTGGTAATTATCTAGGATTGTGGAAGCCAATGATGACTTCTTTAACAAAGGTCTTACTACCACCTCCTTTAGAGAGCAGGAACATGTCCTTCCCTCAAGAGTGACAATGGAAGACAAATGAGTGACAATGGAAGACAAGAGCAGCCTTGACATTTTGAGGGTATCTCAAAGAGGACAGATTTATCCCCCTATGTTCCTTGCAGACAATTGTTCTGAAAAGACAGACAGCCTAGAGGTGTCCCCAAGTAAGAAACCTACAAAATTTCAGAAGGATAGGTGCAGCATGTGGAAGGCGGGTGGGAGAGAAAGTGATTTGCTTCCCCTTCCCTCCCTGCCTTTTTTTGAGCCTTTTGTATGAAACTGGAATACATCATAGACGTGTCCCTAAGCAAGAAACCTGCAAAGTTTGAGAAGGATGCAGGAACTAAGGGCTTACAATGCTTGCAAAACTAGTGTGAGGCTTTTTTTCATAGTGAAGCCTGGTGGCATTAGAAGAATGACCATCTCATGGTCCCATCCTTGCCCTCCCACAAAGCACAGTGATTGGAACACCTGGTAAAACGTATCCTAGGATTGTAAAGTGGACCTGTCAGTCATGCAGCCCCACTCCCTCCCTCTTCCCACTCATCAGTGTTTTAGAGAAACAAAACCAGGAGACACTGTTTGTAGAGGAGACAGAACGTCTGCATCTCCAAGCATGAATCAGTAACGAAGCCTCATTCTGGCCTGGTTTCAGTTCTGGTGGCTTCGGGGGAAGCCCACTTTGTCTCAGAAAGAAATGGTCTGATCTAGCTCAGTTTTGCTCAGACATCGGCCTTCTTCTGATGCACATTCCTACAGAAAGCACATTAAAGGGTGTGAATGCTCAGTGGCAAGGTGAATCCAAAAGTAGGCAAGAAGAACAGTTGATCCCCAGCCATGGCAGGGCTTTACCAGGCAAGGATCACAGGATGAGGGGGTACAGAGATGCGCACCCAAGCTTGGATTCTATGGAAGCCGGTGGTGCCTTGCTCTTCCCCTCCCCTCCCCTGGGAACACCCTCCCCACAGACAGTCTTCCGTGTTTGGTTCCCAGCCGGCGTGGAAAGAACTACACCAGCTGCGAGGTGGGGGGTGGGCACTCTGGCACTGCGACCTCAGAAGGGATTTCTGAGGTTGCAGCAGCGACTATGCCCCATCCTATGGCCTCCGAGACAAGATCAGAGGGCCATAGGATTGTGCCCTCAATGACAAAAAATATTGTCAAATCAGAATAACAGCAGAATAAAACTACAGGTAATAAATAATAACACACAGCAGGTGATGTCTTTTGGTAGACAGGAAACTGTGGCTAATGGGGGCTCATACTACTTAAGGCTTAATGGTTGGACAGTTGCCTTAGAATACTTTCCCCTTGTAAACTTTGTTCAATAATTAAGGATAGACCTAATATACAGGGAAGCAATTTAGAGTAGGGTGGTGAGCATGGACAGAAAGCTGAAGCAAGGAGGAAGGAAACCACCAGTAAGAGCCACTGGGGTGTTTTGTTTTCTATCAGCTGTAGACTGCCATCTCTGTGGCCAGGTGGCCTCCCAGGGTGGAGTAGCAGCCACAATCATGGCCTTGAGTTATTCCTCTGTGTGTGAAAACTTCAACAGACAAGAAAGACCTCAAAGCAAGAGCACATTGATCCCTTCCAGTATCTCAATAAATGTAAAAATGTTCTTTGTTACTGAGAGGGTAAAAACAACAACAATAAGACCTGAACTATAAGTATTGGGAAATTCATTGGAACTTTTAAAATGTGTAATATTCACAAGATACTGAATATGTCACAGTACTGCAGTTATCCTTTCACTACCCAGGGACACAAACACCAATTTGCTTATCAGTCCTTTTTTTGGGACATATAGTGCAAAGAAGAAGTAGTAAGTTGGATAGCTGCCAAAAAGAAATGTCAAGAAACTTTCAGAAACACTTCTGGAGCCATGGTGCCATCTATTGCAGACCAAGTGAGCTGCATCACAACAGCCCCATATAGGAGCCTGACAGAGCAATGTACGTACCAGAGAGTCACATGAAACAAGCAAACAGGATTAGGTGCTTTTGCAGTGATTATCAATTTTAAAAAACCCTTTTAGTTTAATATGTTGTGTTAAGAGTTTTCCATGTTCACTCAAACTCCAAAATCCATAGTCTCCATGCATTTATTCCAGTGAACAGAAATATCTGGGACTTGGGTCCACCACTCTGCCACTGACAGCGATCCAGCTCCAAGGTAGTGGTGAAGCTGCAGCTAACCACAGGATGGGATACCATGCCATATGCATATTGCCTAAATAACATGTCTGTAAAAAGCCGTAATTTCCTGGCATTTTGGAGCATGGGTGAACATGGAAAGCCCTTAACACAACATGTAAAACTGTAGGTTTTGAAAAAAGTGCAATTTTTCACCCCATTTTAGTCTATGGAATTTCATAGACTAAACTTTCAAATGGTAACTATGTAAGCTATTGATAACCTGCTTTACTATAACATCAGAGCTAAAGTAGTGGAAGAAGTGGGCATTCTGAGACCTTAGTTATATGTGTCCTTTCTCATTTTTTAACCAATGGAGTGTTTATTATATAACGTTTTCTTTGCTTTGGATTAATCTGAAATAGTATTTTGATTAATCTGAACTGGACAAGTCTCTCCTCCTTAGTCTGAACTATTACACTAACCAGGGGTGTAGACTCTTCAATTTCCGGGGGGGGGGGGATGGGGCTAAACAGCTGGTTGCCTGGAGGGGACTTTGCCAATTCTGGGAAATCCGGGGGGGGCATTGCCCCCCCAGGAAATACCAGAGGGGGCTTGAGCCCCCCCCGTAGTTTACGCTCCTGTTCTCCCCCTTCTCTTCCCCCCTTTCCTACACACTTTCTTCCACCCCTTCTCTCTCTCTCTCTCTCTCTCTCTCTCTCTCTCTCTCTCTCTCTCTCACACACACACACACACACACACTCTGGAGGTAATTTAGATTGCCACCCAAACTCATAACAGCTGGTTGCCTGGAGGGGGCTTTGCCAATTCTGGGAAATCCCAGAAGGTGCTTGAGCCCCCCCCCCCCCTTGTAGTCTTGCAGGAATTGCTAAGATCTTTTGCTAGGGGTAAGTAAATGATTTTATTCTTTGACAGAGAACTCTTCTAGAAAAGAAACAGAGGAAGAAGCGACTTGAACCCTTGATGGTGCAGCCAAATCCAGAAGCAAAGTTGCACACGTTGAAATCCAAAGTGCGTGAGGAGCAGACCCCCTTAGTGGAGCCCCCTGCCCCTGCCTACAACAATGTTGTCCTCCATGGTGAGAAAACTCTTCATATTGATAGTAACCAACCAAACAAACACTACCAAATTCATGGGCAACTTACACTCTAAAACCTTATTAAACATTCTCAAATGTGAGATCAGTGTGTAGCAAAGTACACAGCTAATTATTTGTCATGGTTGAAAAGAATACATATTAAAGAAATTAAGAAGCTGCACAAAATGCACAGCTCAGACAACACACCCTGTAGCTTAAAAAGGAGCTGTACTGGTGCTTAAGGAGCTGCACTGGTTACCAGTTGTTTGCTGAGCCGAATTCAAGGTGTTGGTTTAAAACCCTATATGGCTTTAAAACCCTATATGGCTCTGGTCCAGTTTAGTCAAGCAGCGTCTCCAGCAACTTCAAGTAGGCCGCTCAACAAGATCTGCCACAGACGGCCTTCTCCTTGTTCCATCAGCCAGAGCAGCCAGGCTGGTGGGGACTAGGAAGAGGGACGTTTCTGTGGTGGCCCCCAATTTATGGAACTCTATCGCCAGTGACCTCCGTCATGCCCCCTCCTTGATGAGCTTCCGCCGTGCATTAAAAACATGTTTTTTCAGGCGGGAATATGGGGTGGGTTAGGATTTTAAAGCCGTAATAGTATTTTATATTTTGTTTTATTGTATTTTTATATATATATTGTACATCGTACAGAGTGGCCAGGTCACTGGCCAGATGGGCGATTCAGAAATATAATGAATAAATAAATAGCAGGCAACATGAGGAATTCCAACTGTATGTCCTCTTCATAGACCATTCAAGCTTTGTCCAAATAATGACTCTGTAAATTTTTGACCCCCAAACAGCATGGTGGTAGTAATAATAATAATAATAATAATAATAATAATAATAATAATAATAATATAGTTGTTGTTGTTGTTGTTGTTATTTAGCATTAGTATTAGCAGGGATGGGGACTCAGACTCCAAGACTCGACTCGTGAGTCCGACTGAGTCCTCCCTCCCACTCGAGTCCCTATATTTTTAATGGGACTCTAGACTCGACTTGGGACTCAGAACAAAAGTTCCAAGTCCCTGTTTCCAGTAGGTTCCTTTTTCATGCTGCACCACCTTGGTGCGGGGAACCATTTAAATGTTACTCCAGTAGCCGAGCCAGGCAGAGCGGCTGGAGGACAGGAGACGCCAAGGTAGGCAGCACTGGAAAGAAACTTTTACAAAAAGAGTTAAGTTAGCTGCTTTCTTTCTTTTTTAAACTGCTGTGTGTGTGTGTTTTTGTGTGTGTTCTGCAAAGGCAGGTTTCTTCCAGGCAATTCCATCCACTTTCCAAGGAACTTAAATATTACTCATGATGACTACAAATTTTGTTTGATTCCCCCCCTCTTCTCATCCGTTTTTACAAAAGGTTTATTTATTTATTTCATTTATACCCTGCCTTTTTTCCTGCAAGGAACCCAAGGCGGCTTACATAGTCCTCCTCCTCTCCATATTATCCTCACAACAACCCTGTGAGGTAGGTTAGGCTGAGAGTCAGTGACTGGCCCAAAGTCACCCAGTGAGTTTGTGTAGTTGTTGTTGATTTTAATTGTTGGGTGGGGGGGGGTAATTATTAGTTTCATAGAAAGGTAAAACAAATGGGGCGGGTGGGAAGAAGGGGGAACATGTCTATCTGCCACCTTAAGGAATCTTTTGGTTTTTCTTACCTTGAAGCGAAGGCATCTCTGCATGACAGATTTTTGAACTGGTTTAGGCTGCAATCCTTGATACATTTACCTGGAAGTAAAGCCCCACTGAAAACAGTGGGACTTATTTCTGAGCAGAGGAGGAAGCCATGAGAGTTTAACTCAGGGGTCCTCAAACTTTTTAAACAGGGTGCCAGTTCATTGTCCCTCAGACTGTTGGGGGGCCGGACTGTAGTTTGGAAAAAATATGAACGAATGGATCAAGTAAAAAAAAAAAGGACTTGGGTCCTTTTTTTTTTACTTGATAAAATGGAAGGTTATTATAAATTAATAATAAATTAATAATAAATTAATTTGCTGTCTAAAATTGAAATACATTAAAAAGGCATAGAAAGGCTTGATTTGCATACTGAACATATTTATTTGTAGTGCAAAAAAAACAGGAAAAAACAATACAATATTTATATTGTGTGATTTTAATTCAATTATTTTTTTTATAAAAACATTACTATACTGCCTTTTGGCCCACAAGAGGGTCCCTAAAGGTAATGTACTACTATTTAAAATATTGTTATATTTTTTTAAAAAATTGAGAGCATTTAACACAAATAAAACAAAGCCAAGCAGTCAAGTTTAAAACACACCAAAAGCTTGGCAGAATAAAAATGTCTTGACCACCTGCCTGAAAGAGATCAGAGAGGGGGCCAATCTTCTCTGTTTTTATTCTTATTTTTAGATCTTGGTTTTAAAAAAATTGAACTTGAACTTGAACTTCAGTTTGAAAGGAAAGTGGGGTAAAAATATTCTAATGCTGCAATCCTTTTTCCTGGGAGTAATCCCGATTGAACTCAGTAGGGCTAACTTTTGAGTAGACATGTCTGAGCGCTGGGAAGTGGGGCCGGAGCCATCCGCTCGCCCGGAGCCCTGCAGGGCGGGCGGCAGCGCCTGGGCCAGTGTCTCCTCCGGTGGAGGCGCGGTTGACTCGGCGGCAGGGCACGAGCTGCCCACCCGCCCGGAGCCCTGCAGGGCGGGCGGCAGCGTCACGGCCAGCGTCTCCGCTGGAGGAGGCGCAGCTGAGCGCCGGGAAGTGGGACACGAGCCACCCGCCCGCCCGGAGCCCTGCAGGGCGGGTGGCAGCGCCTGGGCCAGTGTCTCCTCCGGTGGAGGCGCGGTTGACCCGGCGGCGGGGCACGAGCTGCCCACCCGCCCGGAGCCCTGCAGGGCGGGCGGCAGCGTCACGGCCAGCGTCTCCGCTGGAGGAGGCGCAGCTGAGCGCCGGGAAGTGGGACACGAGCCACCCGCCCGCCCGGAACCCTGCAGGGCGGGCGGCAGCGTCACGGCCAGCGTCTCCGCTGGAGGAGGCACAGCTGAGCGCCGGGAAGTGGGACACGAGCCACCCGCCCGCCCGGAGCACCGAACGCCAATGCCGCCGGCTCCCCGCCGCCGGCTCCCCCCCCGGCTCCTACCTGGTCCTGCGCGCCGCCTCCCTGGTCCTGCGCGCCGCCGGAGCCACTGCTGCGCGCCGCCGGAGCCACTGCTCCAGCGCGCTGGAACTCCACCTGCGCTCTGTTTTGAACAGAGCGCAGGGGTCCAGCGGGAGCAGGGTCCCGTCGCGCCAGAAGTGACGCGACGGGACCAGCGTGGGCAGCGCAGCCGGCTCTCCGCGGAGAGCGAAGATTAATTTGTGAGCCCGTGCGGGCGGCGGAGAGCCTGTGCGGACACCGGTGGGCAGCCGCTGGGCCGGATGGAAGGGCACGCCGGGCCGGATCCGGCCCGCAGGCCGTAGTTTGAAGACCCCTGGTTTAACTGGTATAAACACAAATACAGGTTTGTTGTGCAGATCTGCCCTAAGCGATACAAAAATAAGTGCTTTCCCATGCCACCCCTGCTCTGTTGGATCATTTACTATTGATGTGGGAAGATGCAAGCTTTTCAGTTACACAGAACTCTTCATCACTCATAATTCAGGGTGTTGGAGTGAAAAAAAAGCACTGCCAGCAAAGTTTAGTTTTGAAAAAATTACAATTGTAAGGGATCAAGCTTGCTGGAAATTCACCCCCTCTCCGCCCCTACTCTTTAAGAACCACCATGCTGGATCAGACCAAGGATCCATCTAGTCCAGCATTCTGTTCACACAGTGGGTTCTTAAAGCGTAGGGGCGGAGAGGGGGTGAATTTCCGAATATAACTGTAGTAATAACTACAAAGTAGAGAGTGGTTATCTACACGTGCAGATAACATTCAGCCGAGAGTAAGGGCTTTAGGGCAGAGGCAATAGCTTCAAAGTAAGCTTGACCCCCAGTAGCTCTCGAACTAAGAATGAAGCATTTTGTAATCCAGCTTCTTTCTCCAGGGAAAGACCGTAAAATATCTAAAGGGGAAGGGGCTTTTCTAAAGCCAGTGCATGTAGGTTCTCTCCTCTCTCTTTGGGCATTTTCACTACTGACTCTCTTTGGTCAGTAGAGTGGGTGTTCAGTGAGGGTGGAATTGTGATGAGACCTCACCATTCCAGAATGGGGGCCAAACATTTAGAAAAAACTGTGTTCCTCAAATGCAACATGGATAAGTTTTGGGAAGTACAGCAAGTTTATTTTTTAAAATCATTTTCCTAAAATGTAACCTTTCAGACATTTTGGGTTTGGCTGCCTCTGCCTGCTTGGTCTCTTTTTGACCAGTTCCACAGTTTGAATTGTCCAAGACAAAGGCCTCTGCCTGCCTGCTTTGGGGTTCCCTGCCTCCTCTGCCAGCCTGGTTATTTTGGGTTTGGCTGCCTGGTCTATTAATCTATTGTGAACCGTCCAGAGAGCTTCGGCTGTGGGGCGGTATATAAATGAAATAAATGAAATGAAATGAAATGATCTGTTCTTGCCAAAATCAGTTGCAGAGTTTTGAAATAAAAAAGGCACACTTGTGCCTAGAATTTATTTAAGCCACACATCTGAAGTAGCCTTATTTTGTTCGGGAAAAACCCCCATTGATTTTAATAGGGACTCGTGGAGTCAGCTTTGGGAGTGACTCGGGACTCATAAGTCACCATTTTGGACCAAGGACTCGGACTTGGACTCGAGACTCGGGTTCAAAGACTCGTGACTTGACTCGTGACTCAAGACCAAGGACTCTCCAACATCCCTGATAGCATTAGTATTAGTATTATTTCAACAAAAACCAGTCCTTTGCTACTGTGTTCATGTTTTTCACAAAACGATAGAATGAGAGGTAGCCACGTTAGTCTGTTGCAGCAAAAACAACCAAGAGTCTTGTAGTACCTTAAGACTAACAAGTTTATTCTGGCATAAGCTTTCATGGACACTGTCCACTTCATCAGATGCAGTCATTTTAATAATTAAAATGTAAGTTGTGGTAGTAAATAAAAATTTGATTCTTATTCATCTTGGGTGAAATCCAGTGTTAGTCCTACTTAGAATAGACCCGTTGAAATAAATGTGGTATAAATCTGATTCTCTTAGATCAGTGTTCTCCAACCTTGGGTCCCCAGATGTTTTTGGCCTACAACAACAGGCACAGTTGGTGTACTAGCCTTAGCTATGCAAACACATTCTTGCCCGCCGTTATAAGCCTCAAAATTCTACTGTTTATAAAAATCACACCTGTTGAGCAAATAACTTAAAACTTGTGCCCATGATTACTTGATGAAGTCTACAGTTGTGCCAAATTTCTAACCAGTCCAATAAAAATGCACAGCAAGTTTAAAAGTGCTGAAAATTGACACATTTACCCCTTTTACTCCAATTTTTGTACATGCATATGATATACTTCTATCAAATTTGGTAAAAACTACTTATGTACCTTATTCAGGCTTCCCAGGGAAGGCAAACTTTTATTGGTTTGGTGAAATTCTAAGCAAATAGTTCAAATGTTATTAAGGTTTTCCTGCCCTATTAAAGCAGCAACTTCTGGCAGAGTTGTGTGGAACATGCTCGGTTTCACTCTGAAGCTAGAATGCTGTCAAGTCTCCAAAGTTTTTAGAGGAATTCTGTGTATCAGAGGGAATCAAGTGGATTATCTGTGCGATGCCTATTCCTTAGTTATGGAATGTGACCTCACAAGGTCCAACTACATGGACCAGAACCCTAGCATGGCGGGATAGGGAAGCTTTAACCCAACTTTCCACCCTGCAGGATGCCGGCTGGAGCAACCTTTTTGTCCTCAAGAACTTCTATAGTAGATTCTGAGAAGCATTTTATGTCTGGTTTTGGGCCAGAATTGGCGGTGGTTGCCCTGAGGGATGACCTTCTTAGGGAGAGGGACAGAGGGAGTGTGACCCTGTTTCTTCTCAATCACTCAGCAGCTTTTGATACTGTTGACCACGGTATCCACCTGGACCAACTCTTTGAGGTGGGAGTTTGGGTCTCCATTTTACAGTGGCTCAGCTCTTGCTTACAGGGTCAGTTCCAAAGAATAACATTGGATGACTGTTCCTCAGCTCTCTGGCAGTTGAATTGTGGGGTGCCGCAGGGCACTATTGTGTCCTCATTTTTAAAAAACATTTATATGAAATTGTTGGGAGTGGTCATTAGGAGATTTGGGGCAAGGTGTCATCAATATGCTGACGACACTCAGCTTTATTTCTCGGTAACATCTGAATCGGGAGAGGCCATGCACTTTCTGAACCAGTGCCTGGATGCAGTTATGGCTTGGATGAGAGCTAATAAACTGAAGCTGAATCCCAATAAGACAGAGACCCTATGGATTGGCAGTTCCCAGGTCCAGGAACTGGGCTGTTTGCCTGTTCTGGATGGGGTTGCACTCCCTCTGAAGGAGCAGGTATGTAGTTTGGGGGTAATCCGGATCCATCTTTGTCCCTGGAGGCCCAGGTAACCTCGGTGACCTGGAGTGCCCACTACCAGCTTTGGTTGGTACGCTGGCTACGCCCATTCCTGGATAGGGATAATCTAGCCATGGTGATCCATGCACTGGTAACCTCACGATTAGACTACTGTAATGCCGGTGCCTGGATGCAGTTATGGGATGGGTGAAGGCCAAAAAATTGAAGCTGAATCCTGACAAGACAGAGACACTATGGATGGGTAGTTCTCAGGTCTGGGGACTGGGTTGTTGGCCTGTTCTGGATGGGTTTGCGCTCTGTGGTAGGGATTGGGCCCGACACCTCTGCAGACACACCCCAAGAAGACATTCTAAGTCAGATGGGGAGGGGGGAGGGGGAAGGTGTTGATGAGGTGCCACGGGTGTGGGAGAAGGAGACAGTTGGGAATAGCAGAGACAGAGAGGTGGAAATCCAGCTGTCGTCTAATCTTTCAGAGGACAGCCAAGCTTGACCCTCTGAACCCGTGGGAATGCAGGCTCCTAACGAAGAGGAGAAGGGGATGGGAATACGAGACCCAAGAGTTACCGTATTTTTCGCTCCATAAGACACACTTCCCCCCCCCAAAATAGGGGGAAATGTCTGTGCGTCTTATGGGGCGAATATTGTAAAAAACAATTTTTTTTTTCATACCTCCCTCTGCGTGCCTCCAACCGGTCCGGCAGAAGAGCGGAGGGCTCCTGGGCGGAGCGGGGAAAGGCCGCCCGCGCCTGCCACAAACTTTGCCGCGGCGGCGGCACCCCCCCGGCCCGGCAGCAGGGACGCGGGTGCAGGGCCAGCTCTGCTCCGCACGGCGACCTCCGGAGCCCACCGGCCCTGCCCCGCCCACCGGTGGAAGAGAGTGATGGCGTGTGAGTGACAGCAGAGCCCCGCGTGTGCTGGATGGGAGATTTAAAATCCTGTCTGTGCATAGAGGCCCATTATTCTACACACAGATCTTCCAGATCTCACCCCCCTTTGCGCAGCGTGCAGCGTGTCGGTTTGAAGCTGCCAGCCAGCTTGCCTGTAATCCGACTCCAGCTTCTAGCTTCCCCGGTTTTCAGACTAATCCAAGTAGCAAGGAAACACTCTGTAACACCACAGGTCTATTTCTACCTGTTTATTCACTTAGCAAGTAAAGTTCTACAGAGTATACATTTCCTAGTTACAGTCCATGTGCAGAGTACAATGCATAGCAAGCATTAATTCCAGTGGAGTAGGTTGAGCTTCACTCCACTTCAGCAAAGACGTTACATTGTTGCAAAGTCCAGCAAGCAATAGCCAGAAGAGAGAAAGAATAGAGAAAGTCCCGAATAGTACTCAGATGCTCAGGCATAGAACCACCTGGTTGTAAGCTCAGCTTGTACAGCTTACGCGCAAGTATAATCCTACTCCCTGCTGTTCGCATCTGGTAAGTCCCTTGTAGGGTCTCCCAGATTTCCTTCGCCGTTTCCAAAAACTGAATGAATGGCACCTGGGAACTTTCAACAGATAAGCAGAGAATTGCCTTCGCTTTCTCGTCCCGTTCCTTCCATTCATCATAATTTTGGGCACCCACGGCCACAGCATCCTGTGTTACAACATTCCAGAGCCCCGCATGAGTTAAATAATGCTGCATCTGGAAGCTCCAGAGTACGTAATTCGATCCAGACAATTTTTCAACTATCTGTGGATTCAGGGCCGAAGCAGCCGCCATTCTGGCAACAGGGAGAGCAGCCGCCTCTTCCCCCTCAGAACTCCCGGCTTCGCTGTCAGAGCCCTCAGCAGACACACCTCCCTCTTCTTCCCTTTGCTTACCAGATGAAGAAGGTCCAGGAGATGTTTCTTCCACTTTGATGTCCTTCTCTGCCATAAATCACTGCTTCTCCGAGTATTCGAAGCGTTGACACACAGCAGCTGGAAACACAGCTCCCGCTGCCGCCGCTGGCACAGACCCTCGACCTTGCCCCGAACTTGTCTCCGCTCGGTTCCCGGCACCAGTCCAACAGGTCATTTGTAATCCGATTCTCTGGGCGCATAACCCTGAAAGGGTTAATGAGCTTCAGCCTTGAAGGCTTACAATCCACCCTGTAGGCCCGCCAGCCTACGTGGATAAAGCAGAGCGTGAGATGGATGATTTAGATCCTGCCTCTGTGTGAAGACGCCCATAAATCTACACATAGAAGTCCAGACCTTATCCCCCTTCTCTCGCAGCGTTTCATGCGTATCGGATTTCAGCCAGCTTGCAGCTCGTCCTGTCGCAGCTGCACTGTAATTAGGAATTAACTCCATAGAATCCACAACAGGGTTTTTACTACCTGTTTATTCTATATCAGAGTAAATACAATCTCCTAAGTTACAGTCCATATTGCAGATTATAATGCATAGCCAGTGCATAGCTAGTCCAGTGGATCAAGTCCACTCCAGCACACTTCATTACATGATTGCAATAAGTCAGAGCATCAGAGAGAAGAAGCAAGCAAAGAAGCCATCTCTCTACTAAAATGGTTACAGAAATCGAAACCTAACAAATCATACTACGTCATCAGAAAGTACAAACCATGTGATCAGCTCGTATTTCGTTCACACCTACTTTCCCCATGAGAACAGAACAGTAGTGCCAGACTCAATATGACTTGTTTTCCTAGCCATTCTGTACCTTTCCAAATGAAAACAATTGTGCCACAGCTGTTGTTTTGTTACATGTCACAACATCCTGCTCTTCTCTAAAATGGCTTCAGACAGAAAAAACAAGTTAGCACGTCATCAGAACATACAAACCACGTGACTAGCTCATAATGATCCCAGGGCCTAACTTTCCCATGAGAAAGAACACGGGAAAGTAGAAAGACACAACACACTTGTTTACCGCCATTCTGTTCCTCTCCAAGTATAAACACTGTGCTACAGTTGGTCAATGTGATTCATATCACAACAGAGAGGAGGGCTCCTGGGTGGAGCGGGAAAAGGCCGCCCGCACCTGCCACAAACTTTGCCGCCGCCATGGCGCCCCCCCCAGCCTGGCAGCAGGGACGCGAGCGGGCGGGCACAGGGCCAGCTCTGCTCCGCACGGCGACCTCCGGAGCCCACCGGCCCTGTCCCGCTTGCCGGCGGAAGAGAGGAGTGCTCCTGGGCAGAGCGGGGAAAGGCCACCCGCACCCGCCACAAACTTTGCCGTGGCGGTGGCGCCCCCCCCAGCCCGGCAGCAGGGACGCGAGCGGGCGGGCGTAGGGCCAGCTCTGCTCCGCATGGCGACCTCCGGAGCCCACCAGCCCTGCCCCACATGCTGGCGGAAGAGCAGAGGGCTCCTGGGCGGTGTGGGGCAAGGCCACCTGCGCCCGCCACAACCTTTGCCGCAGTGGCGGCGGTGCCCCCCCCGGCCCGGGATGCGAGCGGGCGGGCGCAGGGCATCTCCAGGGGCGGGCAGGGGCCTTGGCCTCTTTTGGGGTTGGGCTCCGCTCCCGCGGCGCCGAGCAGCGCCCGGCCACGGGCCACCAAAAACTTTGCTGCCGCCGCAGCCCCCCACCCCCACCCAGCAGCAGGGACGCGAGTGGGCGGTTGAGAAAGAAGACGCGGCTGGCCCGGAGGAAGAGAAAGAGGGGTCTGCCGCCACACCTCTTGCTCTGTTTTGCTGTCTGCCTTGCAATTTAAAAAAAAGAAAAAGAAGAAAAAGAATTTTTTTCTTTTAGAAAAAAAGGTTTAGAAGCTACATCTAGTGCAAAATGCAGCAGCTAGGATGCTCAGCGGAGCACCTAGCCATACACACATTACACCTGTATTAAAATAACAACACTGGCTACCTGTTAGCTACTGAGCCGTGTTCAAGGTTTCCCTGTTGACATACAAAGAATAAGGCGCACTAAAACCTAAGTGCGCCTTATGGTCAGGTGCATCTTATGAAGCGAAAAATACAGTAGGTGTCAGATGAAAAGGGAGGGGCAACGCAGGGTCATGTGTTGCTTAAAGAGACTTACAGCCAGGGAAGTGACCCTGTGGAAGGACCCACTTTCAGGAAGGAACTTGGTGTTGGTAGCCCACTCAGCTTGAGAAGAGCAGGCCGTAGTAGACAGTGCCAGTTTTGTGACAACTCTACTGTAACCCAGGGAACTAACTGAAGCTTACAAGGTACTGTGTTATGCAAAGCCTGTCTGGAATTTTTGTCTCTTTTGGCTGCAAGAGGATACTGTCTGTAGCCTGAGGGAATGCTTGCTTGTTTGTAGTTTGCATAATAAAAGTAATTGACTAGAAATACAACTTGACAGATTGACTATAAGGAGAACCAGGGGCTGGGCACATGACACACTCCCTCTGAAGGAACAGGTACATAGTCTGGGGGTGTTCCTGAATCCATTCTTGTCACTAGAGTCCCAGATGAACTCAGTGGTTCAGAGTTCCCATTACCAGCTTCAGTTGGTGTACCATCTATGCCCATTCCTAGATAGGGATAGTCTAGTTACTGGTATCCATGTACTGGTAACTTAACAATTAGACTACTATAAGTGCTCTATGTGGGGCTGCCCTTCCAACTGGTTTAGAAGCTACATCTAGTGCAAAATGCAGCAGCTAGGATGCTCAGCGGAGCACCTAGCCATACACACATTACACCTGTATTAAAATAACAACACTGGCTACCTGTTAGCTACTGAGCCGTGTTCAAGGTTTCCCTGTTGACATACAAAGTCCTAAACTACTTGGGACCAGGATACCTAGCCAACCGTCTTCCCTTATATATACCCAGTTGACCCTGAGATCTTCTGAGAAGGTCTTACTGGTCATTCCATGGCCAATAGAATGTCCCCAGGTAGCAGTGTGTAAACAGGACTTCTCAGTGGTTGCACTCACCTTTTGGAACACTCTCCCATTTGTGGTTCAAGAGGCAGAAACAGTGGCAAGTTTCAAAGTCTCTTGAAAACACACCTATTCACTTAGGCTTTCCCTGACCTGTGAGGAATTCTGTTACTACCTTGTTATTGTTATAGTATTGTAATGTTTTTAAATGTTCTTATTATAGATTATTTTATCTGAGCTGTTAAATTGTTATGTTGTCTTTTAATGTGAACCACTTAGGGATTTTTTAAAATAAATAAATAAATATAAGAAATAAAATAAATATAGGGAGTGAATAATCCTATGGCCCCTAGACAGCATTTGAGGAGCCATAGGATAGTTCAGATCCAAGGTCGGAGACAGCGCTCGGAGCTGGGAATAAGAGCTACAACCCCCTCCCCCTCACAGTCAGCACGGAAAGAACTGCGCCCGCTGCTATCTGAGATTGGGAAAGTGACCTCGGGCAGGGGTGAAAGGGAGTGTTCCAGAGGGCAGGGAGGGGAGGAGCCTGGAGAGGCCAGGATGTGAGCTATCCTGCAGCTGCTCCAGTCCAGCATCCTTCCCTTCCCCTCCGAGACACTCCAGCTAGATGGGCGAAAAAGCCCGTCCAGCGGAAAATGCAGAGCCGGAGGACGGGGAGGTGAAGATTGCCTCTGCTGCTCCTCCCACTCTGCATAGGAAGCCCATACGCCTCTGAATTCAGGGGCTTATGGGCATCGTGATAGGATTGCGCCCTAAGTGGTATAGAAGTATTTTAATTAATAAATAAGAGCCTCCATGTTCAGATGTAGTCTACTTCCAAATGCCAGTTGCTGTGGAGCTTCCCGGAAACATCTGGTCACTCAGTGTTGGAAACAGGATGCTGGACTAGATGGACCCGCTTCAATATGATCTGGCAGGACTCTTCTTGTACAGCTTACATGAACTAAGGAACTCTGAGATGTGTAGATTTTAAGAGACCATATCTCATAGGAAGGCACACCCTCAATTATAATGCATCACATGTTTCAACAATCCATTTCACTCTGGCTAACAGGGATTGACGGTCCAGCTATCTTTCTGAAGCCAGCAATACAAGAATGGGGGACCAAATGCCAGATCATTTCATTTGGATCATCCACAACAGAAGACACTGAGCCAGAAAAGAATGAGGAAACTCAAATAGATACAGTTTCCAAGGTGGATCTGCAAGACATCATGCAGGAACGAGGTGAGAACTGGATATAAAGAGTGGTTTGACTGAGATCTAAATCAGGATTCTTTCAGTTTATACTACTAGTATTATAATGAGAGATTGTATGATAATCTCACATTATGAGTGTGGCTAGGGTTTTCTGTACATTAAAGGTAGATGATACCTTCTAGGTCATCTACTGGCAGAACATCAGTGTTTTCCTCCCCGGTTTCTCCTGTGGTTAAGAGCAGATTGAGTTGGTAAACTTCAGTGGTAGCATTGCATGATATGTAACTGTACAGTGATTGTACAATGTAAGTAGATTGTTGCATATTGTGTGTTCTGCATGACTGCAGTGTAGACTGCAGTGTTATTTTTTATTATAATGGATCAGTATAATTTTTAGGAATACTTTAACCCCTCTTGGTGCCCTTTTCTATTTGTAATTTTTATTGATTTTTTTTTAAAATGACAATACTAAATAGTATTCCATGAGACAAACCCATTGATGACCTATCTCTTCCTAATTCACCTCAGCCTACTGCCCCAGTAAGAAAGGGAAATGGGAGGGAGAAAGTGAAAGGGTGGCCTAGGGAAGATTTCAGAATTTTCAGTTATTTTAATAAAAAATGGGAGCTGATACATCCACACTTTCAGCTTCTCCTTGCCCATCCTATAACACTTTCCCCAGTTGTAATGGTTATGACTTTCACGGTTCATAAATTGTTTAACCCTTTCATCTCCCTCACAATGCTTGTGATACAAAATTTTTGGAAGTTACTGGAAGCCCCAGAAGTGAAGCAGTTGTTATTACCTAGGCCTGCTGCAGTGGCCTTCCAGCACATAGACAATCAGAGGATAGGCATGAGCAGAAGAGCAGCCTGAAGGAAGTGCTGTGGTGGAGAGAGGCAACCTATTGCTTTGACTGTTCATCACTTGGTAAGTACCTGCTGCATTTTGTGTGTAACCTAAAACCCTTTTTGCTTTGTTTGTCAAGGCATGTTAGATGTGTGGGTTTTTAAAGAACTGTTTGGTCCAGTAAAGAGAGAGCCTTGCACTGTGATATGCATGAAAAGCAGAGCAAGCCCTGTGTGTGCACTCAGTGCAGTATCTTTTTTCTTCAGATGGGCCAAGGTCTTGGCTTCTGAGGAAGAGTGCCACGAACTTCAGCGTATGCAAGAGATCCAGGGAGCAGGATGGAGTAATGTGGGCAGACAAGAATGCATCGAGAGCGTGAGGAGCAACAGAATTCTCAACCGTTGTCACTAAAGCTTTGAGGTCACCCAGATGATCGCTTGAAATCTTTCTGCGGCAACGCTAGCATGCGTGTGATCTCCACCATGACTTATTTTATCGACTAATTTAAATTAGGATTGTAATGCTGTGAAATTTTTAGAAGACAGTAAAGTCTGTTTGCTTAAAATAAAGTGTGCTGTCTGTTGTGTTAGATGAGCGAGTTTGTTTAGCAGTGCAGGCTGTTGTTCAGAAGGTGGCATTCATGTGAGAAAATTAGGCCATCTTGTAACCTTCTTGTAATCTGCCTGCTAAAGGGAATGCTAATATTTTCTCTTTTTTATAGATGGGTTGAATGTCAACAAATCCAGCTTTCTCAGCTGTAGAAATAAACTGATTTTAGCTGCTTGTTCCTGCACTGATGCATAGTTGCAGACAGTAGCTTGGTCGCAAAGTAGCGACAAACAACATAGAACCCATGTTCTGCTAGTATTTTCCTATCTACAGTTTGGAGGGGGTACCAGCTGCTTCTTGCTAGGTGGCAAATAGTAAATAAATCAGCAGATTTAGTGAAGAGTCACTGGAGGGAGTCATGGCAAATGTGATAGTGGCTGCTTAGTTTCAGGATACAAAAACCTGGTTGCCATTGTTCCCCTTAAAAGAGGGGCAGGTGAATACCATATACTGGGTTGAAGCTGGGTTGCCAAGGGGATAGAGAGCCCCCCATCTGCCCTATCTTACAAACCTTCTTCTCCTCCCTGCATCACTAATGTCTAGGTTAGCTGGAGAAGAAGGAAATTGAAACTAGACTGTGCTGAGAAGAGAAAATTTAAACCTCCCAATTTCCCTTCTCCCTTCCGCTGCACCCAAGCCCAGCCCAGTCTTGTCTTAATGCGGGCTGATCTCCAAAGCTCTCTTTGGGACAGCTTCATCCTGATCTACTTTTCCACTAAGGTAGCTGGGCAGGAAATGAAAGGTCAAGCTCTGTGGGTACACAATCACATGAACAGGCTTTCATACACTAAAATCTTCCGTGGGTACAAAAACAAGGCCATTCCACTTTTTCTGTTGCATATTTCTTCATGGCTGGAAGTGTCACAGCAGTTCTGCTGTCATATGATGAATGTACAGCCACTAAGGTTGCTATCATGAAAGGTGGAAATCCCATGTAACAATTCCTAGTGAACCCAGGTGAGATACTGGCCAGTTCTAGTCTATATTCCTGCAAACACTTTCACATCTATATATAATAGCAGCACCAATTATAGCTGGGACAAAAGCAACACTCTCTCCATCAATGTTCCCCAACTGCCTGTTTGTTTGCTACCACAACTGGGAAGGAGCAGACTACATCAGAACATTGTGCCCCAGGTGAAGAAGCCCTGTCCCTGTAAAGGCCTTGGGGCAGTCATTTCCTCCATGGCCGTTGTGGACAGTGGATTGTCCCAAATGGGCAATACCAAAATCAGTTTGTTTAATTAAAATGTTTATATACTACCCATCATCCTATTTAGAATTTCAGGGTGGTGTGCAATTGAATTTCCTCACAATACACATACAATAATAAAGGCAACAGATAAAAAAACCCCATAACAATTAAAATGTACAGCTAATTAAACTGCCTGTATGATTTAAACAGGTGTTTGTTTGCTTGTTTGTTTGTTTTTGCCTGGCACTAAAAAGATTGTGTCATAAGCACCAGGTGACCCTCTTTATGGAGGGTATTCCATAACCAGGGCACCACTGGCAAGAAAGCTATTTCATTAGTTATTGAATAAAGAACCTCTGATAAAGGAGACACCTGGAGAAAGGCCTCAGTAAAAATTTTAAAGCACAGACAGATTGAGATGGGAAGAGGTGCTCCTTCAGCTATTTGGGTCCCAAGCTGCTCAAGACTTTAAGGTAAGTACCAGCACCTTGAATTGGGTTTGGAAGCAGACAGGCAGACAATGAAGTTCTCTCAAAATTGGCATAATATGCATAAACTTGGCCATACCATTTAAAATACTGACAGCCATTAATTCTGGCAGCGGTTAATTTATTTACTTATTTATTTAGCACTAATTGATGCTTCCAAGCTGTCTTCAAAGCCAGCCCCACATGTAGCTCATTGCAGTAATCCAACCAGGAGGATTTCATTGCATGGATCACTGTGACCAGACTATCCCTGTCCAGAAATAGACACAGTTAAAGCTGGTGAAAGGTACTCCATGTCACCAAGGGCAGCTAGACAAATCTGGATTTAGGCGTTTCAAACCTTCTGTTTCAGGGGGAGAGCAACCCCATCCATAAAAGGTTGAACATTGCACCTGGGAACCATCTACCCACAGTGCCTCCACATAGTCAGGATTCAATTTCAGTTTATTGGCCCTCATCCAGCATTTTGGCCTTCACCTCAGGCTGCAAAACATCTTGGGTTCATCGAAGAGTGCCTGGAGTTGAATCACCATTATTTGCTAAAGCACCTTGCACAAAAAGGGACTATTTGCAACTAGGTGATAATTGTTGCAAACTTCTGGGCCCAGAAAGGGTTTATTAAGAAGAGGCTGCAAAACTGCTTCCTTTCTTTGGGTTGTACCACTACCCCTTCGACATGGGTTAAAAGGATTTGAGATGACTTACTTGGTTTTCAACTGATGAGAGGAAGAAATGAGGAGGGACCCCAGGTTAGAGATAGAAGGGGGGTATATTAGTTCAAGACAGACCTATCCACAAGAAACTAAACCTTCCATTCAGTGTGGTGTATGCTGCTCACTGTCTGCCCATCTCAATAAAAAGATTCTACACACATAGAATGACTGTGTAGAATTTGTCACTGGCACTCAAACTCGAGTCAGTGTTATCCATACTAAAAACAGATACTCAGTCGTTTGCATTGTGTAGTCTTCTTGTAGTTGGATGGTATGAATTCTTTTGCCATGCCTTCAAACACATGGAATTAATTGTAGGCATCACCAAAGTGTGATAAAAGAAATTCATGACGGTGCACAATTCAGTGCCAGCATCCTGTAGAGATTTATTTACAATAGTAGTCTTTTAGTGTATGCCATTCCAAATGACTCACAACATCACTGTCTCAAACTGATCAAGCTTTTTAATTAGTAATTTTTCTTCGTGGATAGCTCATGGTGGTTGTCTATCACTTTCAGCTATATTCATCAGAGGTTGACAAATTTCAGAATAGTTCATATAAAGAACTCTGCTAGCATTGCTCCATGCTGGGCATCTTGTTTCTGATAAACTTTGCACAACATAGGTATTTTTCTTCATATTCTCTACCAATTTAGACCATCTTTGGGGTGAAGCTGAAGTATAAAGTGACTGCAAAATTTAAAAAACAAACACACTGACAGCAGAGTTCAGCAGCAGAATTCGGTGAAAGAGGTAAAAGAGGAGGTCCCTAACTAAATTTTCCTATACATTAAGTGGACAGTGTGTGCTTGGAAGGGCCCATCAATTAAGGTTCTAAGGGGAGGAGGAGGAAGGGCCACTGTGCTGGTATCAAATAGTAAGGACCTATAAGGAAGAGAAAATGGACAGATGCAGCTCAGCAGCAGTGACCTGCTAAGTATGTGGTATGTTTGTTTTCCTGCCTGAAGATAACATGCTATACATTTGCTGCATGTACAAGCTGGTTGCATTACTATAAGAAAAGGTACAAGGTCTGGAACAGTGAGTGGCCACACTCCAAGGTATAAGAGAGGATGAAGAATTCTTAGACTGAACACAGGAGGCTCTGCAAGGACAACTGTGTGGGGCCACTCAGAAAGAGGAGCAAGATGAAGAAAAGGAGGAGCAACCTCCACGGACAGCAGTGACACTCAGGAGGAAAAGATTCAGAAGGCATTCTGTGCCATTAAAACTAAGAAACCACTTTGAGGCTCTTGCAGAAGAGAGTGGCTCTGAGCTTTCAAGGGAAGATCTACAGTTGACCTCTCAGGACAGGAAGCAAGATGCTCTACAGAACAGAGGGGATGGAACCGTTCCCTGCAGCAAGAGGTAGACAAGGGTGGTTGTGGTTGGTGACTCCCTACTGTAAGGAACTGAAGGGGTTGTGTGCCAGCTAGACCTATTGGCTTGAAAAGCATGTTGTCTCCCAGGAGCATGGAATAGAGATGTGCCAGAGTGGCTGCCAACACTCAACAAGTTCACTGATAGTTATCCCCTCCTGCTTATCCATGTGGAATGAATGATACTGCCAAGCACATCTATGACCACATTGTGTTGGACTACAAGCTCTAGGAAGGAAGCTCAAGACCTTTGGGGCTCAAATGATGTTCTTTCTCATCCATCTTTCTGGTCCATGGAAGAGGACTAGCAAGAGAAAGAAGAATTCTGCAGATGAACAACTGGCTATGAAGATGGTGTTGCCTGGAAAAAATGTGGTTTCTGGGATCATGGTTTATGATTTTTGGGTGATGAGCTACTGGCGGGAGATGGACTGCTCCTCATGAAGACTGGGAATAATGTGCTTTCTCAAAGAATGGCGTTTGACCAGGAGGACTTTAAACTGAATCTTGTGAGGGATGGAGACAAAAGCTCAGAGGTAAGGACTACACATAAGGGCTCATGCACTGTAGCAGGAACTGGGAGAGCAGCTATAGTGAAGCCTGTTAAACCTCTTAATAAAAATTCAGGGAGGTCATTGGAGCATAAAGTTCATGGCTTTTGGTGCCTTTATCCTATTGCTCAGAGTATGAGAAATAAACAGGATGAGCTTGAACTCTTGATTCCAGAAGGTAAATATAACTTAATAGGTATAACTGAGACTTGGTGGGATCACTCCCACAAATGGAATATAGCAATTAAAGGATATAATTTGTTCAAAAAGAACAGAAGCCATAGAAAGTGAGGAAGAGTAGCACTATAGGTTAGAAATGTATACACCTGCACAGAAATTCAAGAGAATGAACATGGTGGCCCTATGTTGAAAGCATGTGGGTTAAAATAAATGGAGGAAGGAATAAAAGCAATACTGTGGCTGGAGTCTACTACCAACCACCCCACCCAACAAAGGAGAAGATGTGCTTTCGAAAAGCAAATCACAGATATTTATTTATTTATTTATTATATTTATACCCTGCCTTTTTTCCTGAAAGGAACCCAAGGTGGCTCTCCTCCTCCTCCTCCTCCTCCTCCTCCTCCTCCACCACCATTTTATCCCTTATATCCATTTATATGTCAGGGAAGCATAAAGTAGTAGTACTGGGGAACTTTAATTACCCTGATATCTGTTGGGGGACAAGCTGTGCCAAGCATGGTTTCTCCAGGTCCTCCTGACTTGCCTTGCTGACAACATTCTTCTTCAGAGGGTGGAAGAAGGAATGGGGATTGGCCATCCTTGACTTGATTCTGAACCATAGGGAAGCATTAGTCGATGAGGTGAAAGTAGCAAGAACTTTGGGGGCAAGTGATCATGTAACGCTTGAGTTCTTGATTTTTAAGGAAAACTAAAGCTGAGTGTAGTCAAGTGTGTACCTTGGACTTCAGGAAAGCTGAGTTTAATAAACTCAGAGTAATGATAAGTAGGATTCCATGGCAGAAAAACCTAAGAGGAAGAGGAATTCAAGAGGGATGGAAATTCCTAAAAAAGGAGGTACCAAAGGCACAATCAGAAACAATCTCAATAAAAAAGGAAGACAACAGAAGAAGCCAATGTTGCTACACAAAATTGCTTAGCGATGATCTGAAAGGACATATATAGGCGGTGGAAGGAGGGACAGGCCACTAAGGAAATGTACAGGCAGATAGCCCAAAATTGCAGAGATGGTGTCAGGAAGGCCAAAGCTCTGAATAAGCTGAGGTTGGTGAGGGATGCTAAGAATAACAAAAAGGGCTTCTTCAGATATGTTCAAAGTAAAAAGAGGACAAAAGTAATGGTAGACCAGCTGCTCAGCGAAGATGGGAAAATGCTGAAAGGTGACAAAGAAAGGGAGTAACTACTCAACTCCTATTTTGGCTCAATCTTCTTCCAAAAGTGGATCTGTGTTCCATTTGGCATATGTGTCAAACAGGCTGAAGGGGTAGGAGTGCAGCTTGAAGAGGACAGGGAATATCTAAGCACCTTAAATGAGTTCAAGTCCCCAGGTCCAGATGAATTGCATCCTAGGGTGTTGAAGGAGCTAGTGGATGGATTCTCAGAACCTCTATTATCTTTGAGAAATCCTGGAGAACAGGTGAAGTACTAGAAGACTGGAAGAGGGTAAATATCCCTGTCTTCAAAAAGGGCAAAAAGGAAGGTCCAGGGAATTATAGACCAGTCAGTCTGACATCAATACCTGGGAAGATTCTAGAGCAGATTATAAAGTGCTTGATCTGTAGGCACTTTGGCCCTAATGCAGTGATCACTGAAAGCCAGCATGGATTTATCAAGAACAAGTCCTGCCAGACTAATCTTATTTCATTTTTTAATTCATTTTGTATTATGCTGTGGTCATATTATGTCTTGATTTAAGCAAGGCATTTGGCACAGTGCCCCGTGATATTCTGATTAGCATGCTAGTCATGTGTGGGCTGGATGGCACTACTACTAGGTAGATCCACAGCTGGCTGGAAAACAGTACTCTAAGAGTGCTCATCAATGATTCTTCATCAAACTGGAGAGGGGTATTGGGTTGCCGTGGGGTTCGATCCTGGGCCCTGTACTCTTCAACATTTTTATTAATGACATGGAGGAAGAAGGGGGGGGGATGGTTATCAGATTTGCAGATGACACAAAATTGGGTGGGATAGCTAATACCTTAGAAGACAGAAACAACATTTAAAATGTCCTTGATAGGTTTTGATAGATAAAACTAGGCAGAAAATAACAGAATGAAATTTAACAGAGATAGGTGCAAAGTTCTTCATTTAGGAAAGAGAAATCAAATATACAGGTATAAGATGGGGTATATTTGGTTTGACAATTGTACAGTATGTGTGAAAAGGATCTTGAAGTTGTAGTTGAATACAAGCTGAATATGTCAGCAGTGTGAGGTAGCTGCAAAAAAAAAAAGGCAAATGCAATTTTAGGTTGAATCAATAGAAGAAGTATTAATTTCTAAATCATGGGAAATAATGGTTCCACTCCACTCTGCAATGGTCAGACCTCACCTTGAATACAGTGTCCAGTTCTGGACTTTAAGAAGGATTCAGATACATTGGAATGAGTTCAGAGAAGGGCAACAAAGATGATCACAAAACCAAGTCCTACAAGGAAAGATTGAAGGAACTGGGTATGTTTAGTGTTGAGAAGAGAAGACTGAAGGGGGATATGATCACACTTTTCAAGTACCTAAAGGGTTGTCACACAGAAGGGGGCCACAACCCACAATCTGTCATCCATGCCTGTAGGACATGAAATAATGGGCTTAAGTTACAGGAAGGCAGATTTCAGTTGAACATCAGAGGAAAATTCCTAATGGTCAGAGCAGTCAGACAGTGGACCCAACTGCCTATGGAGGTGGTGGGCTCTCCATTGCTGGAGGTATTCAAGCAAAGACTGGACAGCCATCTGTCAAGGATGCTTTCAACTGGATTCCTGCACTGAGCAGGGGGTTGAACTCGATGGCTTAAATAGCTCTTCCAACTCAGTGACCTGGATCACGTGACAACAACCCATAGGTTAAACATCCCATGAGTTGTTGTGCATGAGCAGGAGAGTGTGAGCGATTTGCCTCCCACACGCACGCCACTTCTGCCACAACCTAAGATTGGCTCCAAGGTTTGTTATTGGGTTAACCACTGGCTTATTTAGCCCCTACACAACCCTGGGTTCAGATGTCACTCCGAACAGCCTACGAAGGAGCCAATTGTAGGCTGTTGAGTAAAAGCAGAAGTGGCAGGCGTGCTGCAGGCAACACACCTGCTCTCTCGCTCATCCCTGACAGCACATGGTTTATTACATACGAACAAGCTCTATGATTCTATGAAATCATAATTTTTTATTAATTTTTTCTGCTGTAGTTTTGGATGCTTTTTTTATTTTGCTGTTTTATTGGCAACATTGTATTATTTTTATAGCATGTTAAATTTTTATATTGTAAGCTATCTTGAACACATACCGTAAGTGGAAAAGAGAGGTAATATATATATATATATATATATATATATATATAAATAAATAAAATATTAGCTAGCCAGTTATATGGAACCTCCAGAAGATCCAGTGACATAGAAACAGGTCAAGATTCTTTAAGCTGAATACCAGAGATTCAGAGATTTGGTCTGAGGTATCACCAGTAGGCAGATGACGCATAGTTTCATCCTTCATCTCATTATTTCCCATTTTCGTCAAATGCAGATGAGGCTGTGGCTATCCTGAACCAGTGCTTTGGCATAGTAATGGACTGGATGAGGGAGAACAAACTAAAACTCAATCCAGACAAGGCAGAGGTATTGTTGGTTGGTTTTTCATCCACTCAGGTGAATGGTATTCGGTTTGTTCTAGATGGGAGCACACACCCTAAACGATCAGGCTTGCAGTCAGGGGGTGCTTATTGACCAGCACTGTCATCTGAGGTTCAAGTGACTTCTGTGGCTTGAAGAGACCTTTATCAGCCAGCTGCAACCTTACCTGAATGGACATAGCTTGGCCACAATTACCCATGCTCTGGTGACTTCCCATTTTCGACTATTGCAATGCATTGTACGTGGGGCTGTCTTAAAATAATGCTTCAGAAAGTGCAGTTGGTGAAAAAATAGGGTTGCTAGATTTTGGAACTGGGCAGTTTAACCATATTACACCTGTGCTTTGTCAGCTGCACTGGCTCCCCATTTGTTTCTGGGGCCAAAGGTTGATGTTAACCTTTAAGGCACTAAACAGCTTGGGACTAGGTTAGCTGAACATCTTCCTCAGAGGCTTTGCTCTGTGTGCCCTTGCCCCAGGCAGTGAAGTGGGTGACTACTAGGGAGAGGGCTTTTTCAGTAGTGGCGCCCCAGTTGTGGAACAGCCTTCCTAGGGAAATTCATCTGGTGCCATTCCTGTGGTCTTTTCCAGTGAACCTTTCAGTTCACCCAGGCCTTTTAAATAACTCATGTAGTCTGGGCCTCTCAGTTTTTAATTCTGTGTTTAATTTTGCAGTGCTGTGTGTTTTGTTTTGTTATAATTTATGTTGCTTTTGATGTATGGTTTTATGTTTATTTTCTATTACCGTAAATTGTTTTTATGTTGGTTTATTGTAAGCCCCCCCCAAAGAACTTTATGTTCTGGGGCAGCATGCAAATGTTGCAGATAAATAAATAAATAAAACATCTAACAATGGTCTTCTCGTTCAATATTTATTTCTGACCTACTTTTACCTTGCCTTTCTACAAAAAGCACCCCCAAACAGCTTGCATTTTGATATTTCTAAAAATGTCCATACAGGTGCTAAATGTGGCACATGGATGCTTAACTTCATTCATTAAGGTTTTGCTCTTCTGATGTTACCACTAGTAGCAACAAGAGATTAAAATGAGTTTGGATTTCTGTGAAACTGACCTGTGGATTCCACAGTGGACTGCCCTTTTCTGAGTCATGTGGATTCCACAGACTTGTAAACCAGTTTTTCACTGTGGGGGGAGGTTTGCACTAATGCGCACTTTCCCAAATGTGCTAATGCACTGGTACATTTGAGAAAGTGTGCCTTAGTACTAATGTGACAGTGCAAGTAAAATGAAATTCTGGTAAAAAAAATAAATCTGATTCTGTCAATGAGTGGATGATGGAACAAAAGACACCTGACAATCCATGAAACACAGAACAGATTTAATAAAATCCATACATCCCTAGTAGTAATGAATGTTACTTTTTCATATATATATCTATAGTTATATTGTGATTTAAATGTGTGGACAACCATGGGAAGGATATTCTGTATACTGACAGACTCTGGATTTCTGGACACTTCTGTGTAAACATAGAATTACCTAGTCCATCTGGCATTTTCACAGGTATCTCTGGAAGTATGAATTTTGATGAGGAGGACACTGATGAGGAAGAAGAAGCCGAGAAGCAGTCAGGATCTCATTCGCCCTTTTTAGAATCTCAGAGGCCTGCTTCTGCAAACAGCCAAACATCTGCTACAGTAAGTATGAAGTCTCTTCTCCCAACAAGAAAAGCCTGTACTTTCTTGTGCCGGCCTCAGTTTTAATCCTGCCAAATTCAATCTGTGGAGTTGCCAGTGTGCTCATCTGCAAACCTCATGGGAGACTTTCTACTAGTTTTAGTCGAGGATATGCCATAGCCTCAGTTTAAAAAAAAAAAAAAAAAGATGTGCAGAGAATCTTGAAGTTCTTCGTCGTGGTCTCTGTGCTTCACACACCTGGGCTCTGCGCCTGTGCAGAGGTCCTTCGGGAAACTTCTATAGCTAAGGCGTTTTGGCGGGAACCCCTCCCCCACCGATGACTGAGCATGCTCGGAGGGGTTCCCGCCCATTCCCTCAGTTCCTTTTCGACCGCCATTGTGGCAAGTCACTTCGGAACTTCTCCTCGTCTCAAAGTATTTTTGACAAGGCGTTTCTTTCCTACACTCTACTTCTGCTTGCGAGAAAATGTCCCACAAGGGGGCATTCCGAAAATGTGTCCGCTGCGGAGCTAAACTCCCCTCAACTGACGGCCACTCACTTTGTGTTTTCTGCCTCGGGGAGGGACATAAGGTGGATGCCTGTCCCCACTGCCAGGCCTTTACGAGACAAACGCGCCGGCAGCGGGCGGACCGTCTCAAGGCCGAAATGTGGACCAGGGCTCTTCGGGCGGACGCCTCAGACCCCGCGCCACCGGCCGGGCCAAACGTGGTTGAACACGTAAGCCCGCAAGCCCGTCCCGTGCCAGCGGAAGACAACGCGAGTGCGGGGCACAGCTTGGCTATTGCCAAAGCCAGAAAATTGGCAAAAAAGGCTAAAACCAACCTGGCAAAGGGGAAGGAGAAGAAAAAGAAGCATCATAAAATGGACAAACGCACAGAGTCCGGAGCTCTGCCCGCTTCGCCTCCGCCGCCATCGCAGTCGGCTGACTCGGTGGCGAGAGCCTCTCCTTCCCCGCCGAGGCCGTCGACATCGATGCCCTCGATACCGGCAGTCGCTTCCACCTCGATATCGGAGGGCGAGCTGAGAGAGGAGTCTCCGGTTCCAGCTGCCCAACCACAAGGACAGCCCATTACGCAGGAGTCGGGACGACGCTCTCCTTTACCGGCTGCCTCCAACCTCCGCCTGAGGGAACGTTCGGTGTCGAGCCACCGTTCGCTCCACCGTTATCGGTCCCGCTCACCACTATCTGACTGGGATCGAGGCTCGACCTGGACGGGTCGGCCTAGCCAAGCTTATTGGGACGAATATTCCTACTACTTTCGGGATCGGTATGAGGACAACCGTCGTTATCGGTCCCCCCCCAGGCGGCCGCCTTCCCAATGGTCGCACGGCTACACCCATCATCGCCATGCGAGCTCATGCGCCGCGCCCTCGGCCGCATTGGGTAGGGCACCAACACCGTCATCTCCGGTCCGCTCTACGACCTCCAGCCGGCAACCTCCGCCGATCCCACCACGTCCCTCCCCGACTTCTCGATCACCGCCGCGAGCAGTCTCAACCTCAGCAAATGACTATGAGTCGGACTCGGACTCAGCGGTGTCGAGAGCCCTCTCAGGCCCGTCCCCAGATCCGCTGGTCTCCTCCGCTGATGCCCCTTCTCCATCAGAGGACATGGGTCATTTTACGGACAGGATTCGTCGCATGGCACAGGCACTGGGTCTTCCTACCCAACAACAGGAAGAACGCATCCAGGACCCTGTCTTTGACGCAGTCCATACCGAGGATTCGGTACCGACGGCAATTCCCTTCCTGCCGACCTTGCTTCACACAGCTCGTCAGACATGGAAGACCCCAGCAACGCTTCCCGCGACAGCTAAGCGACTGGATAGCATGTACAGAGTCACAGAGGACGACGTTAAGTTCCTCTTCTCACACCCCCCACCGAATTCCATCGTGGTGGAGGCTGCACAGGGGAAATCGGCCAGGCAACATAGTACACCAGTGGACAAAGAGGGTCGGCGCCTCGACCTCTTGGGGCGGAAGATTTACTCGACCTCGTCCCTGGCTCTCCGCGTGGCCAATTACCAGGCTACTATGGGTCGCTACCAATTATTCCTCTGGGAAAAAATGGGATCGCTCATCGCCTATCTCCCCGACGACCACAGGGAGCTAGCCCGCGTTTTTCAAGATGAAGCTGTCCGGCTCTCCCGTCAGCAGATTAACACGGCCAGACACCAGGCTGACTGTGACGCTAGAGCCATAGTAGAAGCAGTCGCCTTGAGACGGCACGCCTGGCTCAGGTCCTCCAACCTGACTCCAGAAGCTCGATCCAGGATTGAAGACCTGCCGTTCGATGGGGTAGGACTCTTCAATTCCACCACCGACGACGCCATGGACACCATCTATAAAGCTCGGACCACGGCGAAGAAAATGGGATTCACCACCCAGCCGTTGGCTCGTCCTTATCGGCAAGGCCGATGGCAGCGTCCTAGACCTTCGTTCACTCCTACGCAGACACAGCAGCAGCGTCAAGCACGTCCGCAGCAGCCCTCCGTACCGAGACGCTCATACCAACAATCCCGGTACCAGGGCTACCGCAAAGGTGGAGACCAGGGCAGACGGCGGGTTTGACTCCGGGCAAAGCTCGAACGGCGCCAACCTCTTCTTCGACGGTCGCTTGTCATCCTTCCTACCATCATGGAGGAGCATTACAACCGACCGCTGGGTCCTCGCCATCGCCCAACACGGCTACCGAATCAACTTCAACGTCCTACCGCCCTTCCTCGGCCTGAAAACGACGTCACCCTCTCGTCCTCTCCTCCTCGAGGTCGTATCCCTACTCCACAAAGGGGCGATCGAGAGGGTTCCAGCGGCGTCTCTTTACGAGGGGCTGTACTCCCGCTATTTTACAGTCTCGAAGAAGGGCGGAGGGCTACAGCCCATATTGGATCTCCGGGGAGTGAACCGGTTTATTACACCACAGAAATTCCGGATGTCGACCCTCCAATCCATCCTACCCCTTCTGCACCGTGGGGACTGGTTCGCCTCCGTCGACCTACGCTATGCCTATTTCCACATCGCGATCCATCCGGACAGCCGTCGATTCCTTCGATTTCGCATAGGACAGGACGCCTTCCAATTCACGGTGCTTCCGTTCGGCCTCTCCACCGCCCCGAGAGTTTTCACCAAGTGTGCAGCCGTTGTCTGTGCCCACCTTCGTTCATGCGGGATTCAAGTCTTCCCATATCTGGACGACTGGCTCCTAGTCGATTCGACCAAACAAGCACTGTCTCGGGCGGTCGGCTTCACTCTCACTCTACTCCGAACGCTAGGATTCTACGTGAATTGGGAAAAATCGGTCCTATGCCCTTCGACATCGATCCAGTACATCGGGGCATCCCTGGACTCCATCAGGGCCAGGGCGTTTCTCCCACGGGACCGTGTGGAAAAAATTCCAAAGTTGGCAACAAAGCTGTTCAACGCTCGCCAAGTCACTGCCTTTGCAGTTCAGCGTCTCCTGGGTTTTATGGCATCGACAGTCGCAGTGGTCGCCTTTGCAAGACTTCGGATGCGTCCACTGCAGATATGGTTCTTGCGTGCCTTCGACCCGGCCTCCGATGCGCATCGCACTTACCTGGTCCTTCCCCATCACACCCGGACCTCGCTTCGCTGGTGGATGGACCCCACTCATCTGTCACACGGTCTTCCGTTCCGGAATCCACAACCAACCAAGACCTTGACGACCGACGCCTCTCTCCTGGGTTGGGGCGCTCACTCGGGGAACCAAACAGTACAGGGTCGATGGTCCGGACACGACCTATACAGGCACATCAACTATCTCGAACTGTTAGCGGTCTGGAAAGCCCTCCGGGCCCTAGTTCTCGATCTTGCAGGTCACCACATACAAATAGTAACAGACAATACTACGGTGGTGGCCTACATCAACAAACAGGGGGGCACGAGATCTCTCTCTCTCAACTCCCTCACACAGCACATATACAATTGGGCAATCCCGAAACGTATGTCCTTAACGGCGATCCACATCGCAGGGAAGGACAATGTTTTAGCCGACGCCCTGAGCAGGCTGACTCAGACGTCTCACGAGTGGCAACTGAGCTCGTCGGTTCGCGCCTCCATCTTCCAAGCGTGGGGCACGCCGACAGTAGACATTTTTGCAACGTCGACGAACACGGCCTGCAGGGACTTTTGCAGCAGAGCGGGATCGGACCCGGCGTCGATGGGGGATTCCTTCCTTATCCGATGGTCGGGCACACTGTTTTACCTGTTCCCACCCACTCCACTGATAACCAAAGTGGTGGAGAAGCTGGAACAGGATCAGACCGACTGCATCTTGATAGCCCCATGGTGGCCAAGGCAGCCGTGGTTCTCCAGCCTCCTTCGTCTCAGCGCAGGTCTCCATGTCAGGTTACTGTGCTGTCCGGATCTGCTCACTCTCGATCACGGTCGCGTTCTCCACCCCGACCTCAGCAATCTTCACCTCACGGCGTGGAGAATACGGCCATGACTACGGCCTCTCTGCCTCCGGCTATAGCAGACATCCTACTGGCGGCGAGGAAACCATCGACTCGCCGTTCTTATGCCAGTAACTGGGCTGCTTTCACGGCTTTCTGTGGGGCAGTTAATATGGACCCATTCAACAGTCCCATCTCGACCATCATGCAGTTCCTGCATTCCCTCTCGCAGAAGGGCCTCAAGCTCGCCTCCGTGAAGGTATACCTCGCGGCAATTTCGGCTTACCACCCGCCGTTCGAGGGCCGAACTGTCTTCTCGCACCCTCTTATGCGGCAATTTTTGAAAGGACTACATAACCTATTCCCATCAACCAGAACTCTGCTCCCCACATGGAGCCTCTCGGTTGTCTTATCAGCACTTACCTCGCCCCCGTTTGAACCGCTGGCAACCGCTGACCTCCGTCTACTCACCTGGAAGGTTGCATTTCTGGTCGCTGTCACGTCAGCGCGTCGCTCTGGAGAACTCTGTGCGCTCCGTATCGATGCACCTTACTTGAATTTCCACCGGGACAAAGTCGTCCTTTACCCGGACTTGTCATTCCTGCCAAAGATAGTCACCGACTTCCACTTATCCCAACCTATTTCATTGCCAGCCTTTTTTCCATCCCCATCGACACCGTTGGAACGTTCTCTCCATACTCTCGACGTCCGTAGAGCTCTGGCATTCTATAGGACTCGCACTGAATCGTTCCGGAAGTCTCCGCGCCTCTTCGTGTGTTATGGCGCTAGACGCCTGGGGACTCCCGTGTCTTCCCAACGTTTCGCGAAGTGGGTAGTGGCCACTATCCGATTGGCTTACGAAATGGCAAAACTTCCCCTGCAAGACTGTATCCGAGCTCATTCTACCAGGGGAATAGCGACATCCACCGCCTTCGGCAGAGGGGTCTCCCTCGATGACCTTTGCCGTGCCGCCACCTGGTCGTCACCGTCGACTTTCGTCAGACATTATCGACTCGATACCAGGGCGAGGTCGGATTGCGCATTTGGCAGAGCTGTCTTGTCCTCCCTCTCCGGATGAATCGCACCTGCCCTGCTCCGGTAAGTTAGCTTGTTACATCGCCCAGGTGTGTGAAGCACAGAGACCACGACGAAGAAGAACAGGTTGCTTACCTGTAACCGTGGTTCTTCGAGTGGTCATCTGTGCATTCACACAACCCGCCCACCGACCCCGCTACGGTGCTCATACCCATTACTATGCATCCGCATACCTGTGTTTCGACTGGTCTAGATACTCGACGTCACCGTCGACGTCGGCGCTCAGAGGTTGCGCTATCAGCTTCTCTCGGTCCTGGGGCCACAATAGGCGGTCTCAGAGGAACTGAGGGAATGGGCGGGAACCCCTCCGAGCATGCTCAGTCATCGGTGGGGGAGGGGTTCCTGCCAAAACGCCTTAGCTATAGAAGTTTCCCGAAGGACCTCTGCGCAGGCGCAGAGCCCAGGTGTGTGAATGCACAGATGACCACTCGAAGAACCACGGTTACAGGTAAGCAACCTGTTCTTTGCATGTGTTTCAGGCCTGTGTAGGAACACATTTAACTTGGGTAGACATGCCAAGATTGTGGCCTGGTTTACTCTCAGTGATGGAAGTGTACATTAGCGCTAATGCAAATTAGTGCAAGTAGAACAAAATTCTGGCTTTAAAAAATCCGATTCCATCAATGAGCTAGCAATGGAACAAAAGACACCTGACAATCTGTGAAACACAGACAGAATGGATTTAACAAAACCCATCCATCCCTGCTCTTGAGAGGGAAATCTCAGCTGATTGTGCATGCATCAAAGGTTGAGCTAGGGCCTCCCTATTCAGCTACCTTTATTTTATTTGTTTCTTTTTTTAAAAAAATCACTGCCAGAGTAGAGCGTAAAGAACTTTTTCACTGTAGAGTTTTGGGAGCATTTTTGGAGCATTTTGCCCTTTTAATTTTAGTTTTGTTTCATTGTCAGTTTTCTTCAATTTTCTTATTTTGTCTATCATTTTGACAGCCCATTGAGACTCCTTCAAGAGGTACTGTAATTGCATGGAAAAGATAGCTGTTTCTGATGGAGACAATTACTGCCTCTTATGTTTTGTCAAAGAACATAGAGTTAATACCCATTTGCATTGCATTCAGACTGTCCATCCTCTGCTGAACACTGAATACTCTCCCCACCCCATGATTCTATTATTACAACTATTATGACAGGAAATTTTTACAACTCCTATGACAAGGGTTCCATATGAGATTCCATCTGAGATGCTTCTTGGCATTCTTCCATTTAGGATGGTTATGACAATTGGTCTTGATGCTTTTCACATCCCTGTTCCCAGCCCACCACCACCAGTCTACAACTTTACTGTCCTTCCATATACATAGCTACCTAGCTTGTGTGTCTGATTAACAAGATGACTTGTGGGGAATAGTTTTTCCTTTCTTCCAGCAGCCGGTCCATTTTTTTCCACCCTGAGGCCTTCCAGTGGCAAGCAATAAATCAGCATCGTTCAACATCTAGCTGGTTACAGTTCAAAAGAAATTTCAGGATCGAGTGTCATGATAGTGCAAAGCCATCATGCCTGGCTGTGTACTACTACCTTACTCGCAGGGCCGGATTAACAGGGGCGATTGGAGCGACCGCTCCAGGCCCATAACAGACAATAGGCCCACAATATAGGGACACGCGGCACGATTTGAGTTAGCTCTGATCGTTATCATTCAGCATAATTAATGATTTTTTCAAGATTAGAAAGGTGTTCTAAGCACATCTGCATTACAGGCTTGAGGCAAGACCTAGCAAGAACTGTTGTTCTCAAATTAGCATTTCGGTAGGTTTTTGCATTTCAATCACTGTTACTACATTTCTTTGAAGCACATGGGGGCTTGCTAGGGTCTGTAATATTCAGATTTAGAAGGGACCTCTCTCTCCAGCCTCGAGCAAAAGATCTTTCTGATTCACAGCTCAATTGTTCAAATGCTAGTTTAACAAAAAAACGAAAACGAAAACGAAACAAAGCAACAAGAACAACACAATTATTCTTGGTCAAGCAAAGCTTCCTGGCTTTTTGTTGTGGCTGCTTTTTCTTTTTTAATAAATAAATTTGGGGGAAATTGGGGAGACCCTTACTGATGAGCTGCAGGAGTTTTTGAGTTTTGGCACTTTAATGGTAATTAAAATATTTAATTTGTTTTAATATAAAATTGTGTCTTCATTTTATTTATTTCCATAAAAAGGCCCACCAAAATCCTCAGCACCAGGCCCATAATGCTCTTAATCCGGCCCTGCTTACTCGTTGACATGAAGGCTCAATCGAAGATTTGCCTTTTGATGGTCTTTTTAACATGAAAAGAAGTGACACGCTCAAGCATATCAAAAAGACTAAATCTTTTTTGTGATTCTTCAGTGTCATGAGTTAGTTGCCTAAATCCCAGAAGACCAACCCATGGTGTCAGTATCGACTACAGCCCTATCTGCCATCAGATCTGCAATCCTCTAAGCACTTTCAACTTCTCTCCTCCAAAAATCTCTATCCTTGATCAAAGTCATTTACATCTAGATCGATGTTCTCTGGTTCCTTGAAATGGAGCCCCTACCATTGACCAATTCAACTTCAGCAATCCATGATTCAGATAACAGTATAACCACCAGCATCCCCAGCATTCCTATAAACATATAAACAGACAGTATACATACACACGCGCACACACACACACACACACACACACACAATTTTCAACAATCAACAATAAGAAAATCCAGGACCTGCTTAAAACCTTGTATGCTGCCAAATGCCTGAAAGTAGAGGAAGGTCTCAACCTGGCACGGAAAACAACAATGTGGGTGCCAGGCGGGTCTTATTGGGGAGATTGTTCTATAATTGGGGGACCACCACCAAGAAAGCCCTCTCCCTTGTTGCCACCTTCCAAGCCTGCCTTGGAGGAGGCATCTGGAGGAAGGCATTAGATGATGAGCATAGTAACCGGTCATGCCTGGAGAGGTGCTCCATCAGATATTGTAGTCCCAAGCTGTGTAAAGCTTTATAGGTCAAAACCAGTACTGTGAATCAGGCTCAAAAACATACAGGCAGCCAGTGCAAGCAGGCCAGAATTGATCTTATATGTTCAGACCTTCGGCTCTGTTAACTATGACCACCACCACCCCGCAACCTAGTATCTCCTCCAAACATATGCCAAAGTTTTGTGCTGTTTTGTGCCATAAATCCCTTGTTTTGTGCTGCCACCCACAACTATGTACTAATACACTAAATGCGGGTTCGTAGTTAACACAGAAACACCCCCCCAACATGGTCATATCACCTCCAAGCCTGTGCCAAAGTTTTGTGCTTGTTTTGTACCACAAATCCCAAGTTTTGTGCTGCCTCCAAAAGCATGAAAATGACATGCCCTTAGGTGGGGCCTAGTGAAGGCAAAAAATCCGCATTCTCATATCTCCTCTGAACCTATGCCAAAGTTTTGTTATAGTTTTGTGCTCTGTCCACAGATCCACAACTGTGTACTGATGCATCAAATCTGGGAGGTAACACAGACAAAAACCCCACATTCTCATATCACCTCTGAACATATGTCAAAGTTTTTTGCTGTTTTGTGCCGCAAATCCCAAGTTTTGTGCTTCTACTATTTACTGAAGTCTTGCTGAGTTCAATGGGGCTTTCCCTCTCATGAATAAGGGGAGAGTTTCACCTTTTAAAATAATTGTTTTAGTTGTTCAGATATTTTATTAAATTAACATGAACTTTTGTGGGTCACAACCCACTTTACAACTTGGGATTTATGGCAAAAACAGCACAAAACTAGCTCATCTTCTCAAGACGAAACATACCCAGATGAACTGGGTATGTTTAGTCTTGAGAAGAGAAGACTGAGGAGGAATATGATAATACTTTTCAAGTACCTAAAAGATTGTCACACAGATGACCTGTTCTCTATCATCCATGACTGCAGGACATGGAATAACGGGCTTAAGTTACAGGAAGGCAGATTTTGGTTGATCATCAGGAAAAACTTCCCAATGGTCAGAGCAGTCAGACAATGGAACCAACTGCCTATGAAGCAGGGGGGGCTCTCTGTTGCTGGAGGTATTCAAGCAAAGACTGGACAGCCATCTGTCAGGGATGCTTTCAGCTGGATTCCTGCACTTAGAAGGGGGTTGGACTCAGTGGCCTAAATGGTCCTGTCCAACTGCAAGGAACCCAAGGTGGCTTACATAGTCCTCCTCCTCTCCATTTTATCTAAATAACAGCCCTATGAAGTAGACTAGGTTGAGAGTCAGTGACTGGCCCAAAGTCACCCAGTGAGCTTCATGGCTGAGTGGGGACTAGAACCCAGATCTCCCAAGTTCCAATCACTACATCACATTGCCACTCCAATGTGCCCTGGCATCCTTCTTTATATATATATATATTGGGACAAGATTGCCATGGATAATTTTTTGGTGATGAACAACACCAACAAACAAGGACAGTTGGGGGTCTTGCAGGTTGTGCAACCTAGGTCTCCCTGTCTGGATGTGGTGCATTGCCACCACCTCATCTCTCCCATGCCTGTCTTATGTTGCAGGAATCGGTAGCAGTGCACTCTTGCAGATTCTCTCAGCAGAATCTATCTGACAGCTCATAAATGGAGGCTTAATCGCTGTAATTCCAGTTTACCAACAGTGTGGAACAATGACCATAGACTTGTTTTTTAGTTCTCAAAATTCCAAGTGCTGCATCTTCTGCAACAGGTAGGGTATAATGATGCATTCCTGATGGGAATGCTGTGCCCACTGATCTCAGGTACCTGTATAGGATGTTCTAAATCGTTGTGAGCCCTTGGTGGCTCCATCAGAGATCACCACATTCTCCAAACTGGCACTGGGAACCTGCCACCTGCAAGGACCTTCTCTTCCAAAACCATGGTAGTATTTTCTAATGTCTGGACCTTGAACCTGATGTATGGAGGTTCCAACATTAGTGGGAATTTCCTGTCAAACCTTTGGCCACGTGTGACCTGTATCTTCTTTCATTCATGACAGCTTTCATAGTATCCATCAATTCTGCTCATCGTGCTATTGAACTCTATAGTGCATTCTGTTCCAATTCTCCTTTTATTCAGATGCATTGTACATCGCTCAGAGTGGCCGGATGTCTGGCCAGATGGGCAATTCATAAATGTAATAAAATAAATAAATAAGGGGCAAGGTGACTTTTCCCTTATTCTGATGCTGCCTTCTTTCCAAAAGTGAGTTTCTGACTTTCCCCTGAATCAGGACCTAGCCCTCCCAGTATTCTTCCCAGATACTCAACAAGATGCAGAATGTATTTATCTCAACTTGAATGTGCAGAGAACCTTTTCATTCTACACTGACTGGATGACACCTTTTTGTTTTGACCCACATGTTTTTCTGTCACAGGAGCCTACAATGGGGCCATCAGATTTCTCCCCAACTCCTCAGCTGCTATAATTGCTCTTTTCAATTGACTAATTCCACTGCTCTACTCAGAGAAGTGACACCGCTTCCATAAAGCAGCTAGTTGGTCTACTCCTGCAGTCTTCATAAAGCACTGTGCCTTGGATATGGGGGCCTGACAGGAAGCAGGATTTAGAAGGCCTATTCTGTATCATTTATTGTCTTGATAACACCTGATAACAGCTTGCAGTCTCCCATATGTGTGCCTGGACAGAGACCGCAAAGAAGAACATTGCTTACCTGTTCTTTGAGTAGTCATTGAAGCCACACAACCCAGCCACCTTCCCAACAGCAGGCATCCTAGGTCCCTATGGAGTCATCTCTGCAGTGGTCAAAATGGAAGTGAGCAGAAGTTGTTTACCTGTCCCTTGAGGGATGCACAACAGGTTGGGAGTTCCCACTTGAGGGGAAAGGCATGAATGCCCGCTCCCACTTTTTAGCTCTAGAAGTTTCATATACATGCCTGTACAAATGACTACTAAAAGAATGTAAGTTGTAGGTAAGTAGCCCGTCTTTTCCTAGTCCAGCTTCCCCTCCCCAGCCATAAATACTCTTCTTCTTTAAGACATCTCTTAGACCAGTGTTCTCCAGCCTTGGGTCCCCAGATGTTTTTGGCCTACAACTCCCAGCTACGCTGGCTGGGGCATGCTGGGAGTTGTAGGCCAAAAACATCTGGGGACCCAAGGTTGGAGAATACTGCCTTAGACAATAGACTTTTATTCTCCAGAGATGTATGTGTTGTGGGGGCTCTTTGTCCTAACTTTGTTTTTCAGAGAAATAATTTCTTCCACAGGATATGGGTGCTTCCTGCGTGGCACTGTCTCCGACAAATGCACAGCTGGGAGACCTGGAGAACTTGGAGGAGTTTGTGCTACGTCCTGCACCTCGTGGCATTACACTGAAGTGTCAGATCACAAGAGATAAGAAGGGGATGGACCGAGGCCTCTTTCCCACTTACTACATGCACCTAGAATTGGATGACAACAGAAAGGTACTACGAACAATGACAAAATGTCATTACATTCGTAGGGTGTAATGTAGACATTACAGGGGACCAAAAAATGAAGGACTCATGGTCAGAAAACCAAGGCTTTGTGCTTCCATTGACTAGCATGGGAAATCTAAAAATAGCTGCAACATTTGTTTTCTAGATCACAATTGGATTATACTTGCAGGCATAGCAGGCCCTTGGGAGGGGATTTTGCCAGTCCAATGTCAGAAAAATAGATGCAGAAGTTTTTGTGCTATGCACCTTTATATTTTGATTTTTTTAAAGGGAACCCCCAATAGATTTTTTAAAATTAATTAACAGAATTGGATGAAAATTTCAGGTATCGTTACCCCTTCTGTGGGGATCAAGCCTGCCAAGTTTCAGAACACAAGCCACAGGCGGTTTTGTGCAGGACCTGCCTTGACATTTTGAGGGTCTCCAAAAGAAGATGTACTTATCCCCCTTATGTTTCTTGTGGACCATTGCTCTGAAAACCTAGAGGTGATTCTAAGTAATAAACCTACCAAGTTTCAGAAGGATAGGTGCAGTGGGTCATGTGGAAGAGGAGCTCTCCAATTTGGGAGCGGTGGAAGTGATTTGCTTCCCCTTCCCTCCCCTGTGTTTTTTTTGGGTTATTTGTATGAAAATGGCCCAACATCCTAGAGGTGTCCCCAGGCAAGAAACCTGCCACTATTCAGAAGGATAAGTGCACTGGTGAATGGTCTCACTCTGTCTACTGCACAAAACAAGGAGAGAATTCACAAGTTTCACTCTTCAGTTGGTTATGTGAACCAGCATCTTCACAAAGGCAATGTACTTTGATGGTTTACTGTGTCTATCTATTAACAGTATCATCCAATACTGTTTTAGTTGAGCTAGGAGCTAGGCAAAGGCAATATGGAAAATGCAGTGGTAGCAGAGAGCAACAATGAGAAGAAAAAATAATTTTACTGCTGGATCCTCAATATTTTTAATGATTAATATTGTATTATTTTTATACTTGTATTGTTTCATTATTATTTTTATTTATTTATTCATTGTTATTTTGTTGCTGTTGTTGTTGGTTTTATGATTGTAAACCACGCAAAGGGCCACTATACCAAGTGGCCAAGGGTGGTATACAAATTTAATAAGCAGACAAACGAGCAATGTCATGTGCAACACTACCTAGGCTGAGGCCAGCAGGCAGAAGCAGGCAGTCACTGCTGGGATTGGAGGAAGCAGACAGTCACTGAAACAGAGGCAGGTGGACAGCTATGTAGAGCTAAGGTCCACTCTTGCCAGGCATAGTGGCAGGAGGTAGCATAAGCTCCTCATGGTGACCAGGAGGCTGCAGTTGGATGGCAAAAGGTGAGCTATCTGCTCAGGCTAGCAGTGAGAGGGCAGCTAGGTGGGCAGACAGAGGAGGCAAGCAGGCAGCAGGGCAGGCTTTATGAAGCCTGATCACTGAGAGGGCAATGGACATAGTAATTAATAGCTGATTGTTGAAATATATGGAGATGGATCACATCCAACAGCTAGGAGAATTAGGATTCATAGCTGAGGTACTGTCAAAGTTAGCAGATCATGGATGCCCAGTTTGACATTAGCTCAACAGGTGTCATTTTTATAAGCAGTAGAAGTCTGAGACTTACAATGGTGGAACCTTTTATTTTACAGTTGTTAATTTCTCCTATGGACGGTCTCCCAAGTTAAAGAGTCCCATTTCAAATCAGACCAACAGACAAGGATTTTGAGGAGTGTTGTTGGGTATCTTGCTTGATGTATACATTTATTACTTAATGTATTTAATCCATTTTTATATACTATGGATGGGCCACTATATATATATATATATATAATTTTTATACCGCCCAATAGCTGAAGCTCTCTGGGCGGTTCACAGCAATTAACAAGACAGTCCCTGCCCGCAGGCTTACAATCTAAAAAGACACAACATACAAGGAAAAAGGAATGGGGAGGGAAGAAGGGGGAATATTAATTAATACTCCTGGCAGGGCTGGTGGAATGGCCCCGCGCGCCCTCTCTTCTCCCTCTGCACAGCCTGCTGGAATGGCTGGTGGTGGTAGCAGTTGAGGGAAGAGGAGCCTTCAGGAGGGCGGCCTTTCAGCAGGGCTGGTGGAATGGCCCTGTGCTCCCTCAATGAATGAATGACTGAATGAATGAATAAATAAATAAATAAATAAATGGGCCACTGTTAAGAGAGAGCTGGCTGAATTGCATTCCATCAGTATAATCAAAAATCAGGTGGCAGTAGGTTCTATGGCTCATATTGAGAAAAGAGCATGATAGTCTGATATTTATTGGGATGTACTGTCTAGTACAGTGTTCTCCAACCTTGGGTCCCCAGATGTTTTTGTTAAGGCTATTAAATTTCCCCAGCCTTGATGGCGCATAATCCACCCTGTAGGCCCGTCCGCCTACGTGGATTCAGCAGAGCGCGAGATGGAAGAAACAGCCTCCGTCTCATGTGTGTAAACTCGCCCATGTAGTTCACACAGAGATTCACTGTCCCCCATACGCAGCACATTCCAAGCGTCTCAGATTACAGCCTCTGCTCCTGCTTGCCACTTGCTCCAGCTCAGCTGTAATTAGGAATTGCCATAGAATCCACCACAGGGTTTTTCTACCTGTTTATTCTATATCAGAGTAAATACAATTTCCTAAGTACAGTCTACATTGCATAGCATAGTCCAGTGGATCAAGTCCACTCTAGCATTCAGAGCATTAGAGAGAAGACAAGAAGATGCATACAGAAAGCAATCCCTCTCTCTATTACAAAGTTACAAGAACCGAAACTTAACAATCATACAACGTCATCAGAAAGTACAAACCATGTGATCAGCTCATATTTCTTTCCAGCCCACTTTTCCCATGAGAAGAGAATAGCAGTTTCAGACTAAATAAGATTGTTATTCTAGCCATCCTGTACCTTTCCAAATGAAAACACTTGTGGCACAGCTGTTGTTGTGTTACATGTCCCAACAGTTTTTGGCCTACAACTCCCAGCATGTGCCAGCCAGCTACACTGGCTGGGGCATGCTAGGAGTTGTAGGCCAAAAACATCTGGGGACCCAAGGTTGGAGAACACTGGTCTAGTAAGTCAGAATAGAATTGCATCCATCTTCTATTTGGAATCCACACCCTTTATTATAAATTTCAGGAAGGGGTTCCAGTAAACAGCTCTAGACACTCCCTTTTTAATTATAATTCAACACAAAGAAACCTTCTGGATAACTCAAAAGTTGGCTCCCTTGATTGTGGCTTTGGTTATTCCTAATAAAAGTATCACTCTACTAATATGCTTTTAGCAAACATGGTTACCTGCATGTATTGTTTGTTTGAGGTGTACACCTAAAAAAATAAGTGTGCACCATGAAATGAAACCATGATTACTATTAGTTAAGTATTTATAATATCATGTGCAAGAAAGCAGATTTAAATACCTTGTAGAGAAATTTCCTTTTTAAAAACCAGGGAAATTCAATGGTCAAAAAACATGTCAGGTTAAGAACAGAGTTAGGGCCCCAGCTCCACAAAACTGGAAGCTAAGACCAAAGCCTTAAATGACGTGCCCCGTGATCAGTGATAATGTTGTGCAATGTCACAAATTGTGCTTGTTTACAACTTACCCGCCATGTACCCACAGTTTTCATTGGTCTTTTGGGCCCAAATCCAGATGGGATGGATGGAGTGCCTGGGACCAGCAAAGATGCCCCATGTTGTCCTGGTCCTGTATGCAAGTTTACTAGAGCTCTCCTGATTCCCCCCCCCCCCAAGTTCTTTCCTTGATTATTTTTTTAAAATATTTCTAGGTTTTCCTTCTTGCGGGGAGAAAAAGAAAAAAGAGCAAAACATCAAATTATCTTATTTCAATTGATCCAACAGATTTATCCAGGGAAGGGGAAAGTTTTATTGGAAAACTCAGGTGAGACTTACAAAGTGAACAAATGAACATGTGAATCTGCCTTGTACTGTCAGACAATTGTCCCACCTACTGTCTACTTCAACTAGTAGCAGCTCCCTAGGGTCTCAGGCAGGGGTCTTTCCCATCCTTGCTACCCAAAACCCTTTTGAGCTGAAGATGCCAGGATTGAACCTGGAACTGTTAGCACGTAAAGCTTTACCACTGAATCTCACCCCCTCCCTTGCATGTTCAGTGATTTTTTTGGCCTGGAATAAGAGTTGGGGGACTGCCATTGCAGATTTCATGTATTGGTTCCACACCAAAATAGCTCAACCTGTCCTACCTTGGGCTGAGTATGTTTTCCTTTCCCTTTATTGTTTAATGCTGCCTATTTATATAGAGAATCCTAATTTATATTGCCTATTTATGTAGAGAATCCTAACCTGAGGCTTAGACAGTACTGGGCTTGATGGAGTATTTGTTTTTATATGTTCATATAGGCGAAGAAGGGCATTGAATCCCAAGGAGTGCAGGTTCCAGGGGGTGGGGTGGATTTGCTTATTATGCCCAGGGCATAAAAAGACTAAGGTGAGCATTGTGTGAAGAGAAAGGAAATCTTCTAAGTGACTTGTGTTCCCTAATCCTAGATCAAATCTTATGGGGACCAAATTTACTGTCTACGATCATGGGGTTAGTCCGGTCAAAGCACAGGGGCTGGTGGAAAAAGCCCACACCCGGCATGAGATGGCTGCAATTTGTTATGTAAGTGACTTACTATTGGGGGTTGGGAGGAGAGGAAGAGGGTTGTTTTTTTTGTATCATTGCCAACCCATACTAGAGGGAGAATCTTTGGAGGTATGAGTTCCTGTAGCCTCAGCTATCTTGGGTTGTAATCCTAACTGGGCTGAAAACTAGAATGTGGTAAAATGCATTTCACTACATTGGTAATCTAAGGGGGGAAATTTTGCTTTTAACAAATCTTTGTTTGTTAAAACAATTTCTGTCCAGCCTTTCTGCACCAACTGTACTCAGGGTGGCTCACAATAAAAGTAAGTTATAATGTCACCATTTAAAATAAGCAAGGCCAGATTAAATTGATCACATGCTGAAATAAAATCACCTTTATGGACCACAAAATGGCAGGGCATGAGGGTGCCAACTATACTTCCCTAAGCAAACAACTGAGAAAGCCATAGGGCCTAACGTTGGCAAGAGGGCATCTGGCAGGAGGAACCCAGTGACTCTCTCTCTCTCTCTCTCTCTCTCTCTCTCTCTCTCACACACACACACACACACACACACTGGCTTCTTCAAGAACATGTGAATTTATTAAACACAAGCAAGAATTTAAAATGTACATTCTGGAGAAATTAGCATGGTAGAGGATAACGCTATCAATGGTTACAAGTCATGATGGCTATATGCTACATCCAGCGTCAGAGGCGGTATCCCTGTGTACACCAGCTGCTAGGGAACACGAGTGGGAAGATGCTGTTGCACCTACTTGTGGATTTCCCACAGTCGGCTGGTTGGCCACTGTGTGAGGAGATTGCTGGACTAGATGGACCCTTGTTCTGATCCAGCATGGCTCTTCTTATATTCTTAGCATTCATGAATCAAAACATGGAAAACATACAAAAACGTGCAAGAAACCCTCAGCGGATGCTAAGAGAACCAGATTGTGGAGGAAATCGCTTCGTTCTCTCAGTGACTGAATATGAGGGCTCCAGTAATTAAAGCTAGGCCATGGACGTGTATGGACAGGCTGATTTGGGATGGGCTTGTGAGTATGAAGAGATCAAGGGGTAGGGATTAAGTAAATCAGAGTCTCTTAACACTCTTGGGAAAGAAAAAGAAAGGTTTGGGGTTTGCTTGCAAGAGCAGGGCGGAAAGGAAGGATTTGGGAAAGCTTGTCCTAACAAGAGGCAGTGCAATCAAGCTTGTCCCATTTTACATTCCCATGTCCTATGGTTTCCACAACCCCATAGGGTTGCTGGTAAGTTAAATGGGGGTTACCTTTTGAAGCACCGCTGGGACCTGAGTTCATACATACAGTAGTGGATGAGGGGGGGAAATGCTGAACCCAAACTAGTGTACCATGTCTCCAGGCCACGAGGACCACTGTTTCTTGAAAACAGGTGGGGGAAAACCAGTGAGCAACTTATACAAAAAGAACTAGGATTTATTTAACAGGGGAAAGTGGGGAGGACTCAAAACAAGCATCCAAATGAATAAAAAATTTAAAATAATTATCTAAAAAATAAAATGCAAGAGAAGGGGAGTCCAATAGTGATATGTCCCCTACACGTAGGTTATTTCCTAAAATAAAACCTGTCTCTATCTGTGTAGTCCAGGACTCAGAGGAGATTGTAGGCCTCAGTTACTGACAGTTGGTTGTCAAGCATCTACTGACTGGTAACTGGGTGAAGGGCAGAATGCTGCTGCTCCTCTCTTTCCTGGTCTTTCTTCACCTTCCTTGGGACTTCTCTTTTCGTCCCCATCTCTGCCTCTTCACAGTTTCTTCAGAACCTTCCTTTATATTCTCTGTCTCCTCTCTCCTCACAGTCTCCTCAGAGCCTTTCTTCACAGTCTCTCTCCTGTTGTGCAGTCCCCTCAGAATCTCCCTGCAGTGGCTCATCAGGGTCAGAAATGGTTGAGATGAGTCCATTCCACCAGAGAGCTGCACTCACACTCCATTCTATTCCCCCTCCTATCCTGTGAATATGACCTCATGAAGCGCCATAAGCTAAAATGGAGTGGGAAATCACACTTTTTTTTCTTTTCCAAACTTACAAATACTTCTTTGGGGACACAGCACGTACTTCATCTTCTCCCTAAAGCTAAAGTGACAAACTATTTTCCAAAACATGCTGTACAAATGGAGAAATATTACTACAAAGTGAACCCCGTATAAGACTATGAGGGAAAAACAGACAATACTCATCAAACTTTAAATAAACAATTCCTTGTCCTTTCTACCTCAAAATCAGTACAGACCATCCTCAAACCTACCTCTCAGACACTGCCAAGTTTCACATCAGTCTGTTGAGCCATTTTCTCAGTATAAGCCACAGAACCCACTGTCCACCCCTGATTTCTGTTTATAATGGCAGAATGCGATTCAGCTGACTCACCCTTAACATAGGGCCATTCCAGGGCCCTAAAATTTTAATCAAATTGGGTCTATCTCAATGGCGTTACAGGCTCCTTCCGACTCTACTATTCTATGATTCTATCCCCACTCAAATCTTCTGGAAGACATGGCCAAGTGAAAGGGGGCTTAATGAAGAAACGTGAGGGAGCAACCAAAAGGTGTTTAAGCCACAATCCTTTGCACTAGTTGACCAGGGAAGGCTGTATTAAGTGGCTGGGGCTCAGACCAAATATACTCCAAACTCAGATCAAATTTGTAAACACATACACACCACAGAAAAGAGGGTGCAGAATAGGAGGCTACATTTTGTACAGGAACCTCCTAAAAACAGGATAGAAATTCAAAGATACCTCTCCCTGAGTCTGTGTAACCCGTTCCTTTAGCTGAAGTTTGGAGTCCATTGAGACTCCTGGATCTCAGCAGGTGCCTGAGATATATATCCATTTTTAAAAGGGCTGCCATGGATCTCAGCCTGTGTTGAGCCAAGAACCTAAGCGGCCAGACTTGGATGAAACTGGGCAAAAAATGGCAGAGAAAGACGAACTGTGGCATCCCACGTTTCTCTCTGGACTTGCCCATGGGACTCTGGAGTTTGTCCTACTCCAGACAAGTGGTTGTAATTCCTTCCAACAGTGGGGTGGTAAGGAGACCAAGGTAGTTTTTAGTAGTGTGGACCAAGATGGTACTGGTCCAACAGGTACAAATAGAACTATCTATGAACCTGCCACCAGAGATTTCAGTAAAAGGAACCTGCCTTTGAGTGATTTCAGTAGTCAAGGTGAGGAAACAATTCTCAGGAAATAATGGGGTTGGGGAACTCGTTGTCAGAGCCATCTTAAAGGTAAAAGAGAGGGTGATGTCAGTATGGGTGTTCAACAAGGAGGGTGCTGCACCTGCAACTATTCAACAGTTGTGTTCTTTTTGCAACGATTTCTCAGTCTGCACCTGAACATGGATTTAATCATGCTTTGGAGCGATCACTTTGGGGCTGGCACAAATGTGTGCATAATTATGTTTAGAATTTTATCTATCTATTGAATATTTGCAGTTCTATTGAATATTTGCAGTTCTGGTTAAATTGGTATTACTAGATTTGTCATTGCCTATGTGACCAGGAGAGCCATTAGTCTTAAGACCATTTCATTGGTAAGGATTTCATAGAGTGACCACCTCCTTTCTTCTTGCCAACTCTTTCGAGAGGCTACAGTGTCTTCCCTACTAACACTGTGGACTTGTGTTCTATCCTGATTTCATTTACAAGCAGGGGTGTAAGCTCTTTGTTTTTAGTCCAGCAGGATTCCCAGGAGCTGGATCTTTGTCCATAATACATTTGAGAAGAAATACTACGGTAGTAACTCGGGGTCATTGAAGATTCCATACTTTAAACTTAGCACCCACACTTTTCATCAGTTATTCAGCCCCAGTCCTGATCCTCTGCAGGTTGGATGTAACGCTGAAGCTGAGGATCGCATGGGTGGTGAGAGGGCTGGGCATATACTTGTACACAGTGGGTGCATGGAGGCTAAGTTTTAAGTGAGCACAATATGTGATACTGTTTCTGTGGTATGGAAATTGAGATGAGTGCCTCACCATACAATTTCCAAGCTCTCTGTGTGTGTGTGTGTGTGTGTGTGTGTGTGAGAGAGAGAGAGAGAGAGAGAGAGAGAGAGAGAGACTGTGTAAGAGCCCTCTCAACTGTTCACGTAAACCAAAGATTTTTTGATCCTGGACTTTAAAAAAGAAAAGAAATTCACTTGAATTACATGAGCCTTCTCAATATGGGTGAATGAAAATGTTACCTTCATCATCAGGCGATCACTCGTGACCGAGTAAGATTGTCTTCCGGGATAAAAGGAGGAAATTCTAAAGAAGATTGTGTAGACTCTAGCGATGGGTCCGTAAGTGACTGTGGAGGCCAATTCTAGATCCACACAGCTTCCCACAGTGAGGACACAGGTTACCAGATAGAAGATGGTCCTGTAAAGGATTCATTTGACGTGCTTTTCGCTTAGCACGTTTCTCCCTTTCACCTTGCACTCGGGCTTCTTCAAAGTCCATGGAACCTTTGTGAAAGGCCAACCTCCATTTAGATCGTTCATGGGCCAGAGCTTCCCAGTTTTCGATGTTTATATTGCATTTTTTTAGATTAGCCTTATGAACATCTTTAAACCTCTTATATTGACCACCGATATTCCGCTTTCCATCCTTGAGTTGGGAGTACCTTATCATAGAACTGATAAACAGTCAGTGGAACTGAACCATTCCTACCTGGATAGAGTTACCCTAACCCAGCCTTCCCCAACCTGGTGGCCTTGAGATGTTTTGGACTTCAACTCCCAGCATTCCTGACCATTGGCCGTGCTGACTGGGGCTGATGGGAGTTGAAGTTCAAAATATCTGGAGGGCACCAGATCAGGGAAGGCTGCCCTAACCCTTGAGAGGCAGAAAATATTCTAGGTATCTTGGGAGACAAGCTTTGATCAAATAATTTGTTGTGAGGTACCACATCACTTTTTTTTAAAAAAAATATCCCCTTTTTATGAACTGAGATTCTGTGCCTTTAATAACAGCAGGTGAAATAGGAAACTGTTCCTTCCTGTCATTAAGGAAACAGAAGCATTGACAATGAAAATACAGTTAGCAACCCTACCTACACTGTCCCTTTTCAAAATTGCAGTACCTGCATACGCAGGGATGGGATTACCATTGCTTCTGGAAAGAGTGTCCACAAGGAAATGGGGCGGGGGGGGGGAGAGAATTTACTTGCTTCTGAGCTTTTATTCTGAGCTTCCTAATGAATACAAGGTCCTCTATGAGCCAATTCTGTTTTAATTTAATATACCTAGTTCTTCTCTTTTATTTTTAACAAGCAAATTGCAAGTCATTATTACTGTGCGTGCGTTTTCATATGTGCATGCACATAGTGAGAGCTCGGATATTATGAGGACTATTGTGTATGTGGGGGAAATTTTTTTTGCTCTTAGTCAGCAACTCCAAGGGCAGCATTTTTTCTTTTATGGGAGAAAAGAAACAGGTGCATGAATGGGAACTAAGCCTATGCTTTCATCCACATAGCTCCATCCTGTCTTCTTCTTCTTGATCATACTTGAGTGAGATGGAGTTCATATGCCTCTTTCATGAAACCATGAGAAAAGAGTGGCCTTTCAAATACAGTAAAGACTGTTTAAGATTAATCTTATTCTTCAATTTCTATCTGCTTTTTCAAAAGGAAACCAATGTGCTAGGATTCAAAGGACCCAGGAAAATGTCAGTTATTATTCCAGGAATGTATCTGGATCATCAACGAATTCCAATCAGGCCACAAAATGTAAGTTTGAAATTGGGTCACATTTGCAATATTCAGAAAAAATAGGGTTTCAGATTTGAAGGATCATAGCAAATATCAACAGTTGTGCCACTGAATAATTGGGGAAGGGATTTCGCTATAGCATATGTGATGCTGCTCTTCATGTCACTTTTCACTGAGTCTCCATAAATGAATGCCATTATTTCCCTTAAAGCCTGGAAAAATCAAAAGGTCTTCACCTAGTGCCAAAAAGACCACAATGTAGGTGTCAGGCTTCTGGTCAATGACTGTAATAAATAATATATATATAGGTGTCAGGCAAGCCTCTCTGGGGAGGACATGCCACAGCCAGGGAGCCCTCTTCTGAGTAGCCACCTGCCTTACCTTATTTGGCAGGGGCACATAGAGAACGGCCTCTGAGGGTGATCTTAGGGTCCAGGCAAGTATATATGGAAAGAGACAATCCTTCAGGTAACCTGAGCCCAAGCTGTTTGTTTAGGGCTTTGTAGATTAATACCAGCACTTTGAATGGGGCCCAGCAATGGACTGGTAGCCAGTCCAGAGAGGATCATAGTTGGTCTATCAGCCTAAGACAATAAAAGGTGCCCCATGGCACTGAGGATGCCTGTGCTTCCAATGATGGTGCTGGATCCAAGAGCACCCCAAACTACAAACCTGATCCTTTAGGGTAGTGTTCCCCAACCTTGGGTCCCCAGATGTTTTTGGCCTACAACTCCCAGCATGCCCCAGCCAGCTCTAAAGGAAAAATAGAAAAAGGCTCAAGCCACCTGGGAAGAAAAACCAAAAGAAAAAATAAGGGAATTCTCAGGCGGTGACTTCCTCAAAAGAAAAAACAGGGGAAGGCCTAAGCCACTTCAAAAAGAAAAAGAAAAAACAAGAGAAAGGCTTCTACTAACTCTGTTAAAAAGACAACAAAGTTAGGACTTGGTATGCTAAAGCACATATGAGTAGATATATAAATTGTGTTACTTGTAATAGTAATATTTTATTGTTACTATTGTCCTCAAACTTGCATGTAAATTAATATGGTATAACTTGAAATTCTAGCATTGTCATTGTTAAGTCCTCAAATTTGAATGTGAAAACACTATGGTTTTATACTCAAAATGTTAGTATGTATTTAAAAATTTCTAAAATATATATATAATTTTTTTTGGTAAAAGGTTTAATTAAATAGATAAAAGTAAGTTTAATCATGGCCGCGTTAGCACTTTTGTGGATATATTTTAAAAAACCAAAGCAAACAAACAAAACAAAACCCTACCAAAAACATTGCTATGAAACTTGGAAAATCGAATAAAAATGCTAGTGAAATAAAATTCTGACAAGAATGTATTTAATAGGAAGAGGGAAAGGGGGAAGGAACTAATAGGAACAATCCAGGTAACTATGCAATTCAAGGTAAGTCTCTATGCAAAACAAAAAGGGAAGGGGATGGAGTCCAATAAATCAGTTATCCAGAGCTAGTAAGTGATGAGGGTCTCCCCTCTCAGGCTTGACTGGAATGCAGCGGTAGGCCTCAGTCTGTCACTCTTTCACCTTGAAGCTGCTGCTTGATGAATGCTGTGAGAGGGTATTTGGCTGCAGTTCTTCCCTCCACTGTCTTCTCTAGCTGGTGCTTTACTCTGTCTCCCTGTGGTCTCCCCAATCTCTTTCTCATATCTTCCACACCTCTTCAGAATCACCTCATAAAAAACTCCTCCTCAGAATCTCCTATTGCAGCTCCACAGGGCCAAAATGAGTTACACTTCAAGGATTCTGTGGGAGGCAAAGGGTTAAAAAAAACCCCACCTCATGCTAGGCTCCTGATCTATGTAGTGACTTGTAGTTTATTCCCTAACTAAAGGAATGCACAGAGGGTGCTTCCAAATGAGACTTCTGTCGCTCCATCACCTTGCCCCATTCATGGAATTTTATGGGTGGTCTAGACGCCGTTGTCTTCCATTCGTAACCGTACTAGGTTTTCCCACCACACTTTTTCCTATCGGCAGAAAATCTGTTCAGGGAAAAAGTTGTATTTGCTGCACAATGCCTTTTCACTGGTAGCTTGAAGCACCCTCAGAATTTATTTATTTATTTATTATTTTTATACCCTGTCTTTTTTCCTGCAAGGAACCCAAGGCGGCTTACATAATCCTCCTTCTCCTCTCCATTTCATCCTCACAACAACCCTGTGAGGTAGGTTAGACTGAGAGTCAGTGACTGGCCCAAAGTCACCCAGTGAGTTTCATGGCCCAGCGGGGAATAGAACCCGGATCTCCCGAGTCCCAGTCCAACACTCTCACCACTACGCCACACTGAATTCCCTCTGCAACACAGAATCCATCTGCAGACTTTGAAGTGCTAGCAGCATTCTAGCTTCAGAATGAAACAACATGCATGGCATAACTTTGCCAGCAGTTGCTGCCATAGGCTTTAATGGGAAAGGAAAGCCTTAATAACTTTTGGACCACTGCTCAGAAAACCACTGTTTCATCAAACCAATCAAGACAATTATTCAGGCCTTCCTCAGCAAGCCTGAATAAAGTATATTAGTAGTTCTTACCAAATTTGAAAGAAATATATATGCCTGTCTGAAATTTGGAGTAAAAAGTTTGATGTGTCTATTTTCAATACTTTCAAATTCACTGTACCTGTGTCAATTTGTATCAGATCAGTTTGGAATTTTTCACATTTGTTGACCTCATCAGGTATATCATGGATACAGTGCAGGCAGTAGAAGTATGCACTGACCGCAAGATTCAGCTTGGATCCCGATATAGTGCTTTAAAAAACAGCCTAATTCTGCTTGGACTGATTCAGAGGCTGTCCATTAGACTCGGGTACTGAAGAATGTCCACCTGGAAGAATGTCCATCCAGCCCTCCTGGAGTCCCAATCTGGCCCTCTGGAGTTCTCTTGGCCCCACCCACAACCATTTGGTGGTTTCCTGGCTTTTGTGCATTTCCCCCTATTTTAAAATGCTGAAATGCCCCTCCCAAGTCTTAGTTACTGTCAGTAAGAGCTTTTAAGTTATATGCTGGTATTTTCGGTTCTGTCCCTTTTGCCGTCAGCCCTGCCCACCACTGGAATGTAGCCCCTAAGAGTTTCTCCAAAATTCAGCCCTTGGGCTGAACAAAGTTCAACACCCCTGGTTTAGAGAAATGAAAGCAAAAGACACTACGTATTTTTGGAGACACGCTGTCTGCCTTTCTGAAGCCAAATTGTGAATGAAGCCTCACACAGGGTCCAGCTTTTGTTTTGGTCACTTTGAAAGGAAACCCACTTTACCTCTGGAAGCACCAAAAATGGTTCTAACAGGCCCAATTCAGCTTGGGCTTCGGGCTTTGCTGAATCCAGTGTTCATCCTTACTCTACAGGAGTCATTTTGACAGGCAGCAGAATGAGACTTAAATTGGCAGAGCCTTTTTTTGTGTGACTCACTATTGTGTGACTAATGTGCCCCTTTAATAAAGGAAAAGGACAATCAAATTCATTTTATATATTACAGGCTATGTGTTGCCTAATGATCCAGAATCATGTTTCTTAAATAACTTGAAAGGCAAAATAGAAAACTTGACCTAAAATTTATACATTTATTATGAGTAGCTAATTTGAAAAATAATGAATCCTCAACTATTTCTGGCTGTTTATAAAATATGGGAAATAACTGCTGTTATGAAATTTATCTAATTATGTGAAAAATTAGAGAAGGATGAGAAAAACTAGATATATTGACATTCGTGTTTGTTCTGTATTGGAATGAGAAATATCAGAACATCCAGCCATTTCATTGTATGTGTGTTTTCTTGCTGGATTGTTGCTGACTTGGACTTGTTCTGTTGAACATAGGGATTTAAAAAAAAAGAAAAGGAAGCAAGAATATTGAAGAATTATCAGTAGTTTTGCACACCAAGCCTGAGGGAAAGAGAGGGAGGAGAAACCGGTTGCCGGCCAGATGGGCGATTAATAAATGTAAATACCGGTAATAATAATAATAATAATGTTTTTTCCTGCTTATTCTGTTCCACAGGAGCACGAGAGTTTGCTGTCCAAATGGCAAAATAAAAACATGGAGAACTTGATTGAATTGCACAACAAAGCTCCGGTATGGAATGATGATACCCAGTCATACGTCTTGAACTTCCATGGAAGAGTCACCCAGGCCTCGGTGAAGAACTTCCAGATTGTCCATGAAAATGACCGTAAGAGCTAAGGAGGGTTGGAGGGCCAAACTCCCCGTGCAGAAGGTGCCAAGGATGAGGTGGGGAGTACACACAGAATCTTTCACCAAACATTTCTGGATTTGATTGGGAAGAGGCTGGTCATAGGAGTCAGGACCAGTGGTTAACTGCTAAAAAATACCATGCTGATGGTCCCAATAAACCACTTTTCCACATCTTGCTTTCCTAAACCCTTTTACCAACACTGCTCCCACCCTGAATTGCCAGATTCCCACACCAGAACCCCTTCCCTCATTTAAGCCTTTTTCCTATATACCATTCCCCCCCGCTAAAATCCTTGCATCCAAAACATGCCCTTGGCCCAACTTAACCATCCCTTTCATTCAGGTCTCCCACTACATTGGACACAAGCCACCATTAGAATCATCTATTCAAATCTCCCTAGTTGTAAAATGTTGGCAAATTCCACTCTCCGTACTGCTAAATTTTAATACAATGGGGAGATACTGAAATTGAATGTTATAGAATGACTGTAGCAGAGTGCTTGGGCTTCACCCACGGTTTATGCCTAGGCATAACCCACATTAATCAGTGTAGGAAGGGTCACTTTTGGGATCCTCCTGGCAGGTGGCAGTGACCTTTGTACCCTTCCAGGCTCAGGATTAATCCTTTTCTTTTAACTGAAAAACAAAAAGGAGGGGATTATCTGTGGTGAAGTGCACACCACTTCAGAACTAAGGCTGAGGGGATCATAGCTTTCTATGTGCCCTCAGGCTAGCACCTTCCATGTTAGGAGATGATGGGGTGGGCCAGGCCAACCATCCTGGATAGAGCCAGCTTTCTGTAATGGTCCAGTGAGGGGTGATGGCTCCCTTTCTTCCTCTCCAGATCTCAGAGAGATGGTGGTCAGCCTGTGAGGTCATCATGAGGTGAGGGAGGGAGGGGTACAGTACTGGGTATTGCATTACCCATCACAGATAATGACAGAGAATTTCTGCCTCATGGCAGAGTATATGCAGACTGGAAAATTGTGGGGGAAAGGAGGAATAACACAGAATTACTATCTCAACTAAAGTGTATGCAAAGCAAAGCATAGATAAATTGCACAGTTCCAAGTTTGGATGTTTCCACTCAATATTGTCTCCATATGATTCAGCAAGATTATGACTCTCTCTCTTCTCTCTCTCTCTCTCTCTCTCTCTCTCTCTCTAGCTGACTACATTGTGATGCAATTTGGGCGTGTAGCAGAAGATGCGTTCACCTTGGACTTTAACTACCCCCTGTGTGCCCTCCAGGCCTTTGCCATTGGACTCTCCAGCTTTGATAACAAACTGGCATGTGAATAACAGACATGACACACCAAAGCCTCCTCTTCTTTTTCATCCTGTGCTAATATCAGAGAGGAAAAAGGATATACACCGGGAGATTTCCCACGTTTCAGGCTGTAGTGGGGAATTTGTTTCCTAAGTATGTTTTTTTAAAATATCTTTTCAACCTGCTGAATCTAAATCTGTCTGTACTTTAGCTTTGACCCTGAAACCAAAAGTGGCAGCTAAAATAGCTGACACCAAGTCCTTATCAGCATAAACTTGCTCTTTTTTCTCATTTTACTCATAATAAACATTTTATTTACAATAAACTCAAATTGATTAAGGGTGCGATTCATTAAGGGTGCAATCCTGGCTGGGGAATACTGGGAGTTGTAGGACTTTTTTCTGTCTTGACATGCATAGGATTGCACCCTAAATCTTGCACAATGAGTCTGTGTCGAGAGCTATAGAGGAGCCACATTCTATAAAGTGGTTATGGAATCCTATTATTTTGCCTCCAGTATAACCTCAATAAAAATATTTTAAATGGTGGTATAAGAACAACTGGAAGTCATAAATAGTTGCTTTAAAGTATTATGAGATGTTATTTCTGTGGTTTTAAACCTTTCATTGTTCTTCTGATCAGAAAATTATGCATATGTTTCAATTTTAATTGGGATGTAGTGATTTTGGTAACCATGTTGCTTAAATGTCAATTTACTTAGCATTACAGTATCACAAAGGCTGATCTATATACCAAACTATGCATAATTTAATGCTTTATGACTAACACAGTTCATTATATATTTTGTCCAGATTTTGTGTTTTTGACTGAAATAAATTTCAATAGGCTGCCAGGTTGCAATTTTTCAACTTAGGCTTCTAGAAAGCTTTGGGGTGTTTTGCCTAATATTAGCTTGCCCTCAAAATGTCATCAAAATTGGCTAAAGAGTGAAGCTGCAAGAGCATGTTTATGCTGGTAAGGAGCTGGTGTGAGTGTGAGCCATTTTTAGGTACAGACAGATTTGGATTCAGCAGGTCAAAAGCATTTAAAAACAACAACAAAAACCCTCAAGCAAACAATTTCCCTCAATTAGCCTCAAAACCTGGGAAATCGTCCTGACAAATAATCCTGTGGGGTATGGTGCAGAAAGTGGTAATTAATGTGTGCTTGCTTACTTAGAAATAAATGTTGAGGTATCTGTGAGGTGGAGAACTCTGTTTGCATTCCAAGAGAAGAACAAAGAAAATATGCTGTTGTTATTGCTAATGAGAGGGAGGCTTTTTAGGAGAGAATGCTCTGGCATTAAGTCCTGCCGCAGAGTGGCTGAGCATCACATTAATGGACATAATCTACCCCAAATGTCTAGCTGTGTCCTTGATGCTAGTTTCACTGACATAACTGTATGCCTGCAAGAAGAGATGGCTTGCTATGCTACATTCCAGTTTTTCAGCAAAGTTTGTGGTCTCTCTCCTTGTTTGTTGCTCTGCTGCTCTCTATGTGATAAAAACATTTATTGTAGGATTATGTTCTCCAGTAACACATGAGAGAAGTAGAAGTTCATTGGCAGCGTGAATAAGGCAAAAACCAAAGTGGGATCCTGTCATTTTGTCTCCTCTTCTAGATAACTCTTCATAGAAATTGAAGAGGTGACTGGAAAGTCTCTGAATTGCCATGCTAGTTTCAAGAGCAATATAAGGATTTGTTTCATTTAGTGGGATGTCGCCTTCCTTTCTTTTTTCAATTTTTGAATTAGAATTGTTTCTTTTTGAGAACTTATTTAAAGAATGCAGTGCCACGTGTTACTAGGCCAGGAAAGTATTTTTTGTGTGCAAGTCAATCTTCCTTGATTTATACCTCCAACAGAACATTTTTTATGTTGTGTGTGTATGTATTTTTTCCTTTGAACTTTTCTCTCTAAAAGGAAGAAATTTCTTACTTTAGCTATTACATAGTGGCTGGGGAAATTTTGGACAAATTCTTGGATCAGTTAAAATAATTTTAAATTCTGGTTTTTACTGGCATATGAAAATAAAAACTGAATAATTGTGTGCATATTTTCCAAGGCACAAAAAAAGCTGATGATTGTGCTAGTTAAGCCAAACCTTTATAGTCCATGGTTGTCTGCAGATGGTATCTTCTAATAAGAAATACTGTTTCTTGACCCAAGGGGCCTTGACTGCATCTCAGTTAAATCAATTCTGGACTTTCATTAATGTGCAGTTGTGTCTGGATTCTGTGTAGTCAGAATCCCTGTGCACTGGCAAATATCATCCTGCTCCTTTCAAAGGAATTAGTAGTAGGAGGGAGAATTCTCCACATGATCACCAAACAACAATCCCTGTTATTCTTTGGGGGAAGTCATGACACTTTAATAACATAAAACCAATATAAATTTGAAGCATTTTAAGGATTGTACTCAACAGCCTTACCCACACAAACACATAAATGGGGCTGGCCATTCATGTGGTCAAACCTGGTTCCTGTTTATGGCAGTCGGGCTTCTCTGATTAACACTGTAGTAGACTTCTTTAAAAGAAAGACGTACGTAATTTCCCATTATATTATGCTGTAGTTTGCTTGTGGAATTAGGCTACAATCACGATTTTAAACAAAAATTCAATGGCCTGTTGGAGAAATGCTATAAATTCTGGCATGCTGGAATTGACCAAATATTTTTTTTAACCTGGCTCAAGGTTTTATTTCACTTCTGTTTCAACTGTTAGTATCAATACAAAGGACAGGCATTTACATCTTTGTTGCTGATGTAAATGTAGTGTCATACTGCACTTTAATGGCTCCTGTATGAGCTTTCACCTCACAGTGCTTCTCTGTAATGTAAATCCACATGATCAAGGGACTGGGGAAATTTTGCTGCCTTATAAGTGTGTTTGTTCTGCAGAGACCTCCACTATGCCTACTCCAATATGATATTAATTATTGATACTATGTACTATGGTTGAATAACTAATAAATCCTGATTGGTTGGTTGATTGACTGAATTATGTTTATATTCAATTATCAAAAAACCTGCTGGTTTAAGACCAGAGTTAAGGCTCTCTCTTGCTGGCTCAAGCTCCACAAAGCCAGGAAATGGGGAGCTAAGGCTGATGCCTTGACTGATGTGCCCCCTGATGTTGTGCAAAGTCAGAAATTGTGTTCGCTTACATACCTTCCATACACCTTGGTCTTTCAGGCCCAAATCCAGATGGGGAGGATGGAGTGCCTGGAACCAGAAAATATGAAGCATCTGAGCCTTACTCTATTGCTAGGGGAATCCTCCTGTGAGTTCTTGACACCTATTGGTTGCTTGTAGGAATGTATGGATTTTCTTAAATCTGTTCTGTCTGTGTTTTGCAGATTGTCAGGCATCTTTCATTCTGTCGTCCACTCATTGACAGAATCAGGCACTAATTTGCATTAGCATTAACGTGCATTTGCACAACCCGCCCCCCCCTTGAAAACCCAGTCTGCAAGTCCATGGAATCTGCGTGACTCAGAAAAAACTGGACCACTGAAGAATCCAATCCTATGGATTTTCATAGAAATCCAAACTCATTTTAATTCATAGCGGATTTCTCTGGCATCTCTAGTTGCTTGTAAGCAAGCACAAGTTGTGATATTGCGCAACATCCTTACCAGTGATCACACGGCATATCTGTTACGGGCGGCATCAGGCATAGCTTCCAAGTTCCTGGCTTTGTGGAGCTTGAGCCAACATAAGATAGCCTTAACTCTGGTGTTAAACTTGCAGGTTTTTTGATCACTGAATTTTCCTGTTTTTCAAAAAAGGAAACGTATTATTGGTGTTCTGACAAAAACAAAAACTAAAAGACAAAACACGAACAAGTTATTAACCGAGTAGATGTGTACAAATGAATTGGTATGTCCCAGTATATTCAGAAAAGCTTACTTCCTGCACAGGATTCCAGCAGAGGTGTTTTTTTCTTTTTCCTGCCTCTCATCATCAGTGATCAGTGAGGCAGAATGACTCTCTGAGCCCTCAAAGTTACCTCACTCTTGTCTCAGTTTCTTGATCACTGCCCTGTCAGAATGCTGACACTAGAACTGCACTGGGCTTTCTAAAATCCTGGGGAAAGTTTCCACAGATGGAGGGTCTCCTTTGCAGACAGTCACCCTCCACGTGTAGAGGACAACAAAAGCAGCAAGGGAGGGGAACGGAGTTAGAGGACTCACTGCTTACATGTGAGAGGACCCCAGTCACTGCAGTTCTTTTCTGTGTGGTGGGAAAAGGATGTGCAAGGATCATGTCTCACACTAGGGTATTCACATATCACACGGAACATGTGTTCACACTCATTAAGATGAGAATCTAGCCCTATCCAGTCATTCTGCTCACATGTTGGTAACCTCTTAACTCGGGTGGGTTCCAGCAATCACACTGACACACAGTTACAAACCACAAGTGATTTTATGGGTTAGGTAAACAGGGAAGGTTTTCAGCCACTTAGAGGGTGGCACACACAAAAGAACTGCATCCAAAACGTAACAGTTTGCCAGTTAAGCAGGGGGCCTGCAGAATTTTAGCAGTATGTTAGGCTGCTGTTTTTTCTCAATAGTCCCAGAATTCATTTTTTTCCAAACTTCTTAAAAGGGTCTTTTTCTCCACGCCTGCGTCCCTACTGGTGCATCACCAGCCCTCACTTACTTGCTCCCAGGCTGTAGTCCTTTCTCTGTGTGTGTGCCTTTCCCACTGCTGACCATCCTCCCTCACCACCAGGAAACCCTCAGAGACACACAGGACACATGGGACCTAATATGGATTAGAACCCTAGGGTGGTGGGTAGGTGGCTTTAACTGTTGGCCCTATGCCTGCAATTTACAACTGGATATTATTTTTTTGGCAATGTAATTGGAAGCATGGGGGGGGGGGTTGATCCAGATTGCCAGATTGGGACCACAGTAGGGGGGGTGTACATGTTAAAGTCTTCCCCCCCCCCCCGCGCATGCTAGGGTCCCAACCCATGTACTAATGTGTAGTCTAAGCTTGTGAGGTCACATTCCATAACTAACAATATAATTCCCTCTGTATCAGAATTCCTTTGAAAACCTTGGAGTACTGGCAGCATTCTAGCTTCAGAGTGAAACTGAGCATGACTGACATAACTTTGCTAGCAGTTGCTACCTTAGGCTTTCATGGGTCAGAAAAACCTTAATAACTTTTGAACCGCTACTCGAAACTTCACCTAACCATGGAAATGCACATCTTGACAAAACTGAAAAGTACATCAGTAGTTTTCACCAATATTTGAAAGAGATATAGGATATGCCAAGCTGCAGCTTGGAGTAAAAAGTACAAATGTGTCAGTTTTCAGTATTTTTAACTTGCTGTCTCTATGGCAATTTGTATCAGATTGGTCTGAAAATTTGCACTTTTATAGACCTCATCAGGTAGACTATAGATGCCAAGTTTCACATTATCAATGGCTGTCTTTTTTTTTAATAAGCATTAGCATTCTGATGCTTATAATGGCAACTTACCATTTTTGGCAACTTACCTTAAATAAAGGTGCACTCCTGTGCCCCTTTAATCTTTAGTACCCCAATAAAAACTATTCGTATATTTTTTAAATGTTATACTCAGAAGTTTCAAATGTTTGCTCTAGCACTGTTTGTTTTGTATTGTAATTACATACTCTATGTACCTGTAAAGCTTGCTCCTGTGAATCTGTGATTTCCTTGTTTTACAAACCTAATCTTCTTCATAGGCAATGTTGTAGCAAAGGGGAACCCAGTTTCTACAATGACTGAAGCCCAACAGCTGCTAGGCTTGGAACTCCTTGCTGACCAAGATGTTTCATATATACATTCCCTCATTACCTTATCCAGCTTAATGGACTCCCAGATTGCTCCCCAACCACAAAATGATTCTATCGGTCAGGTGACTGACAGTGCAATCCTATACATGTTTACACAAAAATATGACTTGAGGCCCTTTGAACTCAATGAGACTTACTCTGAGGTATGTGTGTATACAATTGCGGCCTGAATTGCAAGAAGATCCTTTAGGCCAGCTGACCACATGAGTGCATCAGTTATCTCTTGGTATCTTGTGGAACTTATGAAATAAGAATAAATGAAAGTGCATTCTTAGCTCCTAAAATCATTTGACCACCAAAAAAGGTCTTATGTTTATTTGAATAACATTAAAGACAAGTTGATCCAACCCTTGAGGTCCACAGTGAACAGCTATTATTCAGTTAAAAATGGTTTATGTGGAGAAACGAGCCTTTGGGGGTACACACACACACCTCATGTGTGAACCGGCTGGGGTGGGGTGTGCATAGTTAGCGTGTGGAGAAAGGGGCCTTTGGGGGTTCCTGCATGCATGCGCGCACACACACACACACACACACACACACACACATGCCTCCTCATGTGTAAACCAAGTGGGGCCAGTTGAGGGGGCTGGAAGGAAGCGAAAGGTACATAAAACATTGGATGGGGCCTGGAGGTCTGGAGGAGCAAGGCTGAAAGCGTTCATATGTAAATGTAGTTCAAGCCATGAGTCATGAGTTCCCTTCCCCCTGCCTGGCCAGGTGAGGTGCATGGTGATTGGCTAAGAGGCAGCAGAGGAAGGGAGGGGGGAAAAAGGTATATTTCCCAAAGCGTGGTTTTTGGTCTTTGTCTTGGATCGCGTGGCTACCGGCTACCCTGGCTGTTGGGTGATGGCGGCAAGCCAAGGAGAGGCCCAAGCCTTTGGGGGGGGGCCATCAGGATCCGACCCCAGTTAGCTCCTGGTGAAATTAGCTGGATTGAGGGCTCTAGTGAAGGCAAGCCTTGTGGGAGTTTTACCCATCTCGGATCTTCGGGTAGGTGTGGTAATCTCCCTCGGGCAGCGAGGCTGTGCTGGATTTAACCCTTGAAGAGAACACCCTCAGGTAACAGGTGTGTGCTTGAGAGATATTAAGGAATCAGGTTTTATTGTTTTGCAGCTTTACTGTGTACTAACGTGTCTCTCTCTTTATTTGTGTGCTTCTCTCATTTCCCTAATCTTGTTGTTTAAATGCTACCAGAATAAACCTTGTCCTGGTTTTACCCCACATGGGTTTTGTAGTACTCTGTGGCTTCAGTATCTAAATCCAGGTTACAGAATTAAAGGCGAGTCCCTGAACAGAGATTCAAGTAGGGTTGCAAAGAGCTGAGGCTGGCAATCTAGTACCTTGAGATCTCTGGGGGTCTTGGTTCCTTTGGAGTAGGAAAGGGTGGGGGTGTGGCAGGCCAGCCAGCCCCCCCTTCCTCCACAGTTTACAAAAAAAAGTTAAGGCTATACAGTTTTCAACCAAGCACCAAAAAGCAGGGGAACTGTCAGCCTTAACACCACCTCCTCTGTAAAGAAGCAGAAAGTACAAGTGAAATTCTCATTCTTCAAAAGCAGATAAATCATGTGGACAGGAAAAAGAAAATGATATGCAGCAGTGACGGGGGCGGGGGGTTTGTAGAAAACTGATGATGAACAATTTAGGGCCACCTACTTCTCATTTTTAAAGCAGCTTTCCCCAGTGAGTTGGACTGCTAGCTAGGAACAATGGGAATTGCAGTCCAACGCATCTGGAGGGCACCAGGTTGGGGAAGGCTGTTCTAGAGCATCCTTGTTTCCAGAATAAGGCAGAACACATGCAGTCCACCAAAGAACAGGAGCAGCACTTTAAATAGACTATCTTAAATCTGTCTTGATTAGCTATTCAAGCTTCATTAGTTGTCTCTTCATTTGGTTTAAGATCATCTGCTTAAAGTGCTGCACCTGTTTTGGAGATACAGTAGTTCGAACAATAATGCTGTGTGAACCCTGAGTCCTGCTGAGTGACAAAAGAGGGGAGGGGATCACATCAGTTGCCCCCAGGACAGGGAGGCAGAAATTCAACTGGGAAAGTCCCATCTCTGATGGAGATATTTTGGATGAGAAAGGTGAACATCTGCTTGCCTTGATAAGAGCTGGAAGGACAGGTTGGTGGGGAGGGGGGCAATTCTACTGGGAAACTGCTGTGTGAGGACTCTCCTCCTGCACCTGTTTCTAGGGCTGATCCTAACTAATGAAGATATTCAGCATATTCAAGAGGCTGGGGGGAAAGACTGGAGCTGCTAAAGCAATTCTTAAAAATTTCAAGTCATTTTTGTGGGTCAGGATGCTACTCCAGTCATTTCCCAGTCAATGAGTCCGTTGGTGAAGCTTTTAACTTTCCCCCCCTTTCATCAAACAGTAACTGGGTCAGGAAGGAGATGATGGGAAGAGAAAAGCTGAATGAAGCTCTGTTAGTTGCTGTGGCAACAAATGTTACTGTTAACCTTTTTTTTGTCAGCTGTTTGGCAGGCTGGTGGGGGAGGCTTAATTGGCTGGGAAGCAGGTACACAAGGAGAGTCCTCATCGTGCACCAGATTCTGAGCAGAGTCAGGGGGTCCTCCCCACATGCCTGCCTTTCCCATCAAATTCATCTCCCCTCAGCCTGCCAAATTGCATCACTGTCCCTTTAACCTTCTCTTGTTGTAAACAGCAGGTCTCCTCCTGCTCCGCCCCCAATGTTCTAAATCAGCTGTGATGTGGGAGGGAGAGAGAGTTTCTGAGTTTGGCGGGGCTTACCTTTAGTCCCAATGACTATCATTGCATGTAAAAAAAAGGAGCTTATTTAAAGAAACTAAATCAAATGGGACTTTAAAGAAAAATAGTTTCCCACTGACTCCAGTACAAGAAGAAAAGAAAGCCATCAATGTTTTAGGTAAGAACCCTTTGGTCTCTTCAGAAATTGTGGCTGAAAAATGTTGCCAACACATCAGTGAAAGTTCCTTTTGACATAGAGGGATATTTTTTGTCCTTAAATGGCTCTCTCCCCCTCCAAATTTCACTGTTCTTCCTGAAATGTTCAGGGTACGTAAAATGAACACTTATTTCTGGCACCTGAAAATCCCAGAAAGATTGGTAAAACTGTTGTGATTTTATAAAGGTTAGAACAACAACTCACCAATCACATGGTGGAATGTTCACTTCACAAATGGGCCTTAACAAAGGAGCCATGACTGTGGCTCCTTAAATAAAGCAGTAAATAATAGCCCTTGATGAGGTTTTTGTTGGTGATCTGGCTCTTTGCCTCACAGGCTCACAGCATTATGAACATGAATTGCTAAACAATTTAAAGAACATGGTGGAAAGAACATGCAGGTTAATCTAAATGGAAGTATGAACTATTAGAGTATGTCATAGGTTTTTTTTGCCATAAATATCTCAATTTACCACTTTAAAGTTTAAAGATAAAAAGGGAAGGAGGATGTGCTACTAAAAGGATGGGGGAGACGCTTAAGGTATGAAGGCTGTTCTGCTCGAACTGGGTTCAGCTGTTTGCTTTGCAAACACAGAGTTGCTTACAATAGAGAAGTCAAGGAAGCAAAAGTCAAGCATAACAAACATGGATTTTCCAGCAAGAAGTCAGGGGAGTAGCCAAGGTCAAACATACAGGATACTAGTCAAGTAGAATCAGAGTCCAAAAGGCAGCGTCAGGCAGAAGTACAAAGATCAATGACACAGAGGTCCAAACATTGAGTCAAGGTCAGGGTACAAGATGCTGAAGCTGAAGAACTGCATTGCTTTCAGCGAAGGCTAGACTGATAATACAGGGTGCTATTACCAGAGCCTCCTGAGCCCCACCCAAGGCTCAGCTGCAGAACATAACAAGCCTGCTGGCAAAAGTCCTACTTGTGAGGAGGGCCTTGCTCCCAAGGTGGCCTTTTCTACAAGCAGGTGTTCTCAGGGACTGGGTGGGGGGGGCTCAGTATCTCCCACTGACTAGGAAGCAGAGCTTTCTACTTTTCAAAGGGAAAGATCTGAAGCCCTTCTCTTAAGGGCCCAGGACCTTCTTGGTCAGCCCCAGGATCCTCTGAAGCATCTTGTTCCCTGAGGACATCCAGCTCAAGAGGCTCCAGATAGTCGTCTGAAGAGGATTCCTCCGGGGTGGGGGGTGGGGGCAGGCATGACAAAGGCATGCAATAATTGAACTGCATCTGATTCAGCAAAACCTTTTGTTTTGTGTCTATTGGACACTGCAATGTCTCTATAATAGAGGTTTGGCTAATTTGCCACCTCCATTGTATCCTCGAATAACCATCCAGCTGAGCTTTTCCAAGTTGTTCGGGGGTTACTTTCATCTAACCCAGTGAACCCAATACTGGAACCCTCAGAGGCCCACTGTGATGAGTTTCCAAGACACTTTGAGGATAAAATTGCTCACCTCCATGCTGACTTGAACACCGCTATTGGTGCAGTACCTGTTGAGGTGTCCAGTGCATCGTCTTATCCTGTTTTGTGGGGTCAGTTTCAGTTTTTGGAGCCTGAGGATGTGAACAAGACACTGACATCTTTATGACCCACCACATGCTTTCTCAATCCTTGCCCTTCATGGCTTATTCAAGCTAGCCATGGCAAATTAGCCAAACCTTGTGGTGTCCAATAGACACAAAACAAAAGGTTTTGCTAAATAAGGTGCAGCCTAAGATCCATAGATGGGATAGGTACAGATGTCCAAGCAGCAATCCACTGATTAGGCAGAATGGGACAATCCGATTCCCTATTCCATTCCTGCTTAAAACTCTGTATATCACATTTATTAACCAATAACAAGTATCTATAGACATGGATAATGGCCGGGTGACCGGCCAGATGGGCGATTAACAAATATAATATAATAAATAAATATAATGTTCCAATAACTCTGATGCCGTAAAAGCAGTTGGGCCAAACCTAGATACTAACAAATGCTGCAATTGCAAGTATTCACCCGAGCTGGCAAGTCATATTTGGCATGCAAGATAGAAAATGACAAAAACTCATCATTGGCAATTCTTGGCACCCACTGGTTGATCCAGAGTAAAAGTCGCCTTATACCTATATCCATGTCCACCACAAAACATTTTTTAAACCAATTTTTAGATCTGTATTGCCCATAAAGTCAATTTAGCATGAGAAAATGGATAAAAGTGTAATTGACATGACATTATACGCTACACATCTCTAACTGTAGTAACTACGGGAGGAACCCTATGGGCTCTTGTATGTCTAGAACCTAATGCCATCCATTTAGAGAGAGGAACCAGCCAAGAAGATTCCAAAACTGACCAAGGCAGAAGATCTGATGCAGACGGGAAAGATCAAATTCAGTACATACAAGTCAGCAGATAAGCCTGATGATATAAGACAAGAATCAAGATCCGGAAAACCAAATGCACTTTCTTTAATTGGAAGTTGCATCATTTTCAGAGATAATCTTAGTGAGATAAAGTCTCTCATCTCACACTTGAAGCCAAAGAAAGCCCCTGGACAAGAAATGACCCCCCCCCCCCAAGCTTTATAAAGAATACATAGAATGGTGGTCACCAATTCTAGCCAATTTATTCACCACAATAAACAACACTGGAAATATGCCATCAGGCTGGAAAATGAGTATCATTTTCCCTATCCATAAGAAAGGGGACAGAACTACAGGCCAATTAGTTTATTAGATATCTCCTCAAAGTTATATGCATGGTACTTACTCCAAAAACTCTCAGATTGGCTGCATATAAATCATATCGTACATGAAGAACAAGCAGGTTTCAGAAGAGGTTATAGTACAATCAATCAATGTTTTACATTGAATCACATTATAAGGAAATATATCAATAATTCCAAAAAGCATATTTATGCTGCTTTTATTGACCTCTCAGCTGCTTTTGATTCTATCAATAGAAAAAGACTTTGGGAGAAACTACAGGTGCTGATGTTGACCAAAGACTTTTGATACAGGAGTTATATAACAACACAGAAGTGAAGGTCAGAATCAGTTTAAATGGCTATTTGACGGAACCAATTAAAACAGTGAGAGGAGTGAAATGAGGATGCTTATTGGCACCCTCCCTTTTTAACATCTATATTAATGACCTGGTACTACAACTGGCTAAAGCAGACTCCCCAGCTCCAGCAATAAAGAATAGAAAGATTTCTATCCTAATGTATGCAGATGACTTAGTACTGCTATCTCTTTCCTGCTTGGGCCTTAAAAATCTTCTGGATGCATTCAGTATGTACTGCAAACAAGAATTTCTGTCAATTATTCCAAGACCAAAATAATGGTCTTTGGCAAAAATAGCCCAAGTCTTTAGATTAACACTCTATAGAACAAACTCGTGTATTCAGGTACCTGGATGTTCTCTTCAGTGAGTCCCTATCATGGAAACAGCACAGGGAGGCAGTAATACTGAAGGCTCAGAAAACCATCGGGGCATTGATGAAATTCTACTATACTGAAGAAGGTCAGTTGATTGAATTTATTTATTTATTTATTGTATTTATGAATCGCCGATCTGGTTGGCAAACTGGCCACTCTGGGCGATGTACAACATAATAAAATATAAAATACATTTAAAACAGTATAAAATTTTAAAATCTTAACCCACCCCATATTCCCGCCTGAATAGCCATGTTTTTAGTGAGCGGCAGAAGCTCAGCAGAGAGGGGGCATGGCAGAGGTCACTAGGGAGAGAGTTCCACAGTATGGGGGCTGCCACAGAAAAGGCTGGCCCCCATACTGTGGAACTCTTGACCTAGTGAACCCATCATAAAAAATCTTTAATGGCAAAGTGATTAGCCAAATGCTTTACGGTGCTGAAATTTGGGGAGAAGATATAAATACCATTAACGCCATAGAAATTGTGCAGAATATTTTTTTCCGAAAGCTCTACTCCCTACCACACGGCACACCACTATCCTTTCTGTAAACAGAATCAGGATGGCCATCTATTAAGGTGAGAGTAGATAGTGCCCAATTGAAATATGTCAAAAGGATGGCCTCTTTTTTAAATGTTCGCTTCCCTGCTCTATGCTATATGGAATTACCGTAAGTGGAACACAATACTGGAAGCAAACGATTCAAAAACTCCTACACCACTATTTTACTGAAGATAGTACTGAAGATAGCTTTAGCACCATGAGCTGAAGATAGTTTTGGATATGAACAAGAGACAATTAGGGACTGGCTCTTTTGGATAGATTCTAGAAAGGACCTACATTCTATTAAGACATCCAATTCCCCCCCATGGTTTGCCCTCTTAAAAACAGAACATTTCAGAGCTGGTTACCTGTCCAAACTTAGACCAGCCTTCCTAAGAAATGCCTTCATTGAATTGTGACTCCAGGTTATGCCAACTGTGGTCTTGGATGGGCATTATAATAAAATACCATACAAATGTAGATTTTGCATATGTGGCCAATTACAAGTGGAAGAGATAATCCACTATATGCTAACCTGCCCTTTATATAAAGAACCGAGAGAGAATTTTTGAGACCATTGCTGATGTATGGAGGAGGAAATGCTCTCACAGATATAGTGCACTTTTTGCTGAGTGATACTAACAGCTTTGTGACACAAAGTGGCCCTCTTCACCCTGGCAGCAAAAAAGATTAGGAGAAAAGAACTTAATAAAATTGCCATTAACTGCCACGGTGATTTAGAATATTAATTTGCATTCAAATAAGATGATTTTACAAACTATATATATACACACACACACACACACACACACTTGTATTTGTATAATTGTATATTTGTATATTTAATTTTGTCAGGCCTTTGGCTAGCACAATAAAACTTCAGGGTGGGGGTGGGGGGTGGAGAGGAACCCCACAGAAATGTACAAAAGAAAGCATTGATTTTTTGAAAATATTTGCCAGGTATCGATCAGGGAATAACACGTATAACCAGCAGAGGCTGGTGGCTCCAATGTCAGCGGTGTATCTGCTCTGGATTGTACTCCAAACTTTTAAGGAGCTATCCATGGTGCTGAGCCCTATCCTCAAAATAGCTTTAGCACCATGGATAGCAGCTTAAAAGTTCAGAGTAAAATCCGGAGCAGAGGCACAAGCCCGCTGACATTGGAGCCCCCCGGCCTCCACTGCACATAACAAACTATTTGAGGTATAGTATTCATCTTAACAGCGCAACCCAATGTGGCTGCCCATACCACTCCAAACTCAGAGGATGACGGGCATTCAGTGGAGGGCGGGAGGAGTGTGGAAGTGAGCTTTGCTCACCTCCACGCTCCTCCCGCCCTGCAAAAGACTTGGATGGCTGATTTCAGCCATCTAAGTCTTTTGCTCCAGCTTGCAAGGCGGGGAGGCTGAGGCACTGCCAGGATCGTATGTATTGTGATGGGACCGTATTCCTCCCCTCGCCGCCCAAACCTTCAGCTCTGAGGTCGGTCTTCCAACCTCGGAGCTGCTGCAGTCGATACGGTTCCTTCCACACCAACTGTGAGGGCGGAGGGAGGGTGCTCCGAGGTTGGAGCACGTTTCCAAGGTTGGAGCTAGGACTCCGACCTCTCCAACGGCTGGCTAGCCTCTGTCTAGTGGCCATAGGATTGCACCCTAAGTGTATCAGCTTTAAAGAGGCACATCCATCTAAATCCCGAGAAATCTCATCTATCAGTTTATTCAAATTCAATGCAATCATTTGAGATATATCTCTGGGAATAAGTAATCCAAGATAAGTAATAACATCTGGGCACCATAGAAATTGCCAATCTGCTAATACATCATGAGTTTATTTACATTGAAAGAATAGGGCATTTCAACAGTGGAGCTGCTTGGGAGAAGCAGCCTGCTGTTCGTGGTTTCCTGCACCAAGAAAAGCTGGACTCTGTACCAATATGGCAAATTGAGAAACAAATGTGCATTATTCCTTTTGCTTTGGCTAAATAAAAAGGAAACCATGGATTAATAAATACAAAGCTTTTGTTTATTAAGTATGTAGCAAGGAAGAAACACACCATTTTATGACACTGTGTCATAAAGCATGACACTGTGTGCATCATATCTAAATGCCAGATAGTGAATTTTGAGGAGACTCCATGCAATTTCAATCATAACGATTCACCATAATGTAAATGTAAGTATCATCATCATCATCATCATCATCATCATCAATTTAAAACTATACAATTTTACTATAGACAATGCCTTTAATAATACATACTCAATTTAATCTCAGTCATCTATTCACAACAGTAAGTTTTATGAGGTCATCTCAATAAGAAAAGCAGCATACAAAGCTCCCCTCGCCCGCTGCTTAAATTGATAGTAAGGTAATACAAGTTATATGCATTGTTGTTGGGTTTTTTTCCACATCTTAAAATTAACCAGAAAAGACTGTTTGTTTGTCTAGACAAAAGCTAAATGTATATACTATTATACATTCTTGTTAACCCTCACCCCTAGACTTGTCCATTTGTGCTGGAAGGAGGAGAGACTATCAACTTTCTATCATAGAAATCTTCAAGGATTTTAGAGTCCTGGCAAGTGATTGTTCCCAGATCAAGGTGTGGCAGATCAGGAATTGCTATTCTTTTCTTCTCTTTTGAAGACTGCAGCTTGCTAGCACATTTTATAGTCGTTACATACCGAAGTTGCACAAAGCTGTCCTTTAAAATCCAAATCTACTGTGATATCCAGATCGTGCTGTAATGAAGATTTAGATATAAGATTTTGGCGATACATTACTGTAGTGTAGTGGATATGAACTAGGAACCCTCTGGTTCAGAGCTTGGCCATACCATAAATGTAGCGGAAAAGCATAAAGGTGGCCTAAGCCTTAGCCCACTTGAGTAATACTGACTTAGTTACAGTGGGCGTAAGAATTGCCGATATGATATAATGTGTGTGAAATGCTTTGAACATCCAAGTACAATTTAAAGTGCTAAGTATTTTAGGGAGTAATCCTATGCCCCCTAGACAGCATCTGAGGAGCCATAGGATGTTTTGAATTCCCCGATCCGAGGTCGAAGACAGCGCTCCCACCTCGGAGGGGGGGAAATCCCCTCCCCCGCACAGTTGGCATGGAAAGAATTGATGGCTGTTCTTCAAAGTCGGGAACTCAACCACAGAGAAGGGGGCATTTTGGTGGGTGGGGAGGAGACTGGAGAAGCCAGTCTATGAATTATCCTGAGGCTTCTCCAGACTCTTTCCCTCCCTCTCCGAAATGCTCCTGCTAGATGGGCAAAAAAGCCCATCTAGTGAAAAATGCAAGGTGGGAGGAAGGAGAGGCGAAGAGGGCCTCCGCTGCTGCTCCTCTCACGCTGCATAGGATGCTCGTAAGCCTTCGAGTTCAGGGGTTTATGATCATCGAGGGCTCGACCCATAGGATCACATCCTTAAATAATGACGAGTCTTGTGGTGTCTTAAAAGCTAACAAATTTATTCTGGCATAAGCTTTCCTGGACACTAGACACTTTATCAGGTGCATGAAGTGGTAACCTCAAATTGGCAGATTTATATACACATGCTGGGCAGCAGGGAGATGTGAACCGTGTCGTCAGAGGGAATTGAAATGCAGAAAGTACAGACGGTGATAATTAACAGTTGCCATTCACAAAACATTGTAATGAACAGTTCTCCCACTCGGAGAGGATAATGCAACTAGTCAATACGTTTGAGTTGGCTTGCTTTGGGGCTAACATATCTTTCTCAGCACATTATTTCCCAGGCTTCAAAATGCAGTATTCCATATTTCAGTGGTCATTTTGTTCCTGCTCAGCAGCTGCATCATCTTTATGCTTTTCCATGGCCAGCAGAGGCTCTGCTACCTGGCTTTCATCAGAACTGATGGTGCTCCGATACTCAGATTCCCTTACGGAGTGTGGCTTTGCCCCCAGGACTATGGCCATTCACCATCTCCTTTGTCAGCAAGACCCACAGTTTTCCTGATCCCTGCATTTCCTTTCAGACTCACAAGGCCCTGGAGGGCCTGCCCCAGTCATCCCAGATCCTAGGAGGCCTATAACATTTACTTGCTTGCTAAATTGCAGAGCAAATGGGGCTTCAGCCCCAGCAGTACTTACACCTGCCCCCACGCCCTAGGCCTATTCACTCCATCCCATTCAGCCACCTTCTCGGGTTTTTTGTTTTGTTTTTTTGGACTATCGGAACCGCAGTAACTGCAGCAGTAAGTGCTCCAAAAAGAAGCTGCAAAAAGTGTGTGTGTGGGGGGAGCCAACATCTCCCCTTCCTGGATTAGCTGGAAACTCAGGGAAGTGTTGAAATGGTGGGGGACACTGAGAAATGTCAGTTCAACACTTAAAATCGAGAGGATTACATTGCTAAGTGGAAATACTGTCCCACCACCTTTGGTACACCTTTTGCCGCTTCCCCCACCCTTTACCAGTGCTTTTCAATTGACAACTCGGCAATTGGTGCCTAGCAAATGTGCGCAAATTAGCCTATATGCAATCTTGCCATGTCAGTTTCCATGTATGTTACCTACCTACTCCACTATGCTGCTCCCTTTGACAGCTGAAACATACAAGGAAATAGACGAGACAAGACTACACATATCGGACAGCTGTAAGAGCGCACTTGCGAAAGACCAACAAAAATAGTAATACTGTAATGGTAAAATTTTTGCTCAATTTTCTGGGGCCAAAAAAAATGGTGGCAAACCAGTGATAGTCACTCCAAAGTGTTGCTTGGGCATCTCTGTCACTGGCGGCGGCAAGGGCAAGATCATGAAGGGTGGCAGGTTTTTTTTTGCTATTCTTGCTGAGTGGCTCGCTAGCTCTCCCAGGTTCAGATGACACAACATTGCTCTCCCAGGTTCAGATGACACAACATTGCTCTCCCAGGTTCAGATGACACAACAACCCATTGTGGATTAAACAACCCCTAGAACAAGCCATGGGTTATTAGGGTGGCTTGTTGCTGAAAAATAAGCCACCCTGCAAGAAGTGGTCTGGGTTTGGATGACACGACAACCCACAATGGGTTACCCACAGTGGGTTGTTGTGTCACGTGAAACCAGTGAGAGAGAACCTACAAACTTTACCTAATTCTACACATGTAAGCTCTGTTCAAATATTGAGTTCAGGAGTGGTCTCAGTCACCATCTGCATGTATTCCCTAAATGTTTCAACAGAGCTTTCATGAAGCTCAGCCATTTCCCCCCATGTGAACCAAATTAGGGCTGTACTGAAATCCTCCCCTGAATATTGCCACCTTTGCAATTTCGGAGACAGTTCTCCGTTTCTGGAGCAGGGGAAGTTGTGTGCCAAAATTTGTCCCTAAATTTAAGTAGTGGTGTCTTTTGTTTTCAAGATTATTTCACCACTGCCTGTGTTAGTTTTTTATTAGTTTTATATTGTTGAGCTTATTGTGATTTTATTTTTATTTTTAATATTTTAAATTGTAGAATGTGTAGAGAAATTTATTCTATGAGGCATATACCGGTAATAAATTTGATGCAAACATAAATAAATACACACAGATATTTGGCTATATACTGACAACAGGCTGCCAAAAGTAAGAGCAATATTTCCTAGACTAGTTAATGGATGATCCTAGCTAATCAGGGTTCACACGGTGAAAATGACAGCCTCACGATGTTAAATAGCTAATCGGATATGTCTATTTTCTGACATCAGTGAAGACAAAAAGTATGTGAGGGCACAGCTTTTTCCATTTTCTATGCAATATGTAAACATCTGCCACCAGAGTAGGAACCTTTTAATACTTATGAAAACGTCAAAAAAAGTCTTCTTTCAGTTCGGCCCAGAACAGATACTATCCTTTGACTCTGGGTACATTTGAGATACAATTAAAAATTGATTCCACATTAATTTTCAGCAACCTTGTATAATGTTCCATTAGAAATGCTTAAGATGCTTTTTCTCATGTCTTAGTGGGGTGGTCTTTAAAACTATCTGGACACACAAGTAAAACATGTAGGGCCTTTGTTATGCATGTAATTGTGCCCCTGCACTCCCCTTGCTCCTACCTTGCTCCTGGCTAAAGTGGCTTTTTAGCTAAACTAGAGTTAATGAGAGCAGAAGACCCTCATTCATTCACAAGACAACAGTCTTGGGATAAACTGATCACCACTTACCAAGTAGAAAATTACCATGGTGGGTATATGTAGCCACTTGGTAAAAGTCTGTATCTTGCCAAATGTTGAAGAGAACCTTACCATTCAACTGCTTCTCCAGATTTCTAATCGAGGTGAAAAAGTGTGGTAATATTCTCCTCAGTTGGCAGGATTACAGAGGAAGACAGACATTTTACTTAACAGTTCTACCTGGTGTGTGAGAAAATTCTTATTACTACCTACAGGTTTCTGTCCTGGATTTAGGAATGCATGTATTTCCAGGCCAGTAGCTATAAAAATATATACCGTATGTGTATTACATTCAGATGTAATGTCAGGTACTTTTGATCCACTAATTTATGTTTTGAAAATACCTTTTAACAGGCTGTCTCTGAAATCCAGCTTCTCAAGCTGGTCACCTAAATTCAAATATACACACCGTGCTTACCTCATTCTTTTCATTCGGTTTCATGGATATGGTCCCATAGATTTCTTCACCTCTTCTTACAGTTAGTTGGTCCTCTAGGTAAAATACAGTTTGCTTCCAGTGGGTATAAGGAGCATCTGGTGCTACAAAAGGAGATAGAGCTAAGAAATTATCATTTTTTCCCAGAGTTCTAGATGCATATTACCTTACTAAACATTGTTTGCACCCAGTCAGTCTGATGGCCTTGAAACTTTTCAGCAAGCTCTGCCTTAATGAACAGTCTGCCGTTAACAAATAAAGTTTGTATTCTATGCAAGTCACAGTTTTTCTCCAACCTCATATTGCTTTTATTTCTCTACATTTGTGAAGTGATGATGATGTCCTGGTATGGTTGGGGCTCATCCTATGACAAACTGGGGGCAAATCCATTTAGCAAAGTCAGCAAGCAAAGGGTCAAAGCACAGTTTTCTCAGTCCAACAAAAGGGTAGTTAAAAGCAGGAGAAGCCAACAGGCAGACAAAAGGTCAAGAGCACAGTATTACCAGTCCAGCAATAGAGCAGTCCAAAAGCAGGGTCTTATCAGGAGCCAGCGGCATGAAAGATCAGTCCAAAGAATAGCCAGGCTTCAAGGTACTGGAAGTTGGGATAAAGGTGTTGCAGCAGCTAGCAGGTCTCAACTGAGAGATTATGAGCTGGAGCTTCAAGAGCCCCACCCAGGACTCAGCTGTGGTACATCAGAGGCTTCTGGGAGAAGTCCTCTTTGTGAGGAGGGCCCTAATCACAAGGAGTCATTTTCTCCTGAGCAAGCCCAGTTGCTGTGGTTCTTGAGGCATGCACTTTGCCTCTGCATAGCAGCCTGTGCTTCCATGCTTGGCCTCTTCTTCTGACCCCGCAGGTAAGGTAAGGTCCCCAGGGCCATACCACTGTTGAAGGGCCTGGTGCAGCTTCTCCACTGATGCCAGAGGTGTCTGGAGTATCACTGGGGTCAGGGGATCCCGCTAGGTCTTAGGCTTTGTAATGTCAGGGTCTTTGTCTGAAGAGTCATTCTGGCCTGGGCCTGGGTCAGGCGTGATAGATGATATAAGAACAGGAATAATGGTGGTATAGCTTTTTAACATAGATTCCCACACTATTATATATAATATATTATATATAATATAATATATTATATATAATATAATATATTATATTATATATAATATATTATATATAATATATTATATATAATATATTATATATTATATAATATATAATATAGAGCCAGTGTGGCGTAGTGGTGAGAGTGTTGGACTGGGACTCGGGAGATCCAGGTTCTAGCCCCCGCTCGGCCATGAAACTCACTGGGTGACTTTGGGCCAGTCACTGACTTTCAGCCTAACCTACCTCACAGGGTTGTTGTGAGGATAAAATGGAGAGGAGGAAGAGGAGGATTCTGTAAGCCGCCTTGGGTTCCTTGCAGGAAAAAAGGTGGGGTATAGATATAATAAATAAATAAAATAAATGAATTGTTCTTTGCCCTTAAAAATGGACTGTGTATTTCTGTCACCTTGCAAAGCCTTAAGATCGTAGAAAAGGGACTGCCCGTGGTGACGGGGCTTGAAGCAAAAGTTCCACTGAAGCCAGGGAATAAAGGCTCATTCCAGATAACATGGATCAATGTGATTTCCCCTATATAAGTAACATTGTAAACTGCTTTGTGAGGGCAGTACACCCTGCCCTCTTTTTAAATGTAAACATCTTTTAAATAAAACAAAATAAATGTTTTCGTTAAAATGAGTCATAATGTAGGGAAGCCAAATCCTTCTGCTGTGGCCTGTCTCTCATTTTTATGAAGAAATCCTCAAGCAATTTTTGCCAGTTTTGAAGGTTTCTCAATGTGAGAACAATTGGTAGTGTTTGGAACAGAAAGAAAAACTTTAGGAGTAACACCATTGTCACACCCCATTGCTGGGAGTTGTAGGCCAAAAACATCTGGGGACCCAAGGTTGGAGAACACTGTCTTACTGGGTAGGGTCATAGCTAGTTTATCAGTTGAAGATGATAAAAAGCACTCCCAGAAGAACTGTGTACATGATGCACAAGCTGCATGAATCAAAGCACAAAAGCAACAGTACAAAAGTAAAGCTAGAATTTACCTGTAGAAAAACCCATTTTCTTATGGCACTTCGTAAATTCTATATTAAAATAAGTGACCAAGGCATCAATGTAGTCATTGCGCTGAATCTGGAGGGAAAATGCAGAGGTAAACGCCATTTCCTCCGGCTTCACTGTATAAATATCCACTTCCTGTATTGATAGGGAGGGGGTGAAAACAGGCCATTTAGAAGAGTCAGTGTAAATTTCCCAGGGATGGGGACTCGGACTCGAGGACTCGACTCGTGAGTCGGACTGAGTCTCCCCTCTGACTCGACTCGGACTCGAGTCCCAATATTTTTAATGGGACTCGAGACTCGACTCGGGACTCGAGACCAAGGACTCTTCAATATCCCTGGGCTGTGCCAGAAGGAGTGGAGAGGAGCGCGATTGCCAGTGAAGAGCGCATGGAAGCGAGGTGTGCCGCTGCTCAACCACTATGGACAGCTACCAGGAGTGCAGCCCCAACAGTGTGTCAAGATTTATTTTGATTGATGTGTTGCGTACTTGGGAGAGACAGAAGAAGGACCTGAGGTTACTCTGTGTGGCTGCTCTGAGTGTGTTTTTGGTTCCAGCAAGTTCATCACCAGTGGAGCGGGTGTTCAGTGAGGGTGGAATTGTGATGAGATCTCACCGTTCCAGAATGGGGGCCAAACATTTAGAAAAAATCATGTTCCTCAAATGCAACATGGATAAGTTTTAGGAAGTACAGCAAGTTTATTTTTTTAAAATCATGTATCTAAAATGCAACCTTTCAGACATTTTGGGTTTGGCTGCCTCTGCCTGCCTGTCTGGGGTTCCCAGCCTCTTCTGCCTGCCTGACCTAGATTCCTGCATTGAGCAGGGGGTTGGACTCGATGGCCTTGTGGGCCCCTTCCAACTCTACTTTTCTATGATTCTATGATTCTATGATTCACCAGTTCAACAGTTGAATTGTCCAGGACAAAGGCCTCTGCCTGCCTGCTTTGGGGTTTCCTGCCTCCTCTGCCTGCCTGGTTATTTTGGGTTTTTCTGCCTGGTCTGTTCTTGCCAAAATCTGTTGCAGAGTTTTGAAATTAAAAGGCACACTTGTGCCTAGAATTTATTTAAACCACACATCTGAAGTAGCCTTATTTTGTTGGGAAAAAACCCCAATGATTTTAATAGGGACTCGTGGAGTCTGCTTTGGGAGTGACTTGTGACTCGTGACTCGTGAGTCACCATTTTGGACCAAGGACTCGGACTCGGACTCGAGACTCGGGTCCAAAGACTCGTGACTCGACTTGTGACTCGAGACCAAGGACTCTTCAACATCCCTGAAATTTCCCATGCTAGGTGATTTTCTTTTTTAAAAATCTGCTCTACTAACTAGAATGGCACAATACAGCAGGAAAATATCTTGTGAGAACCACATCAAAATGAACAGGGGCTATTTAGAGGCATTGTTTCAGATTTCACAATACAGAATATTCAAGATCACATTTTAAAGGTGTATTTGCACTTTCAATTCAAGTACATTTGTTGTATACATTCCAACAGTTTACACTTGAAAATCAGCAAAGCGTTGTGTATTTTTAAATTTTAACATCCCAGTTCTCAAATCAAGAATTACTCTTTAATTTTGATTGGAAATAACCAAGGTAGTTCACAATAGATTTTGTTGTTGCTGTTTAGTTTTCATCTTGCATCGCTGGATTACTGAGTAATCTTATGTTACTGTTATTTATTTCAAAAGCATCTACTTTAGAAATAAGCCTGTGTGTGCGTGTGTTTGTCTGGGTGAAGTCTGCTGCTGCTATTGTGCTCTGCCATCAGTTGTCTTGTTGGTAGCTCTTCTAGAGCTTAAACTGCTGCCGCTAAATGTCAGATCGGTGCATGTTAAGGCCTCTGCAATCTAGGATTTGATGACGAATGAGCACACTGACCTGGTTTGTGTAACACAGGGACCTGATTGGATGAAGATAATGGAGTTAATCTGTCCCAACATTGTTCACCAGGTTTCTCAGTGTAGCAGCACTGAGCAGCAGGTGGGGTCCTTGTAATTCCACCTCCCTATTGAGGTGGCCTATCCAGAGGTCCCCTCATTTTGAGTGCAAACACCTGGTAGTAGACCACCCAGGCAAGATCAAGATTCTATTAATGCGCTCTCAATTTCGCTGTCCAACAGTCTCCTTGCCTGAACTGGTGGAGGTAAGTCTTGGTGGTGCTGTTGGCCTCTCTGATTGATTGTTCTGGAGGATTTCAACATACACACAGAGGACCCCTCAGCTGTAGCAGTTGAGAATGTCATGGCCTCCATGAAAGCTATGGCCTGCCTCAATAAATTTCTGGTTCTACCAATTCTGCAAGTCACACTCTTGATTTTGGTGTTTTGCTGGACAGGATGATGGTGATCTTGGGGACAGGGTATTTGTCATAGACAGATCACTACCTGATAGGGTTTAGATTTACCGGAGCTCCTAACATGGTGGAAGGCCAATTTGGGTGGTCCAGCCTCTGAGATTAATGGATCCAGATGGACTCTTGAATTTCTGGGGGATTTTTCTTCTCTCATGACTGGTGGTCCTCTCAACATTCTGTTTGACTTTAGGAATGGAGAAATGGCCCAAATGGTTGGTATGTGAGCACCTAAACCACCCTCCCCACTCACTAGAGCTCCTGCTCCTTTCTTTTCTGTGGAGTTGGGGTCTGATTAAGTAGTTTGGTTGACAGTTAGAGCTCTGGTGGAGGCAGATTTGTGTCCAATCCAACCGAACAAAGACAATAGTGCATATTACAACCTACTCTGTGGTGCTGATGGCAGTGAAGAAAGCTTACTTATCTGCAACCATAGTATAATCCATCTGAGCTTTTCCCAGGGATGTTGAAGAGTCCTTGGTCTCGAGTCGAGTCACGAGTCTTTGGACCCGAGTCTCGAGCCCGAGTCTGAGTCCTTGGTCCAAAATGGTGACTCACGAGTCAGGAGTCACTCCCAAAGCTGACTCCACCAGTCCCTATTAAAATCAATGGGTTTTTTTCCCAACAAAATAAGGCTACTTCAGATGTGTGGTTTAAATAAATTCTAGGCACAAGTGTGCCTTTTAATTTCAAAACTCTGCAACAGATTTTGGCAAGAACAGACCAGGCAGAAAAACCCAAAATAACCAGACAGGCATAGGAGGCAGGGAAACCCAAAGCAGGCAGGCAGAGGCCTTTGTCTTGGACAATTCAACTGTTGAACTGGTTAAGAAGAGACCAGGCAGGCAGAGGAGGCTGGGAACCCCAAACAGGCAGGCAGAGGCAGCCAAACCCAAAATGTCTGAAAGGTTGCATTTTAGCAAAATGATTTTAAAAAATAAACTTGCTGTACTTCCTAAAACTTATCCATGTTGCATTTGAGGAACATGATTTTTTCTAAATGTTTGGCCCCCATTCTGGAACGGTGAGATCTCATCACAATTCCACCCTCACTGAACACCCGCTCCACTGGTGATGGACTTGCTGGAACCAGAAACACACTCAGAGCAGCCACACAGAGTAATCTCAGGTCCTTCTTCTGCCTCTCCCAAGTACGCAACACATCAATCAAAATAAATCTTTACACACTGTTGGGGCTGCACTCCTGGTAGCCGTCCATAGTGGCCGAGCAGCAGCACACCTCGCTTCCATGCGCTCTTCAGCTGGCAATCACGCTCCTCTCCACTCCTTCTGGCACAGCCCAGGGATGTTGATGAGTCCTTGGTCTCGAGGCCCGAGTCGAGTCTCAAGTCCCACTAAAAATATTGGGGCTCAAGTCTGAGTCGAGTCAGAGGGGGGACTCAGTCCGACTCATGAGTGAGTCCTCGAGTCCGAGTCCCCATCCCTGCCTTTTCCAAATGATGAGAGGTCTATTACAATTTGGCACCCAAGGAGGGGGACCCCTTAGTGGCCCACTGTGACCAGTTTGCAAGGCACTTTGCTGATAAAGTACTCATATCTGTTCCGGCAGACCCAACATTAAGAACAGGAGCTATGGATATGCCTTTATCCATCAAAACAAGGCAAGTAGATGCTATGCTTCAGTTAGTTCATCCTGAGGATGTGGACAAGTTGTTTGGCCCTCTTGCCCTTCTGACCCTTGTCCTTCCTGGATCATTAAGACAGCTGCCCTTGAGATTGGTTTGTAAATTGCAGCTAGTGTAGAATGCAGCAGCTAGATTGCTCAGTGGAGCATCTTTCCATGCACATATGACTCCTGTGCTGAAAACTGCACTTGCTTGTGCACTGTCTCTGTCTGTCTGTCTGTCTCTCTCTCTGTCTCACACACACACACACACACACACACACACACACACGATCCCCAGTTAGATGTTACAACTCTCTCTGGCCCAAGTTCAGATATTTACTGGGCTGATTGGAATCTTTGGGTTAATTGACTACAAAAGACCCCTCCTCTAGTTTCCTGCATTGAGCAGGCGGTTGGACTCGATGGCCTTGTAGGCTCCTTCCAACTCTATGATCTATGAAATGGTAGAAGAGAAGAGGTAGTCATAATGAACTGAACTGAAATTGAACTGATTGACAAGAGCGTGCACCCTTCCCCTCTGCCACACAGATTACATTACATATGACCTAAGCAAGCCATACAGACATCTGACTTTGCAGGCATCTGATTAATGTATTTATTTTTATTTATTTATTATATTTTTGAATCGCCCATCTGGCCAGTCATCCGGCCACTCTGGGCAATGTACAGTATGATAAAATACAAGAACAAAATGAGATTCTTCCATATCCACAAGTAGAGGAGACTGAACAAACTGAGCATCGGTGTTGACTGGGCATCCACAAAGTACCAACATAATATATGACATTATCTGTACGGAAGAGAGGAAGGGAGTGCAGCACCATGTGAAGTCTCTCTCTCTTTTTTTTTTTTAATTTTTATTTATATTTTTTTAAAAGAACATACATACAAAAAACCACACATAAACCTACAAATCATAAACTCCAAGTGCACCCGTCACCCCGGGGCCAAAACCAATTCTATCCACATAATCCATTATTAATCTATATTCCAAAAATACATCATATCATGACATGGCTTACTCCCTTTCCCCTTTACTAAAACATAATCTAAAAATGACCCCCATATTTCCTTAAAATTATTTTTCTTTAATTGTCCCCTTTTACATTTAATACTACATGTTAGTTTATCATTTAAAGCAATATCCCAAACCTCTTTATACCAATCTATTATTAAGTACTGGTATTGAACTTTCCAATTCCTTGCTATCAGTAATCTCCCTGCCGCTAATAAACTTACAATTAGTTCCTTTTTCTCTTGTGAGCACAGAAGTTTCTCCGTTATTGATAACAATGCTAATTTTGGACAGACCTCCACATTAATACCAATAATTTCTGAAATTTCTACAAAAATTTTATTCCAAAAATCCAATACGCTTTTACAACTCCACCACATATGACCATAAGTACCAAGTTCCTGACATCCTCTCCAACACAATGGAGCACAATTACTATCTATTTTGTTTAATCTTACTGGAGTCAGATACCATCTCCAAACAGTTTTTAAAAATTCTCTTTTATCCTTACTGACATATTTCTTAATATACGTCTGCCCCAAATATTTCTCCACCCCGCATTCGATATCTCCTCCTCAAATTCCATTTCCCACATCATCTTAAGGTTATCTTTTTTCACTTCAATCCTCTGCATCATTTTATATATCTCCTTAGTTAACCCTCTAGAAGAAACATTCCCTTCTATAAGTTCTCTAGACAACACTTTCTTTTCAAATCCAGTAAACTCCCTCTCATACTTGTTTCTCTTCTTCCATTTCTTAGTCCACTGATCTAATTGCATTAAATTTAACCATGAAATTCTATCTGGCCCAATCATTTCCAATATTTGTTGTCTAGTCTCAATTTTTCCCATCCAATCCATTAATTTGATAACCTTATTTTCCCTAAATATTGCCTCCCAATGCTGTTCATTTTCTGGAAAGTCCTCCATTGCTACAACTGGAGTTAATGGTGATATCCCTGGTATAAAGATCTGTCTGTTACTATTCCAAATCCCTACCATATTTTTCAAGAAGGGATTTTCTATTCTTTTTACACTAGTAATACTTTTTTTTGAAAATAGAAATTTTTCCATCCCAATTTCTATTTCCTGCGTTTCTATTTCTAACCACAAAATATTCTTCCTAACTAAAATATCCATAATAAACCTTAACTGATTAGCTATATAATACCACTTGATATTAGGAAGGCCAAGCCCCCCTTCTTTTTGGGATTTATACCATTTACTCTTAGTAATCCTCGCCTTCCCCCCCCCCCCCATTACAAAAATTATTTATTATTGCTTGCCATTCCCTAATTTCCTTCTCTGATAAACAACTTGGTATCATTCTAAATAAAAAATTTATCTTTGGTAATATCTTCATTTTTATCAAAGCTATTCTACCAAACCATGAAAGTCCAATTTTTTAATATTCCTCTATCTTTTTTTTTACCTCATTCTTTAACTTTCTAAAATTTTGTTCTCCTATTTTTTCTAACTCTTTTAAAATATCTATACCTAAATAGTTAATCATACTTTTTACCTTAATATTTGATCTTTTTTTTAATCCCTTCTAGCTCCTCTATTTTACTATAATTAAACAACATAATCTCAGATTTATCCCAATTTACTTGCAACCCCGTAACTTCCCTAAACTCCTTTAAATGATTCTCTAACCTATCCATCATTTCCATGGGATTTTCAATTGTTAACAGAGTATCATCTGCAAAAAGATTAATTTTTATCTTATCCTTTATCCCTATCCCTTTTAAATTACTATCCTCTCTAACTACATTTGCCAAAACCTCCATAACTAACACAAATAAGATTGGGGAAAGGGGTCAGCCCTGTCTGGTACCTCGGCCTAGATAAATTTGATCTGTTATACCATCATTTACTACAACTGACGTCATATTTTGAGCATATAGTTGATCAATAACTCCTCGAAACTTTTCACCAAACCCCATAGTTTTTATTATCCTCTTTAATGCTGGCCATTCCACACAATCAAAGGCCTTGAAAATATCTAATGCTAAAACCCCTGCCTTCAAATTATTTTTCTTAATTAAATATATTATATTTAACACTCTTCTAGTCAAATCTGCCATTTGTCTACCTTGTACAAAACCACATTGATCTAAACCAATATACTTACTAACAAAACTATTCATTCTTCTAGCTAATATTGCAGACATTAATTTTGCATCTTGATTAATTAATGAAATTGGTCTATAGGATCCTGGGTCTGCCGGATCCTTATTCGGTTTCAGGATTAAAATGGTCAAAGATTGTTTCCAAGAAGGAGGAATCTCTCCCCCCTGTAAAATATCATTAAACAAGTTTTTTAACTTGGGAATTATCATTTTCTTGAAAACCTTATAATATTCAGCCCCTAAACCATCTATTCCGGGAGTTTTACCATCTTTTAATTTATTTATAGCAAACTCTATTTCTAACTCCGTAAAAGGTTGTTCCATATAATCCCTATCCTCTTCTAATATTTTTATTTTCAAATTTTTTTCAATATATTCTTTAATCCTTACTTCAGAACATAACCCAGCCTTATACAATTCAGAATAAAATTCATGAAATATTTTTAATTTATCCTTCATTAAATTATATTCCTTACCCTTCTTATCTTTAATCACCCCCACTAAATTTTTCTCCCCTTTTTTTTGCGCAGATCTAGCTAACATTTTAGAATTTTTATTACTATTCTCAAAAAACTCTCTTTTCATATATATCAAATTCCTTTGCACTTTATCTATATCTTTATTCTCAAATTCTTTCCTCTTAGCTTGCAGTTCAGCAAATACCTTCTTATCCCTATTCTTTAAAAAAGATTCTTCTAACTCCCTAATCTCTTCTTCTATCTGTTTATTAAAAGCCTCCTGTTGTTTTCTTAAATTAACTCCCTCTCTTATTCCTATACCTCTCATAACACTTTTCATAGTATCCCATATTGTAGCTTGACTACAATCCTCTGTTTGATTAAATTCCCATATTTCCATCATCTCTTTCTCTATCTTTTCAGTTATATGTTTTGCTTTAAAAATGTTACAATTCAACCTCCATCTTCTAGCCTCTCTATAATCCTTCCCTATCTTTAAATCCAAATTGACCAACGCATGATCCGTAATTTTTATAATACCTATCTCAGTACTCATGACCCTAGAAACCAAGCTCCTAGACACAAATATATAATCTATCCTAGAAAAATTCTTAAAAGCTGATGAATAATACATATATCTTCTATCTTGCCCTTTAACTTCTCTCCAAACATCCAACAAGCCTTCCTTTGTGATCACCTTATTCAAAAATGTAATGTTATTCCTCCTCTCCCCATCCGTGGGGTTTGATTTATCTACCCTTTTATCCATCACCATATTAAAGTCACCAGCCATAATAACCCTCTGATTCTGTATAACACCCATTTCCTTAAACACCATTTGATAAAATTCCCCTTGATTCTGATTTGGTGCATAAACATTAATTAATACAAATTCTTCTCCCCCCATGGTACCATTAATTATAATATATCTCCCTCTGGCATCCTTCTTAACCTTTAAGACTCCAAAACCACAGTTTTTAGAAATAATAATTGCCACCCCTCTTGAATTAGAAGATCCAAATGCCGTTTCATACAAACTGGACCACCTCAGTTTTAATTCGTTCTCCCTTTCTTTGACTGGTGCGTTTCTTGCAGAAAGATAATGTCCGCCTTGTCTTTCTTTAGGAGTGCTTCAATGCGCCGTCTTTTAATAACAGTTCCCAGGCCTTTAACGTTCAACGTAGAAATTCTCAATTTAGGATCCATCAATTACTAGAACAATTCTGAATCTTTGGCCCCCTCTAGTGAAGACAATAAACACATAACACCTCCTCCCACCTATCCCACATCTATAGAATTCTCCCCCCTTACCATGCCAGGGCAACATGCCCCGCTCTAACCCTACCCTCCTACTCGGGGGGGGGGGGAAACGAAACCAAACCCTTCAGGACAGCAACCTCCAAGGCCCTCCCCCCCAAAATGTCTCTCATTCACCATCTTAACCTTATTTTCATTTTTTTTCTTTTTTCTCTTCCTTAATTTTTTCCCCCTTTTCTCCCTCTCTCCTCTTCTCTTAAGAAAAAAAAAAGAAAGAAAGAAAAAAGAAGGAAAGAAGAAGGAAAAAAAACGTATTCAATTTAATATTATTATTATTATTATTATTATTATTATTATTATTTTCCTTCAAGAGAGAAGTGAGTATTTAGAGTAATTAGAAGGGGGGGGAAAAGAAAAAAAAGGAGGAGGGGGGGAAACAAAAAGGGGAAAAAAGGAAACAGACAAACAACAACAAAAAGAAACAATGAAGACAAAACAACAAAGACAAACAAACAACTCCATCTCTTCTTTCTTCCTTCTTCTCTGCCACCACTCCTCTCCTTAAACTCCAAAAAAAATCTTGACTTAGATAACTCCTCCCACAGCTTCTTCTGGACTCTTCCTGTCTCCAGGCTGTCCATCCAACAATCCCATCTCTCCAAGCAAGCCCATTCCTTGGTTATATGATGTAATTTTACATCTCTTGTCATCCAACACGAAAGACAGAAATACTGGATAACCCCAATTGTATTTGAGACCTTTCTTTCTCAGCACTTCAGTACAAGGTTTCACCGTTCTCCTCCAGGCAATTGTTTGAGGACATAAGTCATTATAAACTTGTAAAGTAGATCCACTGTATACTATTTGATCTGATTTCTGTCTCAGTGCTTGCATTACAATATTCTTCTTGTAAAAACTGGAAAAACATACTATAATATCTCTATTTGTCATTCCTCTCCGAAAAGCACCCACCCGGTGTGCTCTCTCCAGGTCTTGATCTAGCCATTGTTCTTGGGGAACAACCCCCCCAAGCCATTCCAAAATAGAAGCCCTTAAACTGCTTGCAGTCTCCCCTGCCTCTCTTGGGAAACCTCGAATCTGAATATTAAGACGGCGTTGTCTGTCCTGTAAATTAATCATCTGTGTCTCCACTTCATTAAATCTCGTATCATACTGAGCTGTTGTTTTTTCCAAATCATCCACTCTAGAAGTCAGCTTATTCATTTGACTCAAAGCACAATCAAGAGATTTCTGCATTGTGTCTAATCGAACCGTCAGCTGTTCATCTCTTTTATCCATTTTCTCTGAAAGTGAAGCATTTTCCTCCGTGATAAGAGCTGTCAGGTGCGTCAACATTTGATCTATGTTTGGTAAAGTCTGCTGAATTTTACTTGGAGACTGTCCAGGGATTTTTGCCCTTGCTCCTGGCCCTTTGCCAGATGGATCGGCCATATTATCTCCCTTAGTCTTCCTCGCTTCAGACTGTGACGCAGCTAAATTTCCCTTTTGCAGCTGACCAGATTTAAACTGTAAGTTATCTTCTGTTGTTGAACTAGTATCAGCTGACAATCTAGTTAATCTGGGTACACTAACATCAGACGGGTGCTTTTTCTCTCTCTTCCAATGCGGAATTAATCTTTGTTTTTTATCCCGTGCTTTCATAAGGACTTCTGGCAGCCCGGAGAGACACAGTAACTCATTCTAATTACTACTTTCTCCACTTAGATCTTCCCCACAAACTCGTTAGACGAAGGAAAAGACGAAAAACAATAGGAAAAGTTGAACACTCACATTTCTCTCATTATTTTTTTTGGTGATTTATGCTTTTAATCAGTTCATTCTTGGGAGCTCTATGGAAGGCTGCTACTCCATATCCGGCGTGGCTCCACCCCCCTGAAGTCTCTTATTTGTTCAGGAAATACCTGAACCAGGCCTATTTTGCATATAACGCCCCACTTGCTAGCCTCTCAGACTTCATCGTACATAAAGGTTACGATGGTTAAGCTTCAAGAAATACGCCACAAGTGTGGCTGTGGCATGGCCCTCTTGTGCACATGATGAGCGGCCAGCCTTCCTCCCATCTTTGAAGCTGCAGAGGTGGACAGGACCATCCGAGCAACTGTGCCGTGATCTCGATTACCACTCCAGCAATAAGGTTGGGAGGATGCCTAGTGATCGTTGGTAGCTGTGTAGCCTTTCCCCTAATCCAGTACAGAAAAACAGATCTAAAGTATTCTGGCCACATGTGTTAGCCACCTTGAGTCCCAGTATTGGGAAAAAGGTGGGAATAATAATAATAATAATATAATAATAATAATAATAATACTCCTCCTCCTCCTCCTCCTCCTCCTCCTCCTCCTCCTCCTCCTCCTCCTCCATATAATTTGAGCCAGATCTATGCTTGTTATGGCAGCCATGAAATCCTGAGCTGCTTCAGACAAGGTGGCCTCAGCATGTATGTTGCAGAAGATAAAAAGACTTCAGGGTTCTCAACACAACTTTTCAGACCACCTTTGAGGAGACTGGCAGTGGTGTGCATACTACACTAACAGAATGTCAATCCTGTCTCAAGTTCATTATGTCAGAGACACTCAAAATTGGTAGACTACTGGACAGGGTATCTGAGCAGGGAGATGGAATCCTTATGGAGCACCGCTCTCTCTCCGCCCCGCCCCACAAGCTGAGCCTGGTACTGCACGCAGTATCCTTGCAGACACATCTGGAAGTGATTTCCACGTCTCCAGGTTTCTGTTATACAAGCCAGGTTTACATACACTTTCTGGACCAGATCATGGATAGTGATTATCTTCCCATTAGCTGACCCGGCATTTACTAGCAGCACCTTTAGACCAGCAGCATATCAAGGATGGGGGATGGGCCATATACGGAAGTAACAGATAGATGTCTACTTCAAATTCCCTTCACATGGCATATCTGCCTCACACCAACATAGTGGTGTCATGAAACATTGCTTATTACTCTTGTATAGAAAGATGGATCAGTATCTTCAGCTTATTAGCAGTAAGTTCTAAGGCAAAATACCACATTCCTGAAGAATGTCACAAAACTTTTTAAAGAATGCTTTTTAGGTTTATATTTTAAAAGTCACCAAACCTTTATTAAACAAGCATTGGTCACCACTTGCTTTGGGTCTACAATGTCCACCAAGGGTTCCTTCATGGCAACATCCCTGATACAGGTCATGTCAAAGCCGTATACATTCTCCCACCCTGTCAAAGCAAATAGAGGGGTTAAAAGTAAAAGAGAAACATTTGCTAATAAATGTTAAAAATGTATAAAATCTGTTAAAATTATCTTTAATAAAACAAAGACAAAATGATAAATAGAAAAATACTAATAAAATAGTATTAAACATTGCTTAGAATTTCAACGGCTGTGTTTGCAGTGTCATGCTAAGCCACCCTGCAAATAAGCTGCAAATAGGCAGAACAACCCACGGTGCACCCGACAGACGATCGGGCTCATCGTGGCTTGTTCTCCCCCTCCTTCCCCCTCGGTCCTCCAGCTGGTTTTCCAGAGTCCTTTGTGGCAGAACCCGTCTTGTTGGGGAGCTCCCAGCTCCGATCGCTACCCTTTTTTGTTTTCTGCCATTTTATATTTTTTAAAAGTACAACTGTGTGTGTGTGTGTGTGTGTGTGTATGGGCACTAGAAAATTACACAATCGTGTTTGTAATTTTAAAAAAGTATTATTTTCGTCAGTCTTTCACAAGTGCACAGGAGTGCACTTATGGCTGTCTGATATGAGAAGTCTTGCCTGGTCAATTTCCTGATCTGTTTCAGCTGTCAAGGAGAGCAGCGAAGTGCAGTAGGAAACAGACTGACAAGACGAGACTTCATATAGGCAAATTTGCACACAGTTGCCAGGGGCCGATTTCCTAGCTCTCAATTTAAAAGCACTGCAAACTGCTGCTTGGGCATCGGTGGAGGGGCTGTCAGTGGCAGCAGCATGGGTGAGATCATGAAGAGTGGCAGGGTTTTTGCTGCTCTTGCTGTGTGGCTCGCTAGCCAATCCCTGCGACCCATAATAAAATTGCTCTCTTGGGTTCCTTAGGGATGGCAGAAAGGGATGGAGAAAATGGGGCACCAGCGCTACTTACACACACCCCCAATGGGGCCCAATTCACTCGTTCCCATTTAGCTGCCTTCTCAGGGTTATTTTTTTAGAATTGTCAGGGAACCGCAGCAGTAAGTGCTCCGAAAAGGAGCCCTGATAACAGAGGGAGAGTTAATATATCCCCTTTCTGGAGTAGCTGGAGACTTGGGGAAGTGTTGAAAAGGTGGAAGACTCTTGGGTTCAGATGACACATTGTGGATAAAAAACAAAACACAAAACCCTAGAACAAGCCATGGGTTGTTAAGGTGGCTTGTTTCCCCCAAATAAGCCATCCTGCAGGAAGCAGTCTGGGTTTGGACAATATGACAACCCACTGTGGCTAGTTACCCATGATGGGTTGCCGTGTAGTGCGAACCATGTTAATGTCTCAGCACTTGATAAATGGCATACTTAAACTGCATACAGTATTTAGTACCTAAAATCATGTGAGACTTTTTATTTTATGCCTGTCAAACCAAGTAATATGGAGTTCTATATCACAACATTTTTTTAGGTGAAATGTAAAATTAAAATGCAAGTTAAAATTTTAATTTCACATTCAAAACTTAAGTGGCAAAATTTGAAATCTCTGCAGATTTTTTAATATTTGTAAACATTAAACTCAAATTCTGCCAATAAAAAGTCAGCAGTGGAGAATGGGATTTAACTGGGTGGTGGTGGTGGTGGTGGTGGTGGTATTGGAAATAGCAGCTTGCTGGTAATGGAGAATTTAGGCCTGGAGTGCTCTGTTGGAGTGAGAGCTATTTCAGTGAAAAGCATTTCTATCACAGTAGTGCTCTGAATATTTGCATTCATTTTGTTCCTAGCTGTATGTAACAGATTAAATACCCTCTCATTGTTCTTTCATCTAAGAATGCATATAGATTTTACAACTGTCTTTCCCGGTGCAAAAAGAAAAAAAAGGGGGGGGGGGAAGAAAGCTATGCTGTGGCAAAAATTAGTGTTGGATATTGCTACCCATACCCAGAGTGTTTTTGGCAGTTACACCCACGGGAGACATATCTAATTCTAAGCCCTGACTCAATTGTGCCAACACCTCAGTGTGTGACATTCCTATTTTAGAAGATGAAGCAGTGTGCAGACTTAATGCCAGTGAGAACTCCTATGTCTTGTTACCGGTAGTGTACAACTCCCTGGTGAGTTGCTACACTTCCAAGTTAGATAAGTTAGATAAGCTAGATAGAGTCAGGATCATCAGCCAGGACTGAAACTGGGAACTTTCTGGAGAAGGTAGAAGGTGTAGTATTGTCCTCCCAGCTCTTACCATGGTTTCAGCCTGATTGGTTCTTCTTGACCTGGGCTGGCTATATATGCATCCAGGTCAGGCTTGGGTCTTTGCATGGGTAGTGATCAGATTCTGTCCTTGTCTTTGTGGCACCTTAGACTCTTCCTAGGTGTCTGTGCTTGTCAACCTCCCCACCTAATCTCTGGATTCCCTCTTTGCTTCTCTATGAGTCATCAAGCGCCTTTGGGTATCTTTTCTGTTCCCTTGCATCTGTTTCACTGCCTTCGGATAGACCCCTCAGCTTTGCCTATGATTTTCTGTGTCTTTTTTTTTTTTTTTAACCTTCCTGTGCTTCACTTATGTGGCCCTGCTTTCTAAATTCTGTGCAGACCCTAGAATATATAGCATAGCTGCAGGGCTGTTGTTTTTCTTGATCAGCAACAGCACATATCCTTTTCAATAGGGTTTGTTCAGGAGAATGTCTTGGTGGATGTGTATGGAATGAGTGCTGATGGATATAGACCACCAGCCAAGCTGGCAAACTTCAGCACCAGGTAGGGACAATCCCTGACCTGGTTCAGACAGCATGACAAGCCACCATGGGTGATCAGTCATGGTGGGTTGTCATGTTGTCTGAACCTGGTGCTGTTTCAGCCGGGTGGCTTATTTTTCTTGAAAAGCCATCCTGAGAACCCATGGCTTGTTTTAGGGTACTTCATAGCCATTATGGCTTGCTGTGTCATCCAAGCCCAGCAGGGCGATTTCATTGTGGGTTGTTGAAAAGGGCTACAGAGTCGCTCAGCAACAGAGGCCAAAAAACGTGCTGGTCCTCATGAGTGATCTCGTTTCCTTAACTCTGCCTAGCAACAGACAGAGCTGTTCTAGCGTCCATCCTCTGTCGGCATTCTCCTCCCCCGCTCCAATGCGATATCACCGCTTCACTTGTCAGCAAACTTTTCTTTCTTTCCCTTGTGAGCCAGCTGTGTGTGATCTACACAGCGACCTTGATGGAGCCTGCAGTTCTGCAGAGTTTAGTTTTGTCTTCACTGCACTCTGCCTCCACACACTGACATCAAGGTTTCTGAAAGGCTCCTGGAGAGGAAGCCTCTAATTTTTTAAGTGAAGTAATGTGGGCAGTACTTTTGACTCCTTCATCTTGGACAATCCATTAAAATGATTTAGTGTGTAAATTTCATTTCGTTTGCACGACAGATCTGTACCAAGATTAATACCCCTCCCCATTTGTGAAATCTTCCCACCATTGCTTGACTATTCTAAATAGAGCCTGAATCTATCCTCCCCCGTAATGGCCTTGTCTATGCGTGGAAACCCATGGCCCATCATCTGTCCCCCAGGTTGGGAACAGAGAAATCCAGAACCAGTGTGGCGTTTGCTCTAGGTGCTGTAATGGACACAGTTGGACTACCTTTGCCTGGTATAGTGCACTTTTCACCCCACACCCCACAATGGATCCCACAGAAGAGGCGGACATCGGGTTCTCGGCCCCACTGCTTTCACCCACTGCAGATCTCTGAACACAAGCATCACAAGAGTGGGCTCATGATGCATCTGGGGCCCCGACTGAGGTGGAGGGAGCCCAACATCAGAGAGTTCGGGCGCATTTCTGGTCTGAGGCTGAACTTGGAACATTCATCGATCTCTGGATAAGTTCAGAGGCACAGGAATATCTGCAGTGCACCAGGAATGATAATCTTTCCCCTTGGCTTTCAGAGCAGATGTTAGTACAAGGCTTCATGTGCTCCTCCTTGCAGTGCAAGGAAAAACTTCACAACCTGAAGAAAAAGTTTAAGGAAATCACAACTCCCCACAAGCACTCTGGGGACGTGCTGTCCACTATGCCATTCTACGACAAGTTGGCTACTATCAGTAGGAGGGATGTGCTAGCGGTTATACAGCTAGCAGTGGGATTGCCTTGCCCCAGCCTCAGAGAGTCAGGTATCGTGATTTCTCCTCCCCGATTCCAGGCACATCAAGACAGGTTGAAATCTATACTGCATGGCAACCCATATTCAGTACGCCCAGACTTCGCTGCATCCCATCTGCAATGATTTCAAGACCCCCAGATGCTGGTCTGCCCCAAAAAGTGTTCTGTATAGAGCCTTTGGAAACTACAATATGCCCCGTGAATCCATCCCTGCTGCCCCTGCAAGCTGCCTGCTCCACTTCTGGGACATGTTCACCAACTACATACTCAAGTACAAGCAGCCCAAGCAATCTGGTCTTCTAATGTGCTATGTGGACCTAGAGATACTCCATCTAAAGCAAAGGATGTGGGCAGCACCATTTGGGAAGTGGTCTGGAGTACTATTTCATTTTTCAAGGGAAATGCAGTCAGAGCTGGACCTCCCCATGAAAGGTATGGATACTGGCCCTCAAGAGAGTAGGTTTTTCCCACCTGTTCCAACCAGGCACCTGTATCCGGAGGAGCAGCAGCGGGTGTGTCATAGTATTGCTGATCTAGACCAGATGGTGATGCAGTCCCTTGCTCATACTGGTGAACCCCCAGATGTAGGTGGTGAGATTCAGAGGACCCTTCTTCCCGATCTGTCTCAGGTGAGGGAGGGAGGAGAGTCACCCCCACTGGACTTGGGAAGCCTCTTTGCAGATCCCAGCAACCCATCCTTCACCGGCTTTCTGGAAGAAGAGGGTAGGGAGGGGGAAGTCTCTGAAGGAGAGGATGAACCTGAAGTAGAGTAGCCTGAACAGCTAGCAGAGCAACCGATTCTGGCAGCTGTAGAGCTAGCACAGCCAAGAGAAGAGGCACTGGAGGAAGAGCCGGCGCTACCAATGCACAAAGGGCGGCACATCTCTGAAACAAGCATGAAACTGACCATGTGTACCTCACAAGAGACTTGGTCACTGCCACTGAAACAACTCACTAAAACACATATGAGTTTTTCAAGGAAATGAACCAACAGGAAAATAGAAGGGCCAGTGAATGTTTAGTCTCTAGCTGGTCTACTCAGACCATAGCTAACACAATCCGTTCTTCAGGTGAATCAGTGCATGACGACATGGCAGCCTTGGACCTCATCTTTGAGCGGGCGATAAGGGAACGATCTGCCATCATTGGCAGGCACATGGATGACATTTGAATGTTGGCGGTAGCTTTGCAAACATCTGGGCAGGGCCAACAAGCATAAGCTCCATACCAGCTGAATCCCTATGGTGTACCGCAGCAGTTTCTCCCCGCTCTTGCTCCTCCTCCTCTGCAACAGCACCATTCGGTGGTACCTTGACTGGCTAAACTCTTTGGCCCACCTCCATCTCAATATGCGCCTCGTCAACCGATCTTCCCTATACAGCCTATAGCAGATCCTTTGGTTGCACCACGGCCTAGAGCCACCTGAACCACTGCTTGAATGGGAGGAAGCAGAGCAACCATTTTAAAGACACCCGCGGAGCAGTCAACATCAACCACGTTCTTTCATGCAAGCAGGCATGTAAGAACAGCACCAGGGAAAAGGTGCAGGTGCTCAGTAGTGTATTTTGCTCCTCCACACTAACGCAGCACATATCTACTCTCCACACCTCTTGCTATATGTTTTACTGTTCTGTTCCTATCCCACACTTGTAGTAAAATACAAATTCATAATGAGAAGATTGTCCCAGTGTGCTTTCAAGGACACTTTCAGCCCACAATTGAAACTATGCTGTGTGGTTGGACTAGGCATTTCACTGGAGAGAAAGAGGTGGTGGAGATGCTTCAGTTTTATTTCTGGGATCGTGGATGCCAGTAATGCCAGGGGATGTGGAGCTGCTAATTTAAAGCATGAGATCACCCATCTGAGACACAGAATCTGTCGCCTTAGGTGCAAAGATAAGTTCCCACCATAGGTGTTAGCAATGGGGTGTTGTTTAATGTTTTGGGAGTTTTAATATTGATCAACACTTTCAGACTGCCCGTGAAGTCTTAGAATTTTTCAGCCCCTAGGAGAGGGGAAATGAAGATAAATGCAGAGTTCCAGTTCGAAAACTATCTGATCAGAAGTAATAGGGCACTAGGAACATAATGGTTTGGGTGGCTTTATTTATTTTGGAAGAGACAGCCATGTTTTCCCATCACAGTGCACCTGTGAATGTGCTAAGGTCAGTTTGGGAAAACAAGGATGGCGGCAGCAAGCATGACTAAGCTTCAAGATCTCTGTAGGTTTCTTAAATCTACCCAAGAAATTCCCCGCCTGAACCTCAAAAGTGTTGAATATGGGGCCCAAGTTTCATACTGCTGAGAATGTGGATGAGAAAGTGAAAGGGCATTCTTTGCCCAGCCTATCCTGTTTCCCAGTAGATTCAGGCCTCCCACCGCACTAAACAGCTATTTGGTGGGGATAGGGGCAATTCTGCTGGGAAGCTGGCACATGAGGTGGACCCTCCTCATCCACCCGTTTCCAAACAGATTCAGGCCTCCCCCGCCCCCCCCAGCCAAACAGGTTTTTGGCAAGCTGCTGGGGGATGGGTGATTCTGGAATGAGATTAACCAAGCAATCCTTTATATGTCTACTCAGAAGCAAGTGCCATTGAGTTTAATGGGGCTCACTCCTAGGCTAAGCCTAAATGAAATAGAGGTTCAAGGAAGCTAGCAATTTTGGGAAGCAGTGCTATCTGAAGCATAGGTGCAAACTATCTCCGCTTGAAGTAAAATGGAATGATAAAGTGTAAAGGAAACATTTTTACTATTTTATTAATCAGTAATTAATATTTTATTGTACATTCCAGTACAAAATGCATTTTTTTTTTAAAAAGAGCCATGATGATTGACTTCCCTTTCATTTACAGTGCAATCATGTATATGTCTACTCAGAAGTAAGTTCCATTGAGTCCAATGGGGCATACTCCTAAGTAAGTAGGTACAGGATTTCAGCTTTGGTATATTATTATCATCATCATCATCATCATCATCATCGAGAGCATAACTTCTAGGACCCATTTAGTAATTTGAAAATGGGATTGAACTCATAACCCTCACTTCCCTTTTATATTAGATGTTGACATGGTGTAAGGTCCAGGCTGCAAGTTGCTTGGTTGCCAACTGAATAATATCTGCAGTTCAATTCTTCCATTAACGAAACCCATGAAATTCAGTAAACAAAAACCGTAAGGTTTATTTAAAAAAAAAAAAAAAGTTAAGGCCACACAGTTTTCAACCAACCACCAAACAGCAGGGTAATTGTGAGCTAAGGATCACAAGCCTCAACACCGCATCCTCCCTAAGGAAGCAGAATGTGCAAGTGAAACTCTCATTCTCCCAAAGCAGATAAACCATGTGGACAGGATGGAGACTATGATATGCAGAGACAACTGTGGGGTTGAGGAAAACTGATGACGAACAACTTAGGGACACCTACTTCTCTTTTTGTTTTAGAGCAGCCTTCTCCAATCTGGTGCCCGCCCTTCAGATGTGTTAGACTACAACTCCCATCATCATTGCCAGCCAGCATGGCCATTGGATTCCTCTTTTTGAGAATTCGGATAGAACATATGTGATCCACCAAAGTGAAGCACTTTAAATAGACGAAACAGATGAAGCACTTTAAATAGACGGTCTTAAACCAATGAGGAGACAAGTAATGAATCTTGAAGACCCAGTCAAGGCAGTTCTAAGGTAGTGTATTTAACGTGCTAAACCTGTTTTAAGAGTTCCTTGATGGATTGCATACGTTCTGCCCTGATTCTGGAAAAGAGGATGTTCTAGAACAGCCTTCCCCAACCTGGTGCCAAGACGTTTTGGACTACAACTCTAAACATTCCTGACCATTGATGATGCTGGCTGGGGCTGATGGGAATTGAAATCCCAGACATCTGGAGGGAACCAGGTTGGAGGAAGCTGCTCCAGAATGGCCTGTCCCAACCCTGGCTATGATGGGAGTTGCAGTCTCACACGTCTGGAGTGTACCAGGTTGGAGAAGATTTGTACTGCTGTTACACCCGCAGGTGACAGAGACTGTGTCTAGAAATTGTGTTTTCCTCCCCTGTGCTAAAGTGGCCTATTCTTCATTTGTACAATTAGGCTGCAATCCTATGAACTGGGACTCAATGGGACTTGCTTCTGAGTAGACATATATAGAATTCTCATGCTAATGAACTTCTACATAGGACTAGGAAAATGCTTGTCCGTGTGACAAATTATTGTGTATGAAGCAGCCCCTATTCAAGGGTTGCATCAAAGCATATGGGCTTTCTGAATAAGAGCATTTTAAATATAATTTAATAAAGTTACAACTTGCATACCTAATATAAAATGCACGTAGCAAAGTATTTTTTTAAAAGTTTTTTTTTTTAATGTATCATGTTGAAGTTTGAATGACATCATGGCTTCCTTCCTTGTTGAAGGTAGCTACTTACACATCACCAAAAAAGAAGAAATGCTTCACTCCCGAGAAATCAATGCTGTTCTAGCATGTTTAGGGGAATCACAAAAATTATTTTCATCATTAATTTTTAAATAATCTTTACACATGAGAGCATTAGGTGCTGGCTCTGCCTTTGATCACAGAGGGCACATAAAGAAGAATCTGCCACGTTAGTCCACAGTGCCATATATTTGACATTTACTAAAGAGAAAATCTATGCCATGTATTGAAAACTAATTTTGGAGTCTGCCTTGATTCGGTATTCAAGATTCATCAGTTGTCTCCTCATTTGCTTTAAGGTAGTCTATTTAAAGTGCTGTACCTGTTTTGGAATTCCTTGGTGGATCGCATATGTTCTATGCTAATTCTGGAAACATGAATGCTCTAGAACAGCCTTCCCCAACCTGGTTGTCAGGCCCGGCTCTCACAGCATCAGCAATCAAACACATGTTAAAGAAACAGTGAACTCCTTTATTAAAGCAGGACACAAATACAGGCACCTCACCAGAGTCCATGGATCAGAGTCCTTCGTGAGCCAAGTTCAAATAAACTCATATAATCCAAAGAGGAGCAAGAAGCAGGGTCTCAGAAGTTCAGTGGTTTAATCCAAGACAGGGTCCCAAGGCACGGGATTCAACACATGCAATAGTTCAGGGTTCAAGTGTAGTCCAAGCAAAAGATTGTCTGGGATCAGCAATGTTGTACCCACAAACCTTGTTTGCTTATGCGCCAGCTTTTCTGTGGGGGCAGGGTGACTAGAGGTCCTTACTTGTTAATCCAGTCCTACAGGAAAATTTAGCCTGGAATTCAAAACTTCTTCTGACTGGTTGTTTTTCCTCTCATCTTTTCAGCTGACAGTGTTGCCTGGTGGACAACCTTGTGTTAGAATATGGGTTCCACATATTCAGGGTTTGCCTTCGGGCTAGAAGGCTACAGAACACAACAAGCCTGATCAAGGTCAGGACTGAGGAAAGATTCACCTTTGTCCCAGTGAGGGTATGGTACAGTTTTTTGTGTCCAGTGTAATTGGAGCAAGGGTCGAGCTAAAGTGGATGCAGCTGGGATGACATCATGCCTTGATGCAGCTGGCATTACCTAATTTAGCACATGACTGTACCATAATGTATATAAGTGTGTGAAGTCTTTGTAAGCTTGTTGGGAGTAAGGAGTATAGGTAAATATATGGTAAGAGAGCATTCTGGTGTGATAAGAGTTTGTTTGTATGTCATGACTGTAACCTGTTTTGTCTGACATGCTATTCTGTTTTTCACTCTTGTAATATATCACTCTTTTATCTGTTCTAGTTTTACAAGTTTAGTTTAGTAAACTTTAGAGTTTGAAAGAAAGTGACTTGGTGTTTTGCTTTTTCGCCTACTGGCCTTGCACACGGTTTTTTCTCAAACTACCCTAACGCCACAACTCGAATCTGCAGCCACTGGACAAAGTTGCTTAGCTTTGTTTTCCCCCCAGTGGTTCAGTATTCCAACAGGTTATGGGCCCAGCAGCAGCTGTGGCACATGGGTATTGAGATCCGTGGAGTTTTGTTTTTGGCAAAGGTCCAGTGAGGTGTTTTTTGTTTGGGTGCTGAGAAGTTTTGATCGCTACAAAGTTCCTGGCTAGGGCTTTGTATCGCAGGTCCTTCTCTGGCAACAAACCCTGAAAAGCTGGAAGAACAGACGGCTAGGGCGGTGGAGTCAAAGCCGGTGATAAAGAGTGATCCTCTGGAAGAGGAGGGAAGAATTCCAGAACCAGCTCCCCCTGTGCAGACCGTGGACGGCGTTCCGATGGCGGTGGTGCAACAGTACCCAGGAGTGGTGGTGGACAAGCTGACGGGTGAGAACTACCTGGCTTGGGAGTTCAAAACCAGAATGCTCCTTATGCGTGAGGATTTATGGGACATAGCAGTTGTCAATCCCCCGCACGACCCAACCCCTGAAGAGAGCAGACGGATGCAGAGAGCTCATGCAATGATTGTGCTGTCTCTGTCCGATGCACAACTCTTGCATGTCAGATCGCTGGAGAATGCCGCCGACTGCTGGGCTACTCTCAGGAGGATACATATTCGGGACTCTGCAAGTTGTAAAATCCTGTTGGCACGGCAACTGTACAGGAAGCAGTTGCTGCCCGGGGAGAAAGTCTCTGACCATTTGCAAGCGATACAGGAGCTGCTGATGAAGCTTGCTGAGCGGGGTCAGAGATATGAAGAAATCCACCAAGTCCAGATCGTTCTGTCATCCCTGGATGAGAGCTGGGACTTGCTGGTCAGTAGCGTTGCTTCGCTCCCAGAAGACGATCTTACAATGGATTATCTAGCTGGCCGTCTCCTGGAAGAAGAGGAGAGGAGGAAAGCGAAACAGCAGCAGCAGAAACAGCCGGCAGCTCCCTCCATCCGAAGGAATTCAGGCCGAGGAGTGGTGAGAGTGTCGGGTTACAGCAACAGCGCAGAGCAACCGAGAAATGCCGGAGAAGACACGGAGGCAGCTTTGAGCGTGCGTAGGTGCTTCAGATGCGGGCAGCCAGGACACATCAAAAGACATTGTAAGACGAGCTTGCAGAAGGGCGGTCCACAGAGGAAGAAACAACCCCAGGAAGAGGGACGTTGTAGTAACTCTGTGTCTGCCACTGTGAGGGTGAATGTAAGTCAGCCTACATCAAGGTGGATTCTTGATAGTGGGAGTTCAAAGACGATTTCTAACTCATCTTTGCCGTTTGTGTCATTTAACAAAGTGTCTAAGGAAAACAGTAGTCATACTGTCACATTGGCAGATGGGCGCACGTGTCCTATTGTGGGTGAGGGGAAGTGCAAAGTACCCTATCTAGAAACAGAAATGGAGAATGTTCTGTGTGTCCCCAATTTAGACTATAGCCTATTGTCTGTATCTTGTTTAGCCAATGATGGGTATGAGGTGGTATTCACAAAAGCTGGCTGTGAAATACTCAAAGGTGGGAAGCTTGCTGCCAAAGCCTCCCTGGTAAATGGGCTATATGTGTTGTCTCCCCACATTGCCGTGGTTAATAATACACCTTTACACGATGGATGTTTACACACATTTCACAGAAAATTAGGGCATTCCGGATTTGGTGTAATTAAGAAGACTGCTGAGTCTTGTACTGGGGTTACATTGAAAGGGTGCAAGAAGTATTTAAACTGTGCAGTGTGCAAACAAGCAAAATCTAGGGTGCAGCCAATAAGTAGAAAATCAAACAGGCAGGTCAATGAAGTGTTTGAGTTGGTGCATTCCGATGTGTGTGGCCCCTTCAAACCCAGTGAAGGTGGTGCAAGATATGTGGTACTAATCATGGATGAGTATTCCAAGTTCACATGGGTGTATCTGGTGAAGCAAAAAGCTCAGTGTTTTTCTGTGTTCCGTGACTGGGTAGCATATGCAGAACGGCAGTTTAATACGAAAGTACGTACTCTACAGACAGACCGGGGTGGGGAGTACTTGAGCGGAGAGTTTCAGAAGTTCATGAAAACAAATGGCATAGTGCACAAACTTGCGAACCCCCATTCTCCATGGGAAAATGGTACGGCTGAGAGAAAATTAGGGGCTCTTCAACAAATAATGAGATGTTTGTTAACTGACGCTGGTCTAAACACAAACTCGCATTTTTGGGGTGAAGCAATCCTTGCAGCCAATTACCTGTGCAATAGAACCTGGTCTATGGTGATTGATAATATACCGTATACAAAGCTATTTAACAGGGCTCCGGAGCTTGGCCACCTTCGAGTCTGGGGTAGTTTTGCATACGTGCATATTCCCAAATCAATGAGAAGGAAGGGAGAACAAAGGTCACAAAGGTTGCGTTTTGTGGGATATGCTGGAACTGGGAAATCCTGGAGGTTTTCACGAGGGAATGCCAGGGTGATCATATCTCAAAATGCAGATTTTGTGGAGGAAGGTTGGCAACGTATACATGCAAACCCAGAGGTTTTAATTCCGGTTGATGACTCTGAGCCAGCCAAGCCGCAGCAGCTGGCGAGAGAGGGGGGCCAAAGCCCAAGGAATGTAAAACAATCTGTGCAAGCCAGAGAGAGTGGGGAAGAACAAGCCGGTGAAGGCAGTACTGAAATTGAGATCCAAAGATCTCAGAGGAGTAACAAAGGTGTTCCACCCCAGAGGTTTGTGATAGGAGGGGCAAGAGTTTGCAATGTTACATATGTTGAACCTGAGAATCTTGAACAAGTAAATAATTTGCCTAATACTGAAAAGCAACAGTGGTTGGAGGCAATGAGCAGTGAAATGGAATCATTCAAACGAAACAATGTATATACAGAGGTAAAAGCACCAACAGAAGTAAAAATAACTGGCAGCAGGTGGTTATTCAAACGGAAGGTGTCAATTTCGGGAGAATTCATATTTAAATCAAGATTAATTGCCAGGGGTTTTTCGCAAAGGTGGGGAGAGAGTTATGATGAAACATTTTCACCCACTGCAAAAGCAGAAACAGTAAGGTTGCTACTGTCACTGGCTGCGAAAAGGAATTTACAGGTGCATCATTTAGATTTCACGACTGCATATCTAAATGCTCCTCTGGAGGAGGAAATATACATGGAGCCGGCTCCGGGGTTTGAATGTAAACAGGGAAAGGTCTGGTATCTGAACAAAGCAGTTTATGGGCTGAAACAGTCAGCCAGAGCCTGGAACATTTGTCTTAACGAAACATTGCTGCAATTTGGTTTCAAACGTGGGGTAGCTGACCCGTGTCTGTACACTAAAGGGTCAGGAAACAGCTACATGGTCTTAATCACGTTTGTTGATGATATTTTGTGTGCTGGGTCAAGCAGCAGCGAGATATCCACATTTGCACAGCAATTAGGGCAGAAATCCAAAATAAAATCTCTGGGTGAAGTCTCACAGTATCTAGGTGTTCAGGTGGTCAGGTCAAAAGAGTCTATTTGTCTGAACCAGAAACAAAAGGTGATAGCATTACTTGACAAGTATGGTATGCTAGAATGTGCACCGGTCCTGACACCTATGACCACAGATTTGGTTAAATCAGTAACTGCTACAGACAAAGTGTTCCATGAAGTGGAAAGGTATCAGTCCCTGGTTGGCAGTCTGTTGTATCTGGCACAGTGGTCACGGCCAGATATAGCTGCCAGTGTGGGAGTTTTGTGCCGGTTCACAGCACAACCCACTGTTCCTGCATGGAATGCAGCAAAGAGAGTACTGCGGTATCTCAAAGGTACACTCGACATTTGTTTAAGTTTACCGGTGAAAGGGTCTGAAAACTTACAAATATGGGTGGACTCTGACTGGGGAAACTGTGTATTGTCCCGGAAATCAGTCAGTGGCATGGTAATGCAATTTGGTGACACCATTGTGAACTGGGTTTCAAAGAAGCAAACAAGTGTAGCCACATCCAGTTGTCAGGCCGAAATGGCAGCAGTTTCACTGGCATGTGGGGAGATAACTTGGTTTCTACAACTGTTCAAAGATATGGGTATTGATCAACAACTGCCGGTAGAGGTGTATTGTGACAGTACAGCATGTATATCTTTGGCCAACACAGAACACTTGAAAGCCCAGACTAAACACATAGCGGTGAAGTATTGCAACGTAAGGGATCACATCCAAACTGGTGTAATTAAACTGATGTACTGCCCGTCAGAGGGGAATTTGGCAGATGTCATGACCAAGGCTCTGCCCAAGCCCAAATTCCATGAAATCATAACAAAGTTTGGAATGTTGTAAAATGAATGTGCTTAGTAGAAAATGCAATAAAGCTTCAAGCCTCTCAGGCAAGGAGGGGTGTTAGAATATGGGTTCCACATATTCAGGGTTTGCCTTCGGGCTAGAAGGCTACAGAACACAACAAGCCTGATCAAGGTCAGGACTGAGGAAAGATTCACCTTTGTCCCAGTGAGGGTATGGTACAGTTTTTTGTGTCCAGTGTAATTGGAGCAAGGGTCGAGCTAAAGTGGATGCAGCTGGGATGACATCATGCCTTGATGCAGCTGGCATTACCTAATTTAGCACATGACTGTACCATAATGTATATAAGTGTGTGAAGTCTTTGTAAGCTTGTTGGGAGTAAGGAGTATAGGTAAATATATGGTAAGAGAGCATTCTGGTGTGATAAGAGTTTGTTTGTATGTCATGACTGTAACCTGTTTTGTCTGACATGCTATTCTGTTTTTCACTCTTGTAATATATCACTCTTTTATCTGTTCTAGTTTTACAAGTTTAGTTTAGTAAACTTTAGAGTTTGAAAGAAACTGACTTGGTGTTTTGCTTTTTCGCCTACTGGCCTTGCACACGGTTTTTTCTCAAACTACCCTAACGCCACAACTCGAATCTGCAGCCACTGGACAAAGTTGCTTAGCTTTGTTTTTCCCCCAGTGGTTCAGTATTCCAACACCTTGGGCATGCCCCTTCCTTGGCCGAGTTTGCCTCCTGGCCTCTTATCAAAGAATGTTCCTCAGGCTGGGGCCACTGGACTGTTTTTCCCCAGGCTAGATCTGGCTGGAGGGGGGGAGGAGCTGCCTCCTCCTGACTGTGATCTACTGTGAAACCAGGCAGAGATGAATTCCCAGCACCCTGGCAATCCAAAACATGAATAGGCCCTAAATCAGTTTCTTTTATCTCTGAATTGGATTCTTCCTCTAAGATCGCAGTGTCAGAAGGCATGACAGTGGTGCCCTCCAGATGTGTTGGACTGCAACTTGCATCACTGCCAGCCAGCATTAAACTTTTGGTCCATCTGATGTGGCATGACCCACAAGTGGGTCTCAGGATCTAACCAAATTTCTTTTCTTGCCTCTTTTTACAAAACGTTTGTCTTTGCCATTGATTGCCAGGCTGCAAAAAAAATGGTGTAAAGAAAACAAAAGTAATGGAGGGTCCTGGTTCTGGAAAAAAAAAGGGGGGGGACCAATGCGTTAAACCAGGGGTTGGCAATGTGGCATCCACCAAGATATTGCTCCATGGAGGAAAGGGTACCCTTCTGAAAAATGGCTCTCAAGGGAGGGAAGCAACAGGGTCCTTGGCACTGGGTGGGCTTCCTCCTCCTTCTAGCCATTTTTCAGCAGGGCACCCTTTCCCCCATCTCTATGAAAGTTAACAGGACATATCACTCTGTTGACTTTAACAGAGGTGGGAATAAAAGTCCCCTGCCAAAAAAATGGCAGGGGAAAAAGAAAAGTGAGAATCCAAAGAAGGTGGGCAATTAGTGAGAATCCAGAGAAGGGGGGAAAGAAAAGTGAGGTTACAGAGAAAGGGGGGCAAGAAAAGTGAGATCCCTGAGCAGAGGACACTCCCCAACATTTTACTCCTCATGGCAGCTTATGGTGGTGCCCGGGACACTTTTTCAAAATGTTAAATGTGCCCAAAATGTTTGCTAGCTCTGTATTAAACATTAAATCTCAGGATTATGTATTTCTCAGATTAAATCAATTCCTTCAGTGTTTCTTCAGAGTTACCTCTTTCCAAATCTTTTTTTTTTTAAATCATCAACCCCTCTAAACAACTGAGACTGTTGATACATCAAAGTGGAATTTTATGCTGCCATCTGGTTTTTATATAAAATGAAGGAGTTGGTTATCATCTCAAAGGCTTAATTCAAAAATAATTTTATTTTTCACAGGTGTTCTGATTCTTATCTTGGTTCCAAAATTGAGACTGTAACTTTTCATTTATTTTTATTTATTTTTTGGGGGGGCAGCCCAAAGTAACCATAAAGGCTAAATGACTACATGATTCTTATTGTTTTCTAAGTACACTGAATTCACATATCTCAACAGTAGTGAAGAGCATCCTTATGTTGACTAATATGTTGATACATTTGACAAGTGAGATATTTGAGGAGATATGAAAGTGCTCATATTTTTGAACAATTTTGGCAGTGTTGAAAAATCCTTCCCCTTTTCAGTGATTCTTCAGTGCATGTGGAAATATTTACCCACACTGCTCTCTCTTGCTCCCATTCTCAATTGACTTCACATGGCCTCAGTGATGTCACATAGCCACATAGGTAGGATATGATGGCATCCCATTCATTACATTATCTCTGATTAGCTCAGATGATCAATCCAGGAAGCACTGAACTAACTTTCAATTGCCCTTATTTATCTTCACTGCTATTGAGCAGTATCCATTGCTGGCAGTTCGCCAGCATCACTCACATTGTGCTTGCAGGAATGACTGTTAGCGCAATGGGAAGCTAGCGCTTGATAGTGTAATGCCAGAAACTGGCTAAAACTAGCACTTCCGGAACAGAAGTCAGTGGAACCCCCTTCTACGAGCTCTGCTGACTTGTCCCATTCCAGAATCACTAGTTTATTTTTAAAAAAATATATTTTATTTACTTTTCAAAACAAATTATAACAAAAAATATATAACAGAATACAAGAATATCACAAAAATATAACATAAACAACATACAATAAATCATGAAGTGCTCCCCCCCACCCTCCAAGGGACCAATTAATATACTTCCATCCTCTTAATCAAATAAAGTCTAAATTCCAAAAATATAACATATCTTGACAAGGCATGTTCCCCTTCCCCTTTATTAATACATAATCTAGTAATTGATTCCATATATCCATAAAATTATTCTTCTTTAGCAATCCTTTTTTGCATTTGATACTACTAGTTAGTTTAGGCTAGTTTAGGCTAGTTTCTGGTTGCATATCAAGTGCTAACTTCCCATTGCACTAGTGGTTATTCTCGCTAGTGCATGGGCAGCATTGGATCACTTAGTCAAATCTGATTGGCTATATACCATAGTGATATCCTCCATTAACTATGTGACCCTGAATGGATGGGATGAAAGAGTGGGTGAAACTGCCTCCCTGCTTTCATATTTTGGAGAGCTGGGGCACCATTTTTCAGGGGGTGAAATTTACGGAGCTCTTCAGTGCCCCATTGGCCTGCCATCCACAATTTAATTTCCTAGCAATGCCACATTCCAAGATGCACATATTGGGTGGATGGGAAAAATGGCGATCATGATGAAAAAAATGGTGGTTGCCAGTAGTTGCCAAATTGATCCTCAGAATGGGGCATTCTGGGAAATCTAAAATGGCAGCTGCCAGCCAGTGGGAAAGCTCTGATAATTTTCACCCAGTCCACCAAATTTGTCCTCCAAATCACCAACATGCCCCCAAATTTGCAGCGAATGCAGCCACAAAATGGGGTGGGTGGGTTGATTTTTCCTAGACCTACATCCATGTGACTAATTCGGAGGAGAAAGAAGAAGCTGCCATGGGAGAAAGTATCACCAAAGCAGCAGTGATGGGAAACAACAACACTGAGCAAGATTTTTTTTAATGTCAATATTTACACAATCAAGTATTTTCTTACCCCATGGAAACTGATATTTTAATTTTTGACCTGAAAACTGAAACAGGAGAATATTTAGAGCAACTTACATAAAATCCAAAAGACCACCCAACCACAACATTGGCTAAGAAATAACACGTGTTTTAAATTCAATGCATAGAAAGATTGTATTATCTACAAACTCACAGTGAATTTTGAAGTCCTTGTACTGCTTGTCTTCAATTGCTACCATGTACAAAGCAGCCCGGTCTGGAAACATAAGCCCTCCAGGTTTCTGTTGATGAATTGTGTAGAAATGGATCTCTTAATCTATTCACCTGACAAAGACATCACATTTTTGAACTGCACATACAAAAAACCAGACAAGCATCCCTCCCTCTTCCATGTAATTTATTGTATTCTCCTTCTACTTATTTTATTTATTTATTTATTTATTACATTTATACCCCGCCTTTTTTCCTACAAGGAACTCAAGGCGGCTTACATAATCCTCCTCCTCCTCCTCCTCTCCATTTTATCCTCACAACAACCCTGTGAGGTAGGTTAGGCTGAGAGGCAGTGACTGGCCCAAAGTCACCCAGTGAGTTTCATGGCCGAGCGGGGACTAGAACCCAGATCTCTCAAGTCCCAGTTCAACACTCTAACCACTACGCCACACTGGCTCTTATCAATATTATCTTTGCTATCTTTGAGCTCTTTCAGCCCTACAGCAAAATCATTAGGTAAATTAAATCTATAGAAAAGTGGCAGCTGTCACTCCATAACAAAGCTTTATTTCCAAAAATGCAAGTTCTACTCCTTTGTTTGTTAAACTGTATTTCACCCTCTGTGCCGGCCTTTTTCAGATCGGCAACATCATTGCCATTCCTTCCAGCAAGAAGTAGGATATGCAAAGCACCTACCAGCCACTTGTCTCGAGCAAAGATGACAGTGTTAAGCATAGACTCATAGAAAAGAGAGTACCCCATCCATTCACTGATGATGATGTCTACTTTGTCCACAGGCAAGTCAACTTCTTCCACTTTACCCTTAAATATTGTGATTACTGGGAAAAGAACCCAAAACAAATAGAGTTCACTTAATATTATGCTCAACCAGAGAAAGCTTGCTGACAGGTATTATTCTAACTAAGCCTCTTCTAATTTCATTCAAATTGAGGACTGGTAAATAGTAAGGGTTCCAGTGCCTGCTGTTCATTTCTTGCAAGCAGTTCCTGGGGACTGGATTCCACCCTTATTTCCCCCATGTCAGAGATACAAAGAACTGGCTTAATATTTTTTTTTAACATAGGCACCTATGCACAGATCTTTGCCTTTCCCACATCCTTTCCTTTCCTTTCTTTATTCAAAGCGCTGATTGACAGACTTGCAGTTCTGCAGGATGATTACCGTATTTTTCCGTGTATAAGACACCCCCATGTATAAGACGCCCCCCACTGGGCAGTTTCGCAACCACGCGGTTCTCTCCTCGGCTTACTTCCATGTATAAGACGACCCTCAATTTTTAGTCTAACGATTTTAGGAAAAAGTATAGTCTCATACATGGAAAATACTGTAGTTATTGCTTATTTATTTATTTATTTATTTTATTTATTACATTTATACCCCGCCTTTTTTCCTGCAAGGAACTCAAAGCAGTTTACATAATCCTCCTCCTCCTCTCCATTTTATCCTCACAACAACCCTGTGAGGTAGGTTAGGCTGAGAGGCAGTGACTGGCCCAAAGTCACCCAGTGAGTTATAATAATTTCTTATTCAAATGGCTTATTTATTACAAAGAACGTATAAAATGTTGCTGCAAGACTGGGTGTGGCATGAGGTGCAAATGCTTCTTCAGTGATCTTGACGGCACAGCACTGTCAGCTGTACATTCCCAGTGTTTTGACCACTAGAACATGCCTTCAGCCAACTCTCCCAAATCCAAGAGGTGTTTTCCAGCTCTGCTATCCTAAGCATCAATGTCAAGAATAAAATCTGAAGCAGGTGAAACCAATTTTGGTCCCATTTAAGAAAGTTGTTGAAGGGCCAAACTAGATGGGAATCAAAAATGCTTCCCAAATTTGCCACATTTTCAGTTGGTAAATTTGGATCCCACTTAAGTGGGAACTTTCGGGGGTGGGGTGGGGGTGGGCAAAGCCTGAGAAGACTGTTTCAGCAAGCTTGTGATTGGCTAATACAAATCACCTTAGCTTTGCTAAAGGCTTTGGGGTATAAAACTAGAGGGGGGGGGGGAGAGAAGCTGTCTTTTGTCTTTGTTTGGCTTCATTTTGCTTCCTGATGTCCTGTTCTATGGAAGATGTGTGCCACTGGTATATATAAACAGGTTTAGTTAGCTTTGTTGTTTGGCCCTGTAAGCACTGTTTCCAAACTTGTATTTTATGCTGTTTGGCTCTTATGTTATTCCCTTTCCCCTTTTTGTAAATAAACTTTCCACTAATCATAACTGAAAGGGTGCATTTCATTCCAGTTAAGCCATGGTACTAAATTCCAAAGCTTTCCTCTTGGTTATTGCTACTGTTTAAGGCAGGGGTCCTCAAACGTTTTACACGGGGGGCCAGTTCATTGTCCCTCAGCCTGTTGGGGGGCCAGACTCACTGGGACTCCCCTGTGCCACCTCCTTCATGCTGCCCCCCCCGCCGCCGCCGCAGGACCCCGCCGCTGCAGGACCGCCTGGTAGTGACGCGACGGGACCAGCGGGCTGCGAGGCGGATGAGGTAAAGTCCCCCCCCGCCCCCCACCGTAACCCACCGCCCCCCTTCATCCCCGCCGCCGTCCTACCTGGCCTCCGCCACCGCCGGAGTCCGCCGCCGCTGCTCCGTCGCATCCATCCTAGACTCCGCCCGTGCTCAGTTTTGAAAAACAGCGTGGGCGGGGTCCAGGATGGATGCGACGGAGCAGGGTCCCGTCGCGTCACTTCCGCCGCTGGATGAAAAGACCTGGCGGGCCGCATGTGGCCCACGGGCCATAGTTTGAGGACCCCTGGTTTAAGGTTTCAGGCCTAGGGCTTTGAAATAGAAGGTTCCAGCTTGGGCCCTGGTTTCATATTAGGAGTGTCCTGCAATGTCTGAGAGTCCGCTAGTTCAGGCTGAGTTGGACGTAAGGGGTGGGGGGAAGCCTATCTTGCTGGGTTGGTGCTCAATCCAAGCAAACCTTCGTCCCTGCCTACAGTGCCAGGAGTTAGGGCACCCTCCTTCCTCCCTTCACAACTGCTATCATGTTCTCTAGCCTAATCATGTCCAGCTCTTTCAACTGTTCCTCAGAGGACTTGGTTTTGAGACACACACAGCTTTTTCCTCCAAGGAGCCCAAAGTGGCATACATGATCCTCCTTCTCGCCATTTTATCCTCACAACAGGTAGGTTAGGATGAGAGTTAGTGAGTGGCACACATTGATAAATGTCAGTACACATTGATAAAATACTGCAAAGAGCAATCTTGATCTGATTATACATAAGATTCTTTTCAATTGATGAAGACATCATTACAAAGGACCACCCAATTCTGCTGTTTTGGGAAGAAGGGGCCTGTATCTAGAAGGGGGCTAGGGTTTTTGGTCTTGGAGAACAGCAGAAAAGCAACTTCCACTAGGATATTGAGACCTTGCACATCCCAAGAGAAGCTGCAGGATCTTCTGTCGAGCAAAGGTGGTGCCGGTGCCAGTGGAGGGGCTTGATGGCTCACCCCTGGCTTCCAGGCCCATTACACATGAAACATGCCCCTTTGCAATGCTGGCTGCACTTGGTCACCAGGAACTGGCTGCACCTGGTCTTTTGATCTCATCCAAACTCCGCATTATCCTGCGATTCTGGGGATCAGGTGGCTAGCCAAGCACAATCCCACTATCTCATGGAGTCCATGGACCCTTGAATTAAAGTCCCCAGATTGTCAGGAAACCTGTCTTTGACCTGCTGCGGTGGCCCCAGGGGACACAGGAATTCAGAGTCTCCAGACACGGGGGGGGGGGGGGGGCTTGACCTGCACTTTGTGGCACCACAGCAGGAGAACCTCCATCTGAGGGGCCAGTCGCTCTCCACACCAAGTATCATGATCTTGCAGATGTGTTCGAAAAGAAAGGAGCTGAGACCCTGCCCCTGCATCGGCCCAAGACTGCCCCATTGACTTACAGCCAGGTGCGGAGATCCCTTTCAGGTGGATATATGTACTTGCTGTCCCCAAATTGGAGGCATTGCAGGAGTATGTTCAAGATAATCTAGCATGGGGGTTTATACAACCATCCAACTCCTCGGTCGGAGCCCCCATCTTCTTTGTATGCAAAAATGAGGGGGGAGGTTGAACCAGGTCATGGTAAAAAACCAATACCCCCTGCCCCTTATTCCAGAACTTTTCGAATGACTACAAGGAGCCAAGGTATTCAACAAACTGGATTTGCGGGGGGCCTACAACTTGGTGAGGATTCAGGAAGGCGATGAATAGAAGACTGCCTTTCGCATCCGGTATTGCCATTTTGAATATGTTGATGCCTTTTGGGCTATGTAATGCTTCAGCTACCTTCCAGCACTTCATCAACGACGTCCTCCATGACATGTTGGACTGCTTCATCGTGGCCTATCTTGATGACATTTTGATATTCTCCGGAAACCCTAAGGAACACCGCCAACACGTCCTCATGGTCTTACAGTGCCTCAGAGAACATTCACTGTATGCAAAACTGGATAAATTCAACTGGGAAACCATGGACTTCCTGGGCTACATCATTTCCCCAGTGCGGCTTCAGATGGACCCAAGAAAAGTCCAGGCCATCTTGGACTGGGACCCACCCAAGAAAGGGGTATAGCATTTTGTTGTGGTTTTCTACAAGCATTTCATTGAAGGCTTCTACTGTATCATTGCCCCCATCACTGTCTTGTTGAAAAAGCAGCTCAAGTTCAACTGGACTCCTGTAGCACAGGACTCTTTTATCCATCTGAGGAGGGCCTTTACCACGGCCCCTATGTTGTGGCACCCGGATACTAGTCTCCCCTTTGTGGTTGAAGCCGACACCTCCAGCCTGGCCATTGAGGCTATCTTGTCACAACACCAGGGTCTGCAGCACCCCCTTTATCCATGTGCCTTCTACGCCCATCAGCTAACACCCGCAGAGAGGAATTATGACATCTGGGACAAAGAACTATTGGCAATCAAGGTAGCCTTCGAGGAGTGGCGGCATCTCCTTGAGGGGGCATCATATCCCATGCAGTGCTAATTGATTACCTAAACCTAGAACATTTCCAGACCATGAAGTTCCTCCGACCACGTCAGGCTCGTTGGGCCTTGTTCTTCACATGTTTTGACTTCAACTAGGCACTAAGAACAGGAAGCCAATGCCCTCTCCTGCAAGGACAAGTCTCTGCACAGAGAGGATACCATCCCGGCACCACTGTTGACCCCTGCCAACTTTCTCCATGGCACCATGGATCACGACTTCAATGCCAGTCCCCGACTGCCTGCAGTAGGGCAGCCAGACAGTCCAGGATGCCCCACACCATATGCACAGGATGGCTGTCTGTACCATCAGGGGTGGCTCTACATTCCAGAAGGGCCTCTTAGAGTCCAAGTGCTGCAGCAATGTCATGATGCGCACAATGCAGGCCATTGGGGATACTCCAAAACCCTCAAACTGCTTTCTTGGGCCTTCTGGTTGCCAACCCTCTAGCCAGACGTCAGGCGGTATATCCAGTCCTGTGACATGTGTGCTTGGGCAAAGGTTTCCCACCAGAAGCCTCAGGGCCTCCTGCAGCCAGTACCAACCCCCAGTCCACCGTTTCTCTGGATTTCATTGTAGATCTACCTCCATCTCAAGGGAATACTGTGAACCTGGTGGTTGTAGACTCACTGACCAAGATGGTGCACTTTATCCCTACCTGCAGCATACCCAGTGCACCTGTTTCTTGCACAGGTGTTCACCTCCATGGGTTACTGGATGCAGTGATTTCAGATTGCGTGCCCCAGTTCATGTCCCGGTTCTGGGCAGCATTTCTTGAACTCCTGGGAATCCAGAGGAAAATGTCATCAGCATACCATCTCCAGACAGTCAGTCAGTACCTCCACTGCTTCTTTAGCTACCACCAAGATGACTGGGTTAGCCTCTTACCCCTAGCAGAGTTTGCCTACAACAACAATGCTAGCCAGGTCTCTACAGGTCATAGCCTGTTCTATGCAAATTACGGTTATCACCCATGGGATCACCCATGCACACCAGCTACATCCCTTGTTCCTTCTGCCAATGACCATGTAATACATATCAAGGAGACGTAGACAGAACTTATCCACCACTTGGAGCAGGCCAAGGCAGATCCATGGCACTGGGAAAGGCCCTGAATTCAGGTGGGGGATAAGGCCTGGCTCTCCATGGAACACTGCCGGTCCAACCATCCCTCTGCTAAACTGGATTATTGGTACCAGGGCCCTTTCTCCATCCTCCAGCAAGTAAACCCCATCACATACAAACTGGACCTCCCCAATACCCTGAAAATCCATCCCATCTTCCATATCTTGCAATTAAAATTATACCATGCCAACCCCTTCCCTGGTTGTACAACTCTGCCTCCTCCCCCCGACCAAGTTCATGGACATGAGAAGTACCATGTGGTGTGAATCCTGGACTCGAAGCGGCTTTGTGGCAAGCTGTACTACTTAGTGGATTGGGTGAGCTATGGCCTGGATGATCGATAATGGGAACCCGTGGACAACATGTATGCCCCTGCCAAGGTCTATGCTTAACCCGACAAACCGGGTCTGTGAACAGGGGTGGGGGACCCCCCACTACTTCTGGGGAGGGGAGATACTGTCAGGTTCCGGGTGTCCTGCAAAATGCTGCAGCTCCCCCAGGTTGCCTGAGTAAGAAGACAGCCTGTTCTACCAAGTAAGTGCTTGCAGGGTCAGCTCCAGACATGTGAGTGGCTGTAGGATTACCTTGAGTCCACTCAGGCAGGCCAGCTGGGAGTCACAGGAAGCTCTATAAAAGGCTTCCCTTTCCTTCTCAGCTTTGCCACAACAGCATGTATCTTCAGCGTGTTCCTGACTCCACTTCTGCCTCTGGTCCTGCCACGCCTTGGCTGTGTTCCGACTCTCGCCTGTTCCTGACTCTGCTTCTGCCTTTGGTCCTACCATGGCTTGCCAGTGTCCAACCACTGCCGGGGTAAAACTTGGTTCTCGTTCCACCTCCATTAGCCCTGGGCCCGGTGTTCTGGTCGAGTACACCTGCTGCTTACATCCTGGAGCTGACACAGATGCTTTTGGATGAGACTGATTATCTGGATCCATTTCAGTTTGGATTCAGGCCAGGTTTTGGCATGGAAACAGCCTTGGTCACCCTGTATGATGACCTATGTTGGGAGAGAGAGATGGGGGAGTGTGACCTTGTTGATTTTTCTCGATCTCTTGGCAGCTTTCAATACCATCAACCACTGTATCTTTCTGGGACAATTGTCTGAGTTGGGAGTGGACGGTACTGAATTGCAGTGGTTTCACTCCTACTTGGATGGCGACTCCAGAAGGTGGTGCTTGGGGAATATTGCTAGGCCCCATGGATTCTCCAGTATGGGGCTCCGCAGGAGCTGGTTTTGTTCCCCATGCTATTCAACATCTACATGAAACCATTGAGTGGGGTCATCCAGAGTTTTGGTGTGGGTTGTCATCAGTGCGCTGATGACATGCAGCTCTATTTTTCCTTTTCATCTTCATCAGGTGAGGTTGTGGATGTGCTAGATTGGTGCCTGGCTGTGACAATGGACTGGAGGAGGGCTAATAAACTGAAGCTCAATCCAGACAAGACTGAGATGCTGTTAGTGGGTGGTTCTTCTGATCGGATGGAGGGTGCTCAACCTGTTCTGGCCAGGTTGCACTCCCTCTGAAGAAGCAGGTTTGTAGCTTGGGGATTCTCCTGAAGCCATCTTTGTCACTTGAGGCTCAAGTGGCCTCAATGGTACTGAGTGCCTTCTATTAGCTTCAGTTGGTGGCCCAGTACACCCCTATCTGGACAGAGATAACCTGGATTCAGTTGTCTATGCTCTGGTGGTAACCTCCAAATTATATTATGACAATGCACTTTATGCATTACGACAATGCCTTTGAAGACGGTTCAGAAGCTGCAGCTCGTGCAAAATGGAGCAGCCAGATTGATAATGAGAAGTTTTTATACTATGTATAAAATTTTTTAATGGTTTTTAATCTTTGTAAACCACCCAGAGAACTTCGGCTATTGGGCGGTATAGAAATGTAATGAATGAATATATGTCTTACTGTCATCCAAGTGGTTCGCCTTGATAATTTTTTCTGAGTAGTCAGATATACTGGAACATTCAATCTAAAGGGTACAGGGAGAGGGAGAGAGAGCACTTTGCATTAAAGATTTCAGAGCCACTGTGGAGAGACATCATATCTATGAGTCACATCAGTTTCAATAAGGAGAGATGAAAAGATAGGCACATGAAAACATAAAACTACAAGAATAGAGAGTGACTGTTTAAACTATTCTACATTTGTAGTGCAGATATGCCTTCTGAAGCAGTCTCTCTTTTCTCCCAATTTCTGTTTTCCAATTTAGGACAAATAAGTAGTATTCCTAGTTGGTGAATTCCTAGGAATGTGCATCGGATTCAGCTGAAGTCTGAGCCAAATCGGGCACCTTGAGGCCATTTCTGATGTTTCCCAAGGTGAAGCAGGCTTCCCTCCAAAGCAAATAGAAGGGAAGCTGGACTCTGCATGAGTCTTCTTCACTCTCCAAGAATAGAATCTTTTGCTTTCCTTTCTCTAAATGCTGATGGGGGGGGAGGGTGGGTAAAGTGACTGACAGGTCCACCTTCTAATCATAGGGCATAGTTTACAAAGGGCTTCTCCAATCACTGCTGTGGGGGAGGGCAAGAATGAGACTGAGACGGCCATACCTCCCTTGTCACCAGCCTTAAACTGGGTTTCAGTCATCATAATTTCCTATCCCCTACTTGACTGGAAACACTTCTATGATGTGTGTTATTTTCATACAAACTGCCCCAAAAAATATGCGGTGGAGAGAAGGGGAAGTGAATCACTACACCCAACCCCCAAATTTGAGGACTCCCCTTCCACATAAACCGCCACACATCTCTTTCTGAAACTGTGCAGGTTTCTTATTCAGGGCCACCTCTATTCTGTCACTTTCAGAACAACGGACCACAAGGAGGATACGGTAAGTGCTTTTTTAAAAAAAACCCTCAAAATGTAAAGGTTGGTCTTGCGCAAAAACCCGCTGCATCTATTCATCTGAAACATAGCAGACTCTTTCCCCTCAGAAGGGGCAACTATCCTTGCAGATTTCATCCAATTCTGCCAAGAAATAGAAAAGTAATCGGCAGATCCCTTTACAGGTATCTCAAAATATAAAGGCACATAGCACAAAAACACTGCACCCATTTTTCTGAAATTTGGGAGGTGTAATCCCCTGCTCGGTGGCTACTATGCCTGCAAATTGCATCCACTTCTAACAAACATAAAAAAGTTATAGCCATTTTTTAAATTTCCCATGATAGGCAATGGAAGGCACGAAGCCTTGGATTTCAGAATCTTGTCTTGGGTTTGGTACCTGAGTTGCAGCCTCAGATTGGTCCAAGCAGAATTGGTCCATTTTTTGAAGCACCGAATTAGAGTCGAATTTTGGGGTCGGTGCTCACCTCTGATCGTCACATGTTGATATTGACAATTCCAGATGAATTTTGTGAAACTCAGTACTTATATTGAGATCATACAGGGACAACTGTTTGCACATTTCTTTTTGTAATTATGTGGATGTGAGTAGAACATAAGTATCATCTGTATTAAAAGGGCACAGGCGTGCCCCTTCAGTTAAGGTGAGTTGCCAAAAAAAAAAAAAAAGTTTCCACCATTATAAGCCTTAAAATTCTACCGCTTATAAAAATGACACCTGTTTAGATAATAAACTTTACCTAATGAGGTCTACCATTGTGAAAATTTCCAAGTGATCCAGTAAAAATTGCTACACGTACAGCAAGTTAAAAAACGGTGAAAATTGATATACTGTATTTGCACTATTTACTCCATGCTGTGGTTCAGCACATCATATATTTCTTTCAAATTTAGGTGCAAATTACTGAGGTCCTCTATTCAGGTTTGCTGAGGAAATGTGCCTTTCATAGGTTTGGTAAAGTTCTGACCACCCAACAGCATTTCAAAAGTTAAGGTTTTTCTGCCCCATGAAAACCTATGGAAGCAATTGCTGGCAAACTTATGTCGGGCATACTCAGTTTCACTCTGAAGCTAGAATTCTGTTAGTACTCCAGTGTTTTGAGAGGAATTCCACTGTTCCTGTCAGCATTCTGACAGTGGGGGAGTGGTAGCAGGAAGGAGGCCATTTGTCATGGTGCCCACCCACCCCCAACAGCAATTTTTCATGGTGCCCATGGACACATTTCAAAATGTAAAATGTGCCTGTGGACCCAAAAACGTTGCCTACCCCTGATTAAGGGCCATGGCTAAAGTGTTCCAGCATCACTTTTTGGAACCTATCCACCAGGTAGGAATGACACCAGTGTCTCTCACTCCAACCCAGAAAACAAGTTTACCATGGTAAACAGTTTGAAAAGCCACTGAGAGGTCAAGGAGAATCACTGGATTCCTCTATCTTTGTGACTTCTGTATCTTTCTTTGTATTAGTGCTGAATGATAATTCTCATGCCAAACTGGGCCAGAACTTGGAATGAAATGGTTCTAGATAAACAATGTTATCCAGAGTGTCTGAAGTTGAATAGCAACTGTCCACTTGAGCACCTGCCCCCAAAGGGGAGATTTATATAAATATGAGTTTGTAGCCCAGTGCTTGTAAAACAACATTTTACATCACAACACATATTTTGTGTTGTAAAACCTGATCAGGGACTTCATAGAGTGTTTTGTCAATTCTGTGCAAGAAGTGCGGGAGCTGAAATGTGTTAGCTCCCTTCCTATGAGCTAGAGGACTATGCAGGTTAATAAAGAATAAAAAGGAAGCCATTTCTCTTAGTTTCATTTCATTTCATTTCATTTATTTCATTTATATACCGCCCCATAGCCGAAGCTCTCTGGGCGGTTCACAACCCTCTACACATAAAAACAACATTAAAACATACAAAACAGTTTAAAAAATTAAAAACCAAATTTAAAAACACAGTTTAAAATAACAATACAAAAAGCCAATAAAACTGAGCCTACACGTGACAATCCCCTCCGTGCTATTCCAAGCTCCTAACTAAATGCCTTGGCATAGAGGGAAGTCTTAACCTGGCGCCGAAAAGATAGTAAGGTTGGCGCCAGGCGGGTCTCAGTGGGGAGCTGATTCCATAACTGGGGGGCTACCACCAAGAAGGCCCTCCTCCTCGTTGCCACCAACCGAGCCTCTCTTGGAGGTGGCAATCGGAGGAGGGCCCCAGATGTTGAGCGTAGTGTCCGGGTAGATAACGGTTGGGAGAGACGTTCCGTCAGGTATTGTGGTCCTAAGCCGTGTAGGGCTTTATAGGTTAAAACCAGCACCTTGAATTCGGCTCGGAAGCATATTGGCAGCCAGTGCAAGCGGGCCAGAACTGGTGTAATATGCTCGGACCTTCCGGTCCCTGCAATAAGCCTGGCTGCCGCATTTTGCACTAGCTGCAGCTTCCGAACAGTCTTCAAAGGCAGCCCCACGTAGAGTGCATTGCAGTAGTCTAGTTTAGAGATCACCAGAGCGTAGATTACTGAGACCAGGCTATCCCTGTCCAGATAGGGGCGTAGCTGGGCCACCAGCCGAAGCTGGTAAAAGGCACTCCTTGCCACTGAGGCCACTTGAGCCTCAAGTGACAAAGATGGCTCCAGGAGCACCCCCAAGCTACGAACCTTCTCCTTCAAGGGGAGTGCAACCCCATCCAGAACAGGTTGAACACCCTCCATCCGGTCAAAGGAACCACCCACTAACAGCATCTCAGTCTTGTCTGGATTGAGCCTCAGTTTGTTAGCCCTCATCCAGTCCATTGTCGCAGCCAGGCACCGGTTCAGCACATCCACAGCCTCACCTGCTGAAGATGAAAAGGAGAAATAGAGCTGCGTGTCATCAGCGTACTGATGGCAACGCACTCCAAAACTCCGGATGACCCCACTCAGCGGTTTCATGTAGATATTAAATAGCATGGGGGATAAGACCGACCCCTGAGGAACCCCATACTGGAGAGTCCATGGGGCCGAGCAACATTCCCCAAGCACCACCCTCTGGAGCCGGCCATCCAAGTAGGAGCGGAACCACTGCAATGCAGTGCCCCCCACCCCCAACTCAGACAGCCGCTCCAGAAGGATACCATGGTCGATGGTATCGAAAGCTGCTGAGAGATCCAGGAGTATCAACAGGGTCACACTCCCCCTGTCTCTCTCCCGACATAGGTCATCATACAGGGCGACCAAAACCGTTTCCGTGCCAAAACCAGGCCTGAACCCCGACTGAAATGGATCCAGATAATCAGTCTCATCCAAGAGCACCTGGAGCTGGTTGGCCACCACCCGCTCAAGGACCTTGCCCAGGAAAGGAACATTCGCCACCGGCCTAAAGTTGTTAAGATCTTCCGGGTCCAGAGAGGGTTTCTTCAGGAGTGGTCTCACCACCGCCTGTTTCAGGTGGCATGGGACCACTCCCTCTCGCAAGGAGGCATTGATCACCTCTCTGGCCCAGCCGGCCGTTCCCTCCCTGCTAGTTTTTATAAGCCAAGAGGGGCAAGGATCCAGAACAGACGTGGTTGCACGAACCCGTCCAAGCACCTTGTCAACATCCTCGAGCTGTACCAACTGAAACTCATCCAAAATAACTAGACCAGGCTGTGCTCCGGGTACCTCTCCTGATTCTACTGCTATAACATTGGAGTCTAAGTCCCTGCGGATGCAAGAGATTTTTTCCTGGAAGTGCCTAGCGAATATATCACAGCGGGCATCAGATGGGTCGATGATGTCCCTGGGGCCAGCGTATAACAGGCCCCGGACGACCCTAAAGAGCTCCGCTGGGCGGCAGAGAGATGTTTGGATAGAAGCAGTGAGATGTTGTCTCTTTGCCACCTTCACTGCCTCTAGGTATACCTGGCTATAGGCACATACATTAGTTTGAAGTCAGCAGAAGCAGTAGATATGTGAATCAAAGAGCTGCACTGTCTTCCTAATTTCTTTCCAGAGTAGCAACCCTTTCTGCTTCAACCCATATATAATAATTCAATAAACGAAAAACCTTTTGGTTTACAGGTTGTGTTGGCTTGCCATGTCAACTCAAGATCCAAAATGTCTGGAAATTACAGCTAAGGGTCACACCCTTAACAGACATGTTAGACAATATGTATATAGTATGGAATCCTATGCTTGCGGTTAGTTCCTGCTTGACCACTACCTTGGAGCTGGCTGCCTGTCAGTGGCAGAGTGTTGGGCGTAAGTCCCAGATTTGTCTGTTCTCTAGAAAAGACACATGGAGCCTGTACAACTGAAGCTACCATTCCATTGTTTTCAGAAGGCGATGCCTACAATGCTCTGATTAGGCAAACACGAACCCTTCAAAGTCTGTCATTCTATGATTCCATACCCTAAGAAGATAGTATTTTAAACCCCAAGATTTGAAAATCTACAGGTAGCATCTGAATAGCACTTTTGTCAATGTAAGAACATAAGAAGAGCCATGCTGAATCAGACCAAGAGTCCATCTAGTCCAGCATTCTGTTCACACAGTGGCCAATCAGCTGCCCACGGGATCCCACAAGCAGGACATGAGTGCAACTGCACCCTCCTGCCCATGTTCCCCAACAACTGCTGTACATAGGCATACTGCCTCTGATACTGGAGGAGGCACATAGCCAGTCAAGACTAGTAGCCACCAATGGCCTTCTCCTCCATGAATGGATTGTTAAGAAATACTCTTCTTACCCCATATACTTTCTTGGCTCCTGCCTTTGCTGCAAACATCGAGAGGATCCCTGTGCCACTTCCAACATCCAATACAACCTTATCTTTAAACACGTGTTTATTGTGATACATGGAGTTCCTGTATGTTAATGTGCGCACCTCATCTTTCAACATTTCCTGTGATAGAAAAAGCCATCAGATATTTACTTGAAAATACAGGATGAACTTCATTTTTTAAAAAATCACATATTTTAGCTAGCAAATGTTGTTTCTTTGTAAATCTGGAGAGACAATACTCAGAGATGTGCTATAGCAACTTGGATACATCAATCAGTGAAAAGTCACTCATTAATGATTACCGGTAACTCCATATTTTGTTTCATCTAACATTGAATTAGACCAGTGTTCTCCAACCTTGGGTCCCCAGATGTTTTTGGCCTACAACTCCCATCATGCCCCAGCCAGCATGCTGGGAGTTGTAGGCCAAAAACATCTGGGGACCCAAGGTTGGAGAACACTGAATTGGACAGTAAAGGGGAGGTGTGTATATTTTGCTGTCCTTTTATCTAGCTAACTAGCAGCACTGCCGTAGTATGAAACAGAATTTTAAAAGCCTAGGGCAATATTTATCCACACAAACTTTAGTTCATATTTCAATTTAGTATTCTAGTTTCTATGTTGTCTTAGTAGGGTCTCTCTGGAAATTCAGCTAATATCTTTTAAATATAATTTAAAAAAATCTTTAGTTGTCTTTTTAAAAAAACCAACAAGAATGCTTTGCAATCCTTATTGTATTTGCCCAGACAACAACAAAATCTTGTGATTTATTTTCAGATGGGAGAAATGAAGCTGTAAGTGAAGACCAAGGTTTCACCTTGGTAGTTTGCATTAGGGCAGCACTCTAATCCCTCTTATGAGATGCTAAAGTTTCAGCTATGAATTGTCATTCACTGACCCATTTTGCAAATCACACTGGGCAAGTCCTGCATTGTTTAACTCAGGAATTGTGAGAGGAGCAGAGCACACAAGCAGTGCATGTGCCATTGCTGATTTCAATTAACAACCCAGGAATGCCCCATTTCTGGTTTTTGTGACATCCAAACCTGAAAACCTGGGGTTGTTTATTGTCAAACAACCCAGAGTTAACCCAATAATTACCCATGGTTCGTTGTTGGGTTAACTGTGGATTGTTTAACCCATAAACAATCCAGAGTTTTCAGGTTCAGAAATCATGAAACAACCCAGGAATGGGGTGTTCCTGGGTTGTTAGCTGAAAGCAGAAAATGTCACGCACGTGGCTCACGCACACTGCTCCTCTCACAATTCCTGGGTTAAACAGCCCAGAAATTGCCCAGTGTGATGTGTGAACCATCACTGTTTCACATTGTCTTATTTGAAATTGGTGATCAATTATTTCAGGGATGGTGAACTGGTGACATGTAGGCTAGATCTTCCTGTCACCACACCAAGCTGATGTTGCCTGGCATCTAAATTTTAATCAAGGTATGGTAAAACATCTTCACTTTAATGTTACATCCCTGTTTTTTATTTTGTATGTAACACAAATATTATATACAAAAGTACCTATGCTCAACTTGTATATGTGAAGATGAACTCAAATATTACACAAACACCTTACATCTCCAGTCATCTCTCCCTCCGTAGGAATTCAAATCCTGAGAAGTGCTGCCTCTGAAACTTTTCACTGCTTGGAGAAGTGGGAAGCAGATGACAATATTTTACATAAGAAAATACAAAATTCTTTCATCTGCCTTTCATCACTATCTTATGACAGTGGTGATTGTCTGGGAGTCATCCCCATTTTGAATTAATATCAAGCCGAGATATAGCCCTTACTTCTGAAAGCAGATCTGAAGCTGGAGTATGTTGTGCATTGTGTTACCTTGAAAACCAATGCAGTGTCGTACAGAGGTTTTATAAGAATCTGGCCTACTGAAGACAATAGAAACAGATCTGTAGCATTATTCCAGTCCTACTTCCAGTCCTAACTCACAAACCAGTGATATCAACTTTCTCAAGGCCATCTGGTGAGTCCTTGGCTGAACTAGGCCTTGAAACACAGTATCTTAGGTATAATTCTTCTATATCTGGGTCAAGGGGTGGAGAAACAGCTTGGGCATTGCTCCCCTAGAAGAGTATGCAGATAGCATCATTTTTAAGCCAGGCAACTCATGTGAATGCTCAACCACACAGGTGCCAATTTGCATAATTTTTCCTTTTCTGAAGGGAAAGAATTGCACAACAGGGCCCCTATGTGATCAGGCAGAATGCACATGGTGCACTCCAGCTCACAGAACAATTACGGTATTCACAGGTTGGGGAGGCACCTGTGCCTTTCCCCTCCACTCTATGAAGCTTGTCTCTAGCCCAAGTACTTATGTACCAGTCCTAAATTATTCTCTGACATATATCTTATCAGTGTTCCACCGGTGCTTGAAGACTCCCCTTCAAGCAAGCTTTTAACTCTGATGCTGTGAGTTAAATATTATATATTGGCTGGCTTTCTAACTTTTTCTATCTTATGCTGCTTGTAGTTATTTTTGTGGTACATTTTTTCTTATTTTAATGATGTGGCTCATTATTGTTTTCATTCTGATCACTGGATTGTGTAAGCCACATTGAGCACCTCCATAAGGATGGGGGAAAACGGGATACTTTCAAAGAATAGAACAGAAATATCTGACCAAACCAGCATGGATTTTTCCAGTATTTCTGGCAGTTTTCAGCTAGAGCAAGCTACTGTATACTTTATTGTACATTATGTCTTATAATTTATTTATATTAAGTTAACGCAATAACAAAAACATTGACAACAAAATGATGCGTTTTCAATTCCTTGCAGTGTCATTGTAAAAAAGCTGTAACATCTTGCAGCATTAAATCCTTCATCTCTACTAAGAGGGATTTTAGGGCAATAACACTACTGCTAACATAAATTACATTGCACTAACATAAATGCCCTCTAGTTCAATGCCAATAGTGCTTGCTGGCAGGCCAGGTTTTCCAGAGAAATGCTAATGGCGTTGCGCTAGAGCAGTGTTCTCCAACCTTGGGTCCCCAGATGTTTTTGGCCTACAACTCCCAGCATCCCCCAGCTGGCTGGGGCATGCTGGGAGTTGTAGGCCAAAAACATCTGGGGACCCAAAGTTGGAGAACACTGCGCTAGAGGTTGTTCATGCTAGCGTAACGTAATTTCCATTAGTGCTAGTGTTGCACTGGATACACACAGATTTTGTGCTCTTAGCAGATCTAGATCGGAATAATTTCGCTGTTCTGTTCTAGGAATGCTCCAAGCCTCCAATACACACTGAGATTGTAACTCACTACATCGCATCTTAAATCCAATCTACTTTCCTGAAGTTCCCTAGACTTAGCGCAGGTTGAGACAATTCACAAATTCTTCATCATGCCAATATCACTCAAAAATTTAAATCAGTTGTGAACTTTTTCTTACCAAAAATGCAGAGATATCAAAGAGCAGAATGAGGCGTTATGGAGGACAGGGGGGCTGCTACTGAAAACTGTAGCCTAGTATCTAGTTCTCCCTTGATCCCCAGGAACATCTTGTGAAACTCTCATGCTGTCAGTTTCCTGTTCCCCATCACTGACTCCTGTTGGTGGGGATGGGGAAACTCACAGTGTGATGATGTCACAGGATGTGGTGACTTGTATTAGATGCTGCAGGGGAATCTTCTGTTAAAAATGACATCCCTAAGTCTAGTTCTCCCCTTATCCCCCATGACATTGAGTGAAACTCATCAACTGACATTCTTACTCACCACTACTCCATATCATTAGCTGCTGCAGAGATGAAGGGGTGGAGAAGCACATGGCCTGATGATGATATCATGCCATGGCGTGAGCTTCAATTGATTTTAGGGGGAATTAGGGGATCTCTAAATATTTATTTATTTATTACATTTCTATCCCACCTTTTTTCCTCTTGCAAGGAACCCAAGGCAGCTTACATAACTCCCCCCTTCCTCCTCTCCATTTTATCCTCACAACAACCCTGTGAAGTAGGTTAGGCTGAGAGTCAGTGACTGGCCCAAAGTTACCCAGTGAGTTTCATGGCCGAGTGAGGACTAGAAACCCAGATATCCTGAGTACCAGTCCAACACCCTAACCACTGCACCACACTGGCTCAATTCCAATTTTTAAAACCCAATTTTCCTTATATAAATACATGCTGCAAATATTTCATTAAAATATTTACTATTTGTCATAGATTACCTCATGAATTCCAAAGTGAGCATATGAATCAAAATAATAATCTCTTGATGTCATCTCTTCTGGATTCAGGTGTTTTGCCATATTTCCCCGTCCTGGGCAGCTTGGTTGCAAAGAAACATGAATGATGGATTGAATGGGCTTTGGAATGGCTATAAGCTGAAGAGGTTGGGAAGGATCACTGCACACCTAGAAAGGCATAAGCCATCATAATGGAAGTTAATAGTCACAGCAGGCTTTTTTCCCCTTCCTTTTAGCTTGTTCAATGTTTGCTGTTCCAAATTATGGATACTTTCCTTTGCATTTCTTTTGTTGTTGTTGTTTTCCTAATCCTCTTGGGATCATCCCCAAATTAACAGTGCTGTTTAGTACAGTTAATGAAAATGAATTCCAAGTTTACATTTCATGAACAAAACACCAAAATTTCTATTGATAAAAGAGTAACCTGCTATAGGCTCACAAAGAGGCCTCAGGGTGGATGAGCCATTTCACCCTTTAAAAAAAACCCCAATTTCAGTTCGAAAAAGAACACTTATGCCCAAAACCTTTGAGAAAAACAACAGAGACACATGTCAACAAATCCAGCAATTAGACCCACCATTTGTAGAGTTTTAATTAACACTAGAAAGTAGTGTAAAAACTTTTAGCAGTTCATATATGAGTTCTTCCATCTTGAGGTCCCCTTATACATACAATTCTGTGTTATCTCAGTACTGCCAGTAGCAGCTGCAGCTGTTAAGTCCTAAACCATGAAATCCAGGCCACAAATCACCCACAGACAAGAAACCTGCTTCCTTCCCACCCTCTCTTAGGGAAACCGGAGAATGATAATAATGCACAGCAAAGGGGGTCTGTGGGGGAACAAAACCAGCCTTACTGGTCAATGTTATGTGTATTTGCTTAGAACTAAGCACCATTGACTTCAATTGGACACACTTAGATAAGTGTTTTTAGGATTGCAGCTTAAACCGTCAAGCCATGAACCCTGGCAAACATAGCTCACCTAGCCTTCTCATTACATCCTGCAACATAATCTGTAATGCCAGACATATACCTATACATTTTAAACTTGTCCACAATTTGTTTCCTGTTCCATTCCAGATTAGGAGAAAACTGAAGGAGTTCTGAACTAGAGCTGTAATGAAGATTTGGAAATATTCAGCAGTTTCTGGATGCCCAGAGTAGCAGGAGCCGAGCAATTAAAAGTCTGATGGGGGAAGGGTGCAGGAGCTAGAACTGAGGAACTGGGGGGTCTCAGAGGAAAGGAGTGAGGAGGAGGAGGATTTCTCACAGATTGAAATCCCAGTACAGTGACTTTCCCTGTTGGGGAGCGAAGGCAGCATGCTGTGGTTCTCAACTGAGGCCTAAGAGACTTGGGTGCTCCTGAGGAAATCAGCAGTTGACAGATAACCCCATCTTGACAACTAGGAGAAAATTACCAGTGTTCAACATCTTAATTGTAGATCCTGTAGGTAAGTTTGTTCAGTGTAAAAATTCTTTCTCCAGACTAAGAGCAGCTATCCCTACTTCCTGCAGGCATGGCAACAAGAGTTGACAAGTCTGAGGCTCAGACTCTCTGCAAGAGAGATGGAGGTGGGAAGATAAGAAGGTGGAGCCTAGTGGCAGCAGAGGATGGGGCCAGCTTGATGGACATGGAATGGGATAAAATGAAGGGCAATATCTCTCAAGCAAGCAAGGAATAGTCTTATACTTTGATTATGCCCCGTGACTGAGATATTACTCCTTTCCCAGGAGACCCTGAGAAGAAGTCTAAAAGCCTGGCATTTCAGTCAAACCCCTGAGGTGTGGCAATCCTACAAGCCTAGGACTATGTGGAATCCTTGCTTATTCCTTCTTCTATCCTCTGTTTACTTTTCCTTCCTGTTCTCCCTCCCTCCAAGAGCTAATAGCACTATTTCCCACACAGAAGACGCTGGCTCAGCTTGTCTGAGCATGGAAAGCTAAGCAGGGCCAGGCCTGGTTATTACTTGGATGGGAGACCCCTCCTCTAGTTTCCTGCACTGAGCAGGGGGTTGGACTTGATGGCCTTGTAGGACCCTTCCAACTCTATGATCCTATGACACACACTATGTATACAGGGGGCTCCTGCCTGCGTAATGCCACACACTCTACTCCGATCATTGCTACTCAGTGGTGCAGTGGAGTCAGGGCTTGCAGGGACACTGTGCCAGCACTTTTTGATTAGCAGGGATGCTGACATCATCTGCCACCCACCTCAGAATTCCCTCTGAGCTTAGCTGAAATTCTCACAATAGCTGTAGGGGGGAATTAATTTTCCCAGCAACAATTTATTGTTCCCTGTTGTCTTGCAAAGTATTTTGGGGTAGCTTGGTCCTGAATGGGCAACTAAGACCATCAGCTTTGCAAAAGACCTGCTCCTGGTGGAGCTAAAACTGCTAGAACTGGTTTGTTGATATGGATCAGCACAGCTACCTGAATTTTTGGACTCTCCTTGGGGGTGTGTCTATGGGGACTATCATGATGTGCACCTGCACTTCAAAATTTCCCACTACACCACTGTTGCTATTGCTACCTATGCGCTCATGATCCCCTTTGCCTTGCAGGATCACAGCATGGCTGCCTAGAGTGCTAGCGGTACATCAATAGTATAAGGAGACCAGCAGTGTTGGATACTGCCCTATGAATTCAGAAACAAGGGGACAAAATTGCTAGCTAGAGCACTTAAGCAGGAGTAATTAGTGCTAGTGCTAGTAAATGCACTAGCAAAAGAAGCGGGGGCTATTCTGGATGAACATAAGTAAACAGGAAATTTTAAAAAACAAACCATGTACCAGACTAACTGCAAACTGAGCAGAGCTTAAAGCTATGGAGCATGGCAAAATATAGTCTTCCTTAAGCTATATCCACTGCCATTACCAGTGGAGGCTGGTGACACCTATGTTGGTGGGGCTCCAAATCCATTGTAGCTTTTATTTGGAGCTTTGTAGGAGCTATCCATGGTGCTCCATGGTGGTGAACCTATTTTGAGGATGGCATTCAGCACCATGGATAGCTTCTATAAAGCTCCAAATAAAGCCTGCCATAGATTAGGAGCCCCACCGGAATAGGAGTCATCAGCCTCCCCTGGCCATTATGAATTTGGAGAGCACTAGGTCAGCAATTTCAGCCATACAAACAAAAACCAGAACAACAACAAACCCCAAACGTATCAATGAGACTTTCCAGGAGTTCTATGCCACTCTATATAAATCAGAAAGGTCAACCCCTGCCCCCCAGACCTGGATGCTTGTATACCAGGACTCTCCAACCTTGGGTCCCCAGTTGTTACTGGACTGCAGCTCCCAGAATCCCTTGCCATTAGCCATGCTAAAGTTGGAAAGCCCTGTTGTATACTCCCTAGGCCAATTGAGGAGTTACATAGAAACATACAAAAGTGACCCATAACAGAACAAGAAATAATAGAATTCATTAAACACCTGAAACTGGGCAAGATTCCAGCCAGGCATGGATGGTTTCATGGGAAAATGCCTTCACTGAGGAGGAACATAGAAGGCATTCAACCAGGTGTCGTGGCCCTATCAAAGTCCTACAAGAAATGGGCATGGGTGAGCACTTCCAGGCAGAGTTAGCTCAATTTTACACCATTTCAGAATCTCTTATACAGATAAACAATAGACAATCAAGCACTTTCCTCTCTCCTTTTTGTCTACAGAACCTCTAGCACAAACAGTTCGCCAACATCCAAAAATCAAAGACATTCACTTAATTAACCTGTTCTCATATGATGTTCTTTTATTCATCTCCAGCATGGAATGGTTATTACTTGGATGGGAGACCCCTCCTCTAGTTGCCTGCATTGAGCAGGGGGTTGGACTTGACAACCTTGTAGGCTCCTTCCAACTCTATGATCTATGAAATCTATGAAAATCTCTGTGTTCAAAGAGAGACTAACTGAATTCCAAATATACACTCAAAATCAACTAGGCAAATTCTCAAAATCAACTAGGTAAATCAGAGCTCTTCTGCTTGCATACTGCACTCCCAACTGGAAAGAGGCTATCTCACTTAACTCTTACACCATCTGGCTTGACTCACTTAACTCTTACACCCTCTGGCTTGAAATATTTGGGCATACAAGATCTACAGCAGTTTGTCCCAAGGAATTATGCGCCAGTAATAAAATGGATGAATAGTAAGCTGAAACAGTAGACCAACCTGAAGCTATCTCTGCTAGGCAACATAGCCTCCATAAAAAGGATGGTCCTTCCTGGTTTGCTCTTTCTCTTCCACATGATTCCAATTTCCCCCAGCTAACCATATATTGAAAAAGTGTCAGGAACTCCTGGAGAGACATTAAGAAAGGCTGATTAAAGCTGCACGTTACCAAAACCAAGCAGGATGTTCTTTTGACATACCTAATCTATAATTTTATTTTGCCTCCTTTCAAATTAAACAACTGAAAAATATCATACAGAATGATACAAATATATCATGGGTCTCCATGGAAACAATAAATAGTGCCCTCCCTCATCAAGCACTTCCTTTTAGGAAGCTCAATAAAAACATGATATGGAAATGAAAAACCCTTTCTACAAGGCAATGATCAAGACATGGAAACTGTAGGCAAAATCGTGGGCTCCACACCCAACCTCATTACAGTAATACCTTGGATTGCAAGCATAATTCGTTCCGGCAACGTGCTTGTAATCCAAAGCACCTGTATATCAAAGCAAAATTCCCCATAAGAAATTTGTACACATATTTTTAATTTAAGTTGCAATAAAGAATGATAGTGTAAAGTCTTCATTTTTCTTGACCGTACTACAGTACTTGTATTGCAATACGTCGCTTGTTTATCAAGTTAAAATTTATTTTTAAAATTTGCTTGTCTTGCAAAACACTTGCAGACCAAGTTACTTGCAATCCAAGGTTTTACTGTATATCTGTTTTTGGATCATTCGAAGTTTGCAGGACCAGGTAAATCAAAACAAGGCCTTTGCTGGAAAGAAAAAACATATCTTTCATACAAGTGACCTATTCATAAATGGCCAACCCCTCTCTGTTACTGCCCTAGAAACACTGGCTACCACCATGTATCAGAACTTCCTGGCTGCAAGAAGGTTTAGCCTCCATAAATGGCTGGTTGATCCTGTTTATCAATGATACTCACTGGGGTTAAAACTAGCCTGAGAATCAGACCTAAACACAAACTTTACGGAGCATCAGTAGTCCCAAATTTGGGCTGCTTCCCCCTTCAAAACAATCTCATCACAACTAAGAGAAGCAACAATGAACATAGTTAATCAGTGGCAACTGTCCCAATTAAATTGCATACTTTTAACAAATGTCTCTTGCGCCTATGTGTTGGAGAGGCTGCGGACCACATTGGCTCATTAATGTGGGTGACTGAGCTTCATCCTGGCAGTTGCATGCAGTTGCATGGTGGAGTACCACAGAGCACTGTTCTGTCCTCAGTGTTGTTTAACATCTATATGAAGCAATTGGGAGCAGTCATTAGGATATTTAGGCCAGGTAAGGTCACCTAGTTCTATTTCTCGGTGACATCTGAATGAAGAGAGGCCGTGCACATGCTGAGCAGGTGTCTGGATACAGATATGGGCTGGATGAAGACTAATAAACTGAAGCTGAATCCTGCTATCCAGGTGCAAGCACTCAGTTGTTTCCTTGGGATTGGGATGGGGTGGCTGTTTAACAAAGAAATGTTTAAAAGCTCAGCTAAGAGATCTCCCCCACCTCACCCCAAGCATTTAGAGTAGATTCTAATCTCAGGTGGAATAAAAACAAATAATAATACAATGGCTTTGCTTATGGCCTTCACTCTAGCACTTTTGCAAAGATGCAAGAACCCCAATGGCACAATACATGCCCTCATTCCTCTAACAGTTTGCGGATGAGCCACCTCACTGGTGTTATTTTTAGAATCCTGCCCTACAAATGCTTCTTATGGGAGTTTCCATGCAGCAACCACCATGGCTCTTGTTCTAATTTATTGCATAAATTATCTCCATCTGAGATGATTCCACCCCTCTCACTTTCAGGAGTATTTAGTAATCAGTCATACGCATCGGTTTGTTTGAGGCAGAAACGTGCAACAGAGCAAGAGACGCAATTGTGCTCGGGGAATGAAATATCTGCCAGACACTGTCCCTTTCTACACAGGAGCAAAAATTAAGACAATTTCTACCTGCCCTGTGCCGGAGGGAATAGAAAGAGACTGTGATGCCTATGCATTCTGCTTGTTGATATTGTTCAAAGTCTATGAAGAGAGTACTCCAGTGTTAGCTAATGAGAATAAACACCAGACAAAATCTATTAATAGAAATAGTCTCTCTCTCTCTCTCTCTCTCTCTCGCACCTGCACACGAGCGCACGCACACGAGCGCACACACACATATACTCCTGGTGTTGCTGGCTGTTCTACTTCCTATTGTCACCATGTATCCCTAGGAAAGTCTCTCCTCACCATCTAGTCTCAAGTAAGTACCAGATAGTTTCAGACCGCAACGGGATGCTTTTTCACTATGTGGCCAATCGCTTGCTAGGCAATTGGATTCAGGAAGCCGATGCTCAAAGGACTGTAAGTCCGCTCCCCATTTACAGCGCAGCACCCTCGGACAGCACCACTGCCCAGCACCGCAGGATTTGTCCTCTCATCCCTGCTTCCGCCAAACTAGCTGTGGCGCTGACGGGTGTCCAAGGTGACTGACACATAGTAAGACGCAGATCCCGGGTGCATCTCGGCTCTCCCGATGAAGAACAAGTCTAGAGAATGCAGAGAACGACTTGAGAGGAGGTCGTCCCGTGTATACAGAGACCACCCTGCTCCCTCTTCCCGTTTCCCCTTCCACCTCCACAGCAAATCCAACTCGGATAAACAGTTTAACCCACTCCCCAAAGCAGCCTCCGCATTCGCAGTAGCCAAGCGCCCCCCCCCCCCATCTTACACTCATCTCCCTTTTTGCCCTGCTGGAGTGGCGTGAAGGGGACACAATCTAATAGGAGACCTACAGAGCCAACTAGCAGCAGGGGCTGGGAAAGTTGGGCTCAGGCCGACGCTTTCGCGCCCCAAACAGACGGGACGTGCGCCGCAATCTTACCTCGGCGTCCTCAGCGGCGTTCTCCGCCATTTTCCTTCTGAGGAGCAGACAGCGGGAGGAGTGCTTCATTCCCATAAGAGCAATCTTGGTTTGGGGTTTGGGAGTTTTCTTTCTTCTTCAGATCCGCCAAAGCTGGTATACTCCACAGAGCGAAAGAGAGTAGGGAATCAATCTCCTCATGCCCTTCCCACAAGAAGGACCCCCGTCTCCCCCCTCTTTGCACCCAGCTTGCGGTCTGCCTTCTTCCCTTCTCGCCTACTTTCAAGTCCCATCGGCTTTGTTCTCGCCTTGCGTGGCAAGCTGGCTCCTGCGGCGGCTGGCAGGAGAGAGTCGCCTCCGCCAACTTCGGAGATTACCAAACTGCTCCAGCGCGGCGCTCTTGAGATGGGGCGGGGGCGTGAGCGAAAACGGACAGAAGAGCCCACAGTTGGCCCGGGATTGGCCAGCTGGGCATCCTTATGTCCCGTGATTAATGCCTCACAGGCTGAGGGGACTACAGACCATGCAGTAAGGTGAGGAGGAGACCGCAACCTACCGTTTCCTTCTTTGGAATTCTCTCCCCTCGCTCCTCTTTCCAGAAAAGTTGCTTTCGAGGAGTAAGCAGTTGCCAACACATGCACCGTTCACATAGCTCAGTCTGCGGGCTGCCGCTCCCCCCCCCCTTTCTTTCTTCTTGTTGACCTGTGGCTCTCGCTGGCTCAGCTTGTCTGAGCGTGGAAAACTAAGCAGGGTCAGGCCTGGTTATTACTTGGATGGGAGACCCCTCCTCTAGTTGCCTGCATTGAGCAGGGGGTTGGACTCGATAGCCTTGTAGGCTCCTTCCAACTCTTATGATCTATGAAACCTCAGCTCTCCCACTCAGAGAACTATTTGTGCCTCTAGATCTTTATTCGCCATCCTGATATGGTTTACTGAAGGACAGCCTAAAACTTGGTATTGTACAAATTTTGTGTATCTATTGTCTGTTTATGCTGGTCTTGGACCGTAATAAAGATTTGATTTGATTATTCGGAGAGACAGAAGAAAGGATACCAAATCCCCCCCCCCCCCAAACACTGTGACAACTAATTTGGTCCCTTTTCTCCTCTCTGGAGCTTTCTCCAGAGAAGGATTTTATGGGTCACTCTATTAACTCCTTCTGCTCCCCCCTGCCTTTGGCTTCAGAGGATCGCGTGAGTGTCTGTGCTGGCTCCTCGTTACCCCTGCTAGGTTTGCTGCTATTGAATGACGTGCCGCTGATGATGAGGGATAGAGAGATCACACTGATATGGCCATGCTGCTCCTGTTCTCTAAAGCCTTTCCTGTTCCCAGCTTCTTTTCTATTCATTCAGCTGATACGCGCCAGCTGCGCCCCTTCCTAAAGTTGGAAGACCTAAAGACGGTAGTGCACGCACTGGTAACGTTGAGGCTCGACTTCTGCAATACGCTGTACATACGGCTACCTTTATACCTAGTCCGGAAACTTCAACTAGTGCAAAATATGGCAGCCAGACTGGTTACTGGTACACCCATGGGTGCCCACATTACACCAGTTTTAAAAGCACTCCACTGGCTGCCAATCAGGGCGAAGTATAAAGTGTTGGTTATTACCTTTAAAGCCCTACATGGTTTGGGTCCAGGCTACCTATGGGATCGCCTTCTCCCGTACAATCCGCCCCGCACACTTAGGTCCTCTGGGAAGAATCTACTTCAGTCAGCCAAAACTAGGCTGACAAGTATTACCCAGAGGACCTTCTCTTCTGCTGCTCCCAGATTATGGAATGGCCTGCCGGAGGAGATTCGTCAATTTACCAGTCTTTTGGAATTTAAAAAAGCCATAAAGACTGATCTCTTCCGGCAGGCCTATCTGGCGGAATTTTAGGATGCCTTTAATATGTTTTAAAGATGTTTTAAAAATGTTTTAAGATGTTTTAATAGTATGTGTTGTGTTGTTTAGTTTATGTATTTTATATTTTCTGCTGTTTCCCGCCTCGATCTAGATGGAGAGGCGAGTAATAAATAATAATAATAATAATAATAATAATAATAATAATTCATTTTAATCAGTCCTTGAGAAGCAAAAGTACCTTTCTGATTTGGAAATGTGTGTGCAGACATGTGTGCATTACACAATAATTGATATCTACTTATTTGTTTGTTACATTTATATCCTGCCTTTCCTCAAAAGAGCCCAAGGTGGCATACACGATCCTCCTCCTCTCCATTTTATCCTCACAACAACCCTGTGAGGTAGGGCAGGCTGAGAGTCAGTGACTGGCCCAAAGTCACCCAGTGAGTTTCATGGCCGAGCAGGGACTAGAACCCGGATCTTCTGAGTCCCGGTCCAAAACAGGGCTCTCCAACCTTGGGTCCCCACATGTTGCTGAACTATAGCTCCCAGAATCCCTTGCCATTAGCCATGCTGGCTGGGTATACTGGGAGCTGTAGGCCAGCAACATCTGGGGACCCAAGGTTGGAGAGCCCTGCTCTAACCACTACACCACACTAACTCTCATCTTGTGCTTTTGCATATACGGTTAATTTCTGATTGAACTGAAAGCATTCTCCTCTGCCTTGGATCTCAGACCAATGCTTAAAGGATACCCTGACCCTGAAGGAGCTCATTCAGGAATGATTTTAATTGTGTAAATGGTTGCTCCAAGGTCGATATCATCCCCATTCCCTATCTGCCTACCCCTCCCATCTTCCACTTGTTCAAACCTGTTCTTTTAGGGGAAATGCAACCCCACCCAAACACAGGGTGAATCCCTCTCTCCCAGGCAAATGAACCCTCTACCATCAGCACCTCTATTTGATCTGGAGTCTCAGTTTGTTGGCCCTCATCCAGACCATTACTGTGCTCCAGCAGTTGTTTAGCACATCCATTCTCACCAGAATCAGATGAAAAAGAAAGACAAGTGTCATCCACCTTACCCAAAATCTCTGGATGATCTCACTCAATAGATTGGTGTACCTTGCAAATATGTTGCAGTCCCCACATGCCCAGATTACAAGTTGCCCCGAATCACCTGGAAAGCTCAGTGGGATGGTACTTCAAGGATACAATAGTGGCAGAAAAGATTAGCTTCTCTGCAGGGCTGTGGAGTCGGTAGATAAATGTTCCGACTCCGACTCCGACTCCTCAGTTTTTTGTACTTCCGACTCCGACTCCCCGACTCTGACTCCTCTGTATTAATATGCTAATTAATTAATTAATTAATTAATATGCGAGGTAGTTGGGCAGAAGCTACTGCCTTCTCCTTTTTGTGTGCTGATCTGCTGCTGAAGATAGGGCAGTGGGAGGATCCAGGAGGGGCATTTATTATAAAACAGAAGTCATTAATTATAACTGTTTGTGAATTGGGACATTTAAACTTGCTTTTTTTAAAATTCCAATCTAAATTCAGTAGGAGTCGGAGTCGGTGCATTGTTTGCCGACTCCGACTCCAGGTACCCAAAATTTCCTCCGACTCCTCGACTCCGACTCCACAGCCTTGCTTCTCTGTTGCCATTACAGCCACAAAGTAGGGTCAGTACTTACTTGTGTTCAGTCAGACACTTGGTGAGTTTTCCACCATTTTCATTTTCATTCACTCCCCTCTTGCTTCATTGCCATCAGCTCTCGAACGAACCAGGTTAGGGAGGGAGAGGCACATTGGAGCAATTGTGTCAACTGCCTGAGTTATCTTTTTACTCCACCAGGACATTGACAGGAGTGCCAGACATGCTGTCAACCTAAGCCTCAGCAGAGATCATGTTTTTGTGATCCTCTAATTTTACATTTCCCCCCATTCAAGCAACACCAAGATTCACTAGAGCGGTGTAGAGGGGGTTGCCTTGGTCTATAAGGATTCCATCTCCCTGGTCAGGAACCCTGTCCAACAGTCGTGACCGAGTAAGATTGTCTTCCAGGATAATTTTTTTTTTTTTTTTTTTACAAAAAGGAGATTTTAAAAGGAGGAAAATTCTAAAGAAAATTGTGTAGACTCTAGCGATGGGTCTGTAAGTGACTATGGAGGCCAATTCTAGATCCACACAGCTTCCCACAGTGAGGACACAGGTTACCAGATGGAAGATGGTCCTGTAAAGGATTCATTTGACGTGCTTTTCGCTTATCACGTTTCTCCCTTTCACCTTGCACTCGGGCTTCTTCAAAGTCCATAGAACCTTTGTGAAAGGCCAACCTCCATTTAGGTCGTTCATGGGCCAGAGCTTCCCAGTTTTTGATGTTTATATTGCATTTTTTTAGATTAGCCTTAAGAACATCTTTAAACCTCTTATATTGACCACCGATATTCCGCTTTCCATCCTTGAGTTGGGAATAAAGTAACTGCTTTGGGAGACGGCAGTCAGGCATTCGAACAACATGACCGGTCCACTGAAGTTGGCGTAGAAGGATCATTTTTTCAATGCTAGTAGTCTTTGCTTCTTCCAGCACACTGACATTTGTTCGCCTATCTTCCCAAGTAATTCGCAGGATTTTCCGGAGGCAACGTTGATGAAATCTTTCAAGGAGTTGGAGGTGACGTTTATAGATAGTCAATGTTTTGCAGGCATACAATAAAGTTGGTAATACAATGGCTTCATAAACCAGTGTTTTGGTCTTCTTACAAATATTCCGATCCTCGAACACTCTATGTTTCATTCGAGAAAACGCGGCACTTGCGGAGCTCAGACGATGCTGGATTTCACTGTCGATGTTAGCTGTAACAGAAAGATAGCTGCCAAGATAGAGAAAATGATCGACATTTTCCAGTATTGTCCCGCCAAGCTGGATAGATGGCGTCATCAAAGGGTTAGCTTGCACTTGCTGATGAAGCACTTTGGTTTTTTTGATGTTAAGTGAGAGACCAAGTTTTCCGTATGCTTCTGCAAAAGCATTTAGGATAGTTTGGAGATCATCCTCTGAATGTGCGGAGACCACATTATCATCAGCATACTGAAGTTCCACAACGGAGGTTGTAATTATCTTACTTTTTGCTTTCAGCCTGCTGAGATTAAAAAGCTTTCCATCTGTCCGATATATAATTCCCACACCAGTGGGAAGTTTCCCCTCGACAAGATGTAAAATCATGGCGATGAAAATAGTAAATAATGTTGGGGCAATAACACATCCCTGTTTAACACCTGATCCCACTTTAAATGGAGCACCATGAGAGCCGTTGTTGTCCAAGACCATAGCCGTCATGTTGTCATGGAAAGTCGCAAGATATTCACAAATTTATTGGGGCATCCAATTTTCATAAGGATAGTCCAGAGAGCTGTTCGGTCTACAGTATCAAAGGCCTTAGCAAGATCAATAAATGCCATATAAAGGGGTTGATTTTGCTCCCGGCATTTTTCTTGGAGCTGACGTGCAGTAAAAATCATGTCTACTTCCCTCTAGAGGGGCGGAAACCATATTGAGTTTCAGGGAGGATCTCTTTTGAAATAGATAGAAGACGGTTTGCGAGAATCTTGGGAAATATTTTACCTGCGGTAGCTAAGAGAGAAATGCTCCGATAGTTTCCACAGTCTGTTCTATCACCTTTCTTAAAGAGGGTGATAATTATGGCCTCCCTGAAGTCTTCTGGGATCTCTTCTCTTATCCAGATTTTTTTGATGAGTTTATGAAGATGTTGTACAAGTTCGAGGCCCCCTTCATAAAGATTTCAGCAGGAATCCCATCTGGTCCACTTGTTATTCTTCATTTGATTAATGGCTTTTTTTACTTCATCCAAAGTGGGGAGTATTGCAAGTTCCTCTCTAATTTGTTTTAGCGGGATTTGCGAAAAAAATCTCATTATCCACCTTAGATTTACGATTTAAAAGGTTATAATAATGCTCTTTCCAACGCAGTGCAATAGACTCTTTGTCTTTTAAGAGTTTGGTGCCATCTTTTGATTGTAACAACTCCTTCGCCATGAACAGTGTTAGTCTTCAGGCTACCTGTAACCTCTGCAAGGTTGTCTGATGGTCCAAGTTTGATGGCCCATGCCTGGAAGCTGATGAATCTGGTTCTGCAGCAGGTATGCTCGTGGAAATCTCATTGTATTAGAGAATGAATATCTTTCTTTCATACCCCTAACCAATGCAATAACAACAACAAAAAACCCCTCAGATTCCAAAGAAACCCCAAATATCTTCCACCAAATAGCCTGCTGGTGGAAATCTCAATGTGGTGGTAAATTATTTCTACCCCACCCCATTCATCATGATGCAGTTCCAAACTCCAGAACAAGAAATGTGTACTCTCATGTAATTCAGTCTTATTGTAATGCCACCAAAAAACAGCATTAAGAATGGTGAGGACTGCTAGAACAGGGTTTCCTCTCCCTGTTCAACCCACCCTGCAAGTTACTGATGTAAGCAACAAACTGGCATGACTCAACTCACAGGAGGATTCCTCTAATACCGTAATACAGTAAGACTCAGATGCTTCATAAGGCAATGCAGGACCAGGAAAATGTGGGTCATCCTTGCTGGTGCCAGGCACCTCATCCTCCCCATCTAGATTTGGGCCTGAAAGACCAAGGAAAAGTGTGGGTGCCTGGAGGGTAAGTTGTAAGCAAGCACAATTTGTGACATTGCACATTATGATTGATCATGGGGCACGTCAGTTAAGGCACTAGCCTTAGCTTTTCCTGGCTTTTTTGAGTCGGAGCCAACATGAGATGGCCTTAACTCTTTTAAACTTGCAGGTGTTTTTGTTGATCATGGAATTACCTTGGTTTGAGAATAGATAGAGATGCTACACCTCATTTCTACAGCTTATGTCAGCCTTCCCCAATGTGGTGCCCTCCAGGTTTGTTGGATTACAGCTTGCTGGCTGGTGCTGATGGGAGTTGTAGTCCAAAACATTTGGAGGGCACCAGGTTGGACTATATCCTTGAGAGACAAAAGGAGATTTTCACCTTTAGCACTTCAGTGTTATAGATTTCTAGTTGCTATGTAGCTTTCAGAATAGTTTTGAAACCAAAATGTCTAGAAGAGTGTCGTTACACTCTTTATTCCAATACAGTACAGCACATTCTTGTGTCAATTCTCATTTCCTGATCACCATTTTATTTTCTTCTTGCTTCTTACTACCAATTTACTACCAATTTGCACAGTATGATTGCCTTTTCATTGCACAAAACAGAAGATAAAAATCACAGCACATTTTACTTCTAAGTATTTCATAATTCCCTCCACTCCCTTTGCTTCAAGACAGAAGTCTGGATTATACTGTTTTGCTTGGGTATCACTTATATCTGCTTCAGGAAACTAAAAGCTCAGCCTCTCCAACCCCCTATAGTTTCCCACACACACACTTGAGAAATTCACATTTCTTCAAGGACAACTGACCTGGCTGTAACACTTACAGAGTCAGTGGAACTCCAATTGGACCCAACCACCCAGGGCCTTTTAAAGGGGAGGCACAGGGGTCAATTGCCCCAGGCCTCACATATGAGGGGGCCTCACACATGGAGGGGGCCACGTCAACATTGGCATTGTGGCATTGCTGCCAACTCTTTTCATGCAGAATCCCACTAAGTTGAGCTCCATATATCTAATGGGGAAAACTTATGAAACAAACTCTACTGGTGGTATGTCCTTTTGTCATGACAGCATGAGCAAGAAGGTTGAAGCCACGGGCAGTGCTAATAGCAACCCAGTCATTGTCAGATGTACACACACAACAGGGTCCTCAGCGTAGTGCCTACTGGCACCAGCGTGCTTATAGAGACCTTCCAGAGTGCCCTCCAGGCTCTCTGCTCCCTTCATTGAACAATTATGAATTATAATGGCCATGAGTTTATAGTAGCTCTCACCAACATAGTTTTCTCAGGCCCTCTTCTACAGTTCTGATTGGCCAGCATAATCAGAAAAAAAGGAGATGAGAGAAGAAAAGGAACAGTTCTACTGGACACTACCAGCAGAGAGGAGAGAGAGCGAAACCAGTTAGAATTGCTCCTTCTCTTCTCCAATGAGAACTCGAATTAGAACTGAGAAAAGAGAACAGTTCTAATTGGACAGGATCAGCAGAGAGAAGAGAGAGTTCTAACTGGATGTGATCAGCAGGAGAGCATGTGGATTCAGTAAGAGAAGAGGAGTGGAGATAGCAAGTCAGCAGCTGTACTTGTACCTCAGTGGAAAAAGGAAAGGTAGGTACTGTGGGGGAAGGAAAAATGGAGGATAGGGCAGAGACTGGGGGAGGAAGAAAAAAATAGAGGACCTAGGGCTTGTGTGGGAGGGAAAGGGTGTGCATGTTGGTATGCGTGGTGCATTTTATTTAGAGGCGATTTGGGGAAATGACTTGCCTTCTGTGAAATGGATGTTATGTTGGAGCAGAACACTGTGGGTTCAGAGTGGGGACTTATGTTTTGGAGGAGCTCATATACCCCACCTCTGCCTTTTACTAAGGTTCTTGGGCAGTTTACTTGTCCTTTAGTATTATGTGAAATGAATGTTTTGTTGCAGTTGAGTGGTAAATATTGGGATGATAGCCCATGGCAGCAATTTTGTGACTGGCCCTTTATTTTTATTCCATGGCACTTCCTTGACATTCCAAATGTGCCCATGGGCCACTTTTGAGAGAGGTTCGAATGGAAGAATTAAGGTGGTTCTGAACCCCAAATGGATCTGTGAGAGAGATCCAAATGGGAGAATGCTTGTAAGGGATTGGTGAAAGGGATTCCCAATAGAAGAATTATGGTTTTTAACCGAAAGGGATCACAAAGAGACTGGTTCATTCACTCCAGCCAAAGTCATGGGATCCTTGGACCTCCTGGATATGCTTGGGACTACTAAAATAAGGGTTCAAACTGACACCCTCTATTTTAGTGGTAGAGCACCTGCTTTGCATGCAGAAGGTGCCAGGCATCTCCAGATAGGGCTGGAAAAAATCCTGCCTGAAACCCTGGAGAGCTGCTGCCAGTCAATGTCAACAATACTGGACTAGATGGACCAATCTAAGGCAGCTTCCTATGTTTCTAGTCCCCAAGCCCAAAACATTACACAGTAGCGAGTCACCCAGCCAAAAAAATACTGAAATTAGCACTGAGATCTACCTGGAAGGAGGCACACACAGCTCTAGAGGTAGACAAGTAGTTTATTAAGATGGGGAAAGGGGGGTGAGGAATGAAAAGTTATACAAAAGTCACAGAGAACCTTTACCACGATACCCCAAGCAAAATAACAAAACACTAGCTGAACCTATCCTATACTTTACCATAGTAAGGGTCTCCCACAGGACAGGACTCTAGCCAGGGTTCAAGAATGCACCAGCCTGCAACAACTTGAAACAAGAAGGTGGAGACAAATCAGCTACCCCCACCACCCCTTTTATCTTCCAGACCCTGGCAACTCAGGGCAAATCTCTTGCACACACAACTCTAACACTTTATTTGAAGCTGTTTTGAAGATCTTCTGTGCCTTGATAGGGGTTAAGTGCCACTGAGAAAGTACTTTGAATTTTGGTTCCCTTGCACTTACATTTATTACCTTAATTGAACTAGAAATAAAACACTCATCCCAAAGAGAATGTTTATTGGTATCCCAAGATGCACTTCTCAACATGCTTTTAATGCTTCAGATGATCCACAAAATAATCCAAGCTGCAATTTGTATAGACTGGATACCATGTCCTTTAACTCTAGAGCAGGGCTCTCCAACCTTGGGTCCCAAGATGTTGCTGGACTACAGCTCCCAGAATCCCTTGCTATTAGCCATGCTGGCTGGGTATGCTGGGAGCTGTAGCCAGCAACATCTGGGGACCCAAGGTTGGAGAGCCCTGCTCTAGAGGTTTGGAACTCAAAAGACATTCAAAATTAGTCAGCAGGCATGTTACCTCTGGTGATACATGACTATGACCAAGATGGCGTATTTGCATATACTGAAACCAATGAAGGCTTATACGGTATTTACCAATTTCTCCTTCGTATGAGCCATAGAAATACACTGTTCATTGTGAATAATATTCCAAAAACAACTCAGTCTCTTTTCCTTCCAAGCTTTATAGGCTATATTAACACGATTGTCTTTAATAGATGGATGAAATGTAAAGGGCATTAAAGGGGATGCTGTAGGTTCTAATATTTTTGCCCATTGTTTCCATACTGCAAAAGTTGTACTGGATCTCGTTAACATGGAAACCTTGTACCTCTGTATGTTCCATCCCTATCCAATGAAAACCTCCCTGATGATATATTAATTGGTGTAATTGAAATGCTTCATAATACAAGTTTTAAATTTGAAACTCCTAGTCTTTACTTCTTTAAATAATTTTTTCATTACATTTTGGTCTTTTGTTATTCCATATGAAGTCAATTACTTCTTGCCATTTTTTAAAATATATTTCTAGAAGGTAAATAGAAATGGTCTGAAACAGGAAGTTGAGTTCTGGGAGAAATGTCATTTTGACAGCAGCAATCCTCCCAAACCATCCCCCCCTCCATGTTTGAAGTCTCCTTTATAGAATGCCCCCACATTACAGCTTTCACAGCATCCCATATTGTTGAAAATGATATCCCTGGTGTTACATTTTCTTTAAAGGAATTTGTCAATTCTTTTTGTACCAGGTCCCTTGTAATTCGATTTGAAGCTGGCTGCACCCAACCATGGCTGTGCTTGCTATTTTGCTGGCCTCAACCCTTCCTCCCTGGATGGGCATCATAAGTTGAAGTACTGAGGATTTCCCCCCAAGCCCCCAACTCTGGTTGGTTTTTGTTGTTGTTGTTTTGCCTACTCCATATGGTAGCACTAATTGGCTTCTAATGGGCTGTTGTTAAATGGGGCAGCATCAGTCACAACAAGGCAGAGTAGGGTCCATGGGCCTGATTCAGCTTGTGGCAACTCTGCATCCAGCCCACAGAGGCTTCTGCCCCCTCTGCAGGCCCTGCCCCCTCTGCCCCTCTCAAGCTCTACCACCTCCACAGGCCCGACCCCCGTGAATTGGGAGGGGGAGCACTGTGAAGGGAGGCGGGAGAAGAATCCCTGCAGTTCTCTCCAGTCACCAGGGTGTTGCACCAGCTGCTCCCTCCACGGCACCCATCACACACTCCCCTGCACTGCTGCTTCCCTGTGGGCAAGCTTTCTTGGTCAGGGAAGCCCTGCACAGAGCCAAGTTGAGCTGGCCGAGTCCCCTTCACTCAGAGGAGTGAACGGGACAAAGCCAGCTAGGCTTGGTTGTGTATGGGGCTTCCATGACCAGGAGAACCCATGCAAATCCAAGCCTGGTCCCTGCCCAAGCTTCAGCCATGGAGAAAATGAAGTCAGATGGGTGTGACCACAGTCTCTGCTGTCAGGGGGCCTCATGCCCATTGCCATCAGGGGGTGTGGCCACACCCACCTGAGGTCATATGACCTGAAGAGGGCTGGATGGGTGGGATCATCTGGCCTCGAGCCTATTTGTTTGCCAGAGGGCCGAGTCAGACCAGGTGCTAAACATGCTTGCCCATGACATTTTGATGCCCAAGGCAAAGGGCACCTGCAGGACTGGTGATTTAATCTTACTTCAATACTAATGATGGGACAACATCCTCCACCTCACCTGAGGGCAGCAGGCTAGCTTTAGGGGTGCACGGCAGGTTGGCAGGAACACACAGCTGTCTTCCAACATTGGTTCCCCAGGGGGGCTGCACCTGCTGCCCCCTCCACACCACCCAGTATCGGCTGCCTGAGGTGACTGCCTCACTCTGTCTGATGGTAGGGCTAGGCATGGTCCTGAACCTACCCTTGTGGCTGGGTCACCCTCACCCTAACATGCCCTGCACCTCTTCTTCCATTGCAGATATCCTCTGTGGAAATTAATAACATTGTTTCCCTAGTTAAATCCTCTCTCTCTCTCTCTCTCTCTCTCTCTCTCTCTCTGTGTGTGTGTCTTTTATGTCCTTTTTAAACTGAGTTTTAATAGAATACAAAAACCAAACAGGTACATATTATGAGGCTAGCAGTGTTACAATGCATTACTCCAAAATGTGAATTGTGCAGATGGAGGAGCAAGGCTGCTGAATGTGCATTAGCACACACAATAAGTGGATACCACACTTCTATGAATAAGTCTCAGCTTTCCAGTCCTTTTATAAGTCTCAGTCTGTGTGCCAGCTTTTCAAAAAGAGTACTTTTCCATATTCTGTTCATCCATTTTTATGTTGATAGTCCAGCAGGTGATTTCCAATTTAATGTAATCTCAAGCTGGGCAGCTGCAAGAATAACAGCAATGGTCTTTATGGAAAAGATTTCGTTCTCATCTTTGAAAACTGAAAGTAGGAGTAGGGCTCCACAATTTCTAATTCACTATAAGTAATTTCAAATATAGTAGTAAAAACTTGGTTCCAGAAGTCTACAGCTATTGGGCATAATTGCCATATATGTATTTAGAAATCAGTGTGACCACATCTTCTCAAGCACAATGGTGAAGAGATTTGTTAAAATAGTGTATTTTAGTCAGGGTGAAGTGCCACCAATGAACTACCTTTATTTGTGGCTTCCTTTATTTGTACTGAAATTGTGCAAAACGAAAGTGGGGGGTGGGTTGGGTTGGGACCATTGTTGTTCCATTAGAGTTTTGATCAGGTCTGCTTCCCACACTAATTTTAGCCCTGATGAGTTTCCACAGATGAGACTGATTAACCGTTTATATAGTATGGAGACTAGACCTTTCAAGGAACTACTCTGGGATAAGCGTGCATGTCCAAAGATCATTAGTGCTCAAGGAATACCTTCTTCTAGCTAGTGTTTTAGCAAAATTGATTATTTCGTGTTTTTGTAGCCAGGAAACCTTCACTCCTTGTAGACGTACTTCCAGGATAGGGAGGGAGATGGGTTGTCCCCTTATAAACAAGTCTCTAACATGGAAAAATCCCCTCTCACTCCAACCCAGGAACTGTGCTGGTTTCTCTGTTCCTGCAAATTTAAGGTGGTCTAAAATTGGGCACGAGGGGGAGGGGGAGGGAGAAGGAGCAAGAAATTTTGCCCTTGCTTTCCAAATTTTGAGTGTTGCTTTGTAGAAGGGGGGTTTAAACCCTCTCTATTTCAGCCTCGGTAAGCTTCTTAAAGGGAAGTGCTAGGTGTGGGAGGCTGCTATTTAATTTTTCCATAGAAACCCAGGATACACCCAGATCATTTCTTGTGCTTTTTAACTGCTTGATCTGGAAAGAGGCAAAATACAATCATAAATTGGGTATAGCAAATCCTCCTCTCATTTGACTGTGGTACTGTGCAGCCTTAATTAATCTAGACTTCCCCCCCTTGTTAATAAATCTCTCTAGTAGTTGCTATTTTTTCAGTTTGTTATCTGCTGGGGGGATGGGAATCATGTAAAAAAGGAAAAGAAGCTTGGGCAGAATAATCATTTTTATAGAGGCAATGTTTCCCAGAACGGATAGCTTCATGCTTTTAATTTATGTTTCATCCCTTTTATGGGTGAGTGTGTAGTTTCATGGACGTAGCTGTTGCAAGTCTTTTGGCATTTGAATGCCCAGGTATATTAGGCAGGAGTGTCTCAAAGTTAGTTGGGATGCACTCTGAAATTTCTTTTGGGTGTGAAGTCATGTTTGTAGGCAAATTGAGTCAGATTTGTCATAATTTATTTCAAGACCAGTATGGCATTGGAAAGTGGCCAACATTTATTTGAGTGCCAGTATAGCTGTTTTTGGATTGGAAAGAAATAAAAGGACATCATCTGCAAAAAAAGATTAATCAAGTGGGTAGTGGGTCCTATCGTGAGTCCTTTAATTTTAGGGTGATGACGAATTGTTTGTGCCAGGGGTCCTAGAGCAATGGCAAAAAGAAGAAAGGAGTGGGGACCCTTGTTTTGTCCCCTTATGCAGTTGTATAGGCAGAGAATTTATTTGTATGGCTGAGTGCCTGCAAGGCAGTGTAGAGCTGAGCCATTGCTATCTGGAAATGCTCACCCACGCCCATTTTTTTGGTAACACTTTGAGCAGATAGGGCCATTCCACCCAATCAAAGTCTTTTAAAGCATATAAGGATACAGTAGAGACTGGGAATTTAGTAGAGTTGCTATGATGGACAATGTTTAAGACCCGTCGGATAGCATCAGCCATCTGACGGCCTGGCATGAACCCCATTTGATCCGTATGGATGTACTATGTGATGAATTGATCCAGTTGCTTGGCCGGGATGAATGTAAACAGCTTGGCATCTTTGTTAAGCAGTGTGATTGGGTGTTTTGGTGATTGGTAGTTTTAGGTCTTTACCGTCCTTAGGAATGACTACTGCCCCTGCTCTTTTCCAAGATTCTGAAATCCTGGAACCTCCTAGCATTTCATTAAAACGGTTGTGAGATGTGGTGAGATTGAGATGGCAAAAGCTTTATAAAATTCCCCTGTAAAACCATCAATGCAGGGCAATTTGCCTGGTTTCAGGTGTTTAATAGTTAGTGAGCTCTTGTTCTGTTATAGGTTGGTTAAGCATTAAACTGTGTTTGGCCTCACTTGCTTTTATATCTAAGGAATTTATAAAGGTACCTATAGCCAAGGGATCAGGGTTTTCTGAAGTGAATAGAGTGGCATAGAGCTCCTGAAAGGTTTCACTAATAAGCTTAGGATTGGTTGTTATTGACCCTTTTTTTGTTAGAATAGCTGGGATTGTTGTTGTAGCACTCCTTTGTTTGAGGGTCCTAGCAAGTAGCTTTGTTCTTTTGTTTCCAAATTCATAATAATTGTGTTGTAGATTGATTAAGGAGGATTGTACTTTGGCAGAGATGGCCAAACTCACATCATTAATCAGAGAAAGGACAACATCCACAGTTTATTGCTGAGTGGAAACCTCTAATTGACTTTTTCAGAGACTAGAAAATAATGATTTGTTTGTTTGTGGGTTCATGGAATAATAAGTGAATTTGGGACATCAGGAAAAAAAGAGATTTCTCATTCTGATTATCGAGTAAGAAAAATTATTGTTACCTATATTTGCTGGACGAGAAAATCAGAAGTCTGTTTTGTTTTGTTAATTGTTATATGTTCGATATTATGTGTTTGTTTTACATAGAATTTTTTTTTTTTTAAAGGTTTGTACTTTGTCAATTTCAAGAGCTTTAAGTTCTGCCCCTTTAGCAACTAGCTTAGCAATGTTTGTTTGTTTTTTTTTGCTTCCCATTCATTTATGTTCATCGAAGAGGGCTGCTCCTTCTTTTTTTAGTTCATCATTTCGCTTTTCTCAGGGTTTTTTTTTTTAGAGGGAGCACTGCTGAATGAACAGCCCCTGTAAGACAAGCCTTCAGTGTGTCCCACAGAAGGCTGGTGGAGTTTGTGGCATGTTGATTGACTGTATAAAAAATTGCTATTTCTCGCCACAATTTTCTCTTTAAAGGGCTCTCTTGTGAGCAAGCTTGGATTCAAGCTCTACATAAATGTTTTGCTATGGGTGATATCTGTGCTTAAGATCAATGACACAGGAGCATGATCAGAGATATTAATCAGGCCTATGCTGGAGTCAGTTACAGCTGGCAAGAGAGTGACTATTCATGAGTACGTCCCATGCCTTGGGAAGTAGTAAGTGTGGTCGCACTCGTTCCCACATAACACTCTCCATGAGTCAGTAAGCCATGCTTATCAAGGTTTTTTTTTAGAGCAGTAAGTGCCTTAAGTGGTTGGGGTACACTAGTGCTTCTCTCCAAGTTGTGATTAAGGATGGCATTCATGTCTCCACCCATCACTACATCACCTGTTTTAAAACATGCCAAGGCTGTCATAAAAAGAAATTGTGCCTGGGGCATAAAAGGAGGCTAGCATGAGGTGGTGTTCTGCAAGGGAACCTTTCTCAGTGGCCGTCCTGGAAGTGGAGAGTGTCATCCCTGTCAGGGAGCTTAGTAGACTTAGGTGCGTCAACATCTAGCATCTCGCAAAGAGCTGCTGCCTCTCCACCCCCTGACTTTTCCCAATGTCAGTCAAATCATGCCCCCAGTAGATGTCTAAAAACAGTAGCTAAGAGGCCCATCACAGGAGGTGAGGCTGGGTCCACTCAGCAGCTCTTGTAATTGAAGCAGCACTTGATTCTCCACCCTGAGAAGATGATTATCAACCGGGTAAAATGTTATCAGTCTAAACTCTTCTACAGTAGAGATGGCCAAACCTTTTGGCAGGTGTGCCATGGTCAAGTCAATCACAGGCCAAATATGTATCCTAGAGTTTGAGATAATGTATATATGATACATTTCCAGTAGGTATCAGGAAGTTTTATCCACTTACCAATACACTGGGCTGATTTTCTTCTAGTCTACTGAGTAGGCCGCAATATATATGCCACAGACTGGCTCACAAGCCTTTCTGCTTCTGTCCAGGATTGCCACAAACTCCCAATGCCTAGTGGTATATGGACATCTATGCTTTACAGCCCACAATTTATAATATAACAATATGTGTAAAACAAGAAGCCCAGCAAACATATATGTGAATCTCTAACATGACTATTTAAAAACAAACCAAGAACCTTGATATAGCTTATCGTCTGTTGTATATATGTCTGTCATCCTTAATATTAATTCAAATCAACATTGGAATATGCTTAAAATATCTTACTCAATATCAGATTTTATTTAAAAACATGCTAAAAATGTGTAGCTAAATAATCAAAGCAATATTTGTTTCCTTTGGGGGAAAAATGCATACCTGCCCACCCACCAAATGCAAGCCAAAAATGTACAGGTTTTTTTTAAAAAAAAAAAGTCAGGCAAACAGGAAAAGGACAATTAGTATCGTTTAAGATATATTCCAGTGAGTATATAACTATTTTTCCTTAATAGCTGGTTTTATTTGCCTAAGGAAGAGTATTGCTTTTTTGTTGTGTATGCACCCATCTGCATACATGGGGCACAATCCATCCTCCCACATATTAGGTGGAGCTATTTTCCCTCTCTCCCCCTCCCTATTGGCCAGGAATATGGCAATGCTATTACCTTCCATGGGAAACACCTACAACCTCTCATATATTAATGCAGCCATCTTGCTCCTCCCCTGTGCCATGAGTGTAAATTACTCATGTGAGTGGGTGGATGCATCATGCCCAATGTTTGCTTTGAAGCCATGGTGCTAACAATGGCTATCATTTGCTTGTTTAATACTTGGCAGCATAGTCTGGATTTGGTGGTTTAATACTGTGCTCAAAATGCTCAATATGTCAGGAAATATCTATATGCTGTGTATATTGAGCTCTCTCTAAAGATTTAAGAGAAAGCCTGCTACGTGATCCAAAGGCCTAGTTCTCCGCAAGGGGATAGACTAGTATCTGGGCTGTACCACTTCAGACTCATGGCTCCTCTGTTAGGGATAGGAGAAAAAATTATTGGGTTTGCATTTTAATGTGAATTTGCCAAATTTGCACTTCCTGAACCTGCAAACGAACCAGAATTCAATTATATGGAGAAATTCATACTTTTCTGACTATTGCGATTCAGTTTGCAAAACAAAAAATGCACACACAAAAAAGCACATCATAGGGAAAGTTGTGTACAAAATGCTTATATTGGGGGAAAGAGCACACACACACACACACACATATATATATATTTGGAAAGGTGAGTACAAAAACTCATATTAGGAGAAATGTGCACGAAACTACATACAAATTTTCATGTGGATGTTTTAGAAACAAAATTGCAAAATTGCTGAAATGGGATGGAATGAACTTAATGTTGGAAAAAATGAGAATCTGAGAAGAATGAAATTTAACAAATTCATTCATCTGTGTGCATAGAATATTAGGGTGTCAAAGAGAAGGCTAACCAAGAATCCCTCTCCCTGCCATCTGTTATGTATCAGGATGTTTTTGTATGGAGAAACATTCAGCCATGTATGCCCCTACCTGCAGTCTGAAGTGGAACAGTCCAGACATAGATTTAGCACCTCAGTGAGGACCAAACACCCTGTATCAACAAGGCCACATGTGCCGCCTGATATAACAACACGATGTCACAAATCATGGCATTACCCAGGCATTGCAAACAGGTAACCATTGCAAACAGATATACTATTATGATCAGGGTACAGAGAAGCTTCAAACTTTACATGACAATCCTGTTTACCATGGGTACACAGAGCACCCCAACACATACATATAGGTATTTTTCAGTATACATATCTGTTCAGAGATTTCTGTGTTTGCTGCAGTAAACACAAGTGTATCTATGTTCACTGCACCACAAAGTGTGAAGCTGCTGTTGGTTATCAACAAACTAGGTTTCTTCTGCCTTCAGGTTTACATATAGAAATACAGTTCTTTGCCTTTTCTTAAAAACAACTCCCCCCAATAAACCCCCACAATAATAATCACAGATTAAAATGTTACGATTCAACAGGTACCACTATGCATCTTTGAAAGGCTTTTTAACATGTTGCTGCTTAATTTCCTGTGTGTGAGATGAAGGGATAGCAAGAGTCGGCTCACTGAAAACACTTGAGCGGATTAATTCTTCTGACAGCTATTCCAGAACAAGTCATCCACAAAATCAACAGTGCCAATATGAATGCCTCACTTAGGGGATAAATTACACAAACTAACGTGAACTGATGTCAACCATGTGACTATGAAATTCGATATGATGAAGAACATGGGGCTTCTGTCAAAACCAGCAATCTCATATTGAATTCCCCCTTTGTCCCCATTACATATGTCAGTGTTCTCCAACCTTGGGTCCCTAGATGTTTTTGGCCTACAACTCCCAGCATGCCCCAGCCAGCTACACTGGCTGGGGCATGCTGGGAGTTGTAGGCCAAAAACATCTGGGGACCCAAGGTTGGAGAACACTGACATATAGTGATGAACTATGTGACATTTTCAGCACATCTCCTCCCTACGAGGCAGTGCCAGTGATTTGAAATGGGGGAAGGAAAATGCATGACTCGATAACATCATGTCTTGCATTTCCATTACTATGCTTTACAGGGGAGAACTGTACACGGGGCCCGCCATTTTCAGCGTGTTCCATGATCTTCAGCATGTCTAGTCCTGCAGGCCTAGCAGGTAAGGGTACATTCTAACAGTCGTTGTACTTCTAGAGTTCTAAGATGGCATCACTTTAATCATGCACCTTGAAGCATGAGTCTTATGGCATGCTGGAGATGGATGCTAATTTAAAGTTTCCTAGAAAATTAATGAAAACAATGAAAGCCCAGGTATACTAATTAGCCCTTGATTCCTGTCATATATAGCACTGTTGCCTAGTGTTGCCTAGTGAGTGATTTACTCCTGGGGATAAAAGTTGGGTTCCCCCCCTTAAATGTTATTTTTCTTTTTAAATGACTATTTAGTTAATACAAGTGTTTGTGTGATCCTGCAGAGAATGAGAATATTTTGTTTTATTTCACTAGATGAAGGAAATTTGTAGTAAAAATGAGAAGACAGAGGTAGTGTTATGGCCTACGATTTAAAAATGAAAAACAAAAATTTAGAAGCATTCATTCTCTCTCTTTCTCTCCCTTTAAAACATTTTTGGGACACCTTCCTTCATTCCAGAAATCCTTTCCATACATACCCAGAACATACCATACAGAACTCCTAGCACACATGGTCCCATCCCCCCCCCCCGAAACTATTCAGAAAATAAATCAGATATTCTGACAACCCCATCCAAATACTTCAAGTCTTGAAAAGAAAATATGAATGAAAATGCATTTCACAGTATGGGCAGTAGGAAATCACCAGCAGGTTATACTCAACAGTTATACTGGAAGCCGGGGGTCCACAAATGTTTTGGACCCGTGGGCACATTTGGGAATTTGCTGCGGGCACCACCACCTTATGGCTGCCATGATGACTTGGCTCGCCAAAAGACAAGTAATTCGTCCAAGAAACTGAGTACAAGCAGAAGAAGGGTCTGAACTCCAAATCTCCACATATTTGACCCGACAGAAGCACAACAAAATTAAAATGCCAGGTTGTGATCCTATGTGTGTTTACATGGAACACCATGAGAATTTCTTCTGAGTAGACCTACACAGGATTGCTCTGCTCATCCTACCCACACACACCCCTCTCCTCAGCCATAAAAGAAAGGAAAATGCCCCCGCCCCAAGGTTTCCCTACCTCGGCCTGAGCCTCAGCCACTCTATTCCCCACCTGGCACTCCTACCTCCTCCCCTGCTATCAGAGCTCCTGTCTGGGAAGGTGCTGTGTGTGTGTGTGTGCACGCGTGTGTGTGTGTGTGTGAGAGAGAGAGACAGAGACAGAGTGAAGAGTGAGAGATGAGGCCAGTAAGAGAGAGAAAGGAGAACTGGGAACTCTAACACTTTTCAAGATAATTCTTTGAAGGAGGCAGAGTGGAAAGTTTCGTGGGTGCCATTGGAGGTCCCCGCCATAAGGGCTTGTTAGATTTTATATAAAGGTTACTGTGAATGTCCACAGTTCTTAGGCTGTTGTGAGGTCCTACGCAGGACACATGCTGATTGCCAGCACATGCTGAGAACCCTCATTAAAGGGGCAAAGACAGGAAGCAGAAGGGGGTGAGCAGAGAAGGAGAAGCTGCGAGGGTGGACGGCAGAGAAGCCAAAGGCACTCACTGAAGCAAACCACCGCCTTCTTTCTGAACTCCCTCGACCCATAGGCAGCATAGGGGCCCTGTCTCTTTACAAGGATGTTGGCAGGCAGGATAAGTCCCAGTGTGTGCCAAAAATGTAGAACTTGGACCAGTACAGAGACAGCAGTCGCCTCACCAGTGAGGGTGGAAGTGACTGACTGCTTTCACAGTGACCGTCCCTGGATACTCCATGGGGATTTTAAGACAGACCAAAGCTCTGAGGGATGCTTATGGGACTAGTCCAATCTCACTTCTGGACTGGGTGTTTCAGAAGGGAACGCTTTCAATACTGCTGACATCTGGTGAATGTTAGAAATTATGGAGTTATGCCAGTGAATGTTGACAATGACTGTCCACATTTACTGGTCTGTATCTGCATTTTTGGTCATTTTTGGATTTCGGACATTCCCTTGAGAGTCTCAGAATTTTGGGCATGCCCTGTAAGGCAGGGGTAGGGGATCTCTTTCACCCAGAGGGCTGAATTCTGTTTGAGAGAAGCTGTCAGGGGGCACATTCCAGTGGTGGGTGGAACTGAATCATAGAATCATGGAATAGTAGAGTTGGAAGGGGCCCCTAAGGCCATCGAGTCCAACCCCCTGCTCAATGCAGGAATCCAGGTCAAAGCATCCCTGACAGATGGCTGTCCAGCTGCACCTTGAATGCCTCCAGAGTGGGAGAGCCCACCACCTCCCTAGGTAGTTGGTTCCATTGGCGTATTGCTCTAACAGTCAGGAAATTTTTCCTGATGTCCAGGCGGAACCTGGCTTCCTGTAACTTGAGCCCAGGAAGCAAAGGGATGGGGCCAAAATACAAAATAACCCAGCATATTGTAGCTTAAAGCTCTTCCTGCCAGTGACCAAGCCTTAGGAAAGGCATCTCAACCTTTGAGAATGGGGGAAAACAGCTCAAAAGCCAGGAAGCCACCAAAAAACAAGAGTTTGGGGGAAAGGGGTGGGGGTACAGAAATCTGACATGACCATTTGGGGAACCCCAAAGGGCTAGATTGGGACCCGGGCCCGGCCTGACGTTCCCCAACCTTGCTGTAAATGTTAAATAGGAATGAGACCAGGCCCTTGAAGCACCCTCCTGTTAGTTCCGCGATGACAATGTGTCTCTGTTCTCTCTCACAGCTACTTTATGGACAACGGACACAGTTGAGAAGACAACACCTAATTCAGTCTTCACCTCTCAACTGTAAAGGGCCCCCCAAACACTGATTGTTCGGTGCTTGTAACCGAAGCAAGCAACACTATAAATGGCTCAACTTTCATTTTCATTCATATCTTCTTTTTTATGGAGCAGCAAAATACAGTAATACCTTGGATTGCAAGTAACTTGGTTTGAGAGCATTTTGCAAGACAAGCAAATTTTTAAATATTTATTTAATTTTTTTTGACTTGATATACAAGCGACGTCTTGCAATACAAGTACTGTAGTACGGCTTAAATTAAAAATCTCTGTACAATTTTTTTTGGGGGGGGAGTTTGTTTTGATATAAGAGTGTTTTGGATTACAAGCACATTTCCAGAACGAATTATGCTCTCAATCCAAGGCATGACTGTATAGAGAAAGACCCTTGCTAAAGTGAGATCAAGTATTGTAAGAAGCAGCAAGAAAGGTATATGTTCAAGTTCGCATGCAGGAATGTTGGCCAAAAACTACACAATGTGAAATGCAATTTAGAACAGTCTTGGAAAACTGAAGGCTGACCAGGACCCTTTTTTGCAAAGATCTGGACACACTTGAAACAAACAAACAAAAATCATAACAGTAAAATATTGAGCAAAACACCAAACTCATCCTCTTTTAATAATTTCCATTTGGAACTCACACAATTCTTTCCCATACTTGCCTCTAACCACCTCCATTCTCCTTGTTGGAGTTTAACGTTTCGAATAACTGTAAATATTGTGAAAGAAGCAGCTTTTTAGAAAAACAATTACTAATGATGATTTAATGTCTACAGGCATGTGGCTTATGCTGGCTCAGCTTGTCTGAGCGTGGAAAGCTAAGCAGGGTCAAGCCTGGTTGTTACTTGGATGGGAGACCCCTCCTCTAGTTTCCTGCATTGAGCAGGGGGTGGGACTCGATAGCCTTGTAGGCTCCTTCCAACTCTATCCAGATCTATGAAATCTAAGCTAGGTGAAGGCCAAGATGGTTCTGTTCTTCTTTCAAGCTGCACAGATCTCATGAAAGTAGAATACAGGCCTGTGCCTCATGCTGGCCCAGCTTGTCTGAACGTGGAAAGCTAAGCAGGGTCAGGCCTGGTTATTACTTGGATGGGATGGGAGACCCCTCCCTCCCTCTAGTTTCCTGCATTGAGCAGGGGGTTGGACTCCATGGCCTTGTAGGCCCCTTCCAACTCTATGATCTATGAATCTATCTATGAATGTATAGCCCAACCTGGCAACCTAATCTCACTAAATCTAAGTGTGGGGCCCTTACTGAAGGCCAGTAAGGGCCTGTTTATACAAACAGTTGAATTACGCACCCCTACCCTGGACTGTGCTACTTCAGGCTGCAGGTTAAGGGGGTTATAAGTTTGCCTGCACATGCATAGCCAGCATATCAGGACAAAAGGTGTAGCCTAGCTTCTTCCTGGCTTTTTATTTTTCTGTGTGCACTTAGGGTTTTTTTTGAGGTGGGAGGGGAAGCATTCACATATGTAACCCACTCCCCACCTGCAGCCAGAGATGGTACAGTCCAGGAAAATCTTTAGTACTTGACTCTGGAGATTGTATAAAGCAGGCCTTACACATTATTTTTTTCAACATGTCAGTAAAATAAAAGGAGTCTATGTGTTCAGAGGTGCAAGTCAGGTCTTTTTTTCTCTTTTTTCTTGTTTGGTCACAGGCACACTGGAAGGCAGCCTCTGCTTGTGTCACCTTCCCACCCTGGTATACTAAGGGCATCTCCAGACACACAGTACAAAATATATACCTTTAACTCCTGTTGAGGTTCATCTGAAGAAGTGGGGCTTGCATATTGCAATTAATGGCAATACTCCCTACTCAAATTTAAAAAACAACAACATTCTCTTCTGGCACCCATCTTAATGGCTTTTTGCTACTGTAGGGATGATACAAAATTGTTCACATTTCAAGAAGAATTCACCTGACTCTCAGAAGTTGCACTAGGCTGCAAACCTAGATTTTGCTTGAGATTTTTCAAGGCTTGCTTGAAACTGTAGCACGTCAGCCTTTAAGTACAAAGTGGGAAAAGATCACACACACCCATCAGTTGATGAATGGCATTTGAAAGTTTGGGAAATTGCTTGTATGGTTAAACTCACTCATTAGAGAGGGGAGGCAACAACCAGATCAATCCACTGAAAGATGGAGTTTGTTCATAATGTACTGGAATGATAACGTTCAAGATGCACTTCGGCCATATACATTGTTAGGACTACCATGATTGTATTTCCCTTTTCCCTTTTATTAATTCTAATTAAGGATGGATGTTATTGAACATTGTCTTATTTCTGCTTTGTAAATTTGTTAATTTATTTTGTAAATTTGTAAACGTTTAAAAAAACAAATAAAAGCTTTTTAAAAAACAAATGAACAAATCTTTGCTTTTTTAAGTTTTAAAACGAGAAGCCTACATTGAATGCCATGGCTTACCTGTCCGCGCACCTGAACTTTGGCAAGGAAAGAGAAATGCCTTGGCTAATCCTGTAGCTGGACCTTGTCTGCGCAAAAGGGTGGGGAAACCTCCTCACTGACTCTTGTCTACTGGTCTGGACTCAAGGGCTTGGAAGGATGGAGGGCACTTACAGCCAGTATATAAATGACATACTTGTTTAATTATACAAAATTTCCCAAACTTCGGATATATGAAATATACCTTTTTCTGAACAAAGTTGTAGGGACATTTCATTGTTATGTTAGGAGTAATGTGAGTTGAATGGTTAATATGCATGACAACCAGCCATTGCTCACATTCACCACACCTCCTGGATGAATGTGCACTCCTCAACTGCAATTTGTGCGTTCTCCAGGCCGTCTGCATAGAGAGACCAACAAGCCTTGGGATAGGTTTATATCTTGACTGTGTTTTGTACTTTCTCTGGGTAGTATGTACATCCCCTGCCAGTATGCATAGATTCCAAGAAACATGTCGTTTTTCATCTCTAGTGCAGAGGTGCACTGCATACATACCGCATGTAGTCCACTGTTTAATGTTATGCAACTGGTGGCATCCCCTTCCACTGATCTGCTGCATAGTGGGAGAAGAGGGGCGTGGCTTCAGCCTTCCTTTTCTGCTGCTCAGCTGAGTAGCACTGGTGGATTTGCAGGGGAGAGAGGAGGTTTATCTCCACCCACAATCCTGATGAAAATTGTCCACCCACACTGCTATTAAGCTGGGGAGGGGGGGAATCACCTGTCCCTCTCCATGCTACTCAGCTTATCGACAATGAACAGGTGAGCAGCATGGAAAAATGAATCCTCATTGGCAGCCCCACCTCTTTTTCCTAGTGCTTAGCTATTCCTAACTGCTCAGCTGAGCAGTGGGACTCTGCAGCCATACCCCCTCTTCCCCACTGTTCAGCTGTTTCCCCAATGCTCAGTTCCCCACACCCATCCATCCAGTTACACACACACGCACCACATCCATCACCACAAACAGTGAATGGATTGGGTTGTTGTGTGTGCGCGTGTGTATGTGAGTGAGTGAGTGAGTGAGATGCAGATAGAAGATCATCAGCACTCTCTCTCTCACTCACCCCATGGCCTAGAGAAGGAACAAAACGCAGGTCAGATGTGCACGTTCACCAAGGCCTATTGGAGATTATGTATTTTGACAGAAGAATGTCAAACATGTTGTTGAGATATGCACATTTCCCAACATCTCTTAGAGTATATGTGACTGGGAAATGTCCACAATTCCTTCTTTATGGATAATATTTTATTTATTATTTATGGTCAGTTGTTAGGCACATTTGCCATTCAACTTACATCGCCCCTAACACTTACACCACAAAAACTTTACTGTTAAAGTTAGAATTAGCCACCTTCAGTGGATTTCATTTTCCACACAAGCCACTGAACTGGACATATCTCCTAACTGGAAGGATGGAAGCTCAAAGCAATGAGTCAGGCAAAGATGCAATGGCCAGATTCCTCTGAGGGCAAGTAATTCTGCTGTGTCTCTGTTGATCAGGAGTGGCTGAACAATCCAAACACACACAACGGGCACGTTCGCACGTCACACTAAGCCACCCTGTGAATAAGCTACGCAGTGCGGGTTGTTCTGCGAACAATCCATGGTGCATTGGACAGAGGATCGGGCTCGCCGTGGCTTGTTCTGCCCCTCCTTCCCCATCAGTCCTCCAGCTGGCTCTGGCATATATTACAGGTGCTGTTGCGGCAGAATCTGCATCCCACGATCCTTTGCTCCCTCGCTACATCAGCAGCCTTTTTACTATTGTCCCGCTGTATGTTTGGGGCGTGTTTTGCCTTTGCCAGCTCCCATTGGAAAATTTCCCCATCTCTCCACTGCCCTGTGCCTGCCGACACCTACCTGCATTTCTAATCAAAACTGTACACCTTTTCATGGCCTTTTGTGCTTTTCATTTATGCGCTATCTTCTCCTGCCCGTGCTGCTTCTTTTGTTCATCCCCGCTCGCCTCTCAGAAACGGGTCTCGCTCTCACTCCCGTAACCCCTGGGTGGTGGTTTCCACTGCAGCCGCTGCCGCCACCCACTCCCAAGGCCTGTCAGCAAAGCTGCTTTCGCTCACCTTCCCGTCTGCCGCTGTTGCTTCTCATGGAGCTCATGCTGCCAGGTCTTCCCCTATCCCCCGCCCCACACACTCCCATCCCATGGCCTGACTTCTCGAGCAGTTTTTCTACTGAAGCCTCCCTTCCTCCTCTCCTGCTACAACCGTACCAGCCTATTTTTCCTCCAAGAAGACCCCGATGTGTTGCAACTCCACAGAAGATCTTCGCTGAAAAATAACAGTTTCTGGCGGCTTCTGTTGCTGCCATAAGAACAGCTAAAAACCTGCCTTTCCTTTGGAAGGCACTACTAGGCATCGCTTGTATGAGGGGTGCTGATGGTGCTAAAGGGTAAATACATGGAACCAGGCTACTGCCTTGTGGGGTGGGGTGCAATTATTGGGGGGGGGAGGTTCTGAGAGACTACGGGGGGGGACTTATGCAGGGGATGCTAAGCTTCAACAGATGCTTATAGGGAAGGGATGCTTATGTGGGGGGCAGGAAGGCTATCCTACATTATTCTAGCAAGTATAACAGGCTGGCAGGAAAGGCACTTCTGCAGTTGTAAATCCTTCTTAGTGACAGTACACACATGGGTAGTGGTCCAGATCCACTGAGAGATAGGTGAACAGATATTTCTAGCTTCCTTCTGAGTCACAGATTTCGATGCTAGATTCAAGGGAAGTGGTGGGGGCTCATTCACCCACCCATTCATGGTCCTGGTAGCTTGGGGTTGTCCCTTGAGTCGCTGATGCTGTACAGGATGCAGCAAGCGACAAATCACATCTGGTATGAGGTCTTCCTCCAGATTCAGAAGTGCGTAGAGGAAGCACCACCGCGCCTTTAAGCAGCCAGAAGCACACTCTACGGGGAGTCTAGCACAGCTATGTAGTAGTTAACACTTTTCTGTTTTACCATCCTCGGAGCCTGGTATGGTGCCATAAGTCATGTTTGAGGTGCAAAGTCCTGGTCTCTGAAAATGAGCAGGCACACAGGGAGGCTGTTCACCGTAGCAGGGGGGCCTGGTGAAGAATCTGCCCATGGCTAGCTTGTCTGCCAAAGGCGAATTCCAGAAGACAGCCATGTCGTGGCTTCTCCCCAACCTCCATAAATCTCCCTTTAGAGTCCACAAGTGCCTGGAGGACCACGCTGCAAAAGAGCGCAGCATCCCAGTCATACCACAACAGATAAAAATGCACTTTTGTGCCGTATGCGTCGGTGCTGATATGTGATCCTAAGCTTTAAGCAAGCGACTACACTTCCCCTGGCATCCATGGTTCCAGAAATGAAAGTGAACCACCCCAAACACCCGTTTGGTGCCCTGCACACCAGTGGAATGCCTAGGGCACAACAATGTTGCATTTTGCTGTCCGCAACTGTCCTTGAAAGCAAAGCACACCTGCCAAAGCAGCTCTGTGTTAATTTTTGTTAAGATACAAATGGAAAGGGAAGGAGCAAAGTGTCATGCACTAGGGGAAAGAAGATGGACGGGTTAGTGTGGTGGGAATAAGGGAGTTTCTGAGCACCGGCGCCTTTTCCATTCTGATTTTCCTCTTCCATCCAAACCTCCATCGAAGAATGTGGTTGGTGACAACCGTTCCGCAGACATCGCTGAGGCGCTGGGTCTGCCTCCGCTGCCTTTTGCAGTGATATGGGTGGTTGCTCTGTGGGCTCTATGCCATGGCGTGGAGTGACCAATGGATCCGCTATATAGGGCCCACTGGGAACAGGTGGGCGAGGGGCATATACACATGGAGGAAGAGACGGACCAGTAGGGTTACGGGGGGGGGGGGGGGAGAAAGAAAATTCTACAGTGGCACACAGGGATGTGGCATATTCGAAGCGTGCTCCTGGTGGCCTTGCAGTGCTGCTTGCGAGGATGCTGTCAAGCTTCAAAGCACATCCATTTGCCTGTCAATGGCCACAGTTCAATCTCTCATCGCCTGAGCAAAGATGCAGTCTGAGGCTGCCACGCCTTTGTGCACTGACTCACTCGAAGAGCAGATGCTGTTTGCTATTGTCCAAGTTGACCAGATAGCCAGTAGACACTCACTGGCCCTCCTTCTATCTTCCTGCTCATTCATTTCCTTGAGAAGGTATTTGTACACTCCCCTGCTGCTTCAGTGGCACTGACCAAGTGCCTTGCAAGTTTTATGCTTGTTATGGAGATGTGCCACCCATTGAGCATTGGTCAGTGTCAGATCCTCCTCTGCTGGTCCTCTGGGCTCTTCAGTTGCTGGTCTCATTTGCTGTGCGGGCTCCTCAGGCTGCACTTCTTCAGATGTCCCCTCAAGCTCCCTTCCCAGATCTTCCACTGGTTCTCCAGTACTAGAGAGTGACTGCATCATAAGTATGTCTAGATAGACAATACTGTGTTGCACTTGCTGTTCCTCCTCTGGAGTCAGGTACCTGGGCACTGCAGGTGAGATAGCCCCGATATCTTGAGGGCAGATCTCCATACTTTCCACATTGAGGTCCAACTCCAACTGCATTTCCCTTGGGAAAGTACTCCAGACCGCTTCCCAAATGGCTGTGCCCAAGTCCTTACTTTTCTGCAGGGCATCTCTGGGTTCATGTTGCACAATTGCCAGCCTGGTTTCTTTTCTCGCAGCAGCAGGAAAATATGTTGGGCTGCTTGTACTGGAGGAGTACGTTGTTGGCAAACTTGTCCCCAAAGAGGGGTGGGTTGGTTGCTGGGGAAGCAGGGGTGGGCTACCTGAATGTACTGCCACCTCAAAATGGAATACTTTCAAAATACTTGCAGACAAGGCCCTCCGTGGCTTGGGTGTACTGGAGACGATAGTCCATGCAGTATAGGGCTCAGCATATCTTGACGTGCCTGTTATCAGGGCAGATGAGTCATGGGTTGGAGACTGGCAGCTCTTCATGGGCTAGTACCTGACTCTCTGCAGGTGGCTCAGGGGAATCCCACTGCCAGTGGTATAACTGGGCGTTACATTTCTCTGACCTAGCAAGATACTAGCAAGCTTGTCATAGAATGGCATGGTTGTTCATCTTAACCCCTGAGCACTTGTTGTGAGTTGCAATTTCTTTAAACTTTTTCTTCAGCCAGTGCAGCTTCTCCTTGCACTGCACCATGGCGCAAGGATAGCCACGTAGTAACATCTGTGCAGAAAACTGGGGGAAAGGATTATCATGCCTGATGCTCCGGAGGTACTCCTGGGTCTCTGGGCTTAACAAAAGATCTATGAATGTGCCTAGTTTAGCCTCACTCAAGAAGTTTCTCTCCCTCTGAGTTGGCCAGGGTCCCAGATGCATTGCAAGCCGACCCCTGGGATGCTTGTGTGGAGGGATCTTGTGAGAAGAGTGGTGGCCCGTCTCTAGAGATTCCATGGTGACATATGGGGAGCAAATGACTCTGGAAAGCAAACTTTGCAGACTGCAACTGCCATTGTACCCGCTTCTGGGTTGAATACTAGGTCTCACGCACAAGGAGGGCCATTACAGGGGAGGACAGATTAGGGCTCCAGTGGCTAGGAGGGATCGGCTACGATGGTGGGAACATTTCATCCAAAAGGGAGTAATGTCAATATCGGTACTTATCCGCTGCACAAATGCGAAGCAATTTTACACATGACATCATGTTAAGGGATTGCACTGTATGGAGTGTCTGCATCAGTTATGCATGATGACTGCATAAGTTATGTTGTTTTCAATGAAATATAGGATTTTTCCCTGGGTGAATCCTTTGGAAAACATTGCTGTAGGGGGGCAGAGGAAGGGCAACTTGAAGACACAGCAGACGCTGGCAGGATAACAAGCTCCTTCAAGGTCACTGTGCAGATTACACACAGCTGGCTCACATGGGAAAGAAAAAACAAGTGAAGCGGAGAAAGACTGCAGGAGGTGGGAGAGGAGACTGCCAAGGAAAGAGGGAGGAGGGCGCAGGCTGCTGCAGCACAATATGTTGCCAGGCAGACTTCGGGAAGCAAGATTGCTTGTGAGGAGAGGCGTGGCAGTGTTTTTAGCCACTCTTGCACAGCCACTTTTGGCCACTCAGTGGCACTTTTCAACAAGCCACGACGAAATCGGTCTCCTGGGTTTGGACAACACGACAACCCATTGTGGGCCAAACAACTCCTAAAACAAGCCATGTGTTGTCAGGGTGGCTTGCTGCCAAAAAAATAAGCCACCCTGCAGGAAGCGATCTGGGTTCAGGTGACGCGACAATCCACCATGGCTAGTTACCCACGATGGGTTGTCACGTTGTGTGAACCCAAGTCAGTGCAGCAACAGTGCAGCATAACTTACCCCCAACCAGAGTAATGAATCATGTACAGTGAGCAGCCTCTGGTGGATGGGTAACTTGAGCTCACAGGAGCTGTTCATTATTTTATTTTATTTATTTAGGCATGGTAGCAGTTCTCTCATAAGGGTAAGGAATCGGCTACGATGGTGGGAACATTTCATCCAAAAGGGAGTAATGTCAATATCGGTACTTATCCGCTGCACAAATCCGAAGCAATTTTACACATGATATCATGTTAAGGGATTGCACTGTATGGAGTGTCTGCATCAGTTATGCAGACACTTGGCACAAAGTTTAGAAATTCTTATTTTAATAAGTACAGAAATGTCTGTTGGTTCTTGCTGAGGAGAATCATAGGCTATCCTTACTTTCAGTCCTAGGTTTTACAGGGAAGAAAAAGGGAAACCTTAGTATAATATTTGTAAATGTACACCACTGGAATTATTAAAAGTATTCTGTTCTTACAGAGTTGTAAGAATACCCAGAAATAAGGAGTAACACAGGAAAGTTTGAGGGCTCTCAGCGTCTTTGCAGAGACTCGGGACCTGGCTTACACACATTACATGGCAGCAAACCCAGGTTTCCTACCAAGTTGACTCATCAGGGAGAAGCAGCCAATTCTGCGCCTCTCATGAATACACATTTCCAAATACAAGTTTGCTTCATTTTTACATTACATTTTAAGATGCACACCCAAAAAGTCTTAGAGGTATGTATCTAAAAAGTCATGTGTGCCCCAGCATCTGTGATTCATTTAGCCTTATTATAATAAAAACAGCTGCATTTTTCTTTCTGGTTTTAAATTGCTAAATCTAAAATGGTACCCTTCAAAGACTGCACGGTAGAACTCATGAGAAACGCAAGGGGGAAACAGTAAAAAGTTATAGATGAGGCTACAGAGTAAGATTACAATAAGGTAACCCACCCACAAAAAACAAACAAAACAAAACAAAAAACAATCAAAGCAGCTCCAATTCACAGGGCTCTTCATCTGAGTGGCTTTTTCAAGTCTCCCAGTATCATGTTGGGCATTAGCAGTTTGTTGACCTATGAGAAGCACTTCAAAAGGATTCTTTCTAGAAGTTAAAACATCCATCAGTCAAGTTACTCTCACAGGTTTAACATGGATTAGTACAGTAAAGACTATTCCTTAAATAATGTTAGTCAGCAGTTTAAAAAATGGATCTATGAATTAGTGTAGAAAATGATATACTTTCATACGTTTCCTCTCTTCTTTGGCAAAAATGGTGAATGAGAAGAAACAAAAAGTAAGTCCAGTAATACGTTGTGCTCAGTTTTTAATCAGTCATGTAACAGATGCTGTAGATTGATTGGTGGGTTGGAGGCCCCCCAGGTAGAACAAAGCTTGATTCTCATTTTCAGGGTCGTTTCCCACCCCCTTAATGGCAAGAGAGCAGTGCTGATGTAGTTGTTTTATGCAGTGTTTTATGCATCGTATTTTTTACCAGTCCTGCGAATCTGCTGGAAGAGAGTCATGGAAAAAGCCATGCCAAGGATCTGAAAGAAAGCAAAGGAGAATAATTTAAAATCGAATGCTTACAATTTATATGGCACCGTTGTACAGCAACCTGTACAACAGTCCTGTAAGATGGGGTGTTATTATTCAGGATTGGCTGATGCTGAAGCGAACAGTGGCTTGTCTGTGAGTGAGACTGTAGAGGTGAAAGAGATAAGGAATTCTGGGGGAAGCCAAGAGAGTTTCAATAAATCTTAGGGCATTTCCACACACCTCTGCGTTGTTGCTAAGTTTCACCTCAAGCAAAACACCAAGTAAAGGTGAAAGATATGAGGAATTTCAAAGAAAGCCCGCAAGCTAGCAAAATTTCTCACAGTTTTTTTCACATATCCCTGCCTAAAGACACTCGAGGTGGATGCAGATCCTCCTACCTCACACGTTCACAGACCACACGCACTAGCCCTGTCCCCAAAGTGCCTCCTGGCCATGCCCCTCTGGCAGCTGCATGTATAGCTTTAGTGGGAAAGGGCTGTACGTGCACAGGGTTCTCCTAAACAACAAGACACCTTGGCCCTTCAGGTTTTCTGGTCGTGACAAAGAGCTGTCATAGTTGCATTAATGCTGAACGTGAAGCCAGCAGATTTATCGGCATTTTGCGGACTTGGCCAGTGGGCATTGTCCTGCTTTCCCTCCGTGGGTGCTTTCCCCCCAATTGTCCTGCATTCCTTTTTCTATGAAGTGTCATAGTGGAACCAGGGCTCACAGGGTCAACGCGCCAGGATCTTTTGATTCACAGGGATGGTGACCTCAGGCGGAGGGGGGAATGGGTTTCCCCCAGCAATAATACATTGTTGTGAGCCATCTCTGTTGCAACGCAAAGTATTTTGGAGTGAATGGAGATGAGAACTGCTAAAACTGGTTTGTTGATATGAGTCAACACTGCTGCGTACATTTTTGGACTCTCCTTTGGGGCATGTGTACGGGGACTGTCATGAGTGCTTGCACTTCAAAATTTACCACTATACCCCTACATTTATTTATTTATTTATTATATTTAAACCCCGCCTTTTTTCCTGCAAGGACCCAAGGCGGCTTACATAATCCTCCTCCTCCTCTCCATTTTATCCTCACAACAACCCTGTGAGGTAGGTTCGGCTGAGAGTCAGTGACTGGCCCAAAGTCACCCAGTGAGTTTCATGGCCGAGCGGGGACTAGAACCCGGATCTCCCGACTCCCAGTCCAACACTCTCACCACTACGCCACACTGGCTCTCAGCATTCCCTACATATCGGGGAAATGTCACCTCTCTAGTGACTTTGCGGTTGAGGCGAGATTTGAACTGGGAAATTCCCTGCTTACAGCTAATGGTGTTAAAACTCTACGTTACACTAACTCTCCATAGTTATTAAATATAACAGGTCTAGTGGTATTAACTTATGTCTGTAGTATACTTCTCTGTCCTGGACTTAGGCTAGAACTAGACATTACAAGTGGGATGTGCAACAAAATGTTGCAACGTGGAGTGCTCGTGTTCAGTGCTCCAACCAATCGGTGATGCCTTTCCCCAGGATATTCAATGGAATATTGAATAGCCCCTCCCCCTTTTCTGCCTCCCCAAACCGTCACTGGACTCCACTTAAACGTTCCCTCCTCCTAAAGCAGGGGTGGGCAACCCACAGCAGGGGTCCTGAGCCCAAATCCCCCCTGCTGCTGCGGCTGCGACCAAAGTCAGAAAGGGGATGTGACATCTTGTTCCCAGGAAATTGGTACCCGGCAGCCCTTCCAAACAGCTGTTTGATGGGCTATGGAGGTCCTGATTCTGCAGGGAAACAGGGAACCCAGGGAGAGCCATCCCCATGTACTGTGTGTCCCAACAGGATCACTTGGGTGGGTGGGGAGGCTTTAACTTCCCCGTGCAGTGACCCTGATCAAGATTGTTGCCAATAGCAGCAGGGAAACAGAGATCCTGATGTGTCTGAGGTGTATGAAGGCTGTTTGTGTGTCTGGTGTGAAAAGAATATGCTCCGAGAGCATATATATCACAGAGAGGGGACAGTTAACTCTCTCCCCCCCAGTGTAAACCCTCCAAATTCCCCCCCCCCCATGTAGCAGTGATGCTTTTTTTTTTTTTAATGCTACTATTGGAAATAGGGGCAACTGTGACACCCAACCTCAAAAGGTTGCCCACCTCTTTCTTAAAGCATGGGTGGAGAACCAGCCAGAGTTTTCTCTCCTCGGCCCTGCCTCCCACCCCCCACCCCCACAGCAATTAGTCTTTAAAAAAAGCTGGATTGGCAACAAAGGATGGTTGCCAATAGAAGCATTTTTTAAAAAGCATCACTGTTGCATGGGAGGACATTTGGAGGGTTTGGACTTGGGGAGGGAACGGTTAACTGCCCCTCTCTGCATCCTGTGAAGGGGAGAAAAAAAGAGATGGGGAGAAAGAGAGAGGGGGGAAGAGAGGCAATAGGTGTGCCTGTGTGTGCAAGAAAGTGTGTGGGTGGCTCCAGCCCCACCCACTGCAGGCATGCAGTCCCTGAGAGCTTTCAGTGGGGCCCTTGGGGGGGAGGGAGGTTCACCAACTAAGTCGTATTGTTTGTCCTTCTAGGTTCCCCCAAGCATGCCGATACCTCCCTCTTGTTCATGGCTGGTGCTGTTTTGGTTGCTGGCTGGGGCGTGCTGGGAGTTGTGTTGTGGGGCAATGGATGCAGCTCGAGAGGGAAGGTCTCTTTTCCCTTCCTCCCCAAAGTGCTGGTACCCCCTCTCCCAATTCCTCTCCATGACAACAAAGCTTTCAAAAATGCACCAAGGGGAGCCCTTTTTGAAGTCTTATTGCTGCATTAAGGGGAGTGGGGCCTGAGAAGGGGAGGCAGGAGGGAAGGGAAAGACTGAGAGAAGGGGAGAAAAAAAGAGATGGGGAGAAAGAGAGAGGGGGGAAGAGAGGCAATAGGTGTGCCTGTGTGTGCAAGAAAGTGTGTGGGTGGCTCCAGCCCCACCCACTGCAGGCATGCAGTCCCTGAGAGCTTTCAGTGGGGCCCTTGCGGGGGAGGGAGGTTCACCAACTAAGTCGTATTGTTTGTCCTTCTAGGTTCCCCCAAGCATGCCGATACCTCCCTCTTGTTCATGGCTGGTGCTGTTTTGGTTGCTGGCTGGGGCGTGCTGGGAGTTGTAGGCCAAAAGCTTATGGGGACCCAAGGTTGGAGAACACTGATATATAATGATGATATCCACACAGCTATTGCCAAAAATGGCAGCTGTATGTCTACTTACTCCTCAATAATATATTGCACAACTTGTGTCCCTTTATTTATTTATTTTTATATCCTACCTTTCTGTCAAAAAATGGTACTCAGCCCTTTCATAGGGTTGGATTGGTATCTGACTGTTAACACCACCATGAAGTAAATCAATGTGGGTAGAATCATGGTCTATATCAATATTGAGAAATTAATTACAATTAATGATAGGACCAGTATGCTGCTGTAGTAATTACAGTGCCAGACCTGGAAAAGAGAGAGATGAATTCAAATCCCACCTTCAGTCATGAAACTCATTGGTTGGCTTTAGGCATCACTATTAGGTTATGCAGGCAAGTAACGTAACTCACTAGACTATTGTGAGGATAACATGAGACAATCATTTTTCCTCAGAGGAAGAGCAAAATAAGTAACACATTTCTCAAGGTGGAAATTGTATTATCACAAGATGCTATTTTACTGTTAGTGCACAAGAAAAGATTCAACATCTTTGAGCAAACATGCCCATCCATCTGTTGCCTTCTGTGAAGATGAGAGAAACGTGGTGAAGAAGCTTTGTTCTCCATCATCTGGTCTTACTGTAAACATCTTGTACTCAGTATTCAGTAGGCGATCACTCGTGACCAAGTAAGATTTTCTTCCAGGATAAATTACAAAAAGAAAATTATAAAAGGAGGAAATTCTAAAAAATTGTGTAGACTCTAGCGATGGGTCCATAAGTGACTGTGGAGGCCAATTCTAGATCCACACAGCTTCCCACAGTGAGGACACAGGTTACCAGATAGAAGATGGTCCTGTAAAGGATTCGTTTGACGTGCTTTTCGTTTAGCACGTTTCTCCCTTTCACCTTGCACTCGGGCTTCTTCAAAGTCCATGGAACCTTTGTGAAAGGCCAACCTCCATTTAGATCGTTCATGGGCCAGAGCTTCCCAGTTTTCGATGTTTATATTGCATTTTTTTAGATTAGTCTTAAGAACATCTCTAAACCTCTTATACTGACCACTGATATTCCGCTTTCCATCCTTGAGTTGGGAATAAAGTAACTGCTTTGGGAGACAGCAGTCAGACATTAGAACATTAGTTTGCTAAATAAAAGAACATGCCTTAAATGATTCCCATCCCTGACAACACTTCAAAACCAATGAGGTTTATCAAAGAGAGTGATTCATTTATCTAAAAACACTTTGCTTGCCATATCATGTTACAAAAACACAAAGCCAGAAGGTTTTCAAAACCGGGTGCTCCCAGGTGCTGCAATATCTGGCCTGCCTTGCTGTCCTGAGCCCTGTGGGCTCCTGCTTCAGTCCAGAACATGATAAAGTCTTGTCAGTTAGGGCCCTTGGAGGAACCCTAGCCATTCTGCCCTTTAAGGCCAAAGCAGAGAGCGTACCCTGGCTGACTTCAGGAAGATGATCAATGGCTGGTCCAGGATGTCACCCCCTAGCCTAGACAAGCATAGGCTGATAACCCTGGATATCTTGCAGGCAATCCTGGTTCAGTTCAGTGGGTTGTGCTATTCTACAGTTGAAACCATTCTGTTGACAGCAGCTAGCCTCTTGGAATTTTTTGAGCAATGAGTATGGATGAGTTCTTTGTTCACCCCCATGGGGACAAGTCCAGCCAGGCACTCAAATCTGGAGATGTGTGGTTTCTAACACAGGCAGTGTGGGTCACCACTCACTGTTCCAAAATGAATCAGAAGGGCAAAGGGCTCACTGTTCATCTAAAAAACAACAAAACTTGCCTAGCATTATGCCTTCTTCAAGCTCTGAGTTTGTTTTAAAGAACTGAGGGCTCACTCAATTTCAATTCTGGTCCATTATTTGGATGGCCCTTGCATTGGCATGTCTTGTCCTGCAATATGATTCCCATTCCTTCAGAATCGTTGTGGCCACAGCAGCCTCCCAATCCAGGCTGTGGAAGGTGGCAATCAAGCATATTGGAAGGCGGAGATCAGCTCCATAGAAGCTTGTTGCCAATTAGCTACTGAGCCATGTGCAAGGTGTTATTGCTGGTTTATAAAGCACTAAAAAGCTCAGGACCAGGCTATCTGAGAGAAAGCCTTCTCCCATATAGACCACCCCAGTCTCTACGTTCTGACAACCATACTGTGGCATACTGATGGTCGTTTGGCCATGGTGCAGAGGAGGGCCTTCACAATTGGGTTGGCCACCATGTGGAATGGTCTCCCCACTGAGATCAAGCGGGCGCTTAGTGTGGAGTGCTTCCACTGACAACTGAAGTCACACTTGTTTGCTCAGGCATTTCCCTGACAGCTAGCACTGACAGCTACCCCTGGTTATTTCAGTGAGATTTTATTGTTTTTACCATCTGTCAGGGATGCTTTGACCTGGATTCCTGCATTGAGCAGCGGGTTGGACTCGATGGCCTTGTAGGCCCCTTCCAACTCTACTTTTCTATGATTCTATGATGTCCTCACCCTCTCCACACCCCTGAAAAAAGCTACACAGAAGGTTGGGGGATGCTGTTGAATGGGATGAGCTGTGTTGGAGGAGGGGAGATCCCTGAAAATCCGGCAAAAGCTCCTTCCATGAGCAGAGCCCTTCCATTTATGGAAGGCAGATCCTGGATCCAATGCAATAAACTTCTTTTTGGAGTTTGGCAGTGCTCATTCCCACACCGAGCACTCGATTCTCCAGTTGTTCAGGGATTATGGCATTCACCTTTTGCCTGAGATGTGTGACTATCTTCTCAAGGATCTGCAGTGTGGCCTGTTTGACTTTTCAGTCAGCAAGTTGGATGAGGTTTAGAGAGTTGGCTTCCTCTGTAGCAGGCAGTGCAGATTGGGAGGAAAATTAGGTTAGATTCCCTGCTCAGCACACTGACGACAACTTTACGATGGGGAGACGCTTACATCTCATTTCTACTGGCATATGGTGAATCACTCAGCAGCTTCCTCCTCAGACCCTGCCCGCTCTCCCCTGCAGGGAAAAGCTCTTATCTCCAAGAGCAGCTGATTGGAGACAAGAGCTTTTCCCTGCCAGGAAGGGGGTGGGGCCTGGGGAAGAAGGTGGTGGGCTAGGTGGGGAACCCCCGTGGGCCACTGAATGTTCCTCATCCCAGGCATATAGGATATAGCCTGACAGATTTAAAATGCTGTAAGTTAAGGATCCCAATCCAACAAAGAGATCCACATATGGAAGCACTTCCAAACACATAGCGTGCACATTCCCCTCTGCATTGTGATGCTCAATCAGACATCTGGATATATCTTTCAGAAACACCTTTTAAAAAAAAAAATCTGAATAACTGAGCCCAAAGAACCACAGCCCTTCCAGTTTGGGAGTGACCAAAACCATTTAAATAGCAAACTGGTCTAAGAAGAAATAGCATTTTGACCCAGCCTTTACTGATGTTGATCTATTTGCTCAACAATAATCATATTAGTCAGCTAGGGTATACATACCTGCATTATCAGGATACACATTCCAACTGTCCCAAGTATATGTTTATTATCATCAAACCACATCTTGACCTTTTCATAGCAACCCTGAAAAATAATAATGTTTTTTTTTTAAAATCACTTTGATAGAAGTATCACAAACATGGTAGGAAGCTCAGCTTGTATAGTGAAAGAGAGTAGAATTTGCAAAATTCATACAGATCTTTCTCCCTTCTTAATCATGATTGTAAAATATCGATTCTTTTTGGCTTCTCATTTTAAATACGAAAGCTGTTGACCCAAAGAGTTTCATTCACAAACACAAGAGATAGCATCCAGAACAAAGTGAAAAGAATTGAACAACAACACCAATTCTTATTTATATATTGAAAAAGCAATTTGCAAGGCCAAGTGGCCCTTAATGTTATAATGTCAACATTTGGAGACTTATTTGTAAAATAGTTAAATCTACTATATGCATCCGATGAAGCAAATGTCTCCTGAATATTGATCCAAACCCACTCATACACAGCCGCTGGAAGTCCTATACACCATTGTGCCCATTCACATGGGCATACACTCATATGGATATACCGTACATTCCCACGAAACAAAATGCAAATTCGCACACCTATTCACGGGCACATAATGTTTGACTGCAGGGATGGGGAATCTCTGGCTTGTGAGGGGTCCTCATCTGGCCCACCAGTTTCTCCCCTAGTCCCTGCCCACCACCCCGATGCCAGGCTCTGCCCCCTCTTCCCCCAGCTGAAAATCTCTGATCGCTACTACCGTGCTGCATTTAGTTTTTTTTAAAAGCCTCCACTGGTGCCAATGAAGGCTTTTTAAAAGCCTAACTACAGTGCAGGGGGCATTTTCAAAGATGGTTCGCTGCTGGGGAGGACCAACTCTCCCCTCCCCAACACTTGTGACCCCCCTTTGAGGAATCACCCCTCCATCCAGTGCAATTGGTGCCCATGGAGGCTATTTTAATCGCAGTGCAGGAGGAATATCTTGGGGAGTGCTGCTGCTGCTGGGGAGGGAAGGGATAACCATCCCCACCCCAGTGCTGTGACCCCCCTCAAAATCCCTCCCTCCCCCACTGAAATCAGGCCTTTTAAAAAGCCTACCATAATTGTAGGGGGAATTTTTAGGAGGGAGGAGTGGTGAGTGTGTGTGAGTGTGTGAGGAAGGGAGGGAGGGAGGGAAAGGGAATGTGTGTGACGGTGTGTGAATGGGGTCTGGACAATTTTGAAACTGAAAGAAGAAAAGCTTCAAATTTGTTCTTTAGGGCACAATCCTATGGGGGTGCCTGTAACCCTCCAAACCCAGAGGATTACTGGCATTCTATGCAGGGCCGGAGGAGCAAAGGAGCTAGAGGAAGACGCACAGCTATCAAATATAGAGTGAGTGACCCATCTCATTGTCTGGTAGGTCACTTCTTGCTTCACATCAAGAAACCCTTTTTAAATGTCCCACTGAACAAAACTGCCCTTAGAAATGAATGCGGAAATCCAAGATTTTAATGTGGCTGTGATTAAGCACTAGCTTATTCATCCCCAAACAAAAGATAGTAAAGAGAGGAGTTCCTGCGCTTTCTAATGCAAATCTTCTTTAGTGTGAAACGTTTTGATTTTTTTTCAACACTTAAAAAATAGCCCTGCTGTGAAAAACAATTTCTCCTTTCATGCCTAGACTTCCAGTTGGGCCTGGACCCTTTTAAGTAGGCAGCTATGCTTCTGTTTCTTACTATTTCTCAGAGTCGGCTATCTGTCCAAGATTGTAAGACTCAAGAGGCTATTATATACTTTTAGATAGTCCTTGGCTGGATCTCAAGGTCTTCCACCTGCTATGGGTGAGAGTGTCTGGGATGGCCATATAGCTATCTATGCTGGCTTTTTGCCACTTGTCAGGGCTAATCCTCTCACTTTGCGAGAATGTATAAACTTTCTAAAACTTATTGGAGTATGGCCAGAATATAGGTGTGATCAAAGTGAGCATAATAATATATAAGTCTCTGAGACACTCCCAGGGTGAAATCTCAATGCAGGCCAACCTGGGAAAGGGGCTGCGCACCAGGCCGTTACCGGAGTCCGTCCATCGCTGATTCTAAGGGGCTTCCCAGCAGCTGTAGGGACGTAAGCCTTATAATCTTGCTCTGCAGTTTCTTGATGCAATCATTGCCTTGTAGTGTTTTGCTTTCTAACTTTGTTAGTTTCTTCCTGCTCAATAAAATCTTTAGCCTTCACCCACTGGTGTGTTCATCACTTCTGAACCCTAAAAAGAACCATTGCCTCTTGGCAACACATCTGCCGCTGCAAAGTCGAAGTTAAACGTGGTTCAATATCTGCATAATTGCAAGTTGTAAGAGGCTGTGGCTGGGAGAGAGGGCCTTATGATAGCCCTGCGGTGTAGTTCATGCTGAATACTGACTGAGATAATGGTTTACAACAACTCAACGGTGTTGTCCAGTGGTACTATGCTCCTGTTGCAGACTGGGGTCTGTGCTAAGAGACAGTAACTTATAGCAGCCTCTGCAGTGTAGTCCACTGTTAACACTGAAGGTCATCATTGGGGCTGAGGCTGGACTGGATTTACAGCGGAAAAAAGTACACATATAAAACATCCCTCAGGTTGTAGCAAAGGTTAGTTTACTTAAATTGCTCCCTCAGAATGCCTCTTAGGCCAAATCCAGCACTCTCAGTTGCATGCAAGAAGCCTCATGCTCCAGCAACTTACATGCACACAGGTTGTGCTTTCAAATGCCCTATACTCCAGTTAAATTTTGCACACCAAGGAGCAGGGAATCCTGCCTTTTGGAAACAAAAATATTTTGTTACCAGAGTGGACATCTGCTGTCCAATCACAGATACAGTAAAATCTTGGCTTTCTCCATTCATTTCTAAGAGAAGCTCTCACTTTCAGTCGGGGGGGGGGGAGAGTGAGGGGAAGTAAAGTGGTCTAATGAAATCAGAAATTCAACTATGTGTTGTGTCTTTGCTGTTTATATTTCTGTGGGAAGAGAGGGGACAATGGGAAGGAGAGCAGGAGGAAAGGGAAAGAGAAGGCACGCAAGACTGCTAAACAGAGGAGAAAGGGGGGGGCAGCAGGTGTGCACTTGCACGAAAGTAGCTGTAGTACTTTATATCTATAGAACAAGGCTTTTCAATTAGATATGAAAACTGATGAGTATCATGCAAACATTTGCACAAACCAATGCTTGGACAAATGCCTAAAATGGAAAAACAAAACAAAACACCATACCTAAAGGACAAGTTTATCTGTGAAACTGTCACTTAATGAATTTCATTAAAGGGGCACAGGACTGCCCTTTTAATTAAGGTGAGTCACACAAAAAAAGGTCCCACCATTATGAGTCTCAAAATTCTACTGCTTATACAAATGACACCTGTTGAACTAATAGCTTGGCATCCATAATCTATCTGATGAGGCGTAGTGGTGAGAGTGTTGGACTGGGACTCGGGAGATCCGGGCTCTAGTCCCCGCTCTGCCATGAAACTCACTGGGTGACGTATTGGTTTGGTGAGGTTCTGAGCAGCGGTTCAAAAGTTATTAAGGTTTTTCTGCCCCATGAAAGCCTATCGCAGCAACTGCTGGCAAAGTTATGTCAGGCATGCTCAGTTTCATTCTGAAGCTACAATGTTGCCAGTACTCTAGTGTTTTCTATTGGAATCCTACTACTGAGGGCCTCTATGCACAAGGCCTATTCCTTTAGTTATGGAAAGAGACTACTCATTACTACACAGATTGGGACCCTAGCATTGGGATGGTGGCCCCATGCCTCCAATTTACATTGACAAAATGGCATTCCATTGAAAGGTAAATTGCAAACTTAGGGCAAAGTGTTAAAGCTCCCTACTCACCACTCTCTATGCCAGGGCTCTCCAACCTTGGGTCCCCAGATGTTGCTGGCCTACAGCTCCCAGCATACCCAGCCAGCATGGCTAATGGCAAGGGATTCTGGGAGCTGTAGTCCAGCAACATCTGGGGGACCCAAGGTTGGAGAGCCCTGCTCTATGAGGTCCCATGAGCTTATATTTGGGTTTTAAAAAAAAACACCCACCCCAAGCCCCTAGCTACATCTTTAAAATAACATGCACTTTGCCCTTCAGAGAATTTGGGACAGCTGGGGACGGAATGCACAGGTGGGGGTGCACAAGGATCCACGGCCTCACACCACCTTTCTGAAAGCAGAAATGAAGCGCAAGGGCCCTGATCACTGCTCTTAGTCTCTAAGACTAAGAAGGGCATGAAGGGTATCATGTCTCACGTGAGGAAGAGAAGTGTGGATGAGTTCACTAGCTCTACTTCCTCCCCCACCATGCTCATCATTTTCTACATTTGTTCAGGATTGTCAGTGATTGAGGATGCAATCCTATATTCATTTACTTGCAAGTAAGCCCCACTGAACTTGCATAAATGTAGCATAATCAGTGCAGCAATACAAACTTACACCTTGGTCTACACTTTTGTTTAAGAGCTAGACCGGGCAACTCTTTAATCAAATGCTTTCATAGTAAAATGCCTGTCAATATATATTGCTACAAGTCCCATTTTATGTTTATAAGATTAGGAAGAAGAAGTAGCAGAGGGGCTCTATGATACTCTGCTGTCCAAGTGTCTACAAAAACCTGGAGCCGGCCCTGCTAAAGACAAAGATCAGATTGCACGTAGGCTAGTATTACCGTTTTCCACACTAAACTTGTGTTGGTAGAATTCTGACCACAGTCTTGGGAATTTTCCATGCAGCATCTGTCAGGGACAATTTTGTCACCCAGTACCGGGTACCAGTCTTTGTAATCAGTAACCCCACAGCAGTGCATCTATGAGACAGGGGAAAAAAAGAGACCTTATACAGCCTGGAACTGAAATCACATTTAAGCCTATTCTGGCTAAGATCACCACATTATAGAGTCATAGAATCATCGAGTTGGAAGGGACCTTCTAGTCATCTAGTCCAACTCCCTGAACAATGCAGCCTCTGCACTATGGCATCCCCGACAGATGGTAATCTAGCCTCTGCTTAAGTACCTCCAGCGAAGGAGAACCCACCCCCTCGCAAGGCAATCTATTCTACTTCTGAACAGCTCTCACTGTTAGGAAATTTCTCCTAATGTTAAGCTGAAATCTGGTTCTCTGTAAATGTCTCTTCTGTCTCCCCTTAAACTTCTCTTCTCCAATTTACATTGGAGAAGAGAACCGTACCCAGCTCTTTCAACCGTTCCTCATAGGACTTGGTTTCCAGACCCCTCATCATGCTCGTTGCTCTTCTCTGGACGTACTCCAACTTGTCAATGTCCTTCTTAAAATGGAGCACCAAGTTCTACTAATGCAGTCTGACTAACGCAGAATATAATTGAATGACTATTTCTCAGGATTTGGACAATATGCTTCTGTTAGAGTAGCCCAAGATTTCATTAGTTTTCTTACCTGCTACATCACACTGCTGGCTCATATTCAGCTTGTGATCCATGGCAGTGCAATCCAATGTGGCTGCCCGTAACCCAAACTCAGAGGATTACGGGCATCCTATCAAGGGCAGGAGGAGCATGGAGGTGAAGGTTGCCTCCATGTTTTTCCCACCCTGCAAAAGACTTAGATGGACGATTTCAGCCATCTAAGTCTTTTGGCTCAGCTTGCGAGGAGCGGCGGCTGAGGTGCCACCAGGATACATCGTATCCTAGCAGAGCCTCTCCCCTCCCCTCCCTGCCCCCGGAACACCCACAAAACTCCAGCTCTGAGGTTAGTCTTGCAACCTCAGATCTGTAGCCGGTGGTTCTTTCCGTGCTGGCTGCGAGGGTGGAGGGAGGCCGCTCCGAATTTGGAGTCCCAGCTCCGACCCCTGAGCTCATTTCCGAGGTTGGAGCTGGGACTCCGAACTTTCTTATAGCTGTCTAGACTCTGTCTAGTGGCCATAGGATTGTGCCCTAAGACAGCTAGGTCCTTTTCACATGTACTGCTGCCAAGCCAGGTCTCCACCTTTTGACTTTGATTTTTTGTACCTAAATGCAAGACTTTGCATTAATCTCTGTTGAATCTCATGTTCTGAGATTCGGCCCAGTCTTCCAGGCTGTCTAGATCTTTTTTAATCTTGATCCTGTCTTCTATGCTGTTGGCTATCCCTCCTGTCTTTGTGTCATCTACAAATTTGATAAGCAGCCCCTCTATACCCTAATCCAAGTAATTTATAAAATGTTGAACAGCACAGGGCCTAGGACAGAGCCCTGCAGTACTCCACTTGATATAGATACTGAGATCTCCACATTATCAGAGAGTTGGATATTAATTTCAAAAGTGTCTATGTTATTTTAAGACACATAAGAAATATTCACTACTTGGACACTAAGATGTGAATATTTGCAGAGAATTAGGGTCCTGAAAATATAACCACTGTATGCTTTAAACTCAGAATCCCATTTGCCACCAATTCCAGTTCATTCCACCTTTTTATTGTCATCCATATATTCATATTACTCTGTGGATGGCACATACCAGGATCATCCAACATACTGATGAGACATGGCACTTATTAACAGTACAGAAGGAGTTTGTGTGTCATTTTACCAAAAAAATAAAATTAAAAAATGCCGGTGTCTTTACCTCTGCTTGAATGATATTCCAGGCATTCTTCAACCCAACATTATTGTCTGTGTTGTAAAGCTTGAGACCTTCTTTCAAATCCTGCTTCGCATTTTCATTAACCTGTTTCATATAAACAAGTGTCAGCAAGGTCACAAAGTGTTACAATTATCACTATTTATTAGTGAAACCCTTTGATATGATCTTGTTAGACATTGTATATGTGTGGGAAAGCAAATGGAACAGAATCTCTTCCTCCTGTATGTCAACTTCCTCTCAGTTTTGCAAGCCGAGAACCATTTGCCACATGCTGGCAATTCTGGATTAAAGTATCTTTTAAGAAGTGTTTTCCAGTTTATGCAAAGAGTAGACTGAATGGAAAGGAGACCCAGTGCCGCCTTCTAACAGCTGATCATATGCCATATGGGGATATGGTTATACAATTTTATACAGTATATCATACAATTTGTGTCATACAATTTTCACACTATATGCATAGAACTCCTATTCAATATTTCAAAATATATTTCAGTAAAGAGAGGTTTTGTCTTTTTTCAGCGAATATGTATCTAAGACGTGTGTAATGTTGTGGACAAAGTATTGGATCTGAACTGGGGAAACCTTGGTTCAAATCCTCATTTAGCTATAAAGTTACCGGCCAGTCATTATCTCTCACCAAGAGATAATGACTGGTAATTATCTCTCACCATTATCTACCTCACCAAGTTGTTATGAGGATAAACAGAAATGGATGAGATAAAAATCTGATTCTAACATACATTAACTAATTAATTAATTCATAGAATTCTGAGCATTTTCTGCCATATGGTAGCTAGGACAGCTTACAAATTATTAACATTTAAAAATTCCACAACTGTTATAAAAGAACTCCAGAACAAGTAGGTACATACAAAAGGAAGAAAACATTCCAAACTAAACTAAAAACACACACACAAATATATCAAAAATTCTCTCTCTCTCTCTCTCTCTCTCTCACACACACACACACACACACACACACACATAAAATATATCAATTTGCTTTAAGGAAACAATATACCAGGAAAAAAGTTCCAAAAATCAACAATGGGGTGAGAAAATATTCCCATATAAACTGATTTATTTATGATGGTCTCTCCCACCACCATTCCATCCCTTAATTCCAGAAACCCTATTCCTCTTGGGACTGGGGTAATCAATAGTCTAATATTCCTATTAGGCCCCCAATCCCATTGGAAACTAGAATTCACTTTCACACCTAATGTTCTCTAATATAATATAATATAATATAATATATAATATAATATAATTTACATCAGTAAAATTTATGGCTTCGCAATGAACCGAAAGCCATTCTGTAGTGAATCTTGCATAACATCACAAATGAGCTTCTACATTTCCCATCTGCCTAGCTCCTTTTGCAGTTCTCTACTCTGCTGAACGCAACTTTTCTAGAGAACCTTCTTCCATACAATTCCTCCCTTGATAACAATAATCTGTGGAGGGGGAAAATATCAAAGCTTCTTTTTGCCTAGAATAGATAGATAGATAGATAGATAGATATCTGTAGGAAAGCATCTTAGCTTGTGAGAGGGGCAAAACTTCTGAATCGGGCTTACCTTGTCCATATAAACAAAGAATAAAATGAGTAATATCAGCTCAGCCAGGAGAATGATCAGCAAAACAATGAAAAACTGAAAGAAAAAAGGAACAAAGAGCAATGCTACAATTAGAGAAGATGAAAGGTTAGAATGTCTTACATAAATGGCAGTGCTGAATAAGAAACCATGAGTTGTTGTATTTATTGTGTTACATATTATCATAAATTTATGTCTAGCGCAGTTAGCTTTGTATCATGGGCATAGAACTCAGCTTCCTGGTATTCTCAGGAAAAAAATAGACAAAATGGAAGAGACCTGTGTTTAGATATCCCATCTCTTGAAGGTTTGGCAAATGCGAACTGTGGAGGAGGGCGGGTTCTGATCCAGATCAGGCCATGGGAAGGGGGGGGGATGCCACTTCCTGATGAAAATCACCCCTAATTTTTAATAAAGTGTTACTTGCTTTAATTCTTTAAAAAAGTGGGAGGGGGAGGGCACCTTGAGTGCCAGTAAAGATACCTGGGGATTGCTTACCCCCACCCTAGAATAAGCACAAGACAGAGCAAACACTGTTTCCATGGAAGTGAACATCACAAGAGAGGAATAGCAAATAAATTCTAATTCTACCTCTCCTTTCCCCCCTGCAATGATTACGGTATTTCAGTCTGCGGTTGGGATATAAAAAGGAAAGAGAAGCCTGCCTCTTCCAGGACTCTTAACCATAAATGGAAAGTAAGAGCTTGCTTTTGCTGCTGACATAGCTAGCTTGTAGAGTGCTTCCTAGTGAGGCAGGGGACAGAGAGCAGTTTCTCAATTTTTGTTTTGGAAGCATGCTTTGTAAAAACAAAATGAAACGAAATAAATAAAAAACAAAGAAAAGAAATCTGCTCTTCCTACTTACGCTTAGAAGGAGGCACTTATTTTCCTTGATAGCACCCAAGCAGCCCAGGAAGCCAGTCACCATGATGATGGTACCAATGGCAATGACTAGGTTGGCAGCTGACAGTGAGGGGAAGCTGGGAGAAAATGTGGCAAAGTTTCCTTGTGACACTGACAGCCATATTCCCACACCCAAGAGCCCGCAGCCACACAACTACAGAGAAAAAGAGACATTAAAAACAAACATATGTTTAAGCTTTTGCAATCTGGGCAGGAGTTGAAATTTAATTTACAAATTTGTGGAGCTGTCTTATTTTTTATTTTAAACATTATGAGGAGTCATACCTGAAAATGTGCATCCCCCCCTTCCCTGCCCAATTCAGAACTATTCCCCCTTCCCAACCTTTACATGTATAAAGGTATAGAACCGTCCATTTTTGTATCTTGTTTGGTTTAAAAAAAATATCTATGGGGTTAAAACTTTTGTGTGTGTGTGTGCTGGTCAGTATCAGCCAAAAGGTCGAAAGTTTAGGAGCCTGGATGTATGCAGAGGAGGAGGAGGAGGAGGAGGAGGAGGAGGAGGAGGAAGAAGAAGAAGAAGAAGAAGAAGAAGAAGAAGAAGAGAAGAAGAAGAAGAAGAAGAAGAAGAAGAAGAAAGTTTGCAGGAGGCCAAAGGAAAGTCAGAGGAAGAGCTTAGGAAGGGGAATTTAGGGCAAAAGTGAAAAAGAAACTGCCCTTCTAACTGGTTAGAGTTGGGGAGGGAAAATAACTAATCTTAAGATAAAAAGCCTAAGGCAGAAGCAGAGAAACAGAGAGAGAAAGGAAAGAAGGGCAGAAAGTGTCAAAACTGCTGAAACTGGAAAACTGGTTGAAAGAGTGCTGGACTTATGACAGTAAGATATTGCTTGGATAAGGGACCTGGATAAAGGGTAGCTGGATGCATTTATCTCTGGTAATATCCCTGTTATTACCAATTGCTCATATCCACTCAGATTTTAAAACCTTTTTCTATTAACTTTTTCCTTCAGTATTTTTAATATATATTTTAGTTATTTCTTTCATTAAATAGTTGAACAAAATATTAAACAATACTTTAGACTACAAGTGCTTAGTAAACTGCATAAACATCCATATTCAGTACTTTAGTGCCAAAGGTACACTAGATATAAAGAGTTACCCAGTGTATATATACAATTTTCTAAGACATTACATTTCTCCAAATGATCTCTGTGTGACCGGTGGTCTGAAGTCAACCAATCAACCAATTGTTCTTAAAAATATTCTGAATCCCTTTGCCCTAGCGGATCTACAGATTTGAACTATCTGAACTAAAAAATTGGCAACAGCCATCTCACCTCTTACCCCTTTATGTCATCACCTTCTGTTTTACAATAAACTAGGGAACAATAATTTAAGGGCTGGAAACCAAAATAACTCTATACGCTTAGAGATCTTTATAATGCTATGAAACCCCTTACGGGAATGCAACTGAAAGGCAAATTGGGAAATGTTGAAGTTGATGGGCTGACTATACATCAAGTGATCCATTTTACTTCCAATTCCACAGCTTTATCTCATGCCACCAGATCCCTAAATCCCATAGAGCAGCTAATTTTAACTACAACATATTCCTCCAAGAAACTACTGTCAAACATTTATAAGGTTCTTCTATGTGACTCAATGACGGAGGACCTGAACTCTTTAAGATCAGTATGGGAAACAGACCTGAATTGTAACATAGAAATGTTGGACTGGCAAAAACCATGGGGAAAATGGCCATTCAAATTGGTATTGGCAAAAATACAAGAAAACAGCATAAAAATAGTACATAGATGGCACTATACACCTATAAAATGTCACAGAATAAATCCTCAATTTAGTCCACTTTGCTGGAGAGGATGTCGGCCAAAAACATCTGGGGACCCAAGGTTGGAGAACACTGCTTTAGTGCATAATAGGCCGCTCACTGACTTATTCAACTCTGATTCCGTCTTCCTTCCACACACCTAGTTCTGTCGTTGCATTCTCACACTCTGTCCATATAAGTACAGAGTTGGGTGGAACAGCTAATACTCTGGAAGACAGAAACAAAATTCAAAGTGATCTCGATAGGCTGGAGCGCTGGGCCGAAAACAACAGAATGAAATTTAATAGGGATAAATGGCAAGTGCTGCACCTAGGGAGAGGAAACCAAATGCAGAGTTACAGAATGGGGGACACTTGGCTCAACAAGTGTCTTGGAATTGTGGTAGATCACAAACTGAATATGAGCCAGCAACGCGATGTGGCTGCAAAGAAGGCAAATGCTATTTTGGGCTGCATTAATAGAAGTATAGCTTCCAAATTGCGTGAAGTGATAATTCCCCTTTACTCGGCACTTGTTAGGCCTCATCTTGAGTACCGTATTTTTCCGTCTATAAGACGCCCCCATGTATAAGACGCCCCCCACTGGGCAGTTTCGCATCGCAACCGCGTGGTTCTCTCCTTGGCTTACTTCCGTGTATAAGACGACCCTCAATTTTTAGTCTAACAATTTTAGGAAAAAGTATAGTCTTATACATGGAAAAATACTGTACTGCATCCAGTTCTGGGCACCACACTTTAAGAAGGATGTAGACAAACTGGAGAGGGTTCAGAGGAGGGCAACAAAGATGATTAAGGGACTGGAAACAACACCCTTTGAGGAGAGACTGAAAGAACTGGGCATGTTTAGCCTTCAGAAGAGGAGACTGAGGGGAGATATGATCGCACTCTTCCAGTACTTGAAGGGTTGTCACACAGAGGAGGGCCAGGATCTCTTCTCGATCATCCCAGTTTGCAGGACATGGAATAATGGGCTCAAGTTACAGGAAGCCAGATTCCACCTAAACATCAGGAAAAATTTCCTGACTGTCAGAGCAATAAGACAATGGAACCAACTACCTAGGGAGGTGGTGGGCTCTCCCACTCTGGAGGCATTCAAGGTGCAGCTGGACAGACATCTGTCAGGGATGCTTTGACCTGGATTCCTGCATTGAGCAGGGGGTTGGACTCGATGGCCTTATAGGCCCCTTCCAACTCTACCTTTCTATGATTCTATGATTCTATAGGTATAAAATGGATGGGACATAAAGCCACACAGATGCCCTGTGTAAAAGAAACTTGGGGCATTACTCCTGAGGAAACATGCATAGGGGATAGCACTGTTTGTCTCATTCAGAAAGATATTCAATATTAAACCACATGTAAAACTAAGGTAAAAATTAAATACAGGCAGTTCCTGGGTTAAGAACGTCCGACTTACGGACAACTCGTACTTACGAACAGACTTCCAGGTTCTCCGGCTCTACGTTCTTTACGTAGAGTATAGCATAGTATACGTAATTTATGTAATTTGCGTAAATGCCGTGTATTACGCTATACTGTTCCGATGTACAGTACGTACAAATGCGACTTAAAGAGTTCTTAAGAACGGAACTGGTTCGTAACCTCGGGACTGCCTGTAACCTGCATGGGTAGAAACCTTTGTGGAGTCTGGGAAGTAAGTAGCATCCCAAACTACTCTTATTTATCTCTGCCCCTCCTGGAGGAAGGGGGTGATAAGGTTTCTAAAGTTGCTTTGTAAAATGTAAACACCCCCAGCACCCCAGGCTGCTTGTCAGGAACAAATGTTTAGGTCTTTGCAAGTTCTTTCTTTTTTAAAGCTCTCTCTTTCTCTTACACACACACACACACACACACACACTCCCTCTGTCCTTTTCTTTCTTTTGCAATCAGAGGTACACTGCCTCTGAACATGGGGGCTCTATCTCTTGGACTTTTTCCAGATAAAATTGAATGTTGCTTTCCTCCAATTTAAAGAAAAAAATTCTCTCCCCTCTTTCCCCCATTTAAAAATAATTGGAGAGATATTTAATATCCAGTTCACCCACCCTAAAGGTAGCTAGTTCTCTAGCGTGTCTTGGCACAGTGTTTCTCTCAATCTCTCTTTAGAGGGGGGAGTGTTGAAAGAAAAAGTAGTTTCTGATCCCTCCTAATGTACGTATTTCTCAGTCCTCCCCCACACCACCACTTTAAACCAACCCATTTCTTGGCTGGAGCTTAAACAGTGCAACCTCATGCTTATCTACTCAGAAGCAAGTCCTATTGTTTTAACAGAACATATTTCCAGGCAAGTTTACATATGGACTGCAACCTGAATCTATGGCTCCGCTCTGGCTTGTGGCTTATGCTGGCTCAGCTTGTCTGAGTGTGGAAAGCTAAGCAGGGTCAGGCCTGGTGATTACTTGGATGGGAGACCCCTCCTCTAGTTTCCTGCATTGTGTAGGCTCCTTCCAACTCTATGATCTATGAAATCTACCCTCAAAGTAAGAAAGATAGAAACGCACAATATGCCTTTTAAACCTGTTGCTGCTTTTAAACTGCACACCTTTAGATCTTTGTGAGAAGCTCTAATTTTCAGAAAGAAAAGATTCCTCTCCCTTTACCTCTACACACACACACACACACACACACACACACCTTTCCCTTCCTCACTCTTGCAGTGAGAGGTATACTGACTCTGAACATGGAGGGGAGTTTGGACCTTTTCAAGAGAGAAATGAATGTTGTCCGCCCTCCTCCGATGTAGATATATTTTCCTCCTTCCTTCCCTGTTGTGTTATTAAAATTCTTAGTGCAATTAAATATTCCCTTTTCTCCTCCCCAACCCTCAATTACATAAAGAAAATTGGAGGGACACTAATCTTGCCCTCCCCAAAAGTATAGAGTTCTTTTAAAAAATAAGGATAAAGGTTAATTTATCTGTCCCAATCCCCCACCAGAACAGAACAGGCTGGAACAGCCCCTTTAAAAAACAAAAAACAAAACACCATGCCCAAAACAGTGGCATGTGTCAGAGACACTTGAGAACAATATTTTAGGACTGAAACCCTTGCAAAATTATATCATTATTAACCTCATAATGCCCAGAACCCATCTGGAACGACAACTTCCAAGTGACCCAAACCAACCAAATCCACCAGTCTCACATAACTGCATGGGAGGGATTCAATGAGCCACAAAACTTCCACAGAAACCACGTTTTGGTACCCTTTCCAGGCAATAGTCCGTATTATGTAAAACTGGTCCAGAACAGCAACTTCCAAGTGAGCCAAACCAACCAAATTATCCAGTCACACATAACTACATGGGAGGGATGCAATGAACCAAAAAACCCCCACAGACACCACGTTTTGGTATCCGTACTGGGCAATAGTCTATATTCCAGATAAATGGCCCAGAACAGCAACTTCCAAGCGAGCCAAATCAACCAAAATCACCAGTCACACATGACTAGATAGGATTGATATAAGAAACTACAAAAGCTCCACAAAAACCACATTTTGTGAGGATAAAATGGAGAGGAAGGGGATTATGTAAGCTGCCTTGGGTTCCTTGCAGGAAAAAAGGTGGGGTATAAATGAAATAAATAAATAAATAAATCAGGATTCCCCCTTCAGCATGCAGGGTCCCGTCTCATATATGCTAAACATGCAGCTGATGGCAGGCATGGCTGGTATGCACATTCATAGTAGAGGGGGACATGGCCACTGGGGGAGGCTAGCCCACTCAGTGTTCACACATTCTTTGGTTATTTACGTATGCCTGTATAAAAGCAAAATATGTATTTTCTATTGTCTTTCATATGCAAATGTGTGCAGAATTAATCAATGATAACTTTCTTCATTGAGAACCATCTCTAAAATTTACAGTTGTATTACTTTGCATAATTTATTTTGTATGTCTTAACCTGACAGCACCTTTTTACCTAAGGGAAGCAAGAATCTGTGAGTGCTATCAATTGAGTGCTATCAATTCTGTTTCCCACAATTTTTAAATGCATGTTATTTATAAGATTTGTATGGAGCCTTTCATCCAAAGATCTCAGAGTAGATTGCAACAATTAAAATTAGAAAACCCCAGCTGTTTTCTGGTGCTCAGCCATGGGAGCCCTCACTTGTATTCCACGGGTGTTCTTTACATGGAAGCAACACCAGATGTGGCTGCAATCTTTGTCTCCCTAACCTTCTGTGGAAAATATTTACATGCTTATTTCTTCATGGGGTGCATGTGGCTCGCCTCTCCTGCCTGGTGATTATCAGGCGTACTCACGTTCTTATTATAGAATAAAATAGAATAGGGCAGCAAATCAGCTTTCGCTCTTTGAGCCATCTATCATTTTTGAATCCTTCCTTCACATCCTTTCTAATAATTCTTACCAGGCTCAATAATCCTTGACCCTTCATATAATGTGTCAGTCCAGGCATTCCTTTCACCAGCTGCTTTTCCGTTCTGAAGACTTCTAAAAATCTCACTAGAGCTTGCTTGTGTTTTAATGGAATATTGCGCTATTGGTTAGTGTGAAATTGTTTCATTACTTTCTGTGAGTCTCTCCCTTTCCCTTGCTGAATGCAACACATTGTTTGTTGCTTTGATGTTCTGTATCGGGAGAAGGATCTGCCTGTCTGGCCGTCAACTTATATCCTTCTTCTCTCAGTACAGTATATACTACAGAGGTAGCACCTGTTCCCGCAGACATGATTCCGCTGATGGAAGAATACAAAAAAACCCATGTACTTTAGCACTACTTGTCCTTTATTATCAACCCCATTGTCTGGCTTAGGGCAGGTGCAAATGTAATGATCCCAGCCTCTTAACTGTGGTTATCAGACTGGAAATTCTTGAGCCTCGGTGGACTCTTCAGCACCATATCGTTCCAGCTTCTTCTGATCCAGGGCACTGAGATGAGAAAGAAGACACTGTTGTGAAATGTAGCACAAACACCAGCTGTGGCACATTGTTTACATATGTAAGGTACAGAATGGCTGGTAAACAAGTCATGTTTAGTCTTCTACTTCCTGCCTGTTTCTCATGGGAAAAGTAGGTGTGAAAGAAATACGAACTGGTCACATGGTTTGTATGTTCTGGTGACGTGCTGACTTGTTAGCTTTCTGTCTGTAGCCATTTTTGGAGAGAGATGGAATTGCTCTCTTCTTCTTCTCTCTGTTGCTCTGACTAATGCTTGCTGGACTTAATGCAATCATGTAACGTCTTAGCTGAGGTGGAGTGAAGCCCAACTTGCTCCACTGGATTAATGCTTGCTATGCATTGTACTCTGCACATGGACTGTAATTAGGATATGTATTCTCTGTAGGATATACTTGTTAAAGTAAATAAACAGGTAGAACAATAACCTGTGGAGTTTACAGAGTTATTTCCTTATTACTGGGATCTGCAAGGAGGAGGCTGAACGGGCTGATATCCGATACACTGGAATGCTGCGTGGAGTGGGAGAGACAGGTCTGAACTTCTGTGTGTAGATTTATGGGTGTTTGCACACGGGAATAGGATTTTAAATCTCCCATCTCACACAAGTGAAGCGCTCTGCTTTTCCACGAGGCTTGCGTGCCTTCAGGGTTGTTCAACACCTTCAGGGTTATGGGCCCAGAAATTTGGATTAAGCGGGACCTGTTGGACCAGTGCCAGAACCGAACGGAGCCAGTTCGGGGCCAGGCTGAGGGTCAACGCCGGCAGCAGAAGCGGGACCTGTTTTCCAGCTGCTGTGTGTCAACAGCTTCGACTCCAGGAATGCAGTGATTAATGGCAGAGGAGGACATCAAGGCGGAAGAGAAATCTCCTGGGCCTTCATCCGGTAAGGGAGGGGAAGAGCGGGAGGTGTGTATGCTGAGAGCTTGCAGGCTCTGTTCCAAGCCGAAAGCTCAGGAAGCAAAGCCGAGAATTCTGGAGGGGAAGGAGGGGGAAATCCCTGTTCCCGGGAAGGCGGCAGCACCAGCTCTAAATCCCACAGATAGTGGTACAGCTATCTGGTTCGAACTGTGTATTATGAAACGACCAGATGCAGCATTGTTTAAATCATGCGGGGCTCTGGAATGTTGTAATACAAGAAGCAGTTGCAGTTGCAGCGGGAGACAAAAAACAGTTTCTGGACACTGTAAAGCAGATCTGGGAGTAGGATCATACTTGCATGGAAAGCTGTACCAGTTGAGCTGACAGGCAACCAGATCAGAATCTGACCATGGAGTATGTGTCAGGCAAGCTTCTCTCTGAGCAAGAGAAACGGCAAGGAAAGAAAAATAATGCTGGACGTAAATCAGCAGACAGCGCGGCTGACGCAGGGAACAGCCAAGCTGGGAGTAGCAGCAAGCTGGTGGGAGTTACCCAAGCGGCAGCTTTAAAAGTGAGAAAATGCTTTTCTTGTGGGTCGACATCGCATCTTAAAAAGGACTGTAATTTTAAGAGCAAGAAGAAAAAGACCAAAAAGGAAGCTACCAGTACACCTGAGGAGGCAATTAAAACGGGCAAAAGTTTGATTGCTCGGGTGGGGGTTTCCAACAACAACATGTGGGTTTTGGACAGTGGGGCATCACACCACATGGCAAACTCCAGAGACATGTTTCAATCTCTGGATGATGGATATACAAATCAATTTGTTGAACTGGCTGATGGAAAGCGAATCCAGGTGACAGCTGCAGGAACAATTGACTTTGCTACTTTGGGTCAACAAAGGGCACTGCTTGTTCAAGAATTGGATACAAACTTGATAAGTATATCACAATTGGCTAATAATGGATATGAAATATGTTTTTCTGACAGCAACTGTGTAATTTCACATGAAGGGGTGATCTGTGCAAAAGGTGATTTGCAGAATTCTCTGTATGTTATAAATCCATTTGTAACACATGATGAGAGGGCAAAGTATGCAAATTGTAAACCTCATGACAATTGTGTGCATATTTTCCATAAGACGTTTGCACATGCCAACTACAGAAGCATCGAGAAGATGCCGGGTCTGTGTGAGGGTATGAAAATGAAACCTTGTTCTAATTATGTGGAATGTGAAGTATGCAGTACAGCAAAGTCACACAGAACAAACATTCAGAAACACAGTGATAGAGTTAGCACAAGAATATTTGAGCTGGTACACTCTGATGTTGCTGGACCATTTGAAAATAGCTATGGGGGAAATAGGTACTGTATGACCATCATTGATGACTATTCTCGATTTGGATTTGTTTATCTTCTGCAGCATAAATCTCAGGTTCAAGAGAGATTTGAATCATTTGTTAAATGGGCTGGGAACAGATATAAACAATATCCAATAGGAGAATTACTCTCAGATGGTATTATTTATTATATTTATACCCCACCTTTTTTCCTGCAAGGAACCCAAGGCGGCTTACATAGTCCTCCTCCTCCTCTTCTCCATTTGATCCTCACAACAACCCTGTGAGGTAGGTTAGGCTGAGAGTCAATGACTGGCCCAAAGTCACCCAGTGAGTTTCATGGCCGAGCAGGGACTAGAACCCGGATCTCCCAAGTCCCAGTCCAACACTCTAACCACTACGCCACAGTGGCTCTCCACACTTTAGTCCTTTTTGCAGTTCTGTTCCTGGGAAAGTCACACCCATGACTCATCTTTACTTAGTACCTTTTTGACCAATGAGTGACCTAGAGAACTATCTATGTAGAGCCAGGCCATCTTCCCAGGAGTAAAGATTGTTAACAGCACATGACAGCAATTGTTTGGGAGAGTGTACCAAATCATGCACACACACTGTTCTTTCCTGTTCTCTTGGCAGATAATTACTAGGATTTGGTATGAGTCTATGAATCCTGAGTTGAATCAGGCCACTTCTAAGTTATTCTGTGGCTCTCCAAGGTGAAGGAGGATGCCCTCTGAAGCATCCAGAGCTGAATCTAGACCTTCCTGAAACTTTGTGAGCAATTTGGTTCTATGGAGAGCTACAGAAAAGCAGGCCATGTCTGCAAAAAAACAAAACAAAAACCCTGTGCTTTTGTTTTTTTCATATATGGAAAATGCCAAGGCGGAAAGAAGGGGGAGGAAAAGGAGTTGAGTGACTGACAGGTCTTTCTAAACACAGGGAAAAGTTTACAAGGACTCTCCAATAACAGTGCTTTGAGGGAGGATGTCATATGTAATCCTTTGCTCCAGTTTGTTCTGTGCTCTTTGCTAGAATCATAGAAAAGGCCCTCGAGTCCAACCCCCTGCGCAACGCAGGAATCCAGGTCAAAGCATCCCTGACAGATGGTTGTCCAGCTGCACCTTGAATGCTTCCAGAGTGGGAGAGCCCACCACTTCCCTAGGTCGTTGGTTCCATTGTCTTATTGCTCTAACAGTCAGGAAATTAGGTGGAATCTGGCTCCCTGTAACTTGAGCCCATTATTCCTGCAAACTGGGATGATCGAGAAGAGATCCTGGCCCTCCTCTGTGTGACAACCCTTCAAGTACTGGAAGAGTGCGATCATATCTCCCCTCAGTCTCCTCTTCTGAAGGCTAAACATGCCCAGTTCTTTCAGTCTCTCCTCATAGGGCCTTGTTTCCAGTCCCTTTATCATCTTTGTTGCCCTCCTCTGAACCCTCTCTAGTCTGTCTACATCCTTCTTAAAGTGTGGTGCCTAGAACTGGACGCAGTACTCAAGATGAGGCCTAACCAGTGCTGAGTAAAGGGGAACTATCACTTCATGCGATTTGGAAGCTATACTTCTATTAATGCAGTCCAAAATAGCATTTGCCTTCTTTGCAGCCACATCACATTGCTGGCTCATATTCAGTTTGTGATCTACCACAATTCCAAGATCCTTCTCACTTGTAGTATTGTTGAGCTAAGTGTCCCCCATTCTGTAACTGTGCATTTGGTTTCCTTTCCCTAGGTGCAGCACCTGGCATTTATCCCTATTAAATTTCATTCTGTTTTCAGCCCAGCGCTCCAGCCTATCGAGATCGCTTTGAATTTTGTTTCTGTCTTCTAGAGCAGTGTTCTCCAACCTTGGGTCCCCAGATGTTTTTGGCCTACAACTCTTTGATTGAGTCTTTTTGATTAACAAACAGTAGAAACAAGGAATTTGGGGCTCTTGAGCACATGGATTACCCTTAAAAAAAAATAATTCAAGCAATTACTTATAAAATTACTGCTGCTACAGAAATAAGTACTAGTATTAGTAGGACTTGCATAGGAAAAAGTATCTGGAAAAATTACTAGTTTAACTGAAGCCATTATAAATATCAGTAGTCCAGTTGTATATAGGGTTTTAAAAATTATTTACCCACCAAAAACGCCACTATGATACTTTGAAAACGGAATAATCATGCTAATGAAAGTTAAAAATATTTGCTGAAAAGAATTTATTTCATAAAGAGGGGGAAAGAAGCAATAGGAGCAATTCTGATAACTATACAATTTAAAGTAAGTCTCTCTAAAAATACCCAGGGGTGGATGCAGTTCAGTGCCCTAGCCGCTACACCCGACCAGCTCACTGTGTATTTACTCTGCAAGTTGTATTTCCCCCTAAATCAGGGATCTCCAATCTTGGGTCCCCAGATGTTGCTGGCCTACAGCTCCCAACATACCCAGCCAGCATGGCTAATGGCAAAGGATTCTGGGAGCTGTAGTCCAGCAACATCTGGGGACCCAAGGTTGGAGAGCCCTGCCCTAAATAAATAGAGACTGGTGGTGGTTTGAATTAAACCCCAAAATGATCTGTGTGTTCCATGAGGTAGCAAGCAAGTGGTTTCTTGAAATAAAGTGGGGTATCTTCTCCAAGTAAATCAGGAATTATCAGTTCAAGATCAAACCACCTTGGGTTTTCCCTAAAAGGTGGCTTATAAATCATTTAAATGAAATGAAATGAAATGGGTATCCCCTACATGTAAACACGTCCTAAAACTACCGTATGTACGGTAAGTTGAATTTACTTTTGACATTTGGTGAACATGTCTATGAGCCTTTTGCTTTTCTCTCAAATAAGGTTTTATTTAAAAATTGATAAAAACAAAAGTTGTCCTGGCAGATAAAGTTGTGCCACCTCAATGTATAAGGATATAAACTCTGTTGTTACAGACTGCCTCATGTTGCTGGCCTTTGCAAACAGGGGAAGCAATAGTGCCAAGCTTGTGTCTGGTGAAGCAGAGAAAACTCGATGCCCCCTAGTTTGCCAAGCTGCCTTTGGTCCATATATAGCAGTTCCTCACAATCAGATGTAGGCTTGGCTGGACTCAGGCTGACCTTATTCTTGGTGGGTCTGCATAAAGCAGATAACTTTACTGTATCATCCATCTGAAGAGGCCTGCATGAACTGCTTAATGAAAGAGATATTCCAAAGGCTCAGCTGTGGCAGCCATTTGGCACAAGGGCCAGAATTAATAATGTCATTGCAGGAAAAGTCAGCTGTTCTCGAGCTGCAATGCCAGGCGTTACAGAAGTGGGTCCAGAAATACTTCATCCATCTGCCAAGAGTTTCAGATCAACTTGGCAAGTTTCTAATTTTAAACCTGCAAAGGGAAAATGCTCTCTCATTTTTTTGGCAATAAGATCCATACATGTGGAGAGTATTAAAGAATGCCTTCTCTCTAAAATATCATAATCCAACACAGTGATCTGAAGGTGCTTATCCAGTGAAATAAGCATAGGCTGATGCTTTCCAGTGTTTGTGTTCCAGGTTTCCAAGCTTCAGCTTCTCTCAAGCACTGCCCATTTTGGGGACCTTGATTCTGACAAAACATGCTGTCTTGATTTGGACAAAATACGGATGTCTCTTTGACAATGCAATCCTATGCATGTCTACTTAGAAGGAAGCCCCACTAAGTCCAATGGGACTTACTCCCAGTTAAGTGTGTATAGGATTGCAGACTTAGGGTGCAATCCTATGCATGTTTAGACAGAAAAAAGGCCTACAACTCCCAGCATGCCCCAGCCAGCATGCTGGGAATTGTAGGCCTTTCTTTCTGTCTAAACATTTACCTTTAAAGTTTCAAATTTGACAAAAAGGTGAAGGTAGAAGCAATTTTCCTGTAATTTTCTGGACTCTTCGATGAGCTGCAGCACAAAGTGGCCTGGGTCCGAATGTTGCTTCTGTTAACGTAACTGATGGCCAGCCTAGCTTTCATTCAACAGATGCCATCTATTCCACAAACTTGTGAAACTATCAAGATATATAAACTATGAGAATTTGGTAAAATAGTAGGACAAGGCTGGAAAAATGTTTCAAAATACAAAAGGGCACCAGCCAGCATATAGTCACTAGATCTACACATGACATTAAAAAAAATAAATATGACAGAGGCATAACATTTTTAGATAGCCAGTCATCTGGTTTGTATGTGTGCTAACTATGCACCAGAATAAGACTGAATTAGGGTTCAATGCTACGCATGTTTAGACAGAAAAAAGTCCTGCAACTCCCACCATTCCCCAGCCAGCCATGTGGCAGAGGAGAGCACCCTTAATTAAAAACATGCATAAGATCGCACCCTTAATTACAAAGTACGTAATGCTCATTTAAACAAAGGAGGGGGGAAATCAGGTAGTTTCTACAGATCACTGTAGCTTCTAGAGTTAAAGTGATACACTTTTTAAAATTAGATGAGGTCCAGTGTGTCAACTATGCACAATGTGAAATGGTATGTATTATGTGTAGATTGCTTTCTTTTAATCCCCCCCAAGCCAACTGTATTTATTTAAATATATATATATATATAAAAAAATAAAAGCGCTCTGAATGTCTACCCTCCACATTTATCTCGGTTGCAAACAAACAATGATAGATGAGGTTAGTGATAGATAACCTGATATTATCCCAGAGAATTTGAATTAGAGAAATTATGACTGTGTATTCAAGGTATCTCTTAAGCCTTAGCACGACTTGATACCACAAAATATTAAAGTCCCCTAAACATGACTTTTAATTCAACAAAAGCTCCCTTTCATTGAGAAATGAATAGTTTAACTGCTTCCATCTCAGCCCTAGACATGTTATTCATACCTGTGAAATATCTTTAGGGGAATATAGAACAAAAATTGAGTGGGAATGCTACGGATTCTATAAAACATGCACAAGATCCTTTAGAACTTTTATCTGTCCCCATCCATCTCCAGTAGTGCCATGGATGAGATTTTCAAGGCCAGAAAAACAGTCTTCACCAAGAATTGACTTTATTTATTTACTATTAGCTAGGAAGCAGTCTAGTTCCGTGTGTGTGTGTGTGTGTGTGTCTAATGTGTAACCTTTGGTTGTTCTGTTCAGGATTAGACGTAATCTGCATTTGCTTGAATGTAAAGGAATGTATTTCTTTACAAAGAAAGACTTTGGGGGGCGGCACAAAGTGCATTAATTCTATGTGCACAGCTCTGTTCAGTCCTTTCTCCAATTTAACATTTATTTGTAATGTATCTTTAATTTTAATCATTGTGATAGCTAAGTCTGCCATGCAAAAACAGAACATGGAATGACCTGCTGGATACAAAGAATAGCCCAGTGTTACTTCACACAGAGTAAATGAAGTTCAAATAAATTATAATTTTTTTAATAAAGTCAGACTGTTGCACAATGAGCAGGAGCAGGATTTCCTCTCCCATTCTAGCAGCTTTCTCAGCTGCAGTGTTTCAAGGATTCAAAAGAATGGGGCTTGTATCTTTAAGCTAGCCATAGGAGCAATTCACCTATGCAGAAAGGTTACAACATTTGGGGCTTTTTAGCTTAGAAAAAAGCACATGATAGAGGTGTATAAAATGATGCACAGTGTGGAGAAAGTGAATAGGTACTATCTCTGATTATATAAGAAGGGATCATCCAATGAAGCTGAAGATTTATCTGTCCTGAAGATTCAAGACAAATAAAAGGAAGCACTTCTTCACAAAGTGCATAGTTAAATTATGGAATTCGCTACCACAGAATGTAGTGATGGCCACCAACTTGGACGGCATTAAAAAGGGGGATTAAATAAATTCATGGAGGACATGGTGATCAATGGCTACTAGTCATGACAGCTGTATATTACCACCAGTATCAGAAGAAGTATGCCTCTCAATTAGGGATATATGAGAATTCTGTTTGGGGGGTGAAAATTTGACGGATTTTTCTGGCTTGGCCCTGTGGATTTCGTTCCATTCCACCTGCTGGCATAGACTCAGTCAAACTACCTACTCCTATATTTAAAATAAAAAGATATCTCTATCCAACTGCTGTAATTTCATCTAGAGTCTATAAAGAAAAACAGACGAGAGCACTCTTATCTAAAAGAAAAGATAAATTAAGTCAGCCAGAACAAGAATCTTTAGAAAAGAAAAGCATTAGTGGACAAGATCCTCTCAGGACAGATTTCGGAGAGCTAGGTGAAGTAGACTATTCTGTAGATAGGTTTGAGAATAATCTTTTTGAAATCTTTAGAGATCTATCATCAAAGGAGCAAGAAGAGATCTGTATTTGTTGGAGTCATTAAGGGATAAGTATGAAAGCAGACAAAAATAGAATCCGTATATCCAATTTTTCCAATAATAGTAAGGGTTAACCCCAAGATTAGGCAGGTGAAGAAGGAAATGGATGGGCTCACCCAAAAACAGAGGGAGTCCACTGATGGGAATCTGTGCACAAGAACTTGTACCCCACTTGTAGAATTTATATATACAAAATTCAATAGTCACTCAGGTTGGCAAGGCGATTAGAAAGCTAGGCTGTTCCTGGAGCCCAATGAGCTTGGACAACAGAGCCTAAGAGACCAAGGAATCATTGATACTATCCCGAATACAGCATCTACCTCCTTTCTAAATATATCAAGTGTCTTTAAAGACACTAAAGGGGAACTGGATTGTATATCTGAAGGTTGATTTGTTGTATGGTTCTTTCTGACTGAAGGGCAAGGATCGAATTAGATTGAGGGTCCTGGTAGTGCATATCATAAATACACATAAATACACAGACACCATCTATAAATGGGAGACCCTTAACGTTAAATGCCTTGCCAACCCAGTAGAGGAGAAGGACAGCAAATCACATTCAAAAATTTAAACCAGAAATAACTATGCTACAAGAAATACACCACCACCAGAGGGAAAGCAGATTACTGCCCCATCGGTGGTTTGGCTTCCATTACTTAGCCTTGGGATTCTCCAAGTTCAGGGAGTTGCAATAATATTGTCATCTACAGTGACTTTTCAATGTGACTCAGAATTGTGCGACCCGAAAGTAAGATTTCTTTTTATTAAGGGCTCATATGGAGACAAAAAATTAACAGTTGGCACAATCTGTGCTCCAAACGTGGGCCAAAATAAATTCTTAAGAGGATACCCTTAAAAGCCTAGATAACTTTCAGGAAGGGCAGCAGGGGAGACTGGTGCCTCCTGTGTCCGTGGGGCTCCTCAATCATTGCAAGCTTTTATTCTGAGCTTTATAAGAGCTATCCATGGTGCTGTACTCCACCCCCAAAATCAGTTCACCACCATGGGGCATCATGGATAGTTCCTATAAAGCTCAGAATAAAAACTGCAACGGATAAAGAACCCCACTGACATAGGAGTCACCAGCCTCCCCTGAAGGGAAGGTAATAGTGGGTGGAGATTTCAATGCCATAAGGAACAGAGAGCTGGACAGGAGAGGAAATAGTGCACCTAAAATGCCTCTCACAATAGCAAAGTCACCTTTCAGAAGATCTCCTTAGGGAATATGCCCTTCTTGACTCTTGATGGGAGTAAATCCCTAAACCAAGCATTATACTTTTTTCCCAATGCCCCAACATACATGTACAGGCAAAGATTATATCTTCCTCTCAGGGGGGGGGGTCTATGTGCCTCACTGATAAACTCAACCATAGGCCCCATGACAGTATCAGACCATGGACACATTTCAACAATGTTAACATACTTGGCCAGCAGCCCATGTCCTTTGCATGGCGCTTAGACCCCATCTTCTTAATGAGACAGGACATGGCAGGGAAAATTGGGGATGACATACAAAACTATTTTCAAGGAAATAAACACGGGGGCATAACACGGGCCATGACTTGGGATGCCATGAAGGCTGTTATTCGTGGGTCCTGCATAAGTCAAATGGCTGCCTTCAGAAAAATAACAATTCCTAAGCGACGGCAACTGGAAGCTGAAATAGGCATAAATGATGGCCTAGATAAAAAAGAGGGAACAATGAAAATATACAGTAATACCTTGGATTACAAGTAACTTGGTTTGAGAGCGTTTTGCAAGACAAGCAATTTTTTAAATATTTATTTAATTTTTTTTTTACTTGATATACAAGCGACGTCTTGCAATACAAGTATTGTAGTACGGCTTAAATTAAAAATCTCTGTACAAATTTTTTTGGGGGGGATTTCGTTTTGATATAAGAGTGTTTTGGATTACAAACATGTTTCCAGAATGAATTATGCTCTCAATCCAAGGCATGACTGTACAGGGAACTAAAAAATATATATAGACACTCATAAAATCATCATCATCAGGCGATCACTTGTGACCGAGTAAGATTGTCTTCCAGGATAAAAATTTACAAAAAGGAAATTTTAAAAGGAGGAAATTCTAAAGAAAAATTGTGTAGACTCTAGCGATGGGTCCGTAAGTGACTGTGGAGGCCAATTCTAGATCCACACAGCTTCCCACAGTGAGGATACAGGTTACCAGATGGAAGATGGTCCTGTAAAGGATTCGTTTGACGTGCTTTTCGCTTAGCACATTTCTCCCTTTCGCCTTGCACTCGGGCTTCTTCAAAGTCCATAGAACCTTTGTGAAAGGCCAACCTCCAGTTAGATCATTCATGGGCCAGAGCTTCCCAGTTTTCGATGTTTATATTGCATTTTTTTAGATTAGCCTTAAGAACATATTTAAACCTCTTATATTGACCACCGATATTCCGCTTTCCATCCTTGAGTTGGGAATAAAGTAACCGCTTTGGGAGACGGCAGTCAGGCATTCGAACAACATGACCGGTCCACTGAAGTTGGCGTTGAAGGATCATTTTTTCAACGCTAGTAGTCTTTGCTTCTTCCAGTACACTGACATTTGTTCGCCTATCTTCCCAAGTAATTCGCAGGATTTTCCGGAGGCAACATTGATGAAATCTTTCAAGGAGGTGGAAGTGACGTTTATAGATAGTCCATGTTTCGCAGGCATACAATAAAGTTGGCAATACAATGGCTTCATAAACTAGTGTTTTGGTCTTCTTACAAATATCCCGATCCTCGAACACTCTATGTTTCATTCGAGAAAACGCGGCACTTGCGGAGCTCAAACGATGCTGGATTTCATTTCACTGTCGATGTTAGCTGTAACAGAAAGATAGCTGCCAAGATAGAGAAAATGATCGACATTTTCCAGTATTGTCCCGCCCAGCTGGATAGATGGCATCATCAAAGGGTTAGCTTGCACTTGCTGATGAAGCACTTTGGGTTTTTTGATGTTAAGTGAGAGACCAAGTTTTTCGTATGCTTCTGCAAAAGCATTTAGGATAGTTTGGAGATCATCCTCTGAATGTGTGGAGACCACATTATCATCAGCATACTGAAGTTCCACAACGGAGGTTGTAATTGCCTTACTTTTTGCTTTCAGCCTGCTGAGATTAAAAAGCTTTCCATCTGTTCGATATATAATTCCCACACCAGTGGGAAGTTTCCCCTCGACAAGATGTAAAATCATGGCGATGAAAATAGCAAATAATGTTGGGGCGATAACACATCCCTGTTTAACACCTGATCCCACTTTAAATGGAGCACCATGAGAGCCGTTGTTGTCCAAAACCGTTGCCGTCATGTTGTCATGGAGAAGTCGCAAGATATTCACAAATTTATTGGGGCATCCAATTTTCATAAGGATAGTCCAGTCCAGAGAGCTGTTCGGTCTACAGCTGTTCGGTCTTTATGCACTACATGAAATAGTGCAGCAACGTCTTGACACACAACAGAAATATTATGAGTTTGGCAATAAAAGCTCTAAACTGCTAGCTAAAACCTTCAAAGAAAGTAATGACATAAAAGGATAAATACACTGCAAACTGAGACAGGGGAAGTAATACGTGCAAGTGAATCCATTCATGCCACCTTTGCCAAATTTTATGAGAATTTATACACCTCTCAGCAGCCAAAAGAAACAGAAATTGAAAGGTACCTAGCTAAAATCAGTATCAACCCCTATCTGAGGAACACAAACCAGACCTAAATAAAACCATCTCCCTGGAGGAAATTTATCAAACCATTTCAAAGCTCAAACAAAATAAATCTCCTGGCCCTAATGGGTTCATGGCAAAATTTTATAAAAAATACAAACATCTTCTGGCTCCTTAAATGGCAGAACTTTTTAATGGAATATTAGCGGGAGATTCAACCCTCAAAATGGAAGGAATCCCAAATTGCAGTAATTCCCAAACAGGACAAGGACCCTAAGCTACCTCACTCATACAGCCCTATTGTACTATTAAATCAGGATATGAAAGTCTTCACAGCCACGCTAGCAAACAGGCTAAATACCTTTGTGACCTCATATATACATCCAGACCAGGCTGGCTTCATGCCAGAAATGCAATTAGCAGAGGCTTCTTAAATACAAAGAAGTAAGATCTCTAAAATACCATTAGTAATCCTAACCCTTGACATCAGTAAGGCATTTGACAGGTTGGAGTGGCTTTTTTCTTACCAGAATTGCTTCACAAAATGCAAATGGGGCAAGGTTTTATGAATGCAACTAAAGCTCTTTATCAACCCTCAATAGTCATAGTCAGAGCTAATGCCCTAGACACCACTCCAATTCCTTTATATATATACTGGCCTGTGGCTCACGCTGGCTCAGCTTGTCTGAGTGTGGAAAGCTAAGCAGGGTCGGGCCTGGTTATTACTTGGATGGGAGACCCCTCCTCTAGTTTCCTGCATTGAGCAGGGGGTTGGACTCGATGGCCTTGTAGGCCCCTTCCAACTCTATCTATGAATCTATATAGATAGAGCAAGGATGACCCCTCTCTCCCCATCTATTCACCCTTTCTCTCTTGAGCTTCTGACAATTGCTATGAGGGCCAATCCATACATCATAGGTAGGTAGGTGGCAAAAATTATTAGAGGCATTTATACACAAGGGAAAATGAGGAAGACTTTGTAAAGAGGTTTTGTATGGACGCACTTCACAAGGTTGGCTTGGGATCCCCCATATATGTAATTATTATCATGCCTTTCAACCAAAGCAAATGATTTCGATTAAACACAGCGACCAAGACAAACTCTGGGTAGGGATGGAGTTAAACACACTAGGTGCAATTTCATGGCATAATCTCCCATTCCTTCCATCAAAATTAAATCAGCTCATAAAACCTGTGTCAAATCCATTCTTAAAATGCTCACTAGTGGCATGGAAAAGATGGTGTGCAAAACTGATACCCAAAACTCCTTCTTTGATCTTTCACTCCTTCAGTTTGAAGGCAAAAGTCACCACCTCAACCAGTACTATCCATTACCTTTATGTGGATAGTAAAGCTTTGTCTTCCAATCAAATCCAAGAACAACTGCAGGGGGTGACAATGAACTGGTTGCACTTACAACAGATTAGTCATTTTGCAGCTGATAGTAGAGACAAAGAACAAGCAACCAGACCATTATCCCCCTTTGAGGAGATAATCCACGGAGGGTCATCACATATGCCCCAAAATGGTATCTGCTGTATGTTGGATCTTGGCAGACCATGCCTCCAGTAATTAGAGGGATTAAAAGCAACATGGGAGAAAGACCTGGGAGAACAGATCTCAGAAAAAGATTGGTCCCTCTCTTTGGCTTAGGAAACCATTGCTCTCAATCTCAGTGCAAATCAGAGAATACACACTGAAAATTATACACAGATGGAATCTCACACCTCTTAAAATCTCCTATATAACAAAATCCCTCCCCCCCCCACTATGCTGGAGGGGATGTGGACAAAAAAGTTCTTATTACCATATGTGGTGGATATGCCCAGTGGCTACTGAATACTGGACAAAGATCTTCATAGAGATATCAAAGATTACATCCCAACAAGTAACATGTGATTCTAAAATAGCTTTACTAAATATCTTCGATGACAATAATCAGATGCTACATCATAAAGAATTATTTCCTCTCCTACTGCTGGCAGCGAGATTAGTCCTAGCAAGATTCTGGGAGACCAATACTTCTACACCGCCAGAGATCTGGCAATAGCAGAAAAGCTTACACACCAGCTCAAAATACAGAAAAAACAGACAAAACCAGTGACCTTTTACATGACATGGCAACCCTTTATCTAGCAAACAAGATAGATAACAAATGTAAACTGAGACCATCTTTCACCACACAAATTTGGAAATCATGACAAATCTTACTTTAGATCGTATGAGGGCCATCTACAGGAATGGCTACGCTTATAAAGATGTTATGTTTCTTGCTATTTTTTGTTTTGTGTTTATAATGGGAAACAGAGACTTATATTGTAAAACAAACTGTGAGCTTTTTACTGTACCCCATTTTGACTGTTCATATTGTTTATTTTTATATAAAGCACCTAAAGCTATTCTTTCTCTGTTCAATAACCATATGTGGCTGGTTAAGATCAGGTGTAGGGAGCAGGTAGCTGTGTTATGCCAGACAGCCAACCTTAGATCTTGCCAGAAGGTTATATAAGCAGGCAGTAAAAACCTAGATAAACTGTCCCAATCAGCCAGAAATACAACAGAGGTGTCAGAGGAAGACTATACCCGGAAGCTGGACCTGGTTTTAAGTATATTTTTCTGGGGTGGAGGTTTAGGGAATTTGGCCTGAGGTAAAAGAAGTACCGTAATTAGAGGCTTGTAGCAGGAACAGTGTCTCTTGAGCCCTTAAGAATTGTCACTAAGCAGTCTTTAAAAAAACCCCAAAGTAAATATCCATAATCCCTTATGGACAAAATATCCTTTTAATGAATTAACTTATTTAATATTTCACCTTATCTCTAGTGCTGGTGTCCATCTCACACCTAAGCCTCTTATACCAGGCTATGAGGAGGTTTTAAAGTATTATAAGTGAATCGGTGGCAGGAGAAAAAGGTCAGCTTGTGGAACTCATAGTGGCAGAGAGTTCCTTAGACCCTGAAATATAAGAATTTCCTATGTCAGAGGGAGATGTATTCTTTTCCCTTCCTATGAGAGGGCTAAAATGAATTTAGTTTCAGGAAATTAGGACATTCTAGAATAAAACAGTATTAGGTTTAGGAGATGAGTTAGATCACTTACAAATGCACTCATGCATCAAACATCATGGACATAGTAAGTTAATACTCCCATGTTAACTGTCATGCGACATAGGTAGTAAAGGTATCTACAGGCTCACATATTGGGCTTGCTTACAAATTAGCACCAACACACCCATATTTTCCCTTGGTCTTCCAACCCCAATCATCTTCCTCTACAGGTAGGGGATAACACTGAAACTGGGGTCAGTGGCATGTCTATCTTTAATAAGATACATGCCTTGCATTCTAAAATTTTAATATTGACAACCAACATCTTGCAAAGCAGTGTGCAATCTTATGCATGACAGAAAGGGCTTCTCTATGTGAGCCTTTTAACCTGCCACTTTATCGAGGCTTCTGTTTCCAGATTCTTTGCAGGATTAAGATTGGCTCCTTTACATGTGTTTTCTTTCCTCTGTGTGTGTGTTCTCTACCCAGGTATACGTTCCGTTACATGACCAGTAGGTGGCACTACGGTATAGAGGAATTGCGTAAATAGATCAGCACTTCATAGCACCATTTTTAAATAATACCAGACTTTCCTCGATCTATAAAAAGCTGCAGAAATGGCTGCAAATCACGGGAGAGGCCCTGGCAGATGATGACGTCGTGTAAAGCACCCACAAACTACCATGAGTGAGGAATCATGACTGCACAATAAAGGCCTCATGTAGAAAAGCTCAAAGTAAAATGAGCTTTTCAGGTTTCATCAGGATATCAGACTTGCAGATCTACTCTGCTCTTGCTCTGATCTACTTGTAAATTCTAAAGATTTTAAGGCTGAACAAAACCCCACCCTGCTCCATTTCACCATCCTACTCACAAGTTGTAGTGTTTGGGGGGGGGTGTCATTTCGGTGGGATGAGGCAAAAGTCAGTTGAACTTATCAGTGATAGCAGTCTTGGGAAATGAAAATCACTATTGTTTCTTAGTCAGACTGACACTACACCATCATATAGCATCATTCTGAGGGGGACTTATGGGTTTGTTTTTTGTTAAAAGGAAGCTGCCACTAGCCAGGAGGAATGCTGCTGCAAAACGGGCATCAATGGTGGTGAAAAATGATGAGCCGGGGGAGGTTTCAGGCTGACCCCCCCCCCTTCAAAATTTGAAATGTACTTATTTTATACAAAGATAAATATTTTATACTGAGCCAACATGTTTCGAAGGGACACTGTATGCATGCAGGCTCATTAATCTAGTACAGTAATACCTCGGATTACGAGTAACCCGGTTTACGAGTTTCTCGGAAGACGAGGAAAAATTTGGCATAAATTTACATTTGAAAGACGAGCAAGTCTCGCAACACGAGCCGCTGCTGCCGCATGTGGCTCCTGTTGCAAGATGTCTTTCAAATGTAAATTTATGCTAGAAACGCGAGGCGCCGGCTGAGCGAGTGGCCGCGCCGTGACTCGCCTCCACGGGGCTTCCCTGGAGGCGCGGCATGGCCGGGCTCAGCTGCCGCCTCGCGCTGCTGCACCGGCCAGCTGAGCTTCCCTGGAGGCCAAGCGCAGAGCTGCGGCACCCTTTGCAAGCGGCGTCCGCGGCTCGTCTCCGCGCGTCTCCCTGGCAGGGAGACAGCAAAGCTTTGCCGTCTCCCTGGCGTGGAGCCGCCCCCGCCTCTCCCTACCTTTGCAAGCGGCGGCTGCAGCATCTCCCTCCCTTTGCAAGCGGCGGCGGTCCCGTCGCGTCACATCCGGCCCCGTGCGTTGCGTCACTGACGGGGCCGGATGTGACGCGGCAGGACCACCGCCGCTTGCAAAGGGAGGGAGATGCTGCAGTGACGCAACGCACGGGGCCGGATGTGACGCGACGGGACCGCCGCCGCTTGCAAAGGGAGGGAGATGCTGCAGCCGCCGCTTGCAAAGGTAGGGAGAGGCGGGGGCGGCTCCACGCCAGGGAGACGGCAAAGCTTTGCTGTCTCCCTGCCAGGGAGACGAACCGCGGACGCCGCTTGCAAAGGGAGGGAGAAAGCGAGTTTCCCCATTAGCCCCACAACCATTTAATCACTGCTTTGCCGGCTCCCTCCATGGGGCTCCCTGCCAGGGAACCGGCAAAGCAGTGATTAAATGGTTGTGGAACGAATCATCTGAGTTCCCATTATTTCTAATGGGGAAACTCGCTTTGATGTACGAGTACTTTGGATTACGAGCATGGCTCCGGAATGGATTATGCTCGTAATCCAAGGTACTACTGTACCTACTTCCTCCTTTAGCTTGCTAACTTGTGTGGCACCTCACGATTGTACTATTCCCAATTCCCAAATGACCCCCTCTTATGTCCCTCTCTACAGATTCCATTTTTCAAGCTTGTGAAAAACATATAGGGAAAGCAGGGAGTTGGTGTTCCGTGCATGGTCCCATAGTCTCCTGAGCTTTAGTGTTCATAAAACCAGAGAATCATAGAGCTGGAAGGTACTTCAAAGGTAATCTTGTCCAACCCCCCACTAATGCAGAAAACCCACTAGTGCAGCACCCCCAACAGGTGGCCACCCAGCCTCGGCTTAAAAACCTCTAATGCAGGAGAGTCCAGCATCTTCTGAGGTAGTCTGTTCCACTATCAAATAGCTTGTACTGCCAGGAAGCACTTCCTATACTTAATCTAAACCCTTTCCCTTGCAATTTGAACTGAAAACAAATTTACTCCTCATCTGTAGGTACTTCCAGATGAATCTTTTACTTCCAGATGAATCATTCACCCTGCCTCAGTCACAGCATTTTACGGAGGGTCTAGACAATGTCTTCCATTTGTAACACTTCCATGTTTTCCCACTGCTTCTTCCATCTTTTTTCTTACCACAAAAAAATTGTTAAGGAGGGAAAAACAGAATAGCTAAGCAACCCTTTTTGCTTGGCAGTGTTAGGAGCCATCCATCTGGAAGCACCTGATGAGACAGTCCTTCAAATATTTGATGATGGCTATCACATCATCTCTTGTTTCTTCTCCAGGCTAAACATACTCAACACCTTCAATCTTTCATCATAGGACTTGGTGTCCAGGCCTCACACTACCTTCATCACCCTCCTCTGGATATGTTCCAGTTTGTTAATATCCTTCTTAAACTGCAGGTTTCAGAACTGGACACAGTGCTCCAGGTGAGGTCTGACCAAGCAGAATAGAGCAGCATAATTACATAAGAACATAAGAAGAGCCATGCGGGATCAGACGAAGAGTCCATCTAGCCCAGCATTCTGTTCACACAGTGGCCAACCAGCTGCCCACGGGATTCCACAAGCAGGACATGAGTGCAACTGCACCCTCCTGCCCATGTTCCCCAGCAACTGCTGTACATAGGCATACTGCCTCTGATACTGGAGGAAGCACATGGCCAGTCAGGACTAGTAGCCACAATGGCCTTCTCTTCCATGAATTTGTCCAATCCCTTTTTAAGGCTATCCAAATTGGTTGGCATCACCACATCCTGTGGAAGTGAATTCCATAGTTTAACTATGTGCTGTGTGAAGAAACACTTCCTTTGATCTGTCTGAATCTCCCACCAATCAGCTTCCTGGGTTCTAGTATTATGAGAGAAAAATGTGTCCCTGTCCACTTTCTCCACACCATGCATAATTTTTTTACACCTCTATCATGTCTCCCCTTACTTGCCTCTTTTCTAAGCTGTACTGGGAGTCGCGGAAGATGGCAAGGAGTACAGGAGTGTTGTACAGAGTTCTGCCTCTATGCTCTAAGTTTGCTTTAAGAAAACTACTGCGCTGTGCTATCAGCAGACGGCCTTGATTACTTGGCTGCTTGCCAACCTGATGCAATGAAGAGCAACTTACCAGCCCGTGACCTGGCTGCTGGCCAGAAAGATGACACTGCAAACAGCACAGGTGCTAATAGTTAAGCATGAGATCTGCAATCCAAGGAGCTTGGTGCTATTTAAGACCAGCAAGTGCAGACGGAGAGTGGTGGTATCGTGGTCATTAGTGGCGGTTGGTCGGTTGCATGTGGAGTACTGAAGAACTGGAAGGCGCAAGGAGGAGCAGAGGACGCTGTGCAGAGAGCCTTGCAGAAGCCCAACGTGGAGAGCCAATACCCAGGCGGAGAGCTGCTGGACCTAGCATTCAGGTTGGTTGAACAGTGACTGTGCAGCTAAGGGGTGGGATTTCCACCAGGGAACTGGGAGCAGCATTGTTGTACTTCAGGCTTAACTTTACAATAAACATGTTTGGCTTTGACTTCCTGGAGGAGTATTTATTATTGTCAGAAAATCCCTCAAAGAACCTTTGCCAATCCCTTTTGGGGATCCTGTGGCAAAACATAAGCTAAAACAGTCCCAGCTGCTGTAACCTTCCCTCATAGGGGAGTTGCTCCAGCTCCTTGATCATTTTAGTTGCCCTTTTCTGCACTTTTCCCAACTCTACAATGTCCCTTTTTAGGTGCAGTGAGCAAATACATAGTATTCTAAGTGCGGTCGCACCATAGATTTGTGTAAGGGCACTATGATCTTGGCAATTTTATTTTCAGTTCCTTTCCTAATTATACCTAACACGGAGTTTGCCTTTTTCACAGCAGTTGCACACTGAGTCAACATTTTCATCAAGCTGTCCACCACAACCCCAAGATCTCTTTCTTGGTCAGTTATCCCTAGCTCAGATCCCATCAGATTATACTTGAAGTTGGGATTTTTCACCCCAACGTGCATTACTTCACACTGCCTTACTTTGAACCACATTTGCCATTTTGAAGCCCATTCTTCCACTTTGGAGAGATCCTCTTGTAGCTCCTCACAATCCCCTTTTGTTTTCACAACCCGAAATAATTTGGTGTCATCAGCCACTTCACCTGCTCACCCCTGATTCCAGATCATTTATGAGTAAATTGAAAGTATTACCTTGTAATCTGGACACTATACTTCTGTTGATGCAGCCTGGAATTGCATTAGCCTTTTTAGCTGCTGTATCACACTGCTGACACGTATTTAGCTCATTGTCTAAAACCCCTAAATCCTTTTCATGTGTATTACTGTCAAGCCAAGTGTAACCCTCCTTTCTTTGTGCACCTGATTCATCTAACATAAACACAGAACTTTACATTTATCTCTGTTGAAATTAATTTTATTAGTTTTGGCCTAGTTCTGCATCCTTTCAAGATGAACTTGAATCCTATTTCTACCATCTAAGATATTAGCTACACCACCCAGTTTGGTGTCATCTGCAAATTTGATGAGCCAACCCCTCTATGCCGTTTATAAGGATGTTAAACAACACTGGGCCCAGGACAAAACCTTGGGGCTCCCCATTTGTTGCTTCTAACAAGCTACAAATCCACTTAACAGTAGCATCTTCTAGCCCCCACTCTACCAGCTTGCCAACATGGATATCATGGGGGACCTTTCTGAAAGCCTTGCTGAAATCAAGATATACTATATCCACAACATTCCCCAGATCTAACAGGGGAAGACAGGGACAATATTTGCCCACCTCCAGACTTACAGCACTTCACTTCTCCCCAAATTTTCTAAAATATCATAGACAGAGGCTCTGCAATTGTACCCACAAATGCCTTTGGTACCCTAGCATGCTATTTGTCTGGTCCTGAAGACTTCAATGGTATCATGAATCCCATTACTTCTGAACAGAATTATCAGCAGCCAGAACATGGAAGGAATTAAGAAAAAAGAAAAAAAAACACCTACATTTGCTAATTATTTCCCCCTATCAGAAAGGACCACCTTGGAATAAGGTTCCTTGTCCCAACTTAATTTAGATGCATGAGTTCACATCATTCCCATAGGTTCTTTGGTATACAATACATACTTCTGTTGAAAAATATTTCCAATTTAAACTCTTTGCATCTGTTCCAGTTACAAGGCAGCTACCACCCACCAAGGAGGTCAGTTCAAGGCAATGCGCCATCAGATGGAAAATCAAATTGTATATTAATTTGTTAGTCACCAATAGCACAGCAGTGTGTCTTGTACACTGTGGTCTGCTGCCACTAATTTTGATATCTAAACAATGTTTCAACAGGTAAACTGAAAGACAGCCAACAACTCTTGGCAAAAAGAGGAGTCTCTCAGCTGAGCCAGCAATGTGTTTCCAATCACCTCTTCCTAAGGGTGCAATCCTATGCATGCTTAGACAGAAAAAAGGCCTACAACTCCCAGCATGTCTCTAGGGCATGCTGGGAGTTGTAGGCTTTTTTTCTGTCTGAACATGCATAGGATTGCACCTTAAATCTCATTGAGATTGGGCTTTCTCCAAGCAACGGTGTTTCTCCATATAACGGCATAATCAATAGCTGACAGGAGATAAGAGCTTTTCCCTACTGAGCACATACCGGTACTTACTCTGCTGTCTACTCATTTCAGTGAGCAAATTGTTGTTCAATTGAACCATTACATGGTGAAATTAAAGAAACATTTAGCTGTCCATCAAAAAGCATAGGAGGTTCTAATAACTGTGGTTTTTCTTCATCACTTTTATCCCAACCTACTATTATTCCATCTAAAAATGAGTTTGAGGAAATTACGGTTGGCTCCATTTAACAACTGATTTACTAAGCAACCAACGTGAGATGATCAAAAGGCTGTCAGAAGATATATCTTTGATAAATAACTTTTTGATAGCGTTGTCAGCATCTCTTTACACTCTAACAGTTATGGTTCTGGGTGAATTAATGGAGAAGGGTAACATAACTCTCAAAGACTTTCTATCTAGACAGACTTTACAAAAGTCTAATAATAGCATCCCAGAAAATGTGCCAAAGGCCCCTGCTGCTCCAACAAGCTCTAAGGTTAAGAAAGGTAAAAGTCCTAATAGTGATAAGGAAAGGAGAAACAGAAAAACTCCAGATGTTTTTTAAAAAGAACAAAACAGAAACAGAAACAGAAACAAACAAACAAATAAAGAAAATGACTCAGAAATCCAACAAATGTGAAAGGTCCAGTTTGTAAAAAGAGAACTTTAAGAGATTATATAAATTATTTGATGTGAATGAAAAAGGACACAATAGTCGCTAAACTCAGGAGCAGAGTAAGTTAAATGAGACTGAGGAAAGAAATTTGGTTGACCCAAAGGCCAGTATGTCCCAACAAGAGCAAATTGCTAATGCAGGAGTGATGCAGGATCCATGGTCTGTGACAAAGTCTTCTTTGAACGTTACCTCAACCTCCTTAAAACCCACTGGCCAGGAAACATACCGTACACTGGTAAATAAATCCTAGCAATTGCAGTTAATACAGTATAATTTGGTTTTTTTAAAAATAAATTACCCAAAACTGAAAGGTAAGCTGTCACAATCGGAGCACAAATTACATTTCTTGCAACTCATTACATCTCTGACTACAATCCCACTGACAATGGAGAACATAGCAGAGATAGAATACCTCTTCTACAACTATAATTGTGCCCAAGCAATTATAACATTTGCAGTAAATACTGTAGTAGCAAAAATATACAATGTTAAAAGATCCGAGAAGGGTATAAAAATTAGCAGATATTTTAGAGACACATCTCCAGTTATCTCTTTGGGGGTAGTAAGAACAGCCACAGAGAACCTCTCCAACTGTGCTTTTTCTAATCCACCAGTTGGAATTCTGGTAGACCTAAGCGTGGATAAAGAAGCTATATGTACTTTAATCAATCATCTGATAAGGGATTCTTGCAAAGTCCCATCTGTGGCAGGAAGATTAAGAGCACCAGCCTGGGCAATCTGTTCCCAGAAGAGGAAGGGCGAATAAATAGTTTTTATGCCTTCCCAGCTTTAACAGCAAGGTATTCTGTTGAGTCTTTCTGCCCTTAAAGATATATTGCTGAACAAGTGTAATCAGGATTCGGAGAATAAGCTAAATAAATGTCACATAGATGCTCCTGATCAGCAGGATGGAGGGAAAGGTACCATCCAATCAGATAGACTGGAAACAAACTTAGCATGTCACTTAGAGATACCTAATTATTTAGCAGAATCTAAGCCCCCCCCCGGGGGCAAATTTGTCTTTGCAAGACCGTCAACATTTTAATACAGAAAAGGGTCCAGTTGGTTATGTAAAACAGCATTCTACAGGTATCACCCCATAGCATTTATCTACAGCAAGGTCCCCCTAGTGAAAGGATGGAACTTTCAGCCAGTAAATTTGTGCAGGTAGAAGTAGAGATAAATCCCCTCTTTGAAAAGAGATAAGTTGTATGGTATGGTATCAGGAAAAAGCTGTAAAGCAGATACAATGCCAACAAAGGGAGCGAGGGTGACCAGATATAAGATACCTGGATGAAGAAGAGCTGGGAGTAAGTGAGACCTATTCCTATAAGTATCTGGTGATTCTGTTACAACAGTCAAATGTACTTATGTTACATCCCTCTCTTGATGAGATTGAATCACTCCATGATGGCAAAAGAGAGGTTGTATCCATCGATCGCTCCAATAAAGAACCTCTTGTGCCTCTTGATGGGCACAAACAGGTCCCTGTTTTCCCACTTTTAAACTTCACCCTGCCTCCATCTTTGCTGGATCCCAAGAGAATAGAGATGCCTTTGCCTCAAGAATGACAGATATTTTCCAATTGGAAATCAACAGAATAGAAGGGCCTCTCTTTGCTGGTGTGGAATGTTGAAGGATAGGATGAAACTCATAAATATGATAGTGAATTTTTAAAGTTACTTCAGGAGTACAATGTTGTTTGCTTACAGGAGACATGGATAGTAGGTTCAGAAACCAATAAGAGCTATATGGAAGGATATAGGATCTGGTCCCTCCTTGCAAAAAAAAAAAAAAAAAGTATCAAGTAAAGGTCACCCAGCTGGCAGCGTTGCTATTTTGCTAAACCAGAAATTGAGGCTTGATGCAGAGCAGATCAGGCTGGTAGTTTGCCCCCTCACTCCTTATACTGTGACTGTGGACAGGGAATAGATTTTCCCTGATTATAGTAAACATTTATCTTACCCCCTTTCGGTGAGAACCTGTTCTGATAAACTTTGGCATGAACTGGATAAGGTCCTCCTCAGTTCCCTGGAAAGCAATTTTCTACTCTCTAGTATCATTTTAGCTGGTGATTTCAATGTTAGAACTAGTGGGAATAAAACCAAACTAGCTGACTGCTTAAACTTAGACAAAGATGACTTGTTGCTCTTCTTTCCATATAAGTTGAGGGATAATCAAGTTAATTCAGCAGGGTTTGCCTGCTACAATTTTTTAATAGGAAAAATTATTCTATTTTAAACACATCCTGCCCAAAGGATTTTACTTATCTCTCAGTAAATGGTCAAAGTACAATTGATTATGTGTGTGTTCCTACAGATACGGTAGATAACTTACGTAATTTTGAGATCATTCCTACGGGTCAATGTGACCACCAGCCTTTGAGATTTGAGGGTTTAAAAAAAAATAAAAAATGGATGGAGGCACTTGGATCTCTGCGTGTAAGGAATTTCAGATGATTTTGAACCAGCTGCCCTAAAAAGAATAAAATAGGACAATGGCATCACTGATAAAATTAACTCCATCCTCCTATCAGACAAGATGCTATCCCTGCAGGATAATATATTACAGCTTGATTCTAACTTAGCTAATATAATAGAGATACCTATATCAGCTCATAATGGAGAATCTGAAACCATGTCTTATAAGTCACTTCCCTTCAAAACCAAGAAAACTGGTATGATTTGGATTGTAAAGAACCTCATTCAGAGGGTATAAGATATGCAAGGAAAGTTAAGGCTGGTCATTCCTTGGGGACAATGAAGATCAGTAAGAAAAAAAGAATATAGGGAGTTACTTCGGAACAAGAAAACCTCCTTTCAAACCCATCTCTGGTACAGTCTGAAAACAGCTATAAATACAAACTGGAAGATTGGATCATCACTAATATCCTGATTGAAGAACAAGCTGGGTTTCAAGCAGGCCATTCAACACCTGATCATTGTTTTGTACTAGATAATTTGATCAATAAATATGCCTAACCAGTATGTGGCATTTGTTGATTTTTGTGCAGCCTTTGATTCAATCGATAGAAATCAATTATGGGCAAAACTACCAGATTTAAACATCAATCGGTGTCTTCTGATTTTGTTACTACTTCTGCATGCAAAGTCTAATATCCAAGTGAGATTTTCCCCTGTAGGTCACATGTCTGATAATATCGCAGTGATTTGTGGTGTTAAACCAAGATGTGTCTTGGCCCACTCCCCTTCAATCTGTTCACTAACAATAGGGTCATAGATTTGAGAGGTGACTCTTTTTCCCCCTGTGAAAATATGTGTAAGAAAGCTATCCTTTCTCCTTTAGGCTGATGATATGATTCTCATATCCTATACCCAGATTGGTCTATGTAGATTACTATCAACATTGGCCAAGTATTCTCCCCAAAAATATTGTCTAGCAATTACAGGAAGACTATGGTCTTCAGATGTAGGACCCTGAAACATAAGTGGAGAGTAGAGACTCAACATTGAGCAAGTTTCCTCATATCAATATCTGGGTTTACTATTCTCATCATCTCGTCACTGGGAGGGGCATTATAAGTCTCTGAAATTAAAGGTAAATCAACAACAATGCAATATTGAAGTTTTGTAGCACAAGGCATGGTCATCAAATTCAGCCAATTCTGCCTATGGAATGCGAAACTTTTATCATGTTTCTCCTATGGAGGAGAGGTAGGGGGTTTAAAATTCCCTCTGGATATGGAGGTTTCCCCCAAAAAACAAATTGTTGAGGATGATCCTTGGCATCTCCAAGGGTACCCCTTTATCTTCCTCAGAGCAGAAACTGGTATAATGGAAGTAAAATCTATTATTGTCATTAGGACTTTTAATTACTGGCTCAAAGTACTTTTTTTTCAAGTTCCCATTTACCCAAGTTGCGTCTGGCAGAGCAAATGGAAGCCAAGCCAGCTAACAGGATGATGAACTGTTTAAGTCCATCCTTGCCAAGCAACTAAACCAGTTCTTCATGCAATACATGCGCACACACAGAGACCAAAAAAGCTTCATCATGCCTAGTCACCAGATGGCCAATGCCATCCAGCGTGTAGTAAACATCATCTTCCAAAGCAACTCAAAGCAACTAAACTAAGACCCCAGTCTCTATTATATCCTTAGATGCCTTAAAAGCATTCAACTTGTTGGAGTTACCCGATCTACTTAAAAGGCCTACTAAACATGGGCATGCGTGAGCACTTCCAGGCAGCAGTGGCTCAGTTTTACACCATCTCAGATGCTCTTAGGGCTAAACTAAATGTTTTCTCCAGCGTGCATCACAGGAAAAGGGTGGGGTTGAACCTTTCCACCCCACTCAATACTTTTGTGAAATTCTATCCCCCCCCCATGAAGGGTTAAAAGGGGAGGGGAGGGAGGCTCCATTGACTCCAAAGCTGCACAACACCGAAACCAAGCAAGAGGTTGTTTTGCCACACCTAACCAACAATTGCATTTTTCCTCCTTTCTAATCAAACAACTGATAAATATCATACGGAACAACACAAATAAATCATGGGTCTTCACGGAAACAATAAATAGTACTCTCCCTCATCAAGCACTTCCTTTTATGAAACTCAGTAAAAAAAAACGATATGGAAAATTTAAACCCCTTTCTACAAGGAAATAGTCAAGACATGGAAACCAGGGGCCAAAATCCCTAGTTAGGGCTGTATGAGAATTTTGTTTCCGTTCTCAAATCACTGGAAAATACCTGGTTCACAATCCCAAACACAGGATCAAAGAGTTGGAAGGAGCCTACAAGGCCATCGAGTCCGACCCCCTGCTCAGTGCAGGAAACTAGAGGAGGGGTCTCCCATCCAAGTAATAACCAGGCCTGACCCTGCTTAGCTTTCCACACTCAGACATGCTGAGCCAGCGTGAGCCACAGGCCTGTATCAATGAACAGGAGCACATTTTCTCTGAAAATGTTTGCAATTTCCTGAACTTGCTTTCACATTAAAATACAATAAAAACATAATAATTACAGGAAAAAAATTATTTAAAATAGCACGCAACCCACCAGATCCACTTACAGGCTAAATAAAGTGGACTTTGCCTGCTCGTGGAAGAAAGCAAACCTAGTCTCCCTTAGGAGGGAGTTCCATGGCCTGGGAGTGGCCACTGAAATGGCCCTCTCTTGGGTGGTCACCAAACCCGCCTCTGAAGGCGGTGGTCTTGAAACAAGGGCCTCTCCAGAAGATCTCAGGGCCCAGGCAGGCTTATATATAGTCCCCGCTCGGCCATGAAACCCACTGGGTGACTTTGGGCCAGTCACTGACTCTCAGCCTAACCTACCTCACAGGGTTGTTGTGAGGATAAAATGGAGAGTAGGAGGAGGAGGATTATGTAAGCTGCCTTGGGTTCCTTGCAGGAAAAAAGGCGGGGTATAAATATAATAAATAAATAAAATAAATAAATATATGGGAGGAAGGCGGTCTTTCAGGTAGGCTGGCCCCAAGCTGTATAGGGGTTTATAGGTCATAACCAGCACTTTGAATTCTTCCTGGAAGCAGACGGTATTGAAAGCCAGTGAATCTATTGTGACAAGAGAGTCACATGCTACCTGTAAACAGCCCCAGTCAACAGTCTGGTCGCAGCATTCTGGACCAGCTGACGTTTCTGAACAGTTTTCGAAGGAAGCCCCACGTTGAGCATGTTACAGTAGTCCAAATGGAATGTAACTAAGGCATGTGTGACCATGGCAAAATCAGATGTCTCTAGGAATGGGCACAATTGGAACACTAGGGTCAGCTTTGCAAATGCACTCTTGGGTCACCACCAAAACCTGTGCGTCCAGGTTCAAGGCCGAGTCCAGAAGTACACCTAAACTGTGAGTCAGGGAGAGTGCAACCGCATCCAGCACAGGCTGAGTCCCTATTCCCTGATCTGCCTTTTGACTGACCAAAAGCCCCCGTCTTGTCTGGATTAAGCTTCAATTTGTTTGCCCTCATCCAGTCCATTACTGACATCAGGGACAGATTTAGAACCAGAACAGCTTCCTTGGATTTAGATGGAAAGGAGAGATAGAGTTGGGTGTCATCAGCATACTGGTGGCACCAAACCCCAAAACTCAAGACAATATCTTCCAGTGGTTTCATGTATATGTTAAATAGCATGGGGGATAAGATGGAACCCTAAGGGAAACATAGGCCAATGGCCATGGCGCCGAACAGGAATCCGCCCAGCACCACCTTCTGAGATTGCCCCTCCAAGAAGGACCAGAACCACCGTATAACAGTGCCTCCTAGCCCTGTCTCAGACAGATGCTTTAGAAGGACGCAATGGTCGATGGTATTGGAAGCTGCCAAAAGGTCCAGCAAAATGAACAGGGACACACTCCCCCTGTCCAGTTCCCAGCATGGATGGTCCATAGCTGTTCATTTTGCTCCAGTGCATGATCATGCCTACTGCACAGCAGTGTAGGCAGCAAAGAAGCTTTACTTTGCTGCCTCCATTGTGTCCTAAAGTAGCCATCTTTCGGGTGGTCCAGGGGCTGTTAACACACTCCCCAGCAAATGGGGCCCTGGCCCCCTCTAAGACCTGCTGTGATCTTTTTGAGGACAAAACCATTTGTCTCTGAAGCAAACCTGATGCTATTGTTATTGTCTGACACCACCATCTGCCCAATTATGTGGGATCAATCTTAGTTCCTGTGTCCTGATGATGTGGACAAGGTGCTTGCAGCAATGCGACCGATCATGTGTCCGCTCAATCCTTGTCCCTCCTGGCTAATAAAAGCTAGCCAAGGAGGTATGACTGGGTGGGCCCAGGGTGTGGTAGACACATCCCTGCATGAAGAGGTGGTTCCAGCTGTTCTTAAGGAGGACTTGCAACAATAGTGGAGTCCAGTTCAGTATGGATGCAAGTGATTTTGCCCTGAGAATGCTTTACGATATCATCACAGGACTAGATTTCATTATTGTCCCATTCTTAAATGTACAAAGCCCTAAATGGCTCAGGACCACCTTCACTAACCAGTCAGGGAGGCTTTGCTAGTGATGCCCTTGAGGAATGTGGCCTGTGAGGCTACCACAAATGGCAGGGTCTTTTTGGTGGCTGAACCCCAGCTATGGAACTCCCCTCTGGGAGGGATTTGGCTGTGCTCCATGCTGTTGTCATTTCAGGCCTGTTAAAGACATATTTAGTTGTGCAGGCTTTTAGGTAACTGCTTTATTTATTTATAAACTTGGATGAGAATTCTCTGTTATTATGAGATTTTGTAATATCTTCAAATGTTGGTGCATGTGTATCATCAAAGTACATTTTGGGAATCCAATGTGCACAAAGGATTATCAAAAAAAATACCTGCTCTTTGTGGCAGGACTCATGTTGCTGTCAAGGACAAGAGTAATTAAGGGTGCAATTCTATGGGGATGCCCGTAACCCTCAGAACTTGGGAGGGTTATAGGCATCCAATGCAGGGCGAAGGTCACCTCCACACACCTCCTGCCCTGAAAAACAGCTAGACTGCTGATTTCGGCTGTTAAATGCAGTGCTTCGGGAGTGGCATCGGTCTCATCCGCTCCCTGCTCCCCAGAATGCCCACTAAACCGCTTGTCCGAGGTCGCTTTGCCACCACGGAGAAGCAGCTGGCACAGTTCTTTCTGCACCGGCTGTGAGGCGGGGAGGAGGGCACTCTGAGTGCCAAGTCCCAGCTCCAGCACTGGAGCTGGGACTCCCAAAAATCCTATGGCCTTCTAGACACTGTCTAGGAGCCATAGGATTGTGCTGTAAAGGGGTTAAAGTAAAATTATTCTGCAGGCATATGCAAATATGACTTTTTCATTTCCTTCAGAAAGTAAAGGGTTACAGCAATTCTAACTCTAAATAAAATTACAAACAAACAAACAAACAAACAACATCTAAGCATGCACAAAGGTGGCAGAGTATGGCTGCTTAGTCATGCAGATTATGCAGGTGCAGACAATATGAATTAACTCATAATCAATCTGTGTTTAAACTACAAAAATATTTGAGTCGGTCAAAGTCAGGACTCATTAAACACTCAAGAATTACGCTCACGCTGGCTCAGCTTGTCTGAGTGTGGAAAGCTAAGCCGGGTCAGGCCTGGTTATTACTTGGATGGGAGACCCCTCCTCTAGTTTCCTGCATTGAGCAGGGGGTTGGACTCGATAGCCTTGTAGGCTCCTTCCAACTCTATGATCTATGAAAAATCTATGAAATCTACTAGTTATGAACTGACCGATTTCAAGGTCTGGCGTTTAGGGCTTTGTACACCAGTACATTGAATTGGGCCTCGCAGCTCACTGGGGGCAACCAGTGCAGAGATTTCAAAACTGGTGTGATATGCTCACCTTGAGATATGGGCAGTCACATACAGGATTAAACACACTGTGTAATTTTGGTTCAGTAAGTGGTACATTTCTAAAGTAATGCGAGTAGATAGAAGAATTGGGTAGTATAGAGACCACTGAACCAGTCCGATATTAGTTCAATAGCCTGTGACTTTCCTGAGGCTGCCAGAAACCTCAGCAGCGCACATATTTTTTTCCTGCTATATGTGTAGGACTAAGTCTTTGTACCGTGATTGCACTGAGCTGCCTTTGCATGCTACCTTGTGTAGCTTGCATGATACTGTGTAAAACAGGAGTGGGTAACATGTGGCCTATGGGCCACATGTGTCCCTCCATTCTCTTGTTTGGCTCCTGCGGCACCAGCACAGCGCTAGCAAGCCCTCCTGCTACGGAGCCATTAAAAGGACAAATTTAGCTTGTTTTCAATTTTGGCAAACCACCGAGGGTTTCAGAGGGGTTGAATCCAGGAGGTGGGAAGGGCCCCCCAGACTCCTGAAGTTGCCCACCCCTGGTGTAGAACTAAAATGAAAACACATGTTGATGGGTGTTGAATTTGGGGGGGGGGGTGCGGGGTTGTGGGTTTCATTTGCTTCCCCGTTGTAAACATTTGTTGTCTGCATTTTCATTGGGAGTTTTCTGCAGAGGATCTACAATTTGAACGGTGTCTCCTGTATCCAAGCTCATTATTTTGATTTCGGCTGAGTGTAACAGGGGTGGATTCAGGAAGGAGAGGTAAATCTGGGCCAAGAAACTCCATCCATTTGCAAAATGAAAGCATGACGTCTTATATGCTAACATAGATAACAAGCGGTAGTATCAGTGTCTTGGATCCAAAGAACTACTTTAAGTGCACCCAAATGTTTTTGGTTTCCCCGTGAAAATTCTGACTTTTGTCCTTAAAATACTTATTCCCTATTCCAAATCACAAACTGCTTTTGAAAGTACCCTCAGTTTCAAAAGTAGTTTTCCATGTGGCACTGGGAAAGGACAAATCCTGTGCCAGTAAAGGCTCCCTTAGACGTGGTTTTTTTGTAACCCCGATTCTGAGATTATGTGCTAAAACTGAGATTACATACTTGAGTGGTGTAGTGGTAAATTTGGAAGTGCTGGTGCTCGTCATGAGAGTCCTCATAGCCTCCCCCCACAAGGAGAGTCCAGAAAGTCAGCCAGCTGCATCGATCCAGTTCCAGCAGTTTTCCTCACCACCAGGAACAGGTCCTTTGTAAAGCTAACGGGACCTTTTGCCATTCAACATGACGCCACTTCAAACTATTTAGCGTTACAACAGGGAACAATATATTGTTGCGGGGAAATTCATCCCCCCCCAGCTGCTGTGAGGATTGCAGCTTAGTTCAGAGGGAACAGGGAGCTCTGAGCGGGGTGGGGGTGGGGGGTGGCTGATGATGTCAGCATCCCTGCTAATCAAAAAGTGTGTGTGCGGTGTCCCTGCAAGCCCTGGCTACCCTACACCATGGCATACAATGTATTATTTATAGCAGAGGCGGGCAACACGCATCCCCCACCGCCTCTGGTGCAACCCACCACCACCACGCCACTGAATTCAGCAGCGACAATTTTAAAGGGGAAAAAATGTGGTTTTAACGCTATGGTGTGCTAGAAGGATCACATTTAGCTTGATTAGCTTCCGCCGGGCATTAAAAATGTGGCTTTTCAGGCGGGAATATGGGGTGGGTTAGGATTTTTAAGTTTTGTACTGTTTTTAATTGTGTTTTATACTGAGTGTGTGTGTGTGTGTCCTGTATTTTATTGGACTGTACATCGCTCAGAGTGGCCGGATGTCTGGCCAGATGGGCGATTCATAAATAAATAAAATAAATAAATAAATAAATTTGACCCTTTTAGTACAGGCAGTCCCCGGGTTATGAACGAGATCCGTTCGTAAGTCTGTCTTTAAGTTGAATATGTACGTAAGTTGGAAGAGTAGCTGCGCAATGTTTTCAAAGTGTTGCAAAGTATAGTGTGTGCGTTCGTAAGTACGAACCACTGTATTTAACTCAGATTTTTACATATATGGCGGTCCGTCCTTAAGTATGAGTTGTCCGTAAGTCAGGATTATTCGTAACCCGGGGACTGCCTGTACTCTGTAGCCACTATGAAGTGCTACAAGGGTCAGATTTAGCTTCAGAACAAGCTACATTGAACCCTTTGAAGTCTACAGAGTGCGACAGAATGGTTTGCTGCCAAATTTCAACAACAAACCACCCATGTCTTTTGATTTTTCTCAGGGTGACCCCTGGACTACGCAGCAGCCCACAGAGTGTGACCTGCAGGGGGTGCTGAGGGGGGAATGGCTCCTGGCCCTCCCACAGTTGTCTACCCTTGATTTACAGGATGTAAGTCTTATTAGTTTTATAAAAATAAAAGTTAACAAAAGAAATGCTATGATCTCAAATTGTCAGAATTTTTTGGTGGTATTAACATAAGAGTTTAATGCATAAAATAATGCCGACTTGAACTGGGGAAGGAACCGAACAACCACAAATTGAGAAGTCTGGGGTTCTAGTTCCAAGAGAGTTCTTTAAGATAGATAGGCAATGATCAATTTCACTGTAGGAGGGTGTATGATCCACTCACTAACTACTTCCTAATTTGTCTTGAAGGTGTATTTAATTTCTCTGTGAGCATGTCCCACAATGACATTATTATCTTGTTCTGTATTATCTTGTACTATATGGCGAAAAGCAATGTAAGTAATCAAGACTGGTTTTGGGGGGGGGGGGGGATTGCAACTCCTACTCCCAATCCAGACAGCAGCAGTTTTCTTGAGACTGGATTAAGAACTGTAAAATGGAGGAGGGATTTTCATCCAAATCCCATGAGGCACCCTGTTGAACCCTGTTCTTAGAAGAGGAAAATACATGCACACATTACATTGCTCCTCCTTTTGGGGAGGCAGTATTTCCCACTTGTAATATTAATTCTGCACAGATGTACAGCTGACTATCTCTATCATAGCTCCAGCCAGATGGCTCTTTTCAGGGGAATGCTCTGGAGATGCCATCTGGCTTTGATGTGCCTTTATAATGTGCAGTGTATGTCTGTATAATCAGATCAAATTGAACAGAAGTCAATACACAAGAGTAAGTGGATACTTTAAGACTTTAAGCACTAGTAGAGGGAAAGAGCAAGGCTACTACATCTGTTTATTGTTTCCAAGAAAAAAATGAAAAAGCGAGACTATATCAATGCTCCCAGCACTGAAGGCCTGGTCTTTCCTCCTCGCTTGGTGAACCTGATGTAAGAAGGAATGAGTCTCAAGCTGGCATGTGCCCATAGCCCATTCTCCCAAGACAGAAACACCCGACCTCCTTGTATTCCAGATTTCTGTGTAGGCAAAACACTGCTGAACTTGTGGTTCATACCCAGTTTGAAAATAGGGGATGGATCACAGGTTCAGGGAGATCCTGGGTACACATAAAACCCAGTACTTGGGCAGGTCAATTCTATGTCCTACCAAAACAAAGGAACAGGAAGGAAAGGGTGAGGACCTGCATGAAGATGAAGTTTGCTCCCTCTCATGCTGGCTTCACAAGGTAATATCCTAACTAGCCTCTTAACTTTTATCACAGCAAAATTAGGGTGGATTCACATAACCGTATTCTTCAGGGATAGAGCTAACCACATGGTTAGGGGGTCGGTGCCCTGCCTCCACCCACCCACCCCAAACCCCTGAATGAAATGTTGATTAAAAATATATAAAAACTCCATTTACACACTACAGTCATCATCATCAGGCGATCACTCGTGACGGAGTAAGATTGTCTTCCAGGATAAAAGGAGGAAATTCTAAAGAGGATTGTGTAGACTCTAGCGATGGGTCCGTAAGTGACTGTGGAGGCCAATTCTAGATCCACACAGCTTCCCACAGTGAGGACACAGGTTACCAGATGGAAGATGGTCCTGTAAAGGATTCGTTTGACGTGCTTTTCGCTTATCACGTTTCTCCCTTTCACCTTGCACTCGGGCTTCTTCAAAGTCCATGGAACCTTTGTGAAAGGCCAACCTCCATTTAGATGGTTCATGGGCCAGAGCTTCCCAGTTTTCGATGTTTATACTGCATTTTTTTAGATTAGCCTTAAGAACATCTTTAAACCACTTATACTGACCACCGATATTCCGCTTTCCATCCTTGAGTTGGGAATAAAGTAACTGCTTTGGGAGACGGCAGTCAGACATTCAAACAACATGACTGGTCCACTGAAGTTGGGGTTGAAGGATAATTTACAGTAACAGCTGCTGCAGCTACTGTCACTGATGCTGTGGGACTCAAATGGACCAGAAAGAAATGCGCAGAGCCTTTCCCCTGTGCGGGGAAAATATTCCTGGAGGGTGCTCTCCTCCAACAACTAGCCATTTTTAATTATTTTTTTTTTAAAGGGGAAGGAGTCTTCTGCAAAGGCTACTGTCTAGCAGTCAATCAAAGAGGACTCTCCTCTTCCTTCCCAAGGGAGGGGATGGCAGGGCACTGGGATGGTTGCCTTGCTGCAGCAGCCCAGTGCAGCTGCCTAACCCTAAACTGTTTGCTCTGGCTCAGCCGCTAGTTTAAGCCAGACAGAGCAAATCAGGGGAGAGCTTGTGGGTGAGCTGGCTAGCTGCTGCAGTGCCTGAGCAGCCACAGGCAAGGAAGAGCGATACAAACTTTCCTTTAAAATACATTTAATTTGATTAAAGAGAGAGAGAACGAGTGTGTGTGTGTGTTTGAATTTCCTGTGTTCGTGCCACCTTAATTTGCTGAGAGGAGGAGCCAGAGGTCAGTGAACCATATGTAAATGTGATTTTTTTCCCCTTGATTTTTTTTTTGGGGGGGAGGGAGTCTTCTGTTAATGTTTCTGCCTTAAATATAATTCCTGAAAGCCCATTTCTGGTGCTTGTATTGTGGATTTTCCATTCATGGGGTGGGGTGGAGTCCTTGCATATTTTTAAAAATCAATTTCTGGTTCTTGAATACTTTTAACATCAGTTTATGGGATGGGGGAGTCCTTGTATATTTTTTAAAAAAATCATTTCCTGGTGTTGTGGGTCCTTGAATATTTTAACAAAATCTATTTCTGGTGCTGGGGGCTATGTCATCTTTTTCAAAATTCAATTAGCCATATTGCTGTAATAATGCCTTGATTAGGCCAACCAAAAGATCAGAAAGCATGTGCAAACTTTTGAGATCTCCAGATCTCTTCATCAGGCAAGATGTTAAAAGGCAGCTTGAGGGTGGGGGGAATGGGGAGGAAAAAACCCCAGTAGATGATGAGGTCACATCATCTGCAAGTTCAGGCTAGTTCCAAGGTGCAACATGGGAGCAGGAGTCCCATCTCCTCCAACTACTTGGTAATGCTCCCAAAGTTGGCTTCAATGTTCTTTTATTATTTAGAACAACATCTAAAGTTACCTCCTGCTTGAGTTGTTAATCTAACAACTGCCTAATTTCTCCCAGTAAAAGGAACCTATGTGCTTCAATCAAGATGGAAAACATTTCTGAGAATATTTCCAAAAAGAGAGGATACAACATTTCCCCCTCCTTCCCCGTGCACTTAGGGCAGTTCCAGGTCAAACATATAACCATGACCATTACTTGACCCGCTGAGCCTAATTTGAATGCCTGCAGACTCCTCCTCCCACATTCTACCTTGGGACTAGTCCAATCTTGCAGAAAATGTGACTTCACCATCTAGTCAGTGTTTTTCTTCCCCGTTCCCACCCCCAGAACACTTGTACATTTTTTCTCATCTTTTGGTTGGCCTAATAAAGGTATTACAACAATATGGATCTTGGAATTTTGTTTATGGTCAACACGGCTACCTTTGTTATTTTTGGTGATCTTTTCCAAAGTCATTGCTGATGCCTTTTTGAAGTGTGTACCTCAGTGGCCAAATTTCACGTGTTTACAAAGCATGTTCCTCAGTGGCCAAATTACATATTTTTCACAGCTGCTATGCCATTGTTTATCACTTCCGTTATGCCTCAGAGAACTCCTATGCTTCATGGATAGCCAATGTTTATTCCTTTAAAAGCTTCTCTGCGTTGGTTTCTGCATTTGACCCATGTTGTCTTAAGAAACTCCTATGCTGCATGGATAGTCAACCTTTATGCTCCTCTGCCTTTGTTTCTCCAACACAATGCCGACCCTTTTGCTCCACCTCTTCCAGTGACCCACCTTCTGCCCTCCCAGCCCTCTCAGCCACCATTGTATTTTTTATATGGGAATTTCAATTATCAGACCATAACAGCTATTTTGCAAGAGGTCATCCACACAGGCATAGATAAACTATGGAATTCGCTACCACAAAATGTACTGATGGCCACCAGTTTGAACAGATTTAAAAGGGGATTAGACAAACTGGATTACAATTGGACCAAGAAGCTCTTCAGTTAGGAACAATATCATTGTTTCCCCCTTCTCCCCTCCCCATTCCTTTTTCCTTGTGTGTCGTGTCTTTTTAGATTGTAAGCCTGTGGGCAGGGACTGTCTTGTTATTGATTATATGTAAGCTGCTCTGGGAGCCTTTTTGGCTGAAGAGCAGCGTAAAAATGTTTCAAATGAACTGAAGGGTCATAGAGCTTTTTGGTGCCAGTTGGATGTAATTGTAATGAAGTTGTGTATGCATGCAATGGGCTAACTGACAGCCCAGAGATTTAAACTGTCAGCCTAGAGGCTGAGCTTCAAAGCCTAAAATTCAGGAACAGGCCCTGAGATCTGGCAATGCACACCATTGCGGTAACATAAGAACCCAGTCTTAGAGGACACACACTTCTTTCTTTGGGTGGCTCCCCCCCCCTTTAATAAAACTTTTAAAATAGTAATACATGTATAATATTTTTTCTCCTAAAACCTTCTGGATGTTGAGAATAAGTGTGTCATAATGGCTCAGCAGTTTTCCTCCATCAGTGGACACTAGTATATTTTGATACAACTGCTGACAGGCAGGAGAGTATAGAAAATAAGCAAATTTGCCTTCAGTACCAGTTTGTCCATTTTGTCCTTTTTACCACAAGACAGCAAAGAAGAATCCAACAGTGCGGGTCCGACTGGCAGATGGAAATTGGGGGGGGGGAATGTTAATGAGTGTAACTAATAGATAATGACCACTATCAGTACACCTGTCAATAAAGAATACTTGGAGTCCCTTACCCTGTGACTGTGAGACCAGGATATAATCTACAACACTGCTCCCTAACACAGAACTAAAAGTAAATTCTTCCATCAGATCACCTGGTGTGCTTCCATTTAGGATAGTTTTATTATGGTGCCTGGCTAAAAGAGACAGGCTTACGCCAAAATAATTAATTATGGCTTCCTTGGAATGTCTTCTCTGGGAGGACTGCCCTATATTGTGCTCAATTCCTTGAAGATGTCTAGATTCTGCTAATAAGATAGCATCATACCCTAGTCTGGCATTAAAGTCTCCAGCCATATGATGTAATTATATCTCGTCAATTACAGTTTGACCCATTTTCTCATGCTAAACTGACTTGATGGGGTAATCCGGATTTAAAAATTGGAATTGTTAGAGCTTTGTATCTGCATACACAGTTTCTAAATATAGAAAAGCACTCAGGCTCTCTTGTTTCGATGTGTTGCCCTCTGCACTGTTACGTGGATGATTCAGTAAGACCCCAATTAACAGTCACCTGCGTCTGTATGGAATGGGTATATTACAGTCATGTATTTCTGTAATGTAATCTGTATAGAGACTGCAAGGAGAAGCTGATGCTCCCCTTATTAAGAACTCTCTCGGGACGATCTTCTGAGGAGCTGGTGATGTATTGTTTGAAGGATAACTCATCCTATATCACTGAGAAGTTTGAAAGCTTTTTTCCCCCCCCTTATTTCAATGCAAATTAGGGGGAAATTATGTTGGCCCCATTTAAAAAAATGTTTTTAGCCAATTACTCTTAATCAGCTCTATCTTCCTTTTGTATAAAAACTTGTATTGGTTCATTCATTAATTATCTTTTTTCTACCTTATCTCAAAGTGCCATAGACTTCAGCACTAGTTCTGCTGGAAGGCCACACCTTTGTTTTCAAGTGGGGAGCCAGGTTCCCACTCCCAAATTTGAGGCAAGAAATCCTGCACCTACATTTGCCTCTTTCTGTATGTCCCTTCTTTGCTTTGCTTTGCTTATCCACCTTGGTCAGTTTTGGAATCCTTATGTCTGGATCCTCTCTCCAAATGGATGGCATTAGGGTCTCGCCAGAGTTAGAGTTAGAGACGTGTGGCATATTATATCTCGTCAATTACAGTTTGACCCATTTTCTCATGCTAAACTGACTTCATGGGGTAATCCGGATTTAAAAATTGGAAAGAAAACATTCCTGTGGCGGACTTGAGCTGACAGGTTGATTTTTACTTTGGATCAATTAGTGAGTGTTGACGATGAGTTTTTGTCATTTTCGGCTTTGCGTACTAAATATAACTTGCCTGCCTCAGCTGAATGGCAATACTTGCAATTGCAACATTTGTCAGAATCTAGGTTTGGTCCGGCTGCATTTACAGCTTCAGAGCCTCCTTTGCTATTGGATGCATTGAGGCTGAGCAGTTATATTGACCTACAATTCATGTTTATAAATATTTATTATTGATAAATAAGTATGATACACAGAGTTTTAAAGATGAATGGAATAGAGAATTAGATGGTCTTATGTTGCCTAATCAATGGAACATTGTTTTTGTGTCTGTCTCAGAAGGGTCTATGGATCTTAGGTTATGTCTTATTCAGCAAAAACTTTTGTTTCATGTTTATTGGACACCACAACGTCTTTTGAATAAGGGTTTGTCTAAGTCAGCTAACTGTTGGAGGTGTAATGTTTTGGCAATGCCCAGTGGTTGCTTCTTTTTGCGTAGTGGTCATAGTACAGATAAATCTAGTATTAGAATACTCTTTAATAGTTACACGTTCTTTTAAATTATATACCTGCTGTATGGAATTCATCACAAGGACAACGCATGTGGATTTTCTGCACCTTCTTGACAGCCAAAAGACTGATATTACAACACTGGAAAGATAAACGCTCACCTCCTATAACACAATGGATTGAGGACCTAATAACGCTTTCACCATTTGAGTGCCATCTTCTATTTTGTTTAATTGTTCTCGGCTCTGGGGTATACCATGGAGTTGTACAAGCTCTGCTCTGGAGAGTGTGTTCAGAAGCAATCATATCGACTGCCTGAGTCATTTCTGCATTCCACAGATCAACCAGGGTTTCGACAAGAGAGCCAGCCATGTCAGCCAGAAAAACCCTCAGAGCCGTCTGAAAACCACCTGGATATTTTAACCTCTGGGGACAGGCCATCTTAATAGGTCCTCCACCATTGCAGAGGGGAAAAGCTGCTGTAAGTCTAAACCTCAACAAGAGGTGATCTGACCATGACAAAGGGCCAAATTCAGAACCCACCCACCTTCAGATCACGATTCCCATGGCACGCTCAAAAAACCAAGTCTACAGTGTGAATTATTTTCACAGATCTAAACCTATAATTCAAGAGATTATATCGTCCAAAAAAATTTTTTTTAAAGCTAACAATGTTGAACATATATACCATACATAACAAACATTGTTTAAAGGGCAAAACTTCTAAGAACAAAACAGTCCTTAAAAATCAAGAATTACAGCTCAAAAACAGTGTAAACCATACATAACGAACATTAAAAGTCAAAATACCAAGAAATAAAACAGCCCATAAAAAGTGGGAGCTACCATAAAATCTATCTCATGTGCCCTATGTAGCAGATTGGGGTGTGTGTGTGAGAGAGAGACAAAAGAGAGTCCTTCTATTCAAAAGGGAGTCCTGTAATACTGAAGCCTTTATAGTTTGAACAATTGCCCCTGAGACTAAGAAAGATAAATTGCTCAAAAGATAAATTGTATCTGGTATGGCATGGATATGAGCTTTCAAACCTCAAGCAGGTGTTCTATCTGTTGGTTTCCTATACTTCTTTGATCACTAGAATATCCAAAAAAATTAATTCTGTTGTAATCATATTGTGCTTCAAATTGAATGTTGTCTGTCTTGGAGATGGAAGTCTATGAGCTGGCTCAAATCGCATCATAGTGAGTTGGCGCCAGCACAAGGAATGGTGGTGGTGGTGGTGAATCGTGAAAATCCATTGGATTTTCACCCCCCCCCCCATCAGATTCCTCACCCATCCCTAGGACAGAGTAGCTCTCCATAATATTGCAGTGTTAATTTGTGTCTTGGCCACTTAGTAAAAAGGGGCTGAGCTCACACCCCTAGCTACAGTGTGCTTCCCCCCACCCGCCATGGTACACAGCCACAGCTACACTGCCACTGCTAGAAACATGCACAACTGTTCCTACGCTTGCTGTCTCCTCCAAAGTAAGCCAACCAGCCCACAGCAGCTTGGCTCCATGCTCTGCTCACTCCCCCCAGGGAGAGGAAATGGAAATTCTTTACTCCCCGGGAAGCTCAGAATGAGGTCTGCCTTCCCAGCCCCGGAGGCAGAGCTTCCCCAAAGCTTGCTGGCCTCCTACACTCGAAGGAGAAAAAACTTGCCCAGCTGCTGCTGCCACCTCCAAAGTAAAGCCAGCCGTGCCACAGTGGCTGCAGCAGCTTGACTAGCCAGGTGCTCCACTTGCACCATAACGAATAATAATGAGAATAACACTAATGATGATGATGATGATGATGATGAGGAGGAGGAGGAGGAGGAGGAGGAGGAGGAGGAGGAGGAGGAGGAGGAGGAGGATAATGGCAATAATATTAATAAATGTGCAGGGTGATATCCAAAGAAACTGGTCCCCACTACTAATTCCCTCCCCATCTTTCCTTTGAATCCGCAGTCATGCAGCTCAACTAGGACGCACTTGTTGGCCTCAGTGAGTCTTTTCACATCTTTTTCTCTCTTCAGCGCTCACACTGGCCAAGGGCTCATTCCACCTACTTGCCAGCCAGCCAGTCGACAAGTACACAGAATGGCCCTAGCAAACCAGACTGTGTCTCATGATGCTTGCTTGCCTTGGCAACCTCTGCTCACACACTGACACTGTGTGCATGTGGGAGCTGCTGGTGACTGGCATCCAATCAGGAGGGAGGGAGGGAGGGAGGTGTGTGTGTGTAAAGAGATGAAAAGTGGAAGCAGCACATCATCACACTAGTCCTTAGCATTCCTCGCCAGCCGCAACTCATTCTGTGCTCTAAATTTCCTGACAACTGTCCCTACGAGTAAATAGAAGTGATCTAGTAAACAGTGTATACTCAGACTTCCAAAAATTTATGACAAAGTCCCTCACCAAAACTTCCTGAGTACGGGATAAGAGGATGGGTTCTCTTATAGAGTGGTAACTGGGTAAAGAACAGAAAGAGAATAAACAAACAGTTCTAATAACAGAAGAAGGTAAGTAATGGAGGACCTCAAGGACCTGAATTCAGACTGATGCTATTTAATTTATTCATAAATAAATAATCTGGAGTCAGGGTGAGCAGCGAGGTGGCCAGGTTTGTGGATGATACAAAACGATTCAGGATGGTGAAAACACAAGTATAATGTAAAGAGCTCCAAAAGAGCCTCTCCAAACTGTGAACAGGCAACAAAATGACAAATTTATTTATTTATTATATTTATACCCCGCCTTTTTTCCTGCAAGGAACCCAAGGAGGCTTACATAATCCTCCTCCTCCTCCTTCTCCTCCTCCTTCTCCATTTTATCCTCACAACAACCCTGTGAGGTAGGTTAGCTTCAATTAAAGTGTAAAGTGATGCAGATTGGACAAACATTCCTAACTTCACATAAACACTGATGATGTCTGAAGTCCGTGTAGGGGGCCACAGGATCACATTCTTAGTTGAGTTGCAAAAAACAACAACAAACGGTTATGCCATTATAAGCCTCAAAATTCTTCTGCTTATAAAAATGACACCTGTTAAGCCAACAACGTGAAACTCATCCATGATCTTCCTGATGAGGTCTACAATTGTGGAAAGTTTCAAACCAATCCACTCCACATTGCCACATGTACAGCAAGTTATAAAGTGCTAAAAATTGACACTTTTGTCCTTTTCACTGTGAGATCAGTGTGTCATATATTTCTTTCACATTTGATGAAAACTGCTGATGCACCTTGTTCAGGCTTGTTGAGGAGTTGTGCCTCTCATGGGTTTGGTGAATTTCTGAGCAACAGTTCAAAGGTATTAAGATTTTTTTCTGTCCCATGAAAGTCTATGTCAGCAACTGGTGGCAAAGTTATGTCAGGCATGCTGTTTCACTCTGAAGCTAGAATGCTGTTGGTACTACAAGGTTTTCAGAGAAATTCCACTCCAGAGGGCTTCTGTGTTCAATGTCTATTCCTTTAGTTATGGAATGTGACCTCGCAAGGTGAGAGTATTTGTTACTACATGGAGTAGGACCCTAGCATGGCGGGGGTGGGTAGGGAGACTTCAATCTTTTGCCACACACCCCACGCCACCACACACAAACTGTAATCCCAATCTGGATCAGGATCCCCATGCCTCCAATTTACATTGCCAGGCAAGGCATCCAATTGTAATGTAAACTGAAGGCACAGGGGAAAGGGTTAAAGCCTCCTACCCACCATTCTAGGATCCTGATCCATATGACATCCCATGAGCTTACTTTTGAGTAAAAAAGGAGGGAAATAGCTACCGTACATCTTTAAAGTAATTAGACCCTCAAAGAAATTGGGAGGGGTGTGGGAAACAGAAGGATCTGGACTTCATACCACTTTTTTGAAAGCTGAAATGCAGCACAAGGGCCCTGATCCTTGCTCTTATTTTCTATGTGGTGGAAAAGGACATACAAGCAGTGTGTCTCACACTAGGGGTATACTCGCACATTACACTGAACTGGGTTCACACTATGTACGCTCATTAAATTGGTTTTGAGAACCGAACCCAATTCAGTCATTCTCATCATGTGTACGCTCTACCTCCTCTATCTGCGGAAGTTCTCCCTGAAATTTTAGAATCTTGATTCTTGAAATGAAATCATGATTACCATTAGTTGAGTATTTATAACCCATTTGTCATATATGTAAACTTGTAAGAAAGCAGATTCAAATACACTGGGGAGGGGGTAGGATTGCCAACACTGTACATTGGGGAGGGGGTAGGCTTGCCAACATTCGGAAATCCTGCAAGCCTTGCAGCCGGCGTGGAAAGAACTGCACCAACTGCCTCCCCTGCAAATTAGCCCTGGAGAGGCTAGCTGACCAGCATGTAAGGCCAAGAGACAGACATGGCTGTTAGTAGAAACAGGGCAGAGAAAGGAGGGGCCACCGTATTGGTATCCAGCTATTATACTGAGTAGGATGGTGCCTGTGTGCAAGTCAGGATGGTGCCTGTGTGCAAGTCAGAGGTAGTGGTTTGCCACTGGGGTGTGTTGGTGGTAGAATGGATAGAGAATCAAGTGCAAATAAATAGAGAATCAAGTGCAAATAAAAAATACATATGTCTATACATGTGTTAGGCGACTATTATTAGCAGTGTTGATCTCTATTAAAGTGTTGATCTCTATCTCTTGATGTGCACCCTGACGCAGAGAAACATCTACTCCTGGCAGTGGTTCACCAAATGAAAGGAAGTCAGGGGATCTTCTTCATGATACTGGATATTTCTCTGTCAAGGCCGTGTGACCGCATGCCCACTGCAATTCATATATCAAAGCAGCCACTGGGCTGAGCACAGGGTGTCACCTCTATTTTCATACAGGGATCTATGCAGGTTGGTGGAATTCTGTTCTATATTAAGGCAAGTGGCATAAAACAGTGCTGTAGATTCCAGAGTTATGTTGGGAGGGCCTCTCCACAGTGCTCTCCTGCATAAGGGCTACATAGCCTAATGAATATTGCTTATGCCCCAGAAGAAAAATACATGTTGAATAAAGGATCGATCTAAGAGTGAGATGGTGCATTGGTCTTGAAAAGCTGGACTCAGCTTCATCGATAGTTGGATATCTACTGTTAGAATCTGCCAGAAACTGTGAGAAGCTGATTAGATGCTGACATAAGTTGTTCCAGTATAACACATATTTATAACACATTTTTCAAAATGTGTTGTTATACACATATTTCAGGGAAAACTTGTGTGTTTGTGCATGCCAACATGCTGCACGGTGATTAAAGCTTTGACCTTTTTAGAGCGCTAGTGTGGTGTACTGGAGAGGATGTTGCACCTGGCAGGGTGAATACTTAAAACACACAAAACAATTAACATCTTTTAAAAAATTAAATTGGATTTTTTTAAAAATCTCAATTTCAGTAACATAAGTGTCTCTTTAAAAAAATAACCTAATTTAAAAGGAAAACTGACGTTAATACAAACATGTTAAGTCTACACCTACAATCTCTTAAAACTGAATCATGATGATCTAACAAACACAAAGTTAAAGGTTGCTATTCTGTGTAAAAAGAAAACGGGAGGGGGAAAATCTGACCTCTGACATTAAGCATTATAATAATTCTATTTATTTATAATATTTATATATTAATTGCGCTGCCAAGAAAAAAATCTACGCCAGTGCAAAGGCTGAGGTTCAAAGAAGAACAAGAGAACTTAAGAACACTTGGTGGAAAAAGAAAGCTCAAGAAATTCAACAACTTGATAGGGATTGACAATCGAGCCTCGCCGGGGCAGAACGAGGCCGAAATTGGCCCCGCTCACGCCCGGCAAGGCCTTACCTTTTCTTCGGGGCAGCTCGCCCACTCCGCGGCGAGCCGCCTGCGCGGCCCGATCCATCCCGTCGCTTCACTTCCGGGACTGGAAATGACGCGACGGAACCCTGCGCGGGCGCGCTGGACCCCTGTGGTGCGTTCTGCGCCTGCGCAGGGTCCCGACGCCTCTCGGAAGCGTCGAACGGGCCGGAGCAGCCCGATCGAGCGCCGTGCCACGCCGCTCAGAAAATGGAGTCGGGTCAGCGCAGAGCCCGAAAATCGACTCGGAGGCGCCGACCCGGCTTGGATGCATCGCTAGTACTAACCCTTTACAATCAAAAGATGGCACCAAACTCTTAAAAGACAAAGAGTCTATTGCACTGCGTTGGAAAGAGCATTATTATGATCTTTTAAATCGTAAATCTAAGGTGGACAATGAGATTTTTTCGCAAATCCCGCAAAAACAAATTAGAGAGGAACTTGTTACAGTCCATTGCTGGCCAGGAGGAAATCTGGGCATGCACAATAGCTGCACATGCTCAGAACATTCCCCCAGCCCCTTGTGGTAAAAAAAAATAAATCTGTAATATCCAGCACTCACTTGCAGAAGGATCCTTGTTGGGGAAAGCACTTTTCCGGGAGGTTATTCTGTCGAACAAGTCCCCAATAGGGCCCTCAAAGCTCAGCTGAACCTTCTGGCTATGAGCTAAAGGCATCAAGAAGAGCTCCCAACCCTGTAGTTCTGGCTGCCTGGGCACTACTGAGGTAGCCTGCAGCCAATCAGTGTATTTTTAAAAATCACCCTGTTACTCAATCCATGCCTGGGCATGATCTAAAACAGCTTAGGATCTAGCCTTAGCCAGTGTCTCCCCACCAGAACACAGCATGCTAGAGCTCTGCCTGCTTGCCTGCCCTGAATGAGCTACTTTGATTTCATGGATTCTCGAAGGTAAGAGAGTGAGAGTGATTGACTGAGGAGAACTTCACATTTTTACAAATATTCCAGTAATTTCCACATAAACCTTTGAATGTGTTTGAATATAGCATTTAAACTATATTGTGTGGTTAATTTAATTTCCCCCTAAGCAAATATTTCAGTTCAAATATTTTGCAGTTATTAGGAAAAGTTTTGATATATTTATACTGCACATAAAATTGACATGGATTACATTTTTAATTCTCTTTACAAATCACCCCCCCATAACAAACATCATAAGAGAGGTATATGCTGTTGTCTTCACATTTTTACAGATATTCCAATAGCAATGTGAAGACAATGGCATATGCCTCCCTTATGTTTATTTATATTTAACAAGAAATGACCTCGCCTGAAAGAACACACAATTTTTAGGATACATACCCAAAGAGAGCTGTACCTGATATATCTTATATCAACAGTTTAACTTTCTTTTGCTGGGGTAACTGTAGCACCCCCCTCACTCACTCTCTGTACTGCTTATCAATTCCATTTCAAGTTGAAAAAATCTGATTCGGAACAACAAATTGAACATTTTATTTCACTAAAGGATGAATGGGCAACTGAGCACCAGGGTTTGTCAATGCTTGCCTTGGAAGAAAAACTTACAGAAGTTAATATACTATATTTAGCCCATCTAACATACCTGATTGCAGTACAACAGCCCAGGAAACTATGGATAAATGCAGACATATATGGTGTGGAAATTTTTCCACAGAAAAACAGTAATAGAAATTTTCTGCCCCACATCACTGGTTGTGCTGTAAGATACATTATTATTTTATTGTTTTCCCCCTGTGGGTAAGCTGGGTGTAAAGTGAGGAAGCAGTTGTTACAGTAATACCTTGGATTGCAAGTAACTTGGCTGGAGAGCGTTTTGCAAGACAAGCAAATTTTTAAATATTTATTTAATTTTTTTTTACTTGATATACAAGCGATGTCTTGCAATACAAGTACTGTACGGCTTAAATTAAAAATCTCTGTACACATTTTTTTGGGGGAATTTCGTTTTGATATAAGAGTGTTTTGGATTACAAGCACGTTTCCGGAACGAATTATGCTCTCAATCCAAGGCATGACTGTACATAAAAAGATCTTGTGTGTCTGTGTGCATGCATGTGCAGGGGGCAGGCTAACAAATTTTGTATTCGTATACTGTACTGTTAGTATTGTGTTTATAATCTCATTTGCATGCCTTCTTTGTTCTTTTTCTTATGTTCTCTAATTGCTTTCAAGATTTGTTTTTCAAAAGAAAAAATCTAGCCAAAAGTGTTGATTTGTCTGAAGTTCCTCTGTTCCCTCTCACATGGAACAGGAGAGGATTAGCTAGGTAATGGTGTAAGACACTTTTAAAAACAAAGTTTTAAATCTTATACTGCGCATGTGGTTTTGTTTTTTTTTAAGGCTCGTTTTTAAAAAAATTTTCCAGCCATCTGTCTCCTTTGCTTCAAATGCTCTGCTTCAAAGTTTATTCCGGTGTGTGTGTGTGTGTAGTTATTTGTAGTATTAAATCTTTTGCACAAGAAAGTGGGCCAGGAGGAGGAGTATGTATACACACACACACACACACACACACACACACACACACAAATAGACCATCACCTGGCTCATACGGACTTGTTATATTTTACTGAACATCTTAATAATGTTTGTTTTCTGTATAATACACAACTACTGTTGCTTCCTCCCCCCCCCAATGGAATTCTTGTGCCTTGACAGATGAAGCCCTCTTATCACTGCATCTCCCCATTGTTGGAAACTTCACCTACTGAATTTGTGCCTGTCAAAAAGCTAGACCAGTGTTCTCCAGCCTTGGGTCCCCAGATGTTTTTGGCCTACAACTCCCAGCATGCCCCAGCCAGCGCTGGCTGGGGCATGCTGGGAGTTGTAGGCCAAAAACATCTGGGGACCCAAGGCTGGAGAACACTGAGCTAGACGATCTTACCTAGGAACCCTCCTTCTCCCCAACCCACCCACAGACAACATTCAAAATTCTGGCTACCCATTTTCCTAGTAAACTAGTAGGGTTTTGACTAATTTAAATGAAGTGCTACACATCTAGTGCCATTAAGGCACCAGCCAGAAACATTAGAACATATATTATTTTTTTTTTTAGAAAATTCAGTATTGCTGTATGCAGAACAAAGAGTAATGTTTTAGGAAAACTGTGGATAATATTATTTGTGAAGGGAGGGAGGGGGTTGCCCTAGCTCTCGGCAGTGTACTAAGGCAGGTTGCCACCACCACCCTTTACTTTCACCTCAGCCAGGGGACTCTCAGACCTTGCAGGACACGCTTGAGGCTCAGGGGATAGGGGTTCAAACAGCCACACCCTATTCCTAAGCCTCAACCCTGAAATGTGACAGTAGCAGTTATCCAAGCAGAAGACAGGATTTAGTACTAAAGCTTGCGTGGAAGGAAGCACACACAATTCTCAAAGTGGGTGTTAAGTTTATTTACAAGGGAAAAGGGGGAAAGCAGTTTAAAAAAAGGCATACAAAAACCAGAGTAACCTTTGGAAACAATACTTCAGGCAGAAAACAACAGAAGTTAGATACCCCTGTAGATACATAGATAGCTAAGTATGGGTCTTCACATAGAACAGGGTTCCAACAGCTGATGCTCAAAGTCACAACCCAAAAGCAAACTGCAAGAGGAAGACAAAAGACTGCTCTCGCTCTCTCGCTCTATTTTAAAAAAAATAGATTTTGTCCTGTTTTGATTAAATTCACAATAACAATTAAAAAAAAAAAAAAAAAGCAGTTAGGGCCGAAAAATAAAATAGGGGTCCTTGACACTTTTAAAATATGTTTTCTTTTTTTGTTTTCAGATTGGTTTAAACATGTTTGTAATTGGCGGAGAGGAAACGACCTTGGCTTGTTGACATTTATGGGATAATTCCATTGCATAATCTGGTCCATAAACAAGGATTTTATTTTGCAGTCCTAATCAGATGTATTTAAAATGAAGGCTCTTCGAGCTGTTAAAAGTTTCACTTCTCAATCTAGTTTGGGAGTGTACTCTGTTGACTTCAGTACGGTTTGTTTCCAAAATGGCTATGCTGCAAGGATGTCCAAATTTCATGTCTTTACAACAGGGGTAGGGAACTTCTTTCAGCCTGAGGGGCAAATCAAATTTTGGAGAAGTTCTCTGGAGCAACATTCCATCAGTGGGTGGGGCTGAAGGCAAAAGAGGTGGAGTCAAAATACAAATAATACCAACACATTGTAGCTTACAGGTCTTACTGCAAGTAACTACTAAGCCCTTAGGAGAGGCATTTCAGCCTTTCAGAATGGGGTGGGGGATGCAGAAAAGCCAGGAAACCAGAAAATGATCAGTGGTTAGGGGAAATGGCCTGGGGCTGTGGGGGTGGCCATCTAGAGAACTCAAACTGCTATGCTGCATGGATGACCAAATCCCATGTCTTTGCAAGCTACTCTGCCTTTATTGGTTGCACTCCGGTGACCCCTTGGCTCTGCTTCTTTTGACCCACCTTCTACCCCACCATTCCCAGTGGCTACCAGCTGCCACTGCTTCATGGTATATGTAACCCCCCTGCCCCATAATTTGATAGGCTGATATCTGAGGGGGAAAGGAGGTTAATGTGTGAAAAATATGTGTAAAGGGGATAAAAGGAAATAATTTGTGAATGTTTCTTTACAGCAGTGCTTCTCAATTATTTTCTGTCATGCCCCCCCTAGGAAGAAGAAAACATTTCGCGCCCCCCGCGCGACTGTAAATAGTATCATTTGTCTATAAAATTGTTATAAGTACACCTCTGCATAACACTGTATCCTTATTAACGTATAAGAGAATAAAAAAAGAAAGAAATGTGGATCAATTTACAACAAAGAATAGCTTTATTAACTGTAGCAGAAAAGATTTAAAGGAGCACAGGATTTAAAGGAACACAATATTAAAAAAAACTTTTAACTGAGGTCAAACGAGCCCCCCTTTACGGAGCCTCGCGCCCCCCCTGGGGGGCCCGCCCCACTATTTGAGAAGCACTGCTTTACAGGGTGATGGCTTACTGTAAATCTGAGCATAGTAAGGCAGTAAGAGGAGTGAGGTGGTAAATCTCTCTGTGTATTTTATCAGTTCAGATTGCATGTGGAATGGACTAAATGCTGACATGACTAAATGCTCCTTTCCTCACCCCCAAAATAAAAATAAATCCCTTTGCATGGAGAATTCTGTGTCGGAGAGAAGTGTTCCAACCTAGCCTTCTACACGACACGGCAGCTTTCTACGTGCAGTCACTTCTCTGCGTGGAGAAGAGCACTCAGTCATATGGGGTTCCAGCCTGCACTCTGAAGTAGTACACTGTAGACATGGGTTTACCGCATCTGCTGTTTGTGAAAGAAATTTGCTGTAATGTTGCCAACATTTCATTCAACACCTGTAGGTTTATTTTCAAGATCTTCCACTGAGGTTCTGAGAAGTGCTTAGCTTTCAAAACAAGATGAAAGAGCCAGCCAGGCTAGCTGTAGCATTTTGTCCATTACTATTTGGGACTGGGGGGATTATCCTGCACGAAGTATCAGAAACCAATTGAAGGCATTTGATTTTCCTGCATATTTTAAGTTGCTGGAATTCTCCCAAGAGCCCCTTAAATCACTTATTCTGACCATATGCCCCTATTTCCCTAGTCATTATTTGCCCTTATCTTTCTTTTCATTCAACATCTAAACAGATGCAATCCGTAAAGTGCCCTTAGTGGTCTCGCACTCTCTCACCACCACCCCCATTTCATTTGTGCTGCCATAATCGCAACATTACCCATACCAAGGTCATAGGCTCGAACCTACACACTTATTCTCAGTGGGAGGGTTCACATGACACGCTAAGCCACACTGCACTGCAAGCTACGCAGAGTGGCTTAGAAGCCACCCTATGCCCGATGTACCCAACAGATGATCCAGCACATCGGTGGTAGGGTGCCTCCTCCTCCCCCCTTAGTCCTCCAGCGAGTATCCCATGAGACCCCGTGGGAGCAGCGAGGTTCCCCCCCCACTGCCACTTGACAGCGGTGCCGGGGAGGGGAATGGGGGAGCACCCATCTCTTCAGCCTACTTACAAGTAGGCTGAAGAGAGAGGAAGCCCGCCCGCCTCGTCGCCGCTGCTCCAGGTAGCAGTTCTGTTCCTCCCAGTTCCTCCCTTCCCCCTGCAAAATAAAGCTCAGCTTCGTAATTCCGGAGTCACGGCCGCCGCTCCCGCTTCTTGGCTGGCAGTCGCGGCGGTGCGGATTTTTGCAGCCCGCTCCTGCCTAAAATAGGTTTACTCGGAAGCAAGCGGGCCCCGTTGAGTTCAGTGGTGGGCGAGAGGAGGACTTACCCCAATGCAATAATGGCAGCTGAAAGGAATTGGGTTTAAGTCCCATGTCGGCCCTACATATGATAGAGCCGTTGAATTGAATGGGACCTGAATCTACTCTACGTAGGGCTAACATGGGGTTTAACCCTGTATCACCGCGAAGAATCTGGTATAGGCCTTTGGACCACGTGTGCGCGCGCGCGCCTTTGTCCTCGCCTGTTAACTGATCCGGAAATAAACGCTACCCTGTTTCTACTAAAAAAAAACAAGTAGGCTGAAGTGATGGGTGCCACAGCTGCAGCTGGCCCAAAACAGTAGGCGGGGTTGGTGGAGACAATGCTGGCAGAGAGGGGTGCTTGTGAGCGGCTACTCTCTGCCGGGATCCGAGCTGTGTTCTGCTGGCCCTCCTCTGGAGGAGACCCAGCAGAACACAGCTCACTTCACCGACTCACTCGGTGCAGTGGCTGCTGGGCGGCTGCCATGCTGAGCAAGGGGGATGCATTCTGTGGGGCCTCCTATGGAGGAGACCCCTGCAGAATGCAGCACATATCCCCCCCTACACACTCCGGGATCCCCGCCCTGCACTCCTGCCAATGCTGGGAGAGTGGGATCGCTCACGAGCAGGCCTGTGGCTCACGCTGGCTCAGCTTGTCTGAGCGTGGAAAGCTAAGCAAGGTCAGGCCTGGTTATTGCTTGGATGAGAGACCCCTCCTCTAATTTCCTGCACTGAGCAGGGGGTTGGACTCGATGGTCTTGTAGGCCCCTTCCAACTCTGTGGTCCTAATCCCACTCTCCTGGCATCAGCAGGAGTGCAGGGTAGGAAAGCCGATGACAGCTGCCCAAAGTTCCTCTTGGCAAGCTTTTTTTGCCACTCTGGACAAGCAGATCTGTAGCATTTTCAGCTACTGCTGGGCTTGTGCCGTCCGGGTTTGGAGGACATGGCAAACCCAGCAGTGGCTACGAAACCCTACCACAAGCCATGGCTTCCCTGACAGGGTTCGAAGCCACTTCCCTGCAGGATTGTACTTCCCTGCAGGAAGTGCGCGGGGTTCACACAACACGCTAAGCCACGGTGGCTTCAAAGCCACGGTGGCTTCAAAGCCACCGTGGCTTTGTGTGTTGTGCGAACCCAGTCAGCGCCCACTATTCCATTCCCTTGGTGTTAATTTCTTCTCTGTGCCAGCTTATCCCCGTTGAGAAAACTTCAATACAGGGCCAATGAGATGGGATCCAAAGCCTTCACTAGCACTAGAAATTCACTCACATTCCAGTTAATTGGCATTGTTTATTGACCAAATCCATTCAATATTTATGAAATCACTGAAGGCAACTCTGATTAATTGTAGGGTCCTGTACTCTCTTTCACAAATTTGAGGCTGGTTCATACACTCATCCAGCCATCAATCCTCTGTGCAGTGACGAAGCAAATGCTCACTCCCCTTTACTATGCATGGATGTTAAAATGTGATATCATCATAAGTGCCTAGATCTGTTGTGAAAATTCTGTGCAAAGAAATAGTTAATGGCAGAATAGTTGAAGTCTGAGAGTGTTTACATTCCATGTAGCCTTATAAGGAAAGTGGGTGAATGAGTGTGTCAAAGGCAAAAGCTAATTTGTGCTTTCCCATTCTCTGCAAGTTTAAAACATTCTAGATTGTACTGCACCAAAAGAGATGTCGACGTGGCACAGACCGACCTCTGTCTTCAGAAATGAGGGCTCAATGCGCATGACTTGTGTTTTTCCATCCACAGCTAGCAGCTTCTCTGTTGGCAGGGCGCATGCCCAGAAGATGATGTATAAATAAGATAAGAGATCTCCTTGTCCCACAGGAGACACTGTTTGCAGCGTGAGCGCCTCTGTTTCCTCTATTCTGCAGAATAAAGCTTTTTGGACCACTTCCAGACTTTCTCTCCTTCCCTTGTGTGCATAATTCGAACTCAGTACACCAGGGTACTTGGCATATTTGCAACGGTCACAAATAGTATAATACCCTCCTTTTTATGAGGAATAATTTTTTAAAGAAGGCATATCTGTATACATCCATCTATACACATAAAAAGTTACCTTATGTGCATAGTGAAGCAGGGACGGCCCACTTGCTTCTCCACCATGCTAATGGAAATGCACACGAGGAAAAGTCAATCCTAGGATTCAAAAACTTCCAATTTAAGAGGAGGCTAGTACACATTCATGCATTCACCAAAAAGTATGGCAATGGGTACTTCTTCTAACTATCAGATTTAATATCAGTCCATAATTGCATATTCAATTACGGTACATATTTAATTCCTAGATCAGTGTTCTCCAACCTTGGGTCCCCAGATGTTTTTGGCCTACAACTCCCAGCATGCCCCAGCCAGCTATGCTGGGAGTTGTAGGCCAAAAACATCTGGGGACCCAAGGTTGGAGAACACATTCCTAGATGAATCAGAATTGTTGCTGTAACTATCATGCTTTTCAAGAAAATGTACTTTAAAGTTTGCCTAGCAACAGTGGAGATTGAAAACACCCTCCATTGGCTGACAGGATTATGGCATCATGATTTAGCCACCCTAGCTAATGCAGAAGTACTTTCTTTTATCTGTCATGAACTCCCAGCTTCATGGGATGACCCAGGGTTCTAATATTATGAGAGAGGGAGCAAAACCTGCCCCTATCCACTCTTTCCACACAATGCATAATTTTGTATACCTCTATCATGTCTCTTCTTACTCGCCTTTTTTCTAAACTATGGAGTCCCAGACATCATCATCATCATCATCATCATCATCATCATCATCATCATCATCATCTATATTTTTAAATCGCCCATCTGGCCAGTCACCCGGCCACCCTGGGCGATGTACAATCATTAAAATACTATAAAATACAATAAAACACAATTAAAACTACATTAAAACTACATTTATGACACTCTTATGCCCATATTTCCTATAAGGAGACCAAACACACATGGTTACCCTCGCAACAACCTTGCGCGATCTCCGAAAAAAGAAAAAAAATTAAAAGGGAGGGAAAGCCATGGTGAGCCCGAAATGTCTTGCTATCATGGTGGGGGAGGAAACAAGGTAGCTTCAGCAGTGGTGTCCTATGGGATATGGTCTGGAGGACGAGGGGGAGAACAACCCATGGTGAGCCCGATTGTCTGTCGGGCACACCGTGGGTTGTCCTGCGGACAACCAGCCCATCATGCCTTATTGCCAGGGTGAGTTAGCATGACGTGCGAACCTGCCCAGTCCCTCTCTTGCACACATGCATCTCAGCCATTTTCTCCGTAGCTGAGCCTATACATTACATTGTAACCTTTCCTCATAGGGGAGTTGCTCCAGCTGCTCGATCATTTTGGTTGCCCTTTTGTGCACCTTTTCCTGCTCGACAATATCCTTTTGGAGGTGTGGTGACCAAAATTGTACACAGTATTCCAAGTGTGGTCACACCATAGATTTGAATGAAGGCAGTTTTATTTTCAATTCCTTTTCTAATTATGCCCAAAATGGAATTTGCCTATTTTACAGCAGCTGCACACTGAGTCAACATTTTCATCAAGCTGTCCACGACAACCCCAAGATCTCTTTCTTGGTCAGTCACTGCCAGCTCAGTTCCCATCAACGTATATATAAGGTTGGGATTTTTTTGCCCCAATGTGCATCACTTTACACTGAACTGCAGTTGCCATTTTAATGCCCATTCTTCCAGTTTGGAGAGATCCTTTTCGAGTCCTTCCCCATCCCTTTTTGTTTTAAGATGACCAAATGGAAGACCTTTAGATGGAAGCTTGCGTTTCTCCAGCTACTGTTACTGAGCTGAACCCTTTGAACAGTGGTCTCTCTCTCCTGCCATTTCTGATCCACCTGCTGTCACTTTCTGCAGGCCATAAAAATTCTGCCTTGACACAGAGGTCATTTTAAGGATGAGAAGCTTGCAGGCCTTATTAGGGCAGGAGATACTGATGAACTCTTTCTTTCCCTACCCTCTGTCTCTAGGGACCCTGGGAGTGGGGTGCAGTGGTCGAGAGCAGTAGGCAGGGAACAGCACCCAGGGAGAGGGATATATGAAATGAAAGGCCATGGAAGATGAGTCTTCTGAGTATCTCCCATGTTGCAGGAAGGACTCAGCCACAGAATTTGTTCTTAGGCTAAGGCCTGGAATAGGTACAGTAATACTTAGTAATAGTGCCAACACATCTGCAGAGTGCACCATCATGTCCGCTGCCCACCCCAGCCCCCTGCCATTGAGGCTGGAAGTCTGAAGCAGCAAGCCTGGGTCTACTACACATGTAGGCTCCACACATGATTTAGAATCCCGATGGTGCAGACACTAAAAGGAGCACTCACTGAGCCATAGTCTTAAGTGCAGATGGATAAAAATACTATCAGGCCCTGTTGGGAATATGTATTATTATGTATTAAATTGGTGGAAATGTATTAAAAAGTTCAATTTTATTTTTGTTTGGGCTATAAACGGATCCAATAGTAATTTCCTTATCCTCCATTGTATCTTTGATGAAGATGAACTTCTCCAGAGGATCTTTTTAATACATTGTTCCCTCCCATATTAAAGCATTTATTAAGTATAATTCACCCCCACCCTGGACTTAGAGTTACCAGGGGCTGCATGGCATTAACCTATCCATGCACCATTCAACAAGTTTTTGTTGTTGTTTTTCTTTTCATGGTGTGTCTCCTGGAGCAGTATAACCTGGGTCCCCCTGTTCGCCGCCTCCCTGATCATATTCAAGACTCTTTTCCTCTTGATTGGTGTGCCTAGACCTCTAACATCAAAATACATTATTTCAATCATTCCCATCAGGATTTTCTAAAAAAATATATGTATGACGGTATGTCCTTTTTGCTTGTGTCCATTTTATATCTCAGTGGACCATAAGAACAACTGTATTGTGTGAAAACAGAAGGTACATACACAGTCACAGATTACCTCTTTCATGTTCATGGCTTTTTGTTCAGTGTTTATTGTAAGGGTAGCCTTGGAAACCTTTGAAAAATTAGGATTATTATTCCCCTGGAAGAGCACAGCCTTTGGCAATTAGTTTTACTGGAGCACTTGTGCAATTTTTGAAGGTCTCAGAACACAGTAATTTGGAGGAACAAGCTTAGCTGCCATCCATAACAGATAAAGAAAATAAGATGATTGGTCTGTCATTCTGAAGAACAACGGAAATGAAAATGCAATCCAGAGTTTTCATAATTTTTTATTATATTTTGTGACAATATATGATTGATCAGTATTATAGCGTTTTGTTAAATAGAGACTCTGTTTTCATTACAGTATTGATGTGTGTACCATATGTAATACGTATTCAGACCCAGAGATCTACAGCATCCCCAAGGCTCATACAAAGTGTACAATCAAGTAAACTAAAAAGGATTACAAATGCCCATTTCAGAGCATGGACAGTTGTCAGACCCGGAGACATGTAGCATGCTGAAAACACACAGAGACCAGGACCAGGACCAGGACCACAAATGGCTTAATTAACCCAAGGTTAGCCCATGGTCTGTTGCACTCCCCAGGATTTGTCTGGCAGATGATCAAACAAACCATGATTTGTTTTCTCAATCTCTGGGTTATTTGTTTCCCTCCTCCTTCATCCACTCCCTCCCTGTATTCTAAATGCCTTTCTGGTGCTGTAGTCCTGGCATGTAGAGTGGCTGGATTTTTTTGACCACTCTTGCCTGCCGCCTCTGTAGCCTGGTGAAACTACTCATGAACAACCCACATGTGAGTTCACATGTAATGACAACCCATGATTTCAACAACCCAACAACAAACCATGAGTTCTCTTTCTGGGTTGTTCATGGTTAACAAATCATGGTTTGTTAGAATGGCTGGATTCACACATCACAACAACCCAGAATTCAACAAATCATGAGTTAAATAAACCATGGGTTACAGGGTTAGCATTTTGTGTGAACTAGGTCATAAAGTGTGCATGGAAGTGAATCAGAAAAGAATTGCAAATGTCAATTTCAGAGCTGGAAAAGCATCGAGACCCAGAGACCTGTAGCATGCCCAAAGCACACATGTCACAAGAGTGTGTAAGCATGTGAACCTGCCCCCTCCCCAAAGAGTTGCAAATGCCCATTTCAAGGCAGGAAAAGTTTCTAGACCTTGGCCGAAACCTGGGCAAGTTACTTGGGCAAGGCCGGTAGCATGCCCCAGGCACATAGTCTGCGCAATCCGGTCAGCCAAAAGAGCACATTTTGAATTGCGTGAAGTAATACACATAACCAAGTATAGAATCCCCCTCTTCCCCCACCCCGTAATTACAGAGTGTCTAAAATGATCTAACACCACCTATCTCAGCCTCAGTTCCACATCCCATCTGCAAAATGAGAACAATACTGACCTGATTCAGGGTTAGGGCTGCTGTAAGGATTACTGAGCTAATGTAGGGAAAGTGCTTTGTATCCTCAAAAAACAGTTTAGAAATGCTAAGGATGTTAAGGATGACTCTGAATCACATTCCACCATTATAATCAGAAATCAGGGGTGGGGGCAGTAGGTCCTATGGCTTATACTGAGAAAAATGCTCAACAGACTGATCTGAAACTTGGCAGTGTAGGAGAGGTGGTTCTTCTGAAGATGGTCTGTGCCTATTTTGAGGCAGAAAGGCCAAGAAATGGTTTATGTATCATAATTTAAAGCTTGATGAGTGCCCATCAGCAGTTTGACTGGTATTGTCTGTTTTTCCCCACATAGCCTTACATGGGGTTCATTTTGTAGTGAAATTTCTCCATTTGTACAGCATCTTTTGGACAACCAAAAAAAGGGAGAAGGCGTAGTATGTGCTGTGTCCCAGAAGTACAAGGTATCCGTAGGTTTTTCACCCCATTTTAGTTTATGGAATTTCATCAGCTCATATTCACAGAATGGGATGGGGAATGGAGTGTGAGTGCAGTCCTCCGGTGGAATGAATGGCAGCATCTCAACCCTTTCTGACCCTATGAATTACTGTAGCGAGATTCTGGGGGAACTGGAAAATAGGAGAGATAGAGATTGTGAAGAAAGTTTCTGAAGAGACTGTGAGGAGAGAGAAGCAGACAGAGATTGTAGAGCAGGGCTCTCCAACCTTGGGTCCCCAGATGTTGCTGGCCTACCGCTCCCAGCATACCCAGCCAGCATGGCTAATGGCAAGGGATTCTGGGAGCTGTAGTCTAGCAAGATCTGGGGACCCAAGGTTGGAGAGCCCTGCTTTAGAGGAAACTTCTGAGGAAACTGCGAAGAGGCAGAGACTGACAGATAAAAGAGACATCTTGAGGAGGCTGAGGATAGACCAGGAAAGAGAGGAGTAGCTGCAGCAGCATTCTGCCCTTCCTCCAGTTACCAGTCAGTAGATGCTTGACAACCAACTGTCAGTAACTGAAGTCTACTATTACTTCTGAGTCCTGGACTGCACAGCTAGAGACAGGTTTTATTTTAGGAACATATCACTATTGGCAGTGGCAGCTGGTGGCCCATCTGACTGGTGGGGGTGGAGGGTGGGTCAACAGGGGTGGAGCCGAAGGCATCATCAGAGGCGGAGCAGTCTTTTGAATCCCCAGCAGCCCATACCACAGAAAAGGGAAACTGAGGCACATGCTCATGAGTGCAAAGTGGGGGGATCCGCACAAAAGCCCTCCTTCAGACCCACTTTCTCCAGCAGCAACTCCTATTGCACAGACAATCAAGTGACTTAAACATCAAGGCATTCTCAATCTCTTTAAGAAGAGAAATGCCAAATATGGTTGTTTGGATTATTACATATCGTTTACAGCTCTTACAAGAATTCTCACAAACATCAACAGACAAGCAAAATAATTTGAAACTACTATTTTGTTCGGGAGCAGACAGAAAGAGTACCTCAAAGTTTTAAACTATTTCATAAAGAAATAGAATTCTATGTTAGAGAATTTCCAGTTCAATTTCCTGCAATTTGTGAGATTCAAAATGCGATGGAAAATGTCAAAATAGACAATTAAAAAGACATTCTAACTTCCCACACACAAAATCAAGTCTTACTTTTTGCATTTTAGCTTTGAATCCTCTCTGAAAAGCTAACAAAATATTCATCTTATTTCACCATTTATTTATTTATTTATTTCTATTTTAAAAAATCGAGCAATTTGAACAAATATTTTTGAGAACCAATATCACTACTCTGCCCAGTATGTGCTTGAAAGCCACAAATGCCCCCATTCACAATCTTTTTCTCTCACACACCCATTCGCACAGACACCCAAGCATTCTCAATCTCTCTCTCACTCCCACCCCCCACCCCCCAGTTTAATAGCAACATAGATTTTTGGTTTTCAATTACTAAAAGGGAGGGGAAATTTTACTCTGTGTTTTTGGAGGGAGAGCCACCAGAGGGAGAGAGTAATTGGTTCTTTTCTCTTCTCTTATTTTCTTTTTGCCTGCAAGCCAGTTATTAAAGTGCACTCCAGCTCGTATTCCTAACGCTACCAAAATAAGCATGGGCATAAGAAGAATCCAGATGAGGCAACAGCAGGGAATGAAGTACCAGTGGTGGAGGGATGGTATTACTTCGCCCAAGCCCATCTATTCAGGAATTATCTGTTTTGAAACATGAACAAAATATACATATCTCCATGTCATATATAGGGCCACAGGTTTTTTTCGGAGTCCCAGCTCCGACCTTGGAGGTAGGACTCTAAGCTCAGAGTGCCCTCCTCCACCTGCCGTAGCCAGCACGGAAAGAACCGTATCGGCTGCTTCTCTGAGGTTGCAAAAGTGACCTCGGAGAAGGGGTTTAGGGGCTGTTCCGGGGGTGGGGAGGGGAGGAGACCGGCGCCACCAAGATATGAGGTATCCTGGTGGCATCTCAGCCTCCTTCTTTCCCCTCCCGAAGCACAGCAGTTAAACAGCTGAAATCAGCCATCTAAGTGCTTTGCAGAGCAAGAGGAGCACAGAGGCGACCTTTGCCTCTGTGCTTCCCCTGCCCTGCATAGGATGTCCATATCCTCCAAGTTCAGAGGGTTATGGGCATCCCTATAAAGATTGTGCCCACAGGCTGATACATACAATCCTATTCACACTTACCTGGGAGTAAGTTCCATTGAACTAAATGGGGCTTTCTTCTGTGTAGATATGTGTAGGATTGCACTGTTTGTTTTACAGTTAACACTATTGACAATATTTATATTTCAATCTTTTTAAATCTCACTATATTTTGGAGCCAAAGAATTCAGTTCATGACTTTTTAAATGGGGGGAGGGGGTGTTGGTCCACTAAACTGCATTCTACATTCATAAGCTTGCTTCATGCTCATAAAGAAACAATATTAACAGCTTCCTGACTACATTAAGTTCACATATTTATTTTGGGTCTCATTTCACTTCTGAAATGGCCTATTTCAATTATTTGCCCAGCAGAATGGAATCAACATATGCAATGGAAAATCCATGAGGAAAAGGTAGCTGGGAGGGGACCAGGAGGATTCATCTCTTGAAAATCTAGTCCAGAAGCAGGACTCTCTGTGTAGTGGAGGAACCTCCCCCCCCCCCCCATGGCTTAGCTTCGTGAAGCAGTTTTTACTGCTGCAGCACAGGATCGTGTAATTCCACCTTGCCGTTCTGCTTACCCAGCTGCATGTGAAATATCTCTTCTTTTCCTGGCTGGCAGCTTTCAAGTCACTACCTCTCATTCAGATCAGTGCTATTATATTACCGCCACATACCTGCAGTATCCTAATTGGTAAAAATCAATTTTTCAACACCCTCCCTTCCCCCCCCCATGCTCGATTTAACAACCCCCCCCCCATGCATGCCCAGTTCACAAAACCGATGCTTCCACAGGCCAGCAGTTGCTTCCTAGACCCAAGTGAGCACAGCACAGCAACAGCCGGCAGCGCAAATGACTGCCGCTGCACTGCTCAAAGGAAAGAAATGAGTTTTCTTGTGGGGGGGGGGGTTCATGGCAGGTGAGTATGGGGAGTGGCACCACAGGCAAAGAGCAATGCCCACCTCCTCTAACTATTTCACTCCCCTCCATTTTATTTTATTATTCAGAGACTTACTTTAAATGGTTTATTAATTTGGATGTTTGTTTGGCTCCTCCACCCCTTTCCCCTTCCCTGTGAAATAACTCCTAGTTCTTCTTTTATAAGTTGCTCACTGCTTTTTCCCTAGCTGCTTTCAGAGAACAGAGGGGCTGGAGGCACGGCATGCTGGTTTGGGGGTCTTTCTCTCTCATCCTCTTCTGTATGTATTAACCCAGGTCACAGCGATGCTTCCAAAGGAAACCCAACTGGGGTGGTGGAAACCATTCCATGAATATGGAATGCACGATTTAAGTATTTAATATGCCTTCGTCTTAGAATCCTCGTCTGTCTGAATCCTAGAGTCACATTTCCTGCTTCTCCTTGGATGTATTAGGTCCCTTCTGTTTATCCATGTAGGGACTGCATATTGTTGACACTCATTTGAGCCCAGATCCTGGGCTTCTCTACATGAGGCTTTTAACCTGCCACTTTACCGAGACTTCTGCTTCCGTTTTCTTTGTGGGATTAAGGACGGCACTTTTACACGTGGTTTTTTCCTTGGTTTTTTTCTTTCTCTGCCTTTCTATATATTCCATCAAATAACCACAAGGTGGCGCTGTGCTGTAGCTGTGCTATAGCGGAATTGTGAAAATACACCAGCTTTGCATAATGACTTATTGTGAGATTAGAAAATAATAGCTGCAAATGGCTGCAAAACACAGGAGAGGCCCTGGAAGAGGATGACATCGTGTAAAGGTCCCACAAACTTCCGTGAGTGAAGAATCACAAGCGCACAGTAAATGCCTCATGTAGAGAAGCCCCCTGATGCTGGCTGCATTTACAAACTACAAATTTGGGGGTCAGGGTTTTAATCCTGCAATTAGAAGCAGGGAAATCTAGACGTTTGTTAGGATTACTGGGGGTGGGTAAGACTGATAGGTAATAGCAATGGGGAAACAGCTATCTTGATCAGGATCACTGGGAGCAGGGGTTTAAAACTTTAACCTCACCCCCAGTGATCCTAATCAGATTATGGGGCGGGGGGGGAGTGTAGGAGGAGAAGGAGAGTTGAACCTAGAACACGCCAACAGTCACAAATGGCTGGATATTGCATGAGAAAATTGTTAGTGGTAAGCAACTGCTTGTTTTGGAGTGCAATCCGATGCATGTTTAGACAGAAAAAAGTCCTACAACTTTTCCTGTGTAAACATGCTTAGGATTATGCCTTAAGGAAATGTGTGTGCTGTTACTGATCTTCTCTGTGGGGAAGTCCTGACAGACCTCCAAGGAAACCCCCCTCCCTCTACTAGGGGCTTCTTGGAACAAGCTTGAAAACCATTGTTCTAACCAACTGAAAAACACCTTTCCAATTAGGATTTCGTTTTGGACAATCCTTTAAGCCGTACATATCCCGTATTTTTCCATGTATAAGACGCCCCCATGTATAAGACGCCCCCCACTGGGCAGTTTCGCAACCATGCAGTTCTCTCCTTGGCTTACTTCCGTGTATAAGAGGACCCTCAATTTTTAGTCTAACAATTTTAGGAAAAAGTATAGTCTTATACATGGAAAAATACTGTATATGTTCCTTTTATTCCACAGCTTTCCCAAGAGTTTTCCCCTTAACTTCAGCCCATGATTTCCTTAAGCCTTCAAGAGATTTAATCCTGCATAAGAATCATTCTATAATAAATAGTGCACAAAAGCACTATTAGAAAAAATCATCGGCCATCAAAAGCACTAGTCATCAGAAAAATGTGCTTGGGACTTGATTGTGAATGTAACAACATGTTTTGTTTTCTTACATTATGGGGACACAGTTACTGATGCATGACATTCAAAGAATGACAGCTGTCACAGAGAATTAAATTTTAAGTTTGGATCTATTCCAAAACCAAACTGGCCAGCTATATTTTTGGTACACCTCTAAGCTAGCTGTTCCAGCAATTGTATTTACTGCTTTTATTTTATTTATTTTTTAAATTGCAAATTGTTCATAAACTTTGTTATTTAATTAGCCAAGCTAGAATTGTATGAATCTACCAGCTACTGTGATTGCAGATGAGGGAAAATAAATGCTGACCCACTTATGCTGGTAAACAGATGGAATATTAGGAAGTAATAAAAGGTTCCCCCTCCTTTTTGTAAAAAGGATTATTGTAGAAATGAATCCAGATGTCAGCATTTTGGTTTATTAATATATTTATACAGTTGAAATTATCTTTTTCTTTCAGCCTCCTAGAAATAAAGGAGGAAAAAAGAATATTCTGTTGGCTAATAAAGTTGATTGAAGCATAGAAATTGCAATAACCTCACTGCTGCAAATTAACCTTTAGAGTGAAGATAGAAAATAGTGAAGGAGGTTTGAATAAGTCAGAGATGCTCTTTCCATTTTTGCCATTAATACATAAGTTTGGCATATTTTTGTATTCGTTCAAAGCTTTGCAAAACCTTTGTGGCCAGAGGCAATGGTGTGCCAAAAGAAATGTATGTGCAGAGTACTCTATGAGAAATGCAACTTTTAACTCTCTTAAAAACATAGGGTTGGACCCAGACTTGGAGTAGACCAACAGTCTCCAGCCATTTTAGGCCCATGGGCACATTTGGAATTTTGAGAGTTTTGGGCACCATCAAAAAAAATGGCTGTCAGGGCTGTATGTCACAAAAAGGCTGCCATAGGGTGTGGGCAATCACAAAATGTACTAATGCTACAGGACACCCATTTCATAGAAAGGCAAACTGGTGAGGCTAGAAGGCACACAAACCCGCTTATGAATGCAGTTTTCTGCCATCAATCACAATGATCTGGGTCATTTTGCCTGTATTGGGAGCGGGGGGGGGGGGAGAGTTTAGCATTCCCAGTGCAGACAAAATCTCAGCGATTTTGCCTTCATTGGGAGGGGGGGATCTCCCAATGCAGACAAAATCCTAGCAATTTCCCCTGTATTGGGAGCAATGGTGTGTGTGTGTGGGGGGGGATTAAAGTGTAAGTGTGTACTGTTATGAGTGGATATAGTTATAATCATCTGACTGTAACTATGGCTCACAGAGAAGGCCACAGCAGGCCCCAACAAGAACCTGGATACGCTTGGGTTCAGGAGGAATAAAAAGCCCCAGCTGCTGGACTGGCGCACAGGATGTGAACGAAGGTTTGAATGGAGAGTGATTGAGAGCCTGATGAATGAATAGGCAGTGGCTGAGAGTCTTACAATGGTTAGATTAACATGCATGGCCTCAAGGCACAGGAGAGACTTTCCGGAAAAGAACCTTAGAATAAGCCCTGCAAGAGGATGGCTCCCCCATCCCAAAGGAAGATTCAACCAGAGACTTTAGCTCATCAAGAAAGGAGAACCCACAAAAGGTTTTCCTACAGCACCCATCAAGGACCATAGGCACACAAAGGACAGGGCAATTAGCAGTGATTAAGACCATTGGGAGAACAAAGGAGCTCATTGCCTCTCATGTAGCCAGGGGCTCAGGGAAGGGTATAAGTAATGTGGTTTCCTGCCTCTATGGGGACTGCCATTGGGGAATCCACTGCAGGGAACTGCCAACGGACAAGGCACTAGCTGGAACTTCTTTTTCTAGCTAGCCTTCTAGACAGAAGCCTTTCTTCCAACCCCTTTCTATCTAGGCTGTTAGGGCAAACAGGGACTCTTTCCTCTCAAGAACATAGAGTATGTTTGAACCATAGCGTAAGGGAATTTTGCCGCCGGAAACCATTGGGTTTACTGTACTGTTTACTGTATAGAATGGCTGTTCTACCATAGATCATTGTTTTATTCTATCACATCTGGCAGAAAATATCTTGTCTCCTGCCAGTAAGAAGCTATTTGTAGCCTTTGTGGATCTTAAACCAGCCTTCGATCGGAATGCTTGAGAGTGGCTGTGGGCCGAGTTAAAGAATACATCAACTGATAAAAGGTTGCTTCATCTTACAAAGCAATTGTATTTGGAAACTTCTATGCAAGTTCAATGCAGAGTTGGATGCCATCTTTCGAATCCTGTTATGTCATCTAGAAGAGTTAAACAGGGGTGTACTCGAGTTCCTCTTTTGTTTAATCTGTATATTAATTATCTTGCTCCCTGTTTTGACTCCCCTAAATTCCATGCACCAAAACTTGTAGAAGCCAGGGTGCCTCTTCTACTTTATGTTGATGATGCAGCTCTTCTTTCTCAAACTCAAGTAGGTTTAAAATGTTTACTAAAGGAATTTTCCAATTATTGTAAAAATGAAGCTCTTTCCATCAACTATAGTAAGACCAAGGTTTAGTATTCTCAAAAAGTAATAAAAAATATAATTGGTCTTAGATGGACATCCACTTGAACAAGTCTCAACATTTACCGTACGTATTTGGGATTTCCCCCCCATTCTTCACTGCCTTGGACATTCCATAGGAGTTATGCTATTAATAATGCACATACCGTAATAGTATGGCAGCTATTCAGTATTTTGTCTATTCTAAAGGTGGTTGTCGTATCCCCTCTGTATTACAAGTCTTCATTGCTAAATCAGTTGATGAGTTTCTGTATGGTGCTCAAATTTGCGTCACAAGTTACAATCCCAATGTTGAAAAAGGTCAGTCGGCTTTCTTAAGGGCAATCTTTGGAGTCCCCAAATGTGTGGCAGCTGCAGTTTTGAAGCTGGGGGCAGGCTTGGACTCTGTAGAAGCCAGCGCTTGGTCTCTAGCTCTGAAATTTTGGCTTCATTTGATGTTTCCTGTTCACCCTCCAGTCATTTATCATTAGTTCATTTAGATCAGCATGTAGGTTTATGGATGGAGACGCTAAATGAGAAAGTACGTACTTCAGGGTTTTCCCCATTGCTGCTTTTTCCAGAAGCCCCGATAAGGCTAGCTCTTGCATTATTCAGTGCATTAAAGATATGGATTTTCAAGATTCATTTGCAACAGCAAATGAGACCTGTTCTCCATTGTCATTCGGCATCAGTCAAGTTCCTATAAACTCTCAAGCTAAATATTTAAAAATATTAAGTCGTTCAAAGTATAGAAGGGCATTCACTCTTTCAAGTTTTAACCTTCAGCCCTCTTGGAGGGAGATTCAGAAGGACACCTTATTCTAACAGATTATGTCTTTGTGGTTCTGAGGAAATTGAAACAGTAAGCCATGTCTTTCTTTTCTATAGCTTTTACCGAGATCTTTATAATGACTTAATTAATCCATTTATTTCACTGTAACCAGGAAGATCATCTGAATATTATGGTTCCGCCCCCCACCTTTCTGATATGAAAAACTTTGTTACAGAAATCGTAGCTAAATATCTGCTGAGGGCAATGAGAATATGGGCTGAAATATTATCTAATTCACCATGTGTTTTGTTTTGTTTCCTTTTGTTCTAACAGTTATTTGATAGTTCAGGACTATTTTAGGACTTTACTTCTGTTAGCAATGGCTATTTCTGTATTTTACTTTGTAAGCCAACTGTTGCGTAAGTCTTGCTGTGAGGTGTGTTGACTAGATCAATAAAATTGATTGAGGTATTTGGGGCACAATCCAATCTAGATGCCCGTAACCCTCCAAACTTGGGAGGATTACGGGCATCCTATGCAGGGCTGAAGGAGCATGGAGGTGAAGGCCATCTCCATGCTCCCGCCTTGCAAACACTTAAGACAGCTGATTTCGGCTGCCTGGGTGTCATGCCTTGGAGTGCAAGGGGAGGAGGCTGAGACATTGCCAGGATACTTTGTATTGTGGTGGAGCCTGTCTCCTCCCCTTCCCACATCCCGGAACACCCACAAAAGTCCTTCTCTGCGTTTGCGTTTGCACTCTTTATCAGCTGGGGGGGGGGAGGCACGCCAAGCTCGCAGTCCCAGCTCCAACCTCAGAGCGAATTTCCAAAGTCGGAGCTGGGACTCCAAATACTCCTATAGCTGTCTAGACACTGTCTAGTAGTCACAGGATTGCGTTGTTACTTATTTATCTATTAAATTACCTCAGGAAATCATTTCAAACTCATTTAAACTCAGAAATCATCAGCTGAAACCAAAACAAGGACACAGCAAAGGGAGTTAGGTGCCAGAAGTTAACTTTACAAACTTGCAGTTTGTAAAGTTTAACCAGAATTTAACCTTACAAACTTGCAGCTGGGAGCTAAATCACAGAGGGGAAATTCATCAGGAAATTACATTTCTTGCAGCCTTGCCCTAAAAGAGGTTCCCGAGTGGTGGAAGAGAACCTCAGCCACATACTAAACCCATGTTTAGAAAGGGACAATAAAAACAATACATAGCTCTATAGTGACAAGAGCCACTGTACAGGCCTAGCTAGTGGAAGAGTCTGCTTATAAACAAACAAATGTAGGTTAGCTTCAGTTTGGGCTCACTGTAGTCTCAGGTTTTTAGGTCTTATAGAGCAGCTCACAAGCTAAAACTCAGAAATAGACTCATCCCAAGTCTTCTAGTTCAGCTTATTTAGTTTTTAAAAAACACACATAAAGGGACTCAGCCCTTGCAAACCACATCCTTTCCCCAAATCACCTACCCTTCTGTGCTGGTCCCTCCAGTGACCCACTGCCTATTGTCCTTTCCCCTAAATAGAAAATCTCCCATTGACTATTGTCTCTCCCCTAAATAGAAAATCTTTACTCCCAGGGGCCCGCTCAACTGACCTACATTTGCACTCACTGGAAGCTAGTGCAGACCAGTAGTTGAGCCACAGCATCCCTTGCTTTTCAAACGAGGCCCTCTAATCAGATTGGCTGCAGCAGCAGTTCGGCCAAGCTAGCTAGAGCTATTTATTTTTAACTACAACCCCAAGATCCACCAACCAAACGTAGGTGCAAAAGTCATACACTTAGAATTAAAGAACCATGTGCCTATGAGCATGTTCTGAGCCTAGGAATTTGTTTTCAGTACCAGAACTGAGCTGAGTTCACAGTCCTTCCACACAGAAGTCCACTACTGGTTACCTCAAGCTTTCTTCATTGCAACAGCCTTATTAAGTGCACAAAATAATGTTGCTAGTGTTAAACTGGGAGTCAAGAATCTTGCTGACCTATTGCAAATCACCCAGAGATTTACCAGTAGCTAAATTTACCTTCTGCCTATCCCTTAACTAAAAGACCTGCCTAATTAACACCTTAAAACAAGAACTATCAAGAGCCAAAATGATTATAAATGTATCATTACTGGAAGTAAATGAAGCTGAAGATTATTGTGTGCCAATGAGCACTTGCTAGATGAACCATTTTTCTAGCTGCACATCCAGCTCTGAGCCTGAACACTATTAGATCAGGGAACACCAGCCTCCAATCTGAACAGCATGACAGGGAAGAGGAGTTTTCGTTTTTGTCTAGGAGAGGTCCTTTTCTCCTTGTTGAAGAAGATGCGTAAAAATGAGTACTCAGGGGCCAATTTCCTCTACTTATTGGATATTATTTATCATCACTCCATCAAATACTGAACTCAGGTGAGGTATGCTGCCTCCTGTTTAGTCAAAATGGTGCCACCCATAACAAAACTGAGTTATCTACATGTTTGGGGGAACCTTCAGATTTGCAGGAGCACAAAAAGATAAACCCAGCCCCACGCCCCAAATGATATAAATGATGCCTGCTCATGCCTACAGTACATGCATGAATCACCCCGCTGTATGACAATTTCTTTTTCATTCTTATCAGGGCTGGTGTGAGGAGAACACTCCCAGTCTTTCAACACTGGCACGTATAGACTCTCAAAAGCCAAAGGGAAGGATCTTCACAAATTGTGGCACAGTGGTGTAGGAGTAGAAGGAGGAGGGCAGGAGTGTCCACTATGCTTCTGCATGGTTGTCGGCCATGAAGAAGCAGAAAGGAGGGCAAGAGATGGGGGGGGGGAGTACCAAATAAGGAGATGGGACATGGATGTGATGGGGGGATGGGAGAGAAGTGGCAGGACAAACAGCAGAACACAGAGAAGGACAGAAAGAAACTTAATGGTAGGCTCAGCAAGCAGTGGGGAAGAGGGACCTAGGGAGCCAGCACCAACGTGGCAGGCGGCGGAAAGGAACCAAGAGGCATGAGGGGTTGGGTGCCAGGCAGGGATGGGGACTTGGACTCGAGGACTCAACTCGTGAGTCGGACTGAGTCCCCTCTCTGACTCGAGTCTGACTCGAGTCCCAATATTTTTAATGGGACTCGAGACTCGACTCGGGACTCGAGACCAAGGACTCTTCAACATCCCTTGGCTGTGCCAGAAGAAGTGGAGAGAAGTGCGATCGCCAGCGAAGATTTTATTTTTTAAAATCATTTTCCTAAAATGCAACCTTTCAGACATTTTTGGTTTGGCTGCCTCTGCCTGCCTGCTTTGGGGTTCCCTGCCTCCTCTGCCTGCCTGGTTATTTTGGGTTTGTCTGCCTGGTCTGTTCTTGTCAAAATCAGTTGCAGAGTTTTGAAATAAAAAGGCACACTTGTGCCTAGAATTTATTTAAGCCACACATCTGAAGTAGTCTTGTTTTGTTGGGGGAAACCCCCATTGATTTTAATAGGGACTCGTGGAGTCAGCTTTGGGAGTGACTCGGGACTCATGACTCGTGAGTCACCATTTTGGACCAAGGACTCGGACTCGGACTCGAGACTCGGGTCCAAAGACTCGTGACTCGACTCGTGACTCGAGACCAAGGACTCTTCAACATCCCTGGTGCCAGGTCTGGCAAATTCCCCCCTGTTCCTGGCTCTGAGGAAGTGCAGGGAAATTTCCAATGCTGCTGCCTAGACAGGGACACAGAGCAGTATTTTGTTCCCTCTAATTATCAAACTCAGCTAGCTGAGTGCCCATCAGTCTGGAAATGAATCAGGGCCAGCCAAAAATAAGGCAGTGGCGTCTACATACTCAGGGGCATCCTAGGTATGCAGAAATATACATGTTTGTGAATTAAAAGAAAATTAGAAAATTTATTGCAATTTAGCCTAGAGAGAGTATGAGATAGAGGGAGGGTGGGTAAGGTTTTTTTTGTTTTTGTTTTTGTTTTTTAAACACCTAAGTCAGGCAGATGGTGAGAGTCTATCAATCAAGTCTGAGACATGGAATGGATGTGTGCCAGTTGGAAAGCAAAACATAAAAAATAGAAGGCAGAGGAAGAGAAAGAAGCAAAACAAGGCCACCCAAAAATAAGGAAATGGTTTCTAAATACTTCAGGAACTCCATATATGCAGAATGATACTCATTTAACTAAGAGAAAATGAGCAGAAGTTGGTGGGACCTGAAACACAATATTGCAATATATATCCTCACCCCATCAGAGAAGTGTTTCTGTTCAAGGCTCCAGCCAGTCTGGAAAAGGAGCCTTGTTTAGGCCTCTCCTGGGGGTGGTGGGGGTGGTTCAGGAGTTGAGAATGGGTAAAGGACAATTTTGTTTCTCTTCTTCTCTGAATATACAAACGTGCATACCTAGAGAGTCCACCAAGAATGAAGAAACCATTTCTTTATTTTTGGATGATGTCAAGCCACCACTGGAGGAACCCTCCTCAGCAGAGGAGCCAGAGCTCCCAGAGACAAAGAGCTCCCCAGAACAGCCCATGTCAGAAGACCAGGAAGAACCTGGGCCACCGGGGGAGATGGTTGCAAGTCCATCCCCACAAGTGGCAGGGGACTCTGCCTCTGAGGCAGAGGCTGAGCAACCCCCTGGCCCCCGAGAGCATTGTTGCCTCAGAGGCAGGCCAGTAGGGCTCCTTTGAGAAGGAGTGCTCAATTAGAAAGGAAGGCTCCTCAAGAGGAAAGGACTCATTATGAGCAAGGCCCTCCTCACGAGTAGGGCTTTTGCCAGAGGGCTATAACAAACTGCAGCTAAACCCTGGGTGGGGCTCAGGAAGCACTGGACTTCAGTTTTGGCCTAGCCAGTGCTGGAACAACTCATTCTACCAGCTCCAGTTCCTTGTATCTTGTTTCCCTGACCTTGCCTTGTAAGCGAACCTCTGTGCTACTGACCCTTAGACTTCTGCTTGACTCTGCTTCTTGGACTGCATATTGTATCTGACTGCTTCATTGTGTTTTGCTTATCTGTGCCTCAGACTTCTGTTCTGGAAACCACCAACTTGTGTGGTGATACCGTGCTTGACCATTTGCCTACTTAACTGACTTGCCTATTGGATTCGTCCCTGTATTTGCCTGGCATAGAAAATTACCCAGCCATAGCAGGACAGGTGGCCCCATTTCACTTCCAAACTGATAGGCACTCAACTACCTTGGTTAATATTAGAGGGGATGACGATGACAATGATGATATCACCTCCCTTAGAATTCTTTCCATTCTCAGTATGTATTCTTAAAGTCACTTTCCTCCCCCATTTGAATGCCAAGTATATTATTGGCTAAATAATTATTGACTAAACAAATACTGTAACATTTAACTAAATTTTAAGCTTATCTGCATTTTGTCAGATGCTTTCTCTTACACTAAAGAGGGAGTAAAATTAACCATGCATTCCTGTACATGTCTGCTCAGAGCATGCCCCATTGAGCTCAATGTGAATCCCAGATAGGATTGCAGCCTAAGCAAACAATGAACACTTCTATTACATGTGAACATCTTACTGAACATTTTCCTGATCAGTATTGTCCTCTTGCCACCCATGTCTTTTCCATTCTGACCACACAAATGAGGAAGACACAAATATTCATCTTCCTTTCATTTACATCACTGCAAAACAAGGTCAACCCTACTGAGATCCATGATGAAAACTGGTGTGAAAGCAAGCACAGAATTAAGCCTCATCTGTAAGCTCATTAAAAGCTTAGAGAGAAAAGTCACTGGTCTCTGTAATGCTGGTGCTGATGGAAGTTGTCAGTGGAAATTAATAGCAAATACAGTCAGAACACAAATAGTTCAAATCCACTTAACTCTGGAGTAACTGCTACTCAGAGCACTCTAGGTTAAGTGGGTCAAGGACTGTGTCCCTATTCATTCTGTCTGCAGACTTTCAGAATATTGCTGAAACTAATTTTATTTCAACAGTGTGTAAGAACATAAGAAGAGCCTTGCTGTATCAGACCTATCTAGGTCTATCTAGTCCAGCAACCTGTTTCCCACAGTGGCCAACCAGATGCCTATGGAAAGTACTGAAGCAGGATATGAAGGCAATAATCCTCTCCTGTTGCTGTTCTGCATGCTGCATCAGATCCTGGGGATAGCATATAGCCTTTATGACCAGTAGCCATTGATAGCCTTCTGCTCCATGAATCTGTCTAATCTCCATTTAAAATCCATCTAAATTGGTGGCCATTATCACATCTTGTGATAGCCATGGGTTGTATCCAAAGTTAGGAATACTTACATTAGACCAATTAAAATGAGTGGGACTTAAGGTAGACTAACACTGGCTCTTCTGAACATAGAAGGGACATGTTTATTCATTTGTACACATCTACCCAGTTAATGACTTCATTGTGTTTGTTTTGTTTTGTGTTTGTCTTTTTGTTTTTTCAGAAGACTGTAATGATAAGTTTCATTTTTTTAAAAACAGGGAAATTGAATGCCCCCCAAAACTGATAGTTTAAGACCAGAGTTAAGCCTATCTCACGTTGACTCAAGTTCCACAAAGCCAGGAAATGGGAAGCTAAGGCTGATGCCTTAACTGACGTGCCCTGTGATCAGTGATGGTGTTTGGGCCATGTTACACAGTGTGCTTGCTTTCAACTTACCCTCCATTTTTTAAAATTATATTTATACCCCACCTTTTTTCCTGAAAGGAACCCAAGGCGGCTTACATAATCCTCTTCCTCCTCCCCTTCATTTAATCCTCACAACAACCCTGTGAGGTAGGTTAGGCTGAGAGTCAGTGACTGGCCCAAAGTCACCCAGTGAGTTTCATGGCCGAGCGGGGACTAGAACCCGGATCTCCCGAGTCCCAGTCCAACACTCTAACCACTGCACCACAGTGGCTCTCCATGCACCCATACTTTTCCTTGGTCTTTCAGGCCAAAATCCAAATGGGGAGGGGATGGGGTGCCTGGGGCCAGCCAAGATGCTCCATGTTGATCTGGTCCTGTATTGCCTTATAAAGTATCTGAGCCTTATTGTAATGTTACAGAAATCCTCCTGTGAGCTGACCCGTGCCTGTTCATTGCTTACATCAGTAGCTGGCAGGCTACCAATATGAAATTAGATTCCAGGCAGCTGGACTATATTCTTACACAGCTGTATGTGGTAGATTACTATTGCCAGACTCCCCTTCACAAGTAGTTGACCCAAGAGACATGATCTTGCTTGTGGGTTTGCTCAGTGGAACATCAGTGACATCAGAGCACATCAGCCAAAAGTCCATAGCATTGTGCAGTTGGCACTTGTGGGTTGTGTGCAGAAGAAAACCTTCTGAGAGTGAAATGTGTCTTCAACTCTTACTCATACTGGGAGGCAAGCCAGAACCATTGATAATCTGGGGGTCAGAAAAAGTATGCTTCAAGTATCAGAAGTCCGAGAATTATTCTACTTGTTTTTGGCACACTACTGGATGATGCATGGAACAATAACTGCTAGGCACACGTTCCTCCTTCAGTTAGTAGTTAAATTTACATACTCTGCTATTGGCAATTACTCTTTCCCTGCGTGCTGGCTTTTCCCCAACTTCTTCCCTTTAGAGGCTGTATGCCTCCTTCTCTAGCATGTATCTTCAACAATATGATTTTTAAAGCAGGGGGCTACCTGCATCCCAGCCCTGTAGCATGGCTAGCATTGCTTCTTCACAATGTGAGGGATGTAGAGGTTGATTGCTGCAGTGGTCACAATTACTGAGAGGGAAATGCGTAATCTGCCTAGAAAAGTTTAGTCTGGATTCAGGATCTGCCTTTTGTGGAAAAAAGGCTCCATTCAAGGAAGGCGCTTTCAACTGGTTTATGAGTATCCTCCTTCGCCCTCTGCACCACAGCTCATCCATTCAGCAGGGTCCTCTGGCCCTCAGATGGCTGGAAGGACTGCCATGGGAAGGAGGAGGAAAGGACGTCCACCTTCACCAGCCCAGTTGCACAAACCTAAATCTGGATTCAACCCATTAGCACCAAGAAAGGTCATTTGATGCTTGCATATAATGACTGCAACCACAAGGCTGCAGTATCAAAACATTTTCTTTTTAACGAGGTTAAAATTTGGTCAGTATGCTTTTTGCTTCTTTGTGATTTATAAAGCAGACCTAAAAATGTCAAGGACATTAAGAAATTATGTTCTCTTCCCATACTATGTGAGAAATATCAGTGTGTTATTATCCCATTTATTTATTGTATTTATATACCACACTTTATTAAAAAAAGAAAGATTGATTGATCCCAGGGCAGTTGTTCCAAACAACAGTGGAAGCTATTAGTCTGTAATTGTAACTGGCTGAAGGGACTGACTGTCTTAAGACAGCTTTCTTCTCAATGCAGATGAATTAAATGGGGATGCAACAAAATGAAAAGGGAACCCAGAAATATGCAAGTGTCTGACTAAAATTGTCCTACCTTTTATTTTATTTTTTTCATTTTTAGTACCAACAAAATCCTCCCAGGTTTCCAGGAACAATACAAGAGATAATTTTAATGTCAGCAGAAAAAACTTAACCCTCATCCATTATGTGGTGGGACACAATTTCAAGTAGAGCAGCATAATTCACCTATGCAACCACAATAATTCCCTTTATGCCATACGAGACTTTCTGGGACCAGAGAACAACTATCTCTTTACAGGACCAGACCAGAGACCTTCTGCCAACTTCTGCCAACAGTGAAAGGGCTGTCACCGAAGGGCAGCACCAAAGGGGGTCACCCCTTTCAGGGAGCCACTTCGGTGGTGAAGGCCATCCAGCCTCTTGGACAACTGTGCCCTTTCCTAGAGATGTCTGACCCGGCCACGGCCATGCATGCCTTAGTTACATCCCGCTTGGACTACTGTAACATGCTCTCTGTGGGGCTGCCTTTGAAAACTGTTCAGAAATGCTGGTCCAGAAAGCTATGGCCAGACTGTTGACCAGGGCAGGTTGCAGGGAGCATGTGTCTCCCTTGTTACAACAGCTTCACTGGCTACCGGTCTGTTTCCGGGCAGAATTCAAAGTGCTGGTTATGACCTATAAAGCCCTATACAGCTTGGGACCAGGCTAACTGAAAGATGGCCTTTTCCCATATGAGCCTGCCCAGTCCTTCAGATCTTCTGGAGAGGCTCTTCTTTCGAGATCGCTGCCATCAGAGACACGTTTGGTGGCGACGAGAGGGCCTTTTCAGTGGCCGCTCCCAGGCTGTGGAACTCCCTCTCAAGGAAGGCTAGGTTCACTCCGCTGACCTTCCGCCAGCAAGCAAAGACCGCTTTATCCAAGAAGGCCTTCGGCCTTTAAGTGGGTCTGTTGGTTTGGATGCTGTTTTTATTATGTAATTGTTATGCTTTTGTTTTTATTTTAATGTGTGTTATTGTTTTGATCTATTTTAAATTGTTTTTGTAAGCTGCCTTGAGTGCCTTTTTTTTTTTTTTTAGAAAGGTATGGTATAAATCAAATAAACAAATAAATAAATAATATGCATTTCCCCCCAGTGGTACATAATTTACCAGGTTAAAAGGTGGCAAGAGAATGGGCTATCTGTACCTCAAATTTTGCCTCTGCAGTATTATGACTTGTGCAGCTGAAGGGCCCAAAACTCCAGCTTCTAAACAATTATTAAATGCACAAGAGCCCTATCCACTTGTAGACTTCAACAACTGTGTTAAGAGAAGAGTCACAACTGGGTTGCACCCAACCTAACATGCACCAGCACTACTGCCATTTCTTTTTTGTTCCTTGTTTGTGTGAGTGTGTTTATGAGGTTTTTTATTTTTGTTTTTAAAAAGGAGAAAGTTTAGAAACTAGGAATGGGAAAGAGCAGGAAATAAGGGTGGGGGAAGGAGAAACAAAGGAAAAGAAAGGGAGATATATACCTAGGGTGGTCACTTGCGAATTGCCAAAAAAGAAGCCATACATCACCAAAAAAGAGGAGAAAGGGGATGCTACTTTGCATAAAATTTGCATATGCTGATTTATATGTACAGATGCCAATTTAGAAATAATTATCTTAAGTTAAATAGAAATACAGCATAGTGTGAAAAACTGACCAAGTGAACTGTGTGCCTTGCTCAGTTTGTTGTCCAGGTGCTAGTTGCTGATGGGTAATTTTTAGGTACCTGCTCTCCTGTCTTCTTTACCTTTAAACCAGACTTAGACAGCCCTTCAAATAGAAGATGCCTTCCAAATAGAGGACAGTCCTCTTGCAGTTCTTCAAATAGAAGACTGTCCTCTGTAAAAGAGGACACATGGCCACCCAGATACCATGACAAATTAAAAGTGGGTTCAGCAATATGACAGGTTGGAACTGGGCTGAAGATGCTGAACGCTACCACTGTATTCAGTCTTGCAAAAATCTATGTAAAACCATATTCTAAAATCTGATGTTCAGTACAAAAACATACTTGCCAAAGGATCAACCAAGAAAAACTTAAAACTAAAATACAGTAATACCTTGAATTGCAAGTAACTTGGTTTGAGAGCGTTTTGTAAGACAAGCAAATTTTTAAATATTTAATTTTTTTTTACTTGATATACAAGCGACGGCTTGCAATACAAGTACTGTAGTATGGCTTAAATTAAAAATCTCTGTACAAATTTTTTGGGGGTGATTTCGTTTTGATATAAGAGTGTTTTGGATTACAAGAACGTTTCCAGAACGAATTATGCTCTCAATCCAAGGCATGACTGGACCAACCAACTTTCTGGAGGTGCTTCCATTTGTATAAAACATAAGAAACATGCTGAAGCAAAGTCTAATTTGAATTTATGGCAGCAGAGGACTATTGAGTAAATTTTTGCAATACACTTTCAAAAGCATTCCCTTCTCCAATCAAGATGCAAAGTTTTGGAGAGTGGGGAGAGAAGGGATGGGATGCTTTCATTAAGTCACTTATTATTCATACCACAGGAATGCTGAATTAGACTGGCAAAATGCATCCATCAGACAGCAAAAATCTATTCTCTGGCATATATATTAATCAGCCTGACAAGCTGTCACTAAGGATTGGGGTCAACCTTGCAACACAGTGACAAGGAAGAAGAACACCTAGGAATACTGAAACAAGGGATATTTAGCCCATTTAAAATGTGTCCCACAGAAACTTGTATCAAGCTGCCTGGTGTGATTCATCTACAGACTCCCAGAGACAAATAAGCATCAGAGCAACTTCTGTACATGCATATGCTGTGAAAATTGGATTGTTTGATATCTCAGAAGAGAGTAAAGATCAGGCTTCCTGAAAGAAATTGTGGTTCAGGTTTAATTTAGTAGGAAAAAAACAGAGTCTGCTAGAGCTTAGAAATGACCTGAAAGTAGAACACCTGTCAAAATAGATGCACAACTTTGAAAGAGCCAACTAGGAATGGGCGACCTGCCCGGCACTTGACTTGCGGCGCACGGGACAAGCTGAACGTGAGTGCCAGCTGAGACACTCGCCGGACCTCTGGGTCCCTGGTTCTACGTTTACATAGAAAATGGCCAAATTTGCAAAATTACGGCCAAATCTGTGCAAATATGGCTGTCATTTGCGCAAATTTGGCCGTTTGCTACGTAAACAATGTAGCGCCGGCTCTACTCTGAGTGGACTCCAAATGGATTGCAGGTCCAGGCAGAACCACCAGGAGTGCCTCATCAGATGACTGCAGTGACTGGACAGGCTGGTAAGGGAGAAGGTGCTCTCTCAAATATCCTGGTCCCAAGTTGTTTAGGACTTTATAAACAAATGACAAAACCTTAAACCTGACCCAGTAGCAAACAGGCAGCCAGTGCTGTTTGAGGTACATGTTGAAAGGGACAGCTCCTGACAACAGCCGAGCTGCTGCTTTTTGTACTAGCTGCAGCTTCTAGACTAACCTTAAAGGCAGCGCCACATAGAATGTGTTGTAATAATCTAGTCTTGATGTTGCACCACTATGGCCATGCTATCCCCTGTCCAGAAGAGGCCATAGCTGGCATACCAAATGAAGCTGGTATGCCGCCATGGGTGAGCTGTTGTGTTCACTTGGGCCTCCAGAAACAGAGATAGATCTAGGAGTACCCCCAGGAGTACAGGCAACACAATAGTTGCCTGTTTTGCAACTCCATCCAGAACAGGCAATAAGCTTATGTCATGGACTCAGGAACCACTCATCCACAGCACCTCCATCTTGCCAGGATTCAGCCTCAGTTTATTGGCCCTCATCCAGCCCATCACGGAGTCTAGGCACTGATCCAGGACTTGCACAGCATCACCCGATTCAGATGTCACAAGGAGTTAGATCTCTGCATATCATCGGCATACTGATGGCACTTTGCTGCAAATCCCCTAATGTCTACTCCCAGTGGCTTCATATAAATGTTAAACAACTTGGGGACAAGATGGTACCCTGCAGAATCCCATAGATTAATTGCCAAGGGGGCGAGGAACAGTCACACTTTGTTACTCTCTGAAATCGATCAGGCAGGTAGGACCAGAAGCACTGTAACACAGTGCTTCCAATGCCCAACCCATGGAGCTGGTCCAGGAGGATACCATGGTCAATGGAATCAAAACCCAATGAGCGATCGAGCAGAATTAACAGGGTTTCACTCACCCTGTCCCTCTCTTATTAAAGGTCATCAGGATGACCAAGGCTGATTTGGTCCCATAACCAGGCCGGAACCCAGATTGAATTGGGTCTAGATAATCAGCATCCTTCAAGAGTGTTTGCAGTTTCCTCACCATGACCCTTTTGAGTACCTTCCCCAAGAATGGGGTATTTGCAATGGGGCAGTAGTTATCAAATACCATTGGGCCCAGAGTGGTTACTTCAGGAGTGGCTGTACCTTGTGCTACTGCCTCCTTAAGGGCAGAAGGAATCAACCCTCTGTGTAGAGATGCATTTACCACTCCCTGGACCAACCCAGTCACACACCCCTGGCTAGCTCTTATTAGCCAGGAAGTGCAAGGACTGAGAGGACACATGGCCAGTCACACTGCTGCACGCACCTTGTCCACGTCATCAGGACACAACAAATGAAACTGATCCCACAAAATTGGGCAGGTGGTGGTATCAGACACCTCAACTGGAGCTGTCCTGACAACAGCATAATTCACCCTGGGAGATGAGCAATTTTGTCTTCAAATTGCTTGAGGGCTCCAGGGCGCCATTAACTGGTGAAAGTGTTAACAACCCCCAAACCACCTGAAACAGCTGGACAGCTACTGCTCATGGATGCAGCAAAATAAGCCTTCTCTGCTGCCCACATTGTCACACAGTAGGCTCTAGAGCAGTGATGGTGAACCTATGGCACGGGTGCCACAGTTGGCATGCAGGGGCCTCTCTGTGGGCACTCAAGCCATTGGTCACCAGATCGCGAAAAGACCATCCCCTTCTGCAAAATACTAATGATTTTGTTCTCTCTCACAGTGTGGAACAGAATGATTTTATTCTAGAATTCCTGTTTACAGAATTCTTTTCTACATTGTCATCACATTTAAAAGATTTTGAAGAATGATGCACAGAGCATGACTTGGATGTAAAGCCATAACAGTTGACCTGAGTGCTGCATGTGTTGCTCTCAAACTAACGGAGTATGAGCCAAGGTTTGACAAATTATCAGCATGCATGCAATAGCAAAAATCACATTAATTGTGCAAAAGCATGCCCAATGCAAACTTTTACCTAATGCAGTGTTTGCAGTCCAAGACATAAAGTGTTTAAAATGTGTTAAGCACGTTTAGTTTTCTTGTTTATCTTGCTCATCCTAGTACAGGTTGACTTTTACTTTTACTAATCTGACACCTGTAGAAGCAGGGAAAGGACCCAGGGTAAAGCTTGCCCCATACAATTTCAGTCTGGCATATAATCATATTACAAGTTGAGAATCCCTTATCCAAAAATACATGTGCCTAATTATTTAAAAAGTTTGTATAACTTCCCTTCAGGCTATGTGTACAATGTAGTACTATAATAATGTTTTGAGTTGATTTTTTTTTCAACAAAAAACTGTTTGTATCATTGAAAGCTCTGTTATTGTGTTTTTCTTTAAAGACAAAAGATGTTAATTAGTTCAGACAAATGTATGAGTTGTTTTTCTAAAACTAAAATCTCGGTATTCAGGTTTAATTGCAGTGTTGGCACTTTGAAATAAATAAGTTGGTTTTGTGTTGCAGTTTGGGCACTCGGGCTCAAAAAGGTTCGCCATCACTGCTCTAGGGGAGCAATGCCCAAGCTGTTTCTCCACCCCTTGACCCAGATATAGAAGACTTATACCTAAGATACTGTGTTTCAAGGCCTAGTTCAGCCAAGGACTCACCAGATGACCTTGAGAAAGTTGATATCACTGGTTTGTGAGTTAGGACTGGAAGTAGGACTGGAATAATGCTACAGATCTGTTTCTATTGTCTTCAGTAGGCCAGATTCTTATAAAACCTCTGTACGACACTGCATTGGTTTTCAAGGTAACACAACGCACAACATACTCCAGCTTCAGACAAGCTGAGTAGGACTCCAAACCAGTCCATAGTAGCCTGATATTGGCTACTATGCAGCACCAGTGTTGTTAGTTCTTTTTAGACTGATTCTGTGGTCCCAGATTGGACTGTGTGGCCTGCGCACAGCCCATTACCCACATGAATATGATGCCCCCTCCTCCCTCTGCAAAGGCAGAGAGAACTGAACCTGGCTAAACTTGAGTTTTGGGGGGACTGTTCCCACAGGCGCCCTCCAGCAAGTTCCCCAGTCCTAGATGGAGCAATGTGCACATGCGCAATCAGCATGTTAAGATTACTGCCAGGCTGCTGCTGGAGGAAGAGACAAAACACAAACAGCAGCAGAAGTGCAGTGGCTGCAGGTAAGCTTAAAGAATAATTGACACGGCAGTGTAGCGGGGGGGGGGACGCAGTGGCCATGGGTGTTGGGTGTTAGTGCCCCGCCTGTCCCAAAAGACCAGCCATTCTTGAGTCTGAAATACATATTACAATATGTATCGCAATACGTCTTTCTAGTGGAACTAACAAGAAATCCACAGCAGATCAACAGAAGACAGTGGAGTGGAATGCATGGAGAGAAAATAATAATCTCTGAACCAGTTATGGAATCAGGTCAATTTACTCATCCCTAGTTTTATCAGGTCCTTCCTTTCTCCTTTCCAGGGTAAAATCCATGTTTGACTTGATATTCACAAATATTAAGCATCAGTAGTTGATAAACGGTTACTCCCTGGTTGGATCTCAGGCACATGCACCAGCCATTACCTTTAACCAAAGGCCCATCATGCCTGTCGCCCAGCTGCCCATCTCTTCCCCCTGGCCCACAGTGGCCCAGGCCTGCAAATTCCTCCTGCCTAGAGCATGAGTATCTCACATGTTGGGCCATGGGGTGGAAAGAGGTATACACACGCACGCACACACACAATAGGAAGGAAAACATGGGAGTCTCTAATAAAAGTAATTGCTGGTGCACTGCAGTACACATGCACCATTATATCAGCCAGGGAGGGGAAGAGACGAAAAGAAGAGCCCTATGCTTCTCTCTGTCCACATGCTGATGGATTGTGCATTTAGTAAATTATAAATATTAGGGGTAGAGTGGGGGAATGCTAGTTTGAGACTCCACAGTAAAGGGTTAAAAAAAATATGTACCAACATCTACTGAGGTATTTGAGCTTCAGTCTTCGACTCCAGCTAGATTCCCAAACAAGAATGCCTCCTGAGAAAAAGGCATCTCTGATTACTGTATTCCTGGAAAGAAGCAATCATAAGCTCCATATAGTATTAGATAAATTAAACCAAAGCCATATTGGTAAATATTATTTAAGGAACAAGAGGAGACATAAAAATAAACAATGCCCCCCAGGTACATGGTGAGAATATCGTGGACTGCCAAACACACACTCAGATACTAACACAGCAAATAATAAGGAAAATATAGGAGGCTGCTAAAGAAGATGCTGTTCTAAGAACAAGCAAGATTCAAATAATCAGCAAACTGAGCTCTGGATGGATATATCAGAAGACTAGTCACAGGCACTGGGTCAGTGTTTCCCAAACTTTTGATACCTGAGGTACCAGTTCTTTCTGGATTAAATTGGAGACACGCTCCACTCTATGCTCAGAAAGACATCTATGTATTTTCTTAATCAGCCTGCAGAACAATAGGCAGGCATTCTTGTTAAAGCTGAAGAATAGCCTCATTAGTATTTCCTCCAAGTGTCCCACCGTCCCTTTTGCTGAGTCAGTTAAGATCAGCATCGCCCAGAAAGCAGCCAATCCTTGGAGGCAGCATACAAAGTAAGAGAGGGGGTGGGGGATTAATATCATATGGCAGCCTTCCCCAACCTGGCAGCCTTCAGATGTTTGGGACTACAAACCACTTGCCATTTTTTCAGTCAAAGCATCTGGAGAGCTCCAGGTTGAGGAAGGCTATGCTATGGGAACTCTTTGGGTCCCCAGTGTGGGGCCTGTGGGCAACAAAATATGCTCGTGGAGACCTCCCTTGGCATCCGGCAGGCTTCCTGCCCCTCCTGATTTTTCAAAATTTGTTTTAGATTTAAAAAAGAGAGAGAACTGGGAGGGTGGCATGCTGTAAAATGAAGAACCATCCTCCAATGGCATCTTTATTTCCCATAATGCCTTTGTGCCCCACATGGACTCCAGAGACATTCTTAGAAAATAAAAATGCTGGGCAGCTACAGCCCAGCGCTTCATTTGAAGCTCCCTCCACTGCCCAGAAAAAAGGTAATCTGGGGGGGGTGGGGGAAGGGAGCATCCTGGGGAGCTAAACGGGGTGGTAGGAACCAAGAGGAGTGCTTTGCCTGTGCTGTGTACCTTGCCTGCTTTTTCCAGTTCGCAGTCGTGTAGTGAAGCCTGGGCCTACAGGGGTGTAGCGCCAGCACTTTTTGATTTGCGGGGACACTGCATCCCACTCAGAATTCCTCTGCATCCCACTCAGAATTCCCTGTTCCTTCTGAGCTTTGCTGCAATTCTCACAGCAGCTAGTGGGGCGGGGGGGGGGGAGATGAATTTCCCCAACACTATATCATTCCCTGTTGTGATGCAAAGTATTCTGCAGTGGCTTGGTCTTCAATGGGCAATTAAGACGCATCAGCTTTACAAAAGATCTGCTCCTGGTGGAGATGAAAACTGCTGGAACTGGTTTGTTGATATTGATCAACACAACTGGATTCTTCTTGGGAGTGTGTCTGCATGTGGACTGTCAGGATGAGCCCCTGCATTTCAAAATTTACCACTAGTACACCACTCTGCGCGCGCGTTCCATGATTTGTTTTGGTGGTTTGTTCGTATTGTGTGGTGTGTGTTTCGTCTGGGATTGACTGGTTCTGGTGCCCCCCCCCCCGTCACTGTCACTGGAGGTGTCAATCTCTGAGGGCTCCCAGTTCTGGGCACGATAGTTTGTGAATGGGCCTTTTCTGTGATAGCCCTGCATTTAAGGATACAGATGTGCGAGGATTTCATAGATTTCATAGGAATCTTGTTGGGGGTCAAAATCCAGAGGATTGGCCCGGCTCGGCCCCCTGGATACTGGCTCGTCATTTCAGCGCTGGTGCTGACTCACTTTGCACTCAAGATGAATATCATACTTTGGATTGTTTATGTTATATGTGGAATTCCTCTCTATATACCTGGCAACTATTTCCAGAAATTTAATTCTTTGTTTCATAATTTTTTCTGGGGTTCCTCTCCTCCACGAATATCGTTAAAAAGGATGCAACATTCTACTAAAGAAGGTGGATTTGGTTTTCCAGATCTTATTCTGTATCATTGGGCCTATTTGTTGACTTGCACAAGACTTTGGTCTGTCCCACTTAGATTAGATTTTCCGCCTTGGTCAGTTTTAGAATCTTCTTGTTTGGACTCTCTTACTAAATGGATGGCATTGGGCTCTCAGCGTATTAAAAACGGATAGGGTTCCTCCCACAGTTACGGCAGTGAGGGACCTGTGGCAGACAATATCACATCAATTACATTTTGATCCATTTTCCATGTTGAGTTGACTGTATAGTGAAATCCTGACTTAAAAATCGGTAAGAAAATGTTTTTGTGGCAGACTTGGACAGAGACATTTTGTTGCAGGTCCCATTTGTAACAAATGTAACTTAGTTTCCCTAAACAAGCTGTAGGGAAAACACTCAGGTTGCTGCTGAAAACACTGTCCCTGTGGCTCCTTTTCCTCTGTCTCCCATAATGCCCAGGCTAGGGATTCTCAATACATTACACGATACAACTGTGCTACAAGTTTCTCTTCCTCAATTCATTAGCTGCCACGTGAGAGGGCAGGAAAACTCACAGAGTGGTGTCATGTCATATTTTTTAGCATCCCTAGATGTTACAATCAAGAGGAGTACAACAAGAATTGTGGCTGCTGTTTCCAGTGCCAGCCTCACATCCAGTATAATGTTTAGTTGCAGCCTATTTCATAGATTTCATAGATCATAGAGTTGGAAGGAGCCTACAAGGCTATTGAGTCCAACCCCCTGCTCAATGCAGGAAACTAGAGGAGGGGTCTCCCATCCAAGTAATAACCAGGCCTGACCCTGCTTAGCTTTCCACGCTGAAAATTAGAGAAGCTAGTATTAACGTCTTGTTATGAGAAAAGCATCTCTGTTGTCATTTCAAAATGTCTGGTTTTGACTTCCTGGATCGGAAAACTGTAATGCACTTCATGTGGCATAACCCTGTACCTATTAAATGATAATACAGGGAGGGCTAGCTCAGAAAAATAAAATGGATTTGAATGTGTCTCTAGTTTTATATTGCCTGCACTTTGCAATTTTGCTCTTTCATTTCAAGGAGCCGCATGTGCCATTAAGATTCGCTTTCAAATATGTAGGACACGTATGGCAGCAATGCCTGCTTGTAAGATTGATATATTTGCCCAACAGGCTAACTTAAGAATCAAGGCAACACAGTTTCTAAGTAAACAGGGTGCCATTGTTGCATATGCTACAGTTGCAAGGAAAATGTTCTCTAAGACTGGATTACCCTATATAAAGAGCTCTAGAAAAATTCATTGCACTATTTTTTAAATGATATTAAAATTAATGTTTATTAAATAGAATTTTATCCCACCTTTTAGTGTGTTCACACACACCCTGGCAGCTTACAAAGCAATCAGTAAAACAATATAATAAAATTACAAGCTATTAAAACAATAAAGTAGCAAACAGCATTAAGTAACATAAAAATAGCAACAGCAGATAAAAATCATTATTAAAACACAGTGCCATAAAATCACCCCAAAGCAGAATGGAATAAAAGGCTTGTCTACAAGGATGGGAGCATATGTATCTCCCTGGGAAGTGTATTCCACAAAAGGGGACCCCTGGGGTGGGAATTCCACAGATGGGGGCCACTGGAGAGAAGGTGCTGTCTGCTCACCAACCTAGTACTTCTCAACTGCAGACCAGAGATCAGGGCCACTAGCCTACCCATTATATCTATCTAAACAGGCTTACCCATAGTAAGAATGGCTGACCATTATTTTTATCTTCCAGTTGATCCCACAATTGACATATCTGTAAAGTCAGTGAGATAGACCCTTTGTTCTCTTAGGGTACTGGCTGCTGGTAAATTTGTTCTAACGGAAGGTGCCTGGAGTTTCTTGGAAAAAATCAAGTGATCTTGAGAACATAAAATCAGACGTCTGCAAGTCTGTGCACACCTACCCGGAAGCAAGGCCCACTGAACACAGTGGGGCCTATGTCCAAGGGAACAGGCATGGGCCTTTGCGGCACTGGTTGTTTCACACACTGCATAGCAACAAACTGGGTGTTCAGTAAGGACCTGCAGCAAATCTTGACTCTCTGATGAGTGTTTTCAAACAAATGTTTGTTGCATTAACAATTTAACTGTACACTTAAAAAAATATAACAGGCGAAGCAGCGCTAAGACACAAGTTTAAGAAGCCTTAAAAAGCCTGTATGTTAATGTTATTTTTCTCACACTGTATCTGACATCCTAGACTTCACCAAAGTTCTGTTGCGTGCGTGTGCACACACTATGCTGGGGGGGGGGGGAATGAACATAGCACACATATGAAAATGCCTTGTTAAAACTCTGTTACTTTGAAATTTCAAAGTAAAACTTTGAAATCCCAAAAGGGTTTTAATGAAATAAATAACAAGACATAAATCAACAAACAGATCCTATTACATAATATAGCCTTTTCTTAGGTTTCCCAGATATGACAACACAAGTCATACACATTTTAATATAATTATGATGACAGTAATAATAACAGTACCAACAGCAGCAGCATTTTTATAGTGCTTTTGAGTGTTCAGAACACTTGACATTCATTATCCCAGTTACCCTTAAAACAGCTCTGTAAAATAGACTGGCAATATCTCCATACTGCAGAGGTGGGGGCTGATAGATCATGCCTTGCCTAATTTCTCAGGGTTCTTGTGAGGATAAAATGGAAGGGGGGAGAACCATGTGTGCCACCTTGAGATCCTTGGAGGAAAGGCAGGATATAAATGTAATAAGTAAGTAAATACATAAATTGTTGTTGATATGAATATTAAAGTTATTATTTTATTAAAATAAGTTTATCCCACCTTTCAGGTCCACAGTGGAGCTCTGTAGGCAGCTCACCTTCTCAATAAAAACAACAAGCGATTATAAAATGTGAGGCTGAAGAGTGTCTGGAAGCTTCAGTAGGTGCAAAATCCAGCAGCTAGGCTGCTAACCAATCTTGAGACCATAAGACACCTGTCTTGAAAAACCTACACTGGTAGCCAATTGCTTTCCAGGCACAATTCAAGGTGTTGGTTTTAACCTTTAAGAGGGCGATCCTATCGCACCCGCCCTCGATACACATAAGCCACTGAACTCGGAGGCATACGCGCATCCAGTGCACGGTGTGAGGCATGGCAGTGGCAACCTTCTCTGGTTGGGGAATTCTGGGAGTTGTGGTCCAACACAGCTGGAGGACCCCAGGTTGGGGAAGACTGGTTTAATGCTGCCTTGATGTTATACCCCCTATTGGGCTGCTAAGGCAGTGAGTCCTAAGATCTCCTAGTCACTGCAAGGTTACTGAGTTACTAAGGGAAGAGGAAGGCTTTTATTAAGCCATGATGATATCATTGGGTCAGCTCAAAAGATTTGGGACACTGCTCGGAAGATTCTGGGCACATGCCTTGGTGTGCCCCGCTATAACAATGCACATGAAGTTGGCTCAAGCTCCACAAAGCCAAGAAATTGGAAGTTAAGGCTGATGACTTAACAGATACGCCCCATGATCAGTCATGATGTTGTGCAATGTTATAAGTTGTGTTTGTTTACAACTTACCCTCCAGGCACTCACACTTTTCCTTGGCCTTTCAGGCTCAAATCCAGACGGGTTAGCAAAGATACTGACCACGTGCATTGTCCTGGTCTTGTATTGCCATGCGAAGCATCTGAGCCTTACTGTATTGCTAGAAGAATCCTCCTGGGAATTGACCCATGGCTGTTTGTTGCTTACATCAGTAAGTGGGGGGGAGGGGAGGGTGTTGGTCAAATATATTGTGCACTTAAGATGAATATATTGTAAATCACGATCCCAGGCACAAAATTAAATACCATGAGCTTCTTTATCCATCAGCTCAGACATTTCTAATCTCTTAAAGAAAAGAAGGCCATATGGCCAAAGAACCACACAGAGCAACAGAGGAATATTGCAGCTGTGTTCTATGGTAAAAAATTTTTTTTAAGACTCCTATAACTTCACGGCCTCAACTTTGTATAAGGAGGCCATGTGACCTATGTGACAGTCTATTGCTATTTCTTTTATCTGAAAGGCTGTTTGGTCCAAGTTAGCGCCTGAGCAGGCACAGAAGTCACGGAGCACGCACAATCTTCCCCGCTGTGGTGAAATGTACTGTATTTCCATTAGAATAATTATTTCCAAATTTGCATCTATACATGAAAATTAGTACATGCCGTTTTTATGCAAATCTGTCCCCCTTTGTCCTCTTTTTTTTGCTGATGCATTTCCCCTTTGTTGCTGATGTGTAAGTGACCACACTAGCTTTGTAGTGCCTCCCCTTCTAGCATTTCTTCAGGTAGCCTCATAAGAGGGGGAAACTGCTGCACAGCCTCTCTCTCCAGTCCACACACACACACACACACACACACACACGCAACCATGCCTGGTACCTAGCATTCAGGTAGTGAAGGGATTCAGAACCTCCGGCCCAGGGGCCAGATCTGGCCTGCAGGCAGTGTAGGGATTCAGAACCTCTGGCCCAGGGGTCAGATCTGGCCTACCTAGGGTCCCAATCTGGCCGTCTGGGGTTCCACAGAAGGACAAACTCCCTTCTCCTGTCCTCACACCCCTTCCCCTGTCCTCAGTATCAATATTCAGTATCAACATTCACCTCTCATTGATTCCTCACGAAATAAATTATCTTCGACATAATGTCAAGATGCCATGTTTTTAAAAACTAATCTAACATAGGTAGGGTATTTGATTACTTGCAATACTGATCTTAGCTGTAGTTAGTAAATTAATTCTTAATTCTAAATCCTACCACTCTCTCTTTCAAATAACATCATAAAATCACTTTAAGATCAACTGGTAGATATCCTTTAATTGCATTGATTTTCTCAATAATATATTTCCAAAATTGATCAACAACTGGGCAAGTCCAAGAGATTAAAAAAAAAAGTCTGCTGTGAGGCAGAAGCAGAACATAAGCAGTATACATCATAATCTGTTTTCGAAAACAAATTTACAAATCTTATGAGGTGTTAAATACAATTGATATTGAATTTTATAAAAACTTTTCTTCAATTTTGTTGAAATCAATCTAGGTGGAAAATGCCTCTACATCGAACCCTATTCATCCTGTACAATAAGCTGTTCTATATAACTTCCTCACTTCTCCTTAATATGATAATCCCAATTTTCCCCCTAGAGGATTATTAACAGAGGATTGTTATTAAAACTGATAAAAGTGGTACCATTCCTTTTTTAAAAACAAAACATTGCCTTTTTTTCTTAGAAGCATTAGTTTTTTCAAGTAGCCAATCAGATTTGGCTATGTGACATCATGAAGACAAACATAGCTAATTCATAGTGAGGACAATGCTTCCTGAACGGGCATTGCCCTCATTCTGAATAAGCTTATTTGCAGGTCAGTGGCATTATTATTATTTATTTATTTGAACATTTTTACAAATGTCACATAGTCAAATTTGATTGGCTACATGCATTTCTTTTCTGTAGGATTGAGTTCTTTTTTAATTCTCATTTGCTCAATAACTTCTATTTCTTAAGGAGCCCTTCTTTTCTCTAATACAGTAATACCTTGGATTGCAAGTAACTTGGTTTGAGAGCGTTTTGCAAGACAAGCAAATTTTTAAATATTTATTTATTTATTTTTTACTTGATATACAAGCGACGTCTTGCAATACAAGTACTGTAGTACGGCTTAAATTAAAAATCTCTGTACAAATTTTTTGGGGGGGATTTCGTTTTGATATAAGAGTGTTTTGGATTACAAGCAGGTTTCCGGAACAAATTATGCTCTCAATCCAAGGCATGACTGTAGCTTCCTTGACACTGCTTGTTAACCATGCTGGTGACCTCTTGGACTTGGCCGTACCTTTCCTAACCTATACTATGCATTCCAGCCCAGCTTTTGTTATTGTGGTACTGAGTAACCCCTAAACATTCTGGAGAGATTTGACCCCCTTGACTTTGCCTTTCAACTTTAAAAGAATACTAAATAAAATAAATAAATAAAAACCACAGTCTCCAGGCTCTGAGAAGGTGAGCAATGCTTCTCCGCAACCAAGACAGAACTCGCATTTCACACTCTCAAACCTGAATACTAGCTTTTTTGTCATGAGGGAGCGAAACATATATTGCTGCTCCACCGAAGCACCAGGAACTGCCTTCAGGTGAGAGAGGAGAGCCATTGAATGGTAACCCCGTTGGTAGTGACAGGGCCACTAGCCACCTGTTGATATTTTGTCCCCATTGCAACTTTATTTATTTAAACACTTCTATACCTCTTAATATATTTAAATCCCTAAGCAGTTCACAGTAAAATACAGCATAACAAGGTGACAGCCTGGATAAGATAATAAATAATTAAAACATTTACAAATGTTACAATATTATAACAATAACGACAGGGTAGTAATAAGAGTTCCTCATAGGTCAGGAAAGCCTGTGTGAATAGGTGTGTTTTCAAGAGGCATTTAAAACGTGCCACCATTTCTGCCTCTCGGACCACACAAGGGAGAGCATTCCTAAGGGTGGGGTGCCACCACTGAGAAGGTCCCTTATCCACTGATACCTTGGCAACATTCCAATGGCCGCGGAATGACCAATAAGGCCTCCTCAGAAGATCACAGGTGTTGTCTGGGTATATATAAGGAAGGACGGTCAGCTGTGTACCCTGGTCCCGAGTCATTTAGGGCTTTGTATGTCAACAGCAAAAGCTTGAACATGGCATAGTAGCTCATAAGCAGCCACTGCAGTTCTTTTAATACAGGTGTAGTATGTGTATATCTGGAAGCTCAACTGAGCATCCTAGCTGCTGCATTCTGCACTAGCTTCGGCTTCTGAAACAAGTGCAAGGGGGGCCCTACATGGAGCACATTGTAGTGGTTTAATCATTAGGTACCAGTGCATGGATAACAATAGTTAAGCTATCCCTATTCAGGAACGGGCATAGTTGGCGCACCAGCTGAAGCTGGTAATGGGCACTCCAAGCCACTGAGTTCACCTGGGCCTCCAGTGACAATGATGCATTGTTTCCAAATGCAGCTCTGTACTTCCCATTGTAGTGAATGGTAGAATCCCCTTATATGGGAGAAAGTAAAGGCCTACACTCACTACTGGAGTGGATGCTCAGCTGAATGTCCTGCTTTGTTGCAGGGGCGTTGGACTAAATGTTACCCAGATGCTCCTAGTGACTACAGTGATAAGCAGGTTTTGTCGCCTGAACTGTGCCCCAAACAGAAGCTTGCTTACTTTAGAATCATAGAATAGTAGAGTTGGAAGGCCAGATCTGGCCTACCTAGGGTCCCAATCTGGCCCTCTGAGGTTCCACAGATGGACCTATAAGGCCATCGAGTCCACCCTGCCGTTCAATGCAGGAACCCAAGTCAAAGCATCCCTGACAGATGGCTGTCCAGCTGCACCTTGAATGCCTCCAGCGTGGGGGAGCCCACCACCTCCCTAGGTTGCTGGTTCCATTGTCTTATTGCTCTGACAGTCAGGAAATTTTCCCAATGTCCAGGCAGAATCTGGCTTCCTGTGGCTTGAGCCCATTATTTCGTGTCCTGCAATCTGGGATGATCGAGAAGAGATCCTGGCCCTCCTCTGTGTGGCAACCTTTGTCTCATAGAAATCAATGAGAGCCACTGACAACTGAAGCAGCACATATCTGCATAACCCTGCTGCCTTCATCTGCACAGCCCTACTCTGAGCCCTACTTCTTAGACATGCTGGAGTATGACTGAATGTTGTGGTGTGTGTGTGTGTGTGTGTGTGTGTGTGTGACAAAGAGATAATACTGGGAACAGGCAGATAGACAGATAGATGGAAGTTTGTTAATGAACATTGTGACACAGAGTCTGCTCAGATGATACTGAGCCAGCTAAACTCTTGCAAATACTGCAAGAAGTTGATCGAAATAAGCAATTGTAAAACTCTGGTCCAGGGACCACCAGTTGTCCCTCATGCCATTTCCAGATGGTCCAAATGAAATACAAAAGACATATACAGTCATGCCTTGGATTGAGAGCATAATTCGTTCCGGAAACGTGCTTGTAATCCAAAACACTCTTATATCAAAACGAAATCCGCCACAAAAAAATTGTACAGAGATTTTTAATTTAAGCCGTACTACAGTACTTGTATTGCAAGATGTCGCTTGTACGGTATCAAGTAAAAAAGAATTAAATAAATATTTAAAAAATTGCTTGTCTTGCAAAACGCTCTCAAACCAAGTTACTTGCAATCCAAGGTATTACTGTATACGAAAATTCTAAGGAGTCTCAGGTTTCTTTGAAATTTCTACCACATTCTGAAAAGGCAACCCTCTTTCATTTCAGTTGTAAGATGTAAACTGAAAAATATAGTTTGCCTCTTCAACAGAGCAATCTGTTTCCACTTAAACAGTTCTTCAAGCCTAAACTTCAAAGAACCTCCCCCGCCAAGCAATGTGTACAGTTCTTCTCCCTTGTGCATGTAGATTCAATGGATCACAGCCATCAACACCTGCATTTTAATTTGGATGCCTTTCAAGCATTCATTCACTTGGTGACCATAAGGTAAATAACTATGGTGGTCCACAAAGAGCAATCAGACTAGACTAGTAGTCATCAGAACAACAAAATTTAAAAACCACTGGTCTAAAGTACCTTCAAAGGCAAACGTGTTTCTATTCAATTCAAGGCATATGGTAGCATTATACGGAGCACGGATATCGAAGAGGAAGCACATGCAGTAATGTTATGAAATTTTAGGCCCACAATTCTATTATGAAATGAATCTAGAAGTGAGTGGGGTGAATTTCTGCTGTTTGAGTGAGCTGGTGGAACACATACACACAAGTGGTGAAGGAGCTTGGATATGAGACAATCGTGAGTGGGAAAACACTCAATTTGGATAGTTCTCTTTAAAGAAGATTCCTACACCTGCCTCCAGTCCATTAACTGTTGAGGAATTCCAGCATACCCTGACCAGTCCTCCCAGTACATCTGGCCTTCAAATGATAAAATGGGTCAATCAGACAGAAAAGCCAGCCGCCGAGAAACAAAAATACCTTCTAAACACTTATTTAACCCAAATTATGCCAGTTTACTGTAAAAATCACAAAAGAAAAGTAATAATTGGCTACTAGTATTTTTATATCTAGATTATGACCTTGAATACCGTATATACTCAAGTATAAGTCGAGTTTTTCAGCACATTTTTTGTGCTGAAAAATGCCCCCTCGACTTATACTTGGGTCAGCGCACTTATACTGGAGGCAGTAAGTTTTCCCAGTTTTTTGGGGTGAAATTAGGGGCCTCGACTTATATTAGGGTCCACTTATACTTGAGTATATACGTAATTGATCGTCAAGCCCAAATCTACGAGCATTATATTAGTTTTTTCCCCTAATAATTCAAACCTGCTAATCTTTGGCTTTCATCAACAAAACCCAGATTTGCAACTGGGTGTGTTCAAATGGATCATGCATATGAATTAGTTTCCTCATAATCTTTGTAAACTAAAAACTATTTGCTGACTGGCCTTGACAGCCTGATTTTCCAAGTGTGCATGACATAATTTTGGACCTGGTAGTTAGATCTCTAGGATTTGCTTGCTGAAACTTTGTTGCAATGTTGCAATTCCACACATCTCTTGGCTAGCTGATGGAAGGAAATCAATCATGATCCCACAGCACAGCAAATTGTGATCCCGAAAGTCTGCAAACTTAACACAGCATAAGCAACAGTGCCTGAGATGAAGGCCACACCATTTATTATTCATACGGACAATATTAAGGACCAGGTTGAGTTGTGTTTTTTTTTTTGTTTTTTTTAAAAAAACAACTCACTAATTAATGCAAAAGTCTAAACCCCATTCATACTGAAAAGTTACTGAGCAATTACTTTTCTTTTTTTTCTTTTTTAGGAAAGTGAGTCAGATGAACAGAGACAGCTGCATACTGACTGCAGCTTCGTGTCCTACAAGGTATTAAAAGAGAATGCGAAAGATACCACTGTACTGATATGAATAATCTTGGCTAAGAAAAAGGTTCTGTTTTCTTTAATGCAGCCCGGCCAATACACAGTTACAATTGCAACTATCTCTAGTCAAAGTAAAGTATGAGAAAGCCAAACAATATGTGAGACCTGGGCATTTTTTTCTCGCTAGCATATGACATGGATTTAATACTGCAAATCTATATAAAAGAAAGCCGGGGGGGGGGGGTCTTCACTGTCAAGCATAAAAGATATACTGTGCTCACATTGAGGTAGGAAAAAGGAATTCTTAATAAATAGAAAATGCAGTACTCACCCAAAATATTAAATTGAAAAGGAACATCATGTATTTCAAACAACACAAGCAGCCTCTCGCCATGCTGCACTTCTTAAATTCTAAAAGAAAAACAAATGATAGATCCAGGTAAAAGACCACATATTTGCTGCCTTTGGGTGCATTGTATTTGTCACTTTTCACACCAGTCCCAGTTGCAGCTGTGTTGTGGTTCTCTGTGTGTGATCCAGCGGTACCATAGAAAGCTCCAGCAGTGAAGCCTCGACCAAACTGCCTGCCTGAGGTAGAAGGTTTAGCAAAGTCTGAGTCCTTGCTATCCAAAGATGGACTCCGGTGAATTGAGGAATCCTCACTACTTGACTTCTCCATGGTCTCTCTTTGCACAGTTGCCAGATTTAGTGTCTACCATCTCTCAGAATTCAGCGTAGCACCTCATGTCAACTCCACAATTCACACGAGGCAGACTTCTTTGGGCATCGCCATCTCCTTATTAAATCCAACGTCCCAATGCAGACCTCTATTATAACACTCCCTGCAATGCCTCCATTCCCTTTTTTTCCCTCTCTCTCTCCACCCTTATAACGGAGCAGGCTGTCCTATATGCATCAGTGGCTAGGATTTACTTGCCAGCACTTCATGCAGCAGCATTTCTCGGTCTGCCTTGCCAAATCAGTTATGCACAGCTTAGCATTTCATCCCTCCACATCCAATCAGTCCACACAATCCCTGATCTATAGGCAGCAAATGGTCCTTGTATCCATTTCCAGGGAGGGGGTTGATTTTTCAGTACACCTGGACGACGTTCAGCATGAGCATTTCTCTCTCTCTCTCTCTCTCTCTCTCTCTCTCTCTCTCAGCTCCTCTGTTTCCCTCTTTACTCCGACTGCTGCTCTCGCACACACGTTGCCTCTTCTCCCCCCCCTCTTTTCAGCCGTTTGCTGTATCTCATTCAATGATCAGCTACTAGGTCACTCTCTCTCACTCAGCAGTGCGCTGCTGCCAATGTGAGATCATCAGGAACCGCAATGTCTGGGCATTTCCCACAGAAATCCCTGCTCTAACTATATCAAGTCATAAATCCTCCCCCCACTCTCAAAAGTCCCTCCCCTTCTGCTCTGCATCCAGCCAATCCAAGCAAAACTTCCACCCCACATGCACTGAACAGACCCCCTCCTCCATGACATAAGATCTTTAATAGGGTTATCATTACTCTTTTGACTATACAAGTGCACAACAAGAAAATCACTTTTAAATGTCAAGTGCTGCTCATCATTTACGAGCTTGAAATGCAAGGGGGTTGATAACGCAAAGAACAACTGTAAGAAGACAAAACTAGATATCAAGGCACCTGCCACCCCCTTCACAATTAAATTGATAGTGACTATAAATGTTTGAATTTCTTACTACTTAAAACAAACATCATAGGACGACCAGTTTGTAATATGGAACTCACAGACATAGTTGCCACGTTCACTGCATGAAACCAAAAAACGTGACAAATTTAACCATAAAACACATGGGGTTACAGCCAAAGGTTTCCTTTCACCAGAGGGAGGAGTCATCCTGTAGGGGAAGGCATGTGGAGGGTGACTGCAGAGGACATCCTCCTCTATCTGTGGAAGTTCTCCCCGAGATGTTAGAATCCTGACTGTTGAAATGAAATCATGATTACCATTAATTAAGTACTATGCATAATCCCATTTATTGTTAATTGTTGTGAATCCATAGAGAGCTTTGGCTATTGGGCAGTACAGAAATGTAATAAATAAATAAATAAATAAATACATCATACAGGTAAACTTGGAAGGAAGCAGATTCAAATACATTGGGGAGAGGGTCGGCTTGCCAACACTTAGTTATAAATTTCCTTTTCAAAAACCGGGAAAATTCAATGATTAAAAAACACACAAAAACCCAGCTGGTTTATGACCAGAGTGAAGGCCATCTCATGTTGGCTCTAGCTCCACAAAGCCAGGAAATTGGAAGCTAAGGCTGATGCCTTAACTGATCAGTGATGATGTTGTGCAATGTCACAGACTGTGCTTGCTTATAACTTACAGTACCTTCCATGCACCCACACATTGCCTTGGTTAGCCAAAATGCCCCACGCCGTCCTGGTCCGGTATTGCCTTCCGAAGCATCCAGCCTTACTGCTAGAAGAGGGCTCCCTGTCACTGTTCAATCCATCCTGCCAGCTACTGACATAAGCAACAGACTGACATGGGTCAGCTCACAGGAGGATTCCTCTGGCAAAACAGTTAAGGCTCAGATGCTTTATAAGGTCATGCAGGACCAAGACAACGTGGGGCATCCCATGTGGGTGCATGGAAGGTCAGTTGTAAGCAAGCACAATTTGTGACATTGCACAGCATCATCACTGGTCACGGCATTGGCCTTGGCTTCCAATTTCCTGGGCTTGTGGAGCTTGAGCCAACATGAGATGGCCTAAACACTGGTCTGAAACAGGCAGGTGTTTGTTTTTGTTTTGTTTACCATTGAATCTAACAGGAAAGTGTGTATCCAATTTTATCTCAGAAAAACTTGGTATCAAAAGTCTGGAAAACACTGCATTACAGACTTTAGCTTGTTTGCAAGCTATCCTCAACATTTTAATTGCTTTTATTTTGATGCATAAATATGAACTTCAGATACCTCTTTCATGTCGGCTATCTTCAAGACACGTTCTCCTCCCCCCCCCCTTTTTTTAAAGATGAAGAACATGAAGACTGACTCCTAAGCCCATATTTGGGTATGAGGGAGCTTTCAGAGATCTTGAGCATTTACAATCTAGGCAGGTAGCTAAATATAGATTTTTAGCTTCTGTGGCTGGGCTGGGCTGGGGGGAGCTTGTCCAAGGCATCTTAGTAATGTTTAGACATCTTCATGGTGTATTTCAGATAATTGGTCTAAGTTATTTATTTAATTTCATAAAAACATCCTTGTACTGAATTTAACATTTCCAAATGTTAATTTAAGTCCATGCAGTGATTTTCCCTCCATACACCGCCATTTAAACTTTACTTTTCCCCAAACTTCTACATATTTAATCTCTAGCACAGTGTTCTCCAACCTTGGGTCCCCAGATGTTTTTGGCCTACAACTCCCAGCATGCCCCAGCCAGCATGCCTCAGAAGTTGAGCCTCGAAGTTACCAGTGCGTGCACTACCGTCTTTAGGTCTTCCGACTCTATGAAGGGGCGCAGCTGGCGTATCAGCCGAAGCTGATAATAGGCACTCCTAGCCGTCACATCTATCTGGGATGTCATTTGGAGCGACGGATCCAGAAGCACCCCCAAACTGCGAACACAGTCTTTCAGGGGGAGTGTAACCCCATCCAGAACTGGTTGACATACCTCCATACCCAGGTTGTGGCCTTTGACAGCAAGCACCTCCGTCTTGTCTGGATTCAGTTTCAGTTTATTTTTCCTCATCCAGCCCATTACTGCCTCCAGGCATTCATTCAGAGGAGACACATTGTCCTTAGCTGACGCTGTTGCCGAAGGCATAAAGAAATATATTTGGGTGTCATCAGCATACTGATAGCACCCTGCCCCATGCCCCCGGATGATCTCTCCCAGCCGTTTCATGTAGATATTAAACAGCATTGGGGAAAGAATAGCTCCTTGTGGCACGCCACATAGCAGCTCCTTTTTGGAGGAGCAGCTATCCCCAAGCATCACCATCTGGAACCTACCTGAGAGGTAGGACCGGAACCACTGAAGCACAGTGCCCCCGATTCCCAGTCCCTTCAGGCGTTCCAGAAGGATACCATGGTCGATGGTATCAAAAGCTGCTGAGAGGTCCAAAAGAACCAACAAGGACACACTCCTCCTGCTGGTACTCAGGCATAGATCATCTACTAAGACGATCATAGCAGTCTCAACGCCATATCCTACTCTGAAGCCAGTTTGAAATTGGTCTAGAAAATCGGTGTCATACAAAACTGCTTGGAGTTGGAAGGCAACCACCCTCTCGATCACCTTGCCCAAAAATGGAAGATTTGACACTGGTCTGTAATTGTTAAGGACCAAGGGATCCAGGGAGGGCTTTTTTAGAAGCGGCCGTACCACCGCTTCTTTCAAACATGATGGAAAATTCCCTCCCTGGAGAGATGCATTAACAATACGTTGTAGTTGTAATCCAACTGAATCTCATCCTTGGGCAACCAACCAGGAAGGACAGGGATCAAGAGGGCAAGTAGTCCTCTTCACTCGACCAAGCAGCTTGTCCACATCCTTGGTACTCACCAACTGAAACTGATCCAGTGTAATCCTACTTGCAGAGTTACTGGACACTCCATTGTCTGCTTTTGCTACAATTATTAGTGGTCCCACCAACACACTCTGCCTTGTCAAGGCTGCGAACCATTCAGGACCTGGTTCCACTTTTGTGGAACAGGTTTCCCATGGACCTCCGATTGGGGGAGGATCTTTCCCGCTTTCGTACAGGATTAAAGACTTATCTTTTTAGTCAGCCAGAATGAGTGGTTGGGCTAATGTGGTGGTTGCTGGGATTCGATACTGTACAGTTAGTGTTCGATGTTGGTTATTTTATTGTATTGTTATACAATAAACCACACTTTGGGAAATATACCTTTCCCCCCCCCCTCCTTTCTGTAGCTCTGCTGCTTCTTAGCCAATCAAGATGATGTGTATGTTATTTGTCCTGCCATTTGGTGTGAGGGGCATTATAAATAGATGATGATGATGATGATGATGATGGTAAAGAAAAGAGCCTTTGGGGGTTCCTACATGCACACACACACACACACACACACACACACACGCACACACGCCTCTTCATGTGTAAACTAAGGCCGGTTGGGGGCTGGGAGGAGGCAAAATGTGCATAAAGTATCGGGTGGGGCATGGCGCCTGAAAGTCCTGAAAAGCCAGACACCCGGCTTTCAAATGCAAAAGTCATGAGTCATGAGTCCCCCTCCCCCGTCTGGCCAGGTGAAGTTCATCTTGATTGGCTAAGAAGCAGCAGAGCTACAGAAAGGAGGAGGGGAGGGGGGGGAAGGTATATTTCCCAAAGTGTGGTTTTTGTTCTTTGTCTTTGTTTGTCGCGTGCTTGCTGTGGAGCAATGGCGGCAAGCCACGCAGAGGTCCAAGCCTTCGGGCGGCCTCAAGATCCGACCCCAGGTAGCTCCTGGTGAAATTAGCTGAATGAGGGCTTTGGCAAGGCAAGCCTTGTGGAGGGCTACCCATCTCGGACCTTCGGGTAGGTGTGTAGTCTTCTTGGGCAGCAAGGCTGTGCTAGATCCAACCCTGGAAGAGAACTGACCTCCAGGTAACTAGCTGTGTGCTTGAGAGATATAAAGAATCAGGTTTTGTTATTTTTGTAGCTCTATTACTTTGTACCAAAGCGTCTCTCTATTTTGGCTACTTCTCTCATTTCTCAACTTTTGTTGTAATATGCTACCTGAATAAACCTTCTTTTAGTTTTTTTACTCCACATGGTGTTTGTAGATTGCTCTGTGGTTCCAGCAACTAAATCTAGGTTACAGTCATAAAGGCAAGTCTCTGAACAGAGATTCAAGTAAGATTGCAGACAGCTGAGGCTGGCAGTCTGGTACCTTGAGATCTCTGGGGGTCTTAGGTCCTTTGGGTAGGAAAGGGTGGGTTGTGGCGGGTCAGCCAGCCCCCCCTTCCTCCATATGGTTGCAGCGGTGGGATTCGAAACTGGACCACAGAGTGGGTGCACGTGGGCAAATAGGGAAGATTAGAGAGACTTTAGTACATAGGTAGAGGTTTGTTATTTTTTAGAGACTGAAGTGTGAGATTGAGCCTCAGGGAAAACGTTCAGATTGCTTGGCAGTCTGTGGAAGCCTAGCTGCCAGCGGGGAGCGTTGAAGGCAAGAAATCTCAACTGTGGAGTGAGTAAGCGGAGGCGGATCCTACCATCCCCATCGAGTGCAAGAAGTCTGTGGCTGGGGGAAGGCAGCTGTGTGATCCAAGAAAACCAGAGCTGGGGGAGCCCTGGCAAGGCAAGAAATAGGCTGTGTGTGCGTGTCCCAGAGGCTGAGAGCAGCAGTTGCCAGTGAGTAAGCGGAGGAGGATCCTACCCATCGAGTGCAAGAAGCGGGTGAGCAGATGGCGGCTGTGTGATCCCAAAGAACCAGGCAAAGAGAAGAAGAAATAGTGTGTGTGTGTGCACGTGTGTTTCAGGAGGAGGAGAGAAGACCAGAAAACCTCTCTTAAGAGACTGGTGAGCAAAACATTGAATTTTGGGACAGCGTTTGGTGAGTGATTTTTGTTGTGCTATGTGCCCCAGAGGAGTCGTCCAGACTTTGGGGAGGGAAGGCACAGTCCTGCCCTACATCTCTCCCACGGGAGAAGGACTCAGATTTTGAACTTAGACTGTCCAGTTGCTCTTGGGGGGGGGCATGGTGAGTGACCAGGCTAAGCAGCAGCAAGCAGAGGGGGGGCAGACATCAGAAACCCCCCCCGAAAAAGAGACTTTGTCCCTGTGCTGCCGAAGTGGAGGGCTGAAAGAAGCAGAAGGACAAAGGAATTTCCCTCCAGGTGTCTCCAGCGAGAAGAAAAGAAGACTGAGATTGGGGGTTGATTAAAGCCAATGAAAATTGTTAAATTGTTGCTGGAGGGGAGGGGAGGGGTGATCCAAGTGTATTTGTGTTGTCTTGTCCCCAAAGTGCAAAAATTAGTCCAAAACTATATCAAGTCAATTTGAAGTAATGTATGATGTAATGATAATGTGAAGCCAGAAATCTGCATGTGTTCAAAGTGCCTCAGGGCAGGGAAGAGTTGCCAGAGAAAAATCAGTCAGAGGTGAGAGAACAAAGCAGAGAGCTAAAAAGAATGTTAGAAGCGAGAAGCCCTCTAATGGCTGGAAGATTGCCAGGCTGGTGTTCTAGCTGCCTGAGTAGAGCCTCCATGGCTCAGCATTTAATTCTGAGAGAGTCAGTCATCCTATGCAAGTTTGGGTGGTGGGCTAAAAGAGCCAAGCCCAAGAGACTGAGAGATTGCCAGGCTGTGTGTTCTAGCCGCCTAGGTAGAGCCTCCATGGCTCAGCATGTAATTCTGAGAGAAACAGTCATCCCATTCATGTCATTGGGTAGAAGATGTCACCAGCAAGCCTTTAGAAAAAAGGGGTGGTGTATTCATGTCATTGGGTGGTGGGTGCCACCAGCAAGCCTTTGGAAAAAAAGGGGTGATGTATTCATGTCGTTAAGTAGAGGGTGGCAAAAGCAAGCCTTTAGAAGCAAAATTAAAGGCGAATTGAAGAGTCACATTTCAGTCAGCAATCTGCCGCCTACAGGCTTGTAGGAGAAGCAGCAACCCTAGAAAGTTTTTAGACAGAGTGCCAGTCAGGCAACAGAAGGGTTGGGGTTCCCATTTAAATTGTATATGATGTTTCTTGTGTATGCAAACTGATGTAATGCAAACCTGTAAACTTCTGATTGATGGTTATTGATTGTTGTTTTACTGTTTTGATGTTTAAAGAGCTTTAAGATTTAAAATTTAAGATTTAAAGCTTTAAGCTTTAAGATGTTTAAGATTGTAGTTATTGTGTTTTGATGTTTTCGTTGTTTTGTGTGTGTAAGTGAAGAAAAGTGTACTAATAATAAAAAGCTAGCGCAAGCTCTTTTCTTTTTAAGTTAGTGTAGATGAAATGAGAGGGTTAACCCCTCAGTTCATCTTTTCCCAAAGGGAGGGGTGTGAACAAAAGAGCCTTTGGGGGTTCCTACATGCGCGCACACACACACACACACACACACACACACATGCCTCCTCATGTGTAAACCAAGTAAGGCCGGTTGGGGGCTGGGAGGAGGCGAAATATGCATAAAGTATCGGGTGGGGCATGACGCCTGAAAGTCCTGAAAAGTCGGAGACCCGGCTTTCAAATGCAAAAGTCATGAGTCATGAGTCCCCCTCCCCCGCCTGGCCAGGTGAAGTTCATCCTGATTGGCTAAGAAGCAGCAGAGCTACAGAAAGGAGGAGGGGAGGGGGGGAAAGGTATATTTCCCAAAGTGTGGTTTTTGTTCTTTGTCTTTGTTCGTCGCGTGCTTGCTGTGGAGCAATGGCGGCAAGCCACGCAGAGGTCCAAGCCTTCGGGCGGCCTCAAGATCCGACCCCGGGTAGCTCCTGGTGAAATTAGCTGAATGAGGGCTTTGGCAAGGCAAGCCTTGTGGAGGGCTACCCATCTCGGACCTTCGGGTAGGTGTGTAGTCTTCCCGGGCAGCAAGGCTGTGCTAGATCCAACCCTGGAAGAGAACTGACCCCCAGGTAACTAGCTGTGTGCCTGAGAGATATAAAGAATCAGGTTTTGTTATTTTTGTAGCTCTATTACTTTGTACCAAAGCGTCTCTCTATTTTGGCTACTTCCCTCATTTCCCAAGTTTTGTTGTAATATGCTACCTGAATAAGCCTTCTTTTAGTTTTTTACCCCACATGGTGTTTGTAGATTGCTCTGTGGTTCCAGCAACTAAATCCAGGTTACAGTCATAAAGGCAAGTCTCTGAACAGAGATTCAAGTAAGATTGCAGACAGCTGAGGCTGGCAGTCTGGTACCTTGAGATCTCTGGGGGTCTTAGGTCCTTTGGGTAGGAAAGGGTGGGTTGTGGCAAGTCAGCCAGCCCCCCCTTCCTCCACAATGATGATGATGATTACCACTTTGTGCAACAAAGTTTATATTACACCAGCTCATTTTTGTGAGCCAAATCATTAATATGAAAACTGGAAAATAGGGGACCAAGGGACGTACAGTATTCATAAGTAAATGTCCTGAGCGCAAATCTGTTTCCAATTTTTTTCTGTCTTGTGAATGCTGCTATAGTTCTTTCATTCATCAGTTCAATTCATCAGATCAAGAAGGGAAAATAGAGTGAATCATAAGTGTGTGTGTGTGTGTGTGTGTTCGGATAGGCTTCAATGGCAACAAAAATTCAACTTAGGTGTTCCAGACAACTCCTACCACTATCATTCAGAAGGCACCGTAAAGCTATTCTGTCTTCCCTATTCTGTTCTTAACTGGTTTTTGTTTTTTGTGGTAAGATGAAAGAAGCAGAGAGAAAACATAGGGGGATTCCAAATGGAAGATGGCATCATCTGGTGGAAAAGCCTCCAGTGTTCTAAGCTATGCATTGTGCCGTTTTATCATACCAATGCCACTTCTAATACTTGGGATTTAATTGGTAACTGCTCCTTGGCTATGTTATTGCAAAGACATGTGGTCTTTTTTAACTTTTTAAAAGATTAAACTGAGCGTGAGCAGGTGTAACTGAAACAACCACATATTCCTTTCTTCTACTTCCCTCGTCTTTCTCTGTTGTTTCCCCTGTCATATTTTAAATTAAAAACTCCTCAGGGCAAGGACCTGTCCTACTGTATTTTGTAAAGCGCCATGCACAATATATAAATAGATAGATAGATAGATGGGTGAAAAATTATTCTCCCCTTCCCCCATAACCAAAATTTAAGTTAAAAAAATAGCTATGGCCTATATTCAAGGCATTTATGTATCGCTTTAATTAATTTAAAATGTTGAACCAACCCCCCACCCCCATTATAAGTTCCTCATGTAAGCATAAATGACAAATAACAGCTTTTTTTTTTTTCACAAAGTGAGGGACAGACTAGAACAGTGATGGCGAATCTTTTTGAGCCCGAGTGCCCAAACGGCAACACAAAACCAACTTATTTATTTCGAAGTGCCAACACTGCAATTAAACCTGAATACCGAGGTTTTAGTTTTAGAAAAACAACTCATACAGTTGTCCGAACTAATTAACATCTTTTGTCTTAAAAGAAAAAACAACAACAACAGAGCTTTCAATGATACAGTTTTTTGTTGAAAAAAAAAATCAACTCCAAAAATTATTATAGTACTACATTGTACACATAGCCTGAAGGGAATTTATACAAACTTTTTTGGATAAGGGATTCTCAACTTGTAATATGATGATATGCTAGACTGAAATTGTATGGGGCAAGCTTTACCCTGGGTCCTTTTCCCTGCTTCTACAGGTGTCAGATTAGTAAAAGTAAAAGTCAACCTGTACTAGGATGAGCAAGATAAACAAGAAAACTAAACGTGCTTAACACATTTTAAACACTTTATGTCTTGGACTGCAAACACTGCATTAGGTAAAAGTTTGCATTGGGCATGCTTTTGCACAATTAATGTGATTTTTGCTATTGCATGCATGCTGATAATTTGTCAAACCTTGGCTCATACTCCGTTAGTTTGAGAGCAACACATGCAGCACTCAGGTCAACTGTTAGGGCTTTACATCCAAGCCATGCTCTGTGCATCATTCTTCAAAATCTTTTAAATGTGATAACAATGTAGAAAAGAATTCTGTAACAGGAATTCTAGAATAAAATCATTCTGTTCCACACTGTGAGAAAGAACAAGATCATTAGTGTTTTGCAGAAGGGGACGGTCTTTTCGCGATCTGGTGACCAATGGCTCGAGTGCCCACAGAGAGGTCCCTGCGTGCCAGCTGTGGCACCCGTGCCATAGGTTCGCCATCACTGGACTAGAAACAGCCACCCATGTGAGCCACATCAATCATCATACTCTGTGGGCTGGTTATTCTTAGAGGTTTGCTACACACACACACTCACTAATAAAAAGGAGCACTTATGCTCCTCAGTGTGAGAGGAAAGCAAGCAGAGTCAGAAATTTTAGCCAGCAAGTAATTTAGATTTTTTTTTCCTATGAGAAAAGAATGAGAAGAATGCAGCTTGCCCAGTGAGAAATCTGCTAGATAATCAAATCTACAGATTAGAATAGCTATGCTGTAAGGGGGTCTTGGGAGAGGGCAGAAATCCAAACTTTAGGTATTTAAGTCAGAAAAATCCTTCCTTAGAAATCTGAGCCGGCAGCTGAAAGGATGCAACATACTATTAGAACTTTACTTCAAGTTCCCCAGTTTCCACACTCCCTGAGAACAAGGAATCACTATGACCAGTCATGTGAAATCCAACTGAAACAGCCATTAGAATTTAAACAGAATTAAGAGAGAGAAAAATTAGGACTTTTATAACCTTACTGGGACTTACAGTATTCATAAGTAAATGTCCTGAGCGCAAATCTGTTTCCAATTTTTTTCTGTCTTGTGAATGCTGCTATAGTTCTTTCATTCATCAGTTCAATTCATCAGATCAAGAAGGGAAAATAGAGTGAATCATAAGTGTGTGTGTGTGTGTGTGTGTGTGTTCGGATAGGCTTCAATGGCAACAAAAATTCAACTTAGGTGTTCCAGACAACTCCTACCACTATCATTCAGAAGGCACCGTAAAGCTATTCTGTCTTCCCCTTCTTAACTGGTTTTTGTTTTTTGTGGTAAGATGAAAGAAGCAGAGAGAAAACATAGGGGGGTTCCAAATGGAAGATGGCATCATCTGGTGGAAAAGCCTCCAGTGTTCTAAGCTATGCATTGTGCCGTTTTATCATACCAATACCACTATTACGTTTGTGCTTTTATGGTTACGATTGTATTTTACTGTGTTTTATGATGTATAATTTTGCACTGTAGGCTGCCCTGCACGTGTTTGTCACAGAAAGGTGGGGTAAAAATACCCATACAGATAAATATAGAGATAAATAGGAAACACAACCCAAAGGCAATGAGGAAATGAGTGGCAGCAGCGGGCCTGGGCGAGGCAGCGCAAACCTTTCCTGCCTTTCCTGTATCGAGCTGTATAATAAACCCACATGAGAATTATGAGTAAGCAGAACCTCAGTCGAAATAGCCGGAGCTGCTTATATTAAAGAACACTTAGCAGGTGTGGTCTGTGCACTAGGAGTGTGTATTGCTATATATAAAATACAGGCAAGAGTGCAGGGTCAAAAGACGAGCATGTCCTGGGCTGGTGAGCCCGAAATCTCCCGCTGCCCCATCCACTGGAACCTGCCGAGGGGCGGCTGTGTTAGTGTGTTGCAGCAAGCGCGCCATGTGGGGTCACCTTAAAGGCCACAAAACTCACCAGGGGCTCTAGTCCGCACATGCTTATGCTGTAATGAATGTGTGAGTCTTTACTGTGCCACAACACTTTGTTTCCCACTTTAACTCGGTCGACCCCACAGAAGACCCTTGGATGGAAGGGTTGATGGAGGACACACCTTCCGTGGTTGCCAGGACCATCCCAGCCTCTCTGCACCCCCACAAAGCAAGGGGTGCATTTTCTGCCATCCCCTGCACAGCCAGCCAACGCGTTTCCTCCCTCTCTCCCAGCAGTTTCAGCAAAGTCTGTGCAAGAAAGCAAGCTTAATTGTAGCACCACCACTAAACGGTGAGACTTGCACACCGGCTCATCCTCTTCTAACAGTAGTCGTGTGTGTGTGTGTGTGTGTGTGTGTGTAATTCCAATGTACGTTCTCTTTTGAGTTACGAAGAAGCAGCCTGTAGGTAGGGGTTTCTCAAAACAATGCCAACATGTGCAGCTGAAAGAAGGCACTCCGGACTGGGGAACTTGGTAGCTCCCCTCTCCGTCAGCAGCCACACACAGCACAGTTATTGGCCAGAGTTTGGAGAGACGAGCTCCTTCCTGACTAATCCCATTGTCCTTCTGGTGGGGAAGCTAGCTTAAATAAGTGAATGTAAAAATGTATATAAATTTATTATTTAAGTGATTCAGAGAAATCTGAATCTATTAAATGTATTGATGTATATAATATTTATTGTATTACTCTTATTGTATGGTGGGAAACAAGTTTCTGTCTTTTTTAAGGTTGTGCTTTTGATGTGGCTAGTGACTTATTGGGCACCTGAACCTATCACTGCTCAGCACATATTCACTATACCTCTTGCCATTTTTATCATTCATTAAAAAAAAAAAATCAGTCTTTTAAGTGGTACAAAAACAATTTTCTGGCTATTTTTTAAAATTAAAATAGCAAAATACCATTTGAACGAAAGAGTCCACTAAATCCATATAACGCTATAAACACACACACACACACATTCCAGTCACCACCAAGTTTGCAATGTGGTTAATTCCAGTGACCAGAAAGGTTTTCTAAAATTAACATTATAGGGATATAAGGCTATACCCCTATAATACTATCACAGCATTATAGCATTGTATGAGAATAGCACTATATCACTGTAATGCAATAATATTGTTATAATTCACATATTGATTTGGGAGACACTAAGCCTGTGCAAGTGTGCTGTATCTGAAACTGAAACACGAGCTTTAAAAATTAGTTTAAAGCCCCTTTCCAGTCACCACGTTTTTTGCAATGCGGTCATTGGCAGTGGCTGGAAAGGTCTTTTAAAAAATATATATTTGAAATTATCATTCCAGGGGTACAGAACAATACCCCCATAATGCTACTTTAAAGAAAAAGTATTATAGCATTACAGCACTATAGTGCTATACCCCTATAATGCATTTTTAAATTTAAAAATCCATGTTTAAAAGCCTTTCTTTTCAAAACGCCAGGATTGGATGGTCTGGGGGCGGAATATTATAAAGTTTTTTAAAAAATGTTAATTCCAAAGTTAAAACGGTTGTTTAATGATATTCTACAGGGGGGAGAGATCCCCCCGTCGTGGAAACAGTCCTTGACTATTTTAATCCCGAAACCAAGGAAGGACTTAGCAGAACCAAGTTCTTATAGACCAATATCATTAATTAATCAAGATGCTAAATTATTGACAGCAATTTTAGCTAGAAGAATGAATAGTTTTCTAAATAAGTATATAGGGATAGATCAATGTGGTTTCATTCAAGGAAGACAAATGGCAGACTTAACAAGAAGGGTTCTGAATATAATATATTTAATAAAGAAAAATAATTTGAAAGCGGGGGTTCTTGCATTGGATATTTTTAAAGCCTTTGATTGTGTGGAATGGCCTGCATTAAAGATGTTAATAAAAACTATGGGGTTTGGAGAAAAATTTATAGGTATTACTAATCAATTATATACTCATAATGTTACGTCGGTAATTGTAAATGATGGAATAACAGAAACGATTAGCCTAGGCCGGGGAACTAGACAGGGTTGTCCCCTTTCCCCAGTATTATTTGTGATAGTTATGGAATTGTTAGCAAATGCGATAAGACAGGAGAGGAAATTACTGGGGATAGGGATAGAGGCTAAATGTAAGATAAACCTTTTTGCAGATGATATATTGTTAACATTAGAAAGGCCTATGGAAAATTGGGATTGGATAGAGAAACATTTAGATGAATTTAGAGAAGTAACGGGGTTAAAAGTTAATTGGGATAAATCGGAGATAATGACATTTAATTATAGTAAACTGGAGGAAAGGGGACTTAAACAAAGGAAAGTCGATATAAAGATAAAAAATATAATTAAATATTTAGGTATTGATATATTAAAAAATATGGATAAAATAGGGGAATGGAATTTTAAAAAATTAAAAGATGAAGTTAAAAATAAAATAGAGGATTATAAAAAATTGGGACTATCATGGTTCGGCAGGATAGCTTTGATTAAAATGAAGATTTTACCGAAGTTTAATTTTTTATTTAGAATGATACCATATAAGATATCAGAGAAAGAAATCAAAGATTGGCAAGTAATGTTAAATAGCTATTGCAATGGGGGGGAAAGATCAAGGATTACTAAGAATAGATGGTATAAAGCTCAAAAAATAGGGGGACTTGGTCTCCCTAATTTAAAATGGTATTATATAGCTAATCAACTTAGATATATTATGGATATTATTGTTAGAAAGGATTTTATGTGGTGGGAAATAGAAGCATTTGAATTGGGTAATAGGGTGGAGAAATTTTTATTTACAAAACAAGGACATATTATGACAAAAAGATTAGAAAATCCCTTTTTAAAAAAGATGTTAGAAATTTGGGGTAGAAATAAGGAAATATTTTTACCAGGTATATCTCTGCTTACTCCAGTGGTGGTTATGGAGGATTTTCCCGAGAATGTTAGACACTTAGAACGAATTTTTTTAGAGAGAAAAAGGTGATAAGTTTAATGGATTGGCTGGAAAAAATGGAGACAAGACAGCAAATAATTGATAGGGTTGGGGCAGGAAGAATTTCGTGGTTAAATTTCATTCAATTAGTACAATGGGGTAAGAAATGGAAGAGGAGACATGAGCATGAAAGGGATTTCACCACATTTGAGCAGTTGGTTATGTCTAGAGAACTCATAGAAGGAAATGCATCAGCTAGGGGTATTACAAAGATGTTATATAAAATGTTGCAGAAATCAGAAGAGCAAGCAGAAAATCTTAAAATAGTTTGGGATACAGAGTTTGAAGAGGAAATATCAAAGGATGAGTGGAACAAGATTTGGGATAGGCGAATATTGAAAAATATGTCTATAAGAATTAAAGAGAATTTTTATAAGCTAATTTGGAGATGGTATTTGACTCCGGTGAGATTAAATAGAATAGATAATAAATGTTCTCCAATGTGTTGGCGAGGATGTCAGGAGTTGGGTACATATGCTCACATGTGGTGGAGTTGTAAAAATGTAATGGATTTTTGGGAAATGATTTTTGAGGAAATATCAGAAATTGTTGGAGCTGATTTAGAGGTTTGTCCTAAACTAGCTTTGCTATCAATAACGGAAAAGGTGATCGGTCCTCAAAATGTTAAAGAATTAATTATAAATTTGTTAACGGCAGGTAGACTAATGATAGCAAGGAAATGGAAAATTCAGCAAATTTTCACTATTACTGATTGGTATAAAGAAGTATGGGATATGGCATTGAATGATATGTTGACTTGTAATATCAAATGCAAAAGGGGTCAATTAAAGAAAAATATTTTCATGGATATTTGGGGTTTATTTCTGGAATATGTGTTAAAAAAGGGGAAAGGGAGTTTACCCTGTCAAGATATGTTGTATTTTTGGAATAATGAACAATTATAGAGTCATTGTATTATTTGGTCCCATGGTGATGGGAGCACTATATTAGTTATATGTGTGTGTTATTTTCTAAAAAAAAATAAAAAATAAAAAAAAATAAAAAAGCCTTTCTTTTCATCACCATTAACCACTCTTTTTTTTAGTGTCTGAACTGAATGAAAATTGCAGGTATAGCAGCCCCTTAGGAGGGGATTACACTTGCCTAATATCAGAAAAATAGGTACAAGGGTCTTTCTCCTACGTGCCTTTATGTTTTGATTTTATTTTAAGGGAACTGATAACTTTTTTATTGCTCAGAAGAACCGAGGTGAAAATTGCAGGGACAGTTGTCTCTTTTGAGGGAATCAAGCCACCAGGTTTTTGTGCAACAGCAGCCTTGACATTTTACAGGTCTCCAAAAGAGGACACATTTATCCTCCTATGATCCTTGTGGACCCCTTGTTCTGAAAATGGCAGACACCCTAGGTCAAGGCTCTCCAACCTTGGGTCCCCAGATGTTGCTGGCCTACAGCTCCCAGCATACCCAGCCAGCATGGCTAATGGCAAGGGATTCTGGGAGCTGTAGTCCAGCAATATCTGGGGACCCAAGGTTGGAGAGCCCTGACCTAGAGGTGTCCCTACGTAAGAAACCTGCAAGTTTCAGAAAGATAGGTGCAGTGTTTCATGTGGAAAGGAAGTCCTCAAGTTGGTTTGTGGGGGAGGATTGATCTTCTCCCCCATCCCTCCCCCCTGGGTTTTTTTGTGCAATTTGTATGAAAATGGCACATGTCACATCGGTGCAAGAAACCTGCAGGGTTTCAGGTGGATATAGGTGCAGGAGCTATGATACTTGAAAAGCAGTTTACGGCTTTTTTCATAGTGAAACCGGTTAGTGTTGGCAGAATGTCAATCTCATGGTCCCATCCTTGGCCCACCCATCTCATCAACACTGGTAGATGACATGGTGGAGGCAGGGAGGCACGCAGGCATGCAGAGAGAGGCCGAGAGGCCAGCAGGCACCTAACTATCAGTAAGAGTAGCATCCATGCCAGGTGGGCATGATCCCACGGATAGCGAGTGGGATCACAGTGGTAAGTGGCAGAAGGTGTGCTAGGAGTTCAAGCTAGTGTGTTTGCTCTGCACCAAGAGAAAATCTAGCTGGGCAGCAGGAGGCAGAAGCACTGGTGGTGTGTCTTGTAGGCTGGCCAAGGAAGAAGGCAGGTAGTAATGAGTGGGCCCCTCTTCCTTCTCCCTTGTTGCCCTTTGCCTCTTTTCCAGGGCATCCTTCACCCTTCACCAATGGAGCCTGCCACCTCATGCTGTTGCTGGGGCTGCAGAAGGTGCCCTGCACCCTAGGGTCAAACACAGTAGCCAACATGTATGCCCTCTCCTGGTAAATCAGCTCCAAATGGTCTATTATTCCACTCTTCAGTTTCTGGATCAAGGCACGCACCTCTGCTCTGAAGCACTGGCCACCTGCCCTGGGATCTCCAGCATCCAGCAACTTGCCCATCTGTTGACCTAGATGTTTGGCGATAGGAACCACCTGACAGAAGGGGGCACTGCTGGAGGTGAGTGTTTCGGTGGCATCCAGAAAGGGCTTTAGGACCACCACCAGCTGCAAGACGACATTCCACTGATGCTTCAGCAGTGGCCCTTGCACCCCAGTATCCCTCAGCCTTTCCAACTCATGCACCATTTTGCTCTGCTATGCTCCAGCATGAGGAATGTCAAGTTCCACCTCATCCTCACATCCTGAATCATATGATGCTGAAGGAGCCCAAATTCAGCCTGTTTTTCTTGCAGTGTTCAACTGCCCTTGACCCTGTGTTGGAAGTAGCCTACGATCTTCCAACACACATCAATCAGGGTGCAGATGGTGGCACATTGGAGTGCCGGGTTCTTTCCTCCCCCCCGCCCCTGCAAACCCAGAGCGTCCCATATTATGGGGTTTGCGAGTGCTGCAGCTGATGCTCACAAGCTGATGCTCTACTGCCTTTAATGTATTCTGTACTGTCTACATTTCCAAAACGCCATTAATAATGTCACCTAAATTCTTATTTCCTGGCTTGGAAATACAAATAGGAGGCAAGAATTACAACCATGTAATTTCTGCTCCAGCTTGGGTTTTAATCCAAGCCAGAGAAGATTTAAACCCCGTACCCTCTCTTGCAGAATCCTCTAAGGGTGCAATCATATGACTGTTTAGACAGGAAAGGGTCCTGCAACTCCCAGCATGCCCCAGTCTGCTATGCACGCTGGGGCATGCTGGAAGTTGTGGGGCTTTTTTTGTCTAAACATGCATAGGATTGCACCCTAAATTTGTTAGATTTGTTTCAAATGAGAAGTGGTACATAAATACTGCTAAAAAATAGCAAATTGCTGATAAATAAGTTTATTATTTATTTTATTTGTACCCTGCCTAGGGAGAGAGGCGGGGCCTGGAGCAGAAGCTGGCATGGCAGATAAGGACCTGGCCTACCACATTTCGCACCCGCATTCGACCAAAATGCCCTGTGCTTGTTGCGGCATAAAACATAATTGAATTCCTGTCTTTGGGCTGCATCCTGCTGTGTGGCAACCGCTCCTCTTCCATTCCCTCCTTAACTGTACATGCAAATTCTCTGCTTGGAACACAATATGCAAAATATGTCCAACTGCACATTTTGAAATAACTTTCAAGACAGTTTGCTATCATTTATTTATCTTTTCATTTAAGTGATGAGCACCTATAGGTCAGCCTTCCCCAAGCTGGCACCCTCCAGATGGTTTAGAGCAGGGCTCTCCAACCTTGGGTCCCCAGGTGTTGCTGGACTACAGCTCCCATATAAAGGCCTGTGGCTCACGCTGGCTCAGCTTGTCTGAGTGTGGAAAGCTAAGCAGGGTCAGGCCTGCTTATTACTTGGATGGGAGACCCCTCCTCTAGTTTCCTGCATTGAGCAGGGGGTTGGACTCGATAGCCTTGTAGGCTCCTTCCAGTTCTATGAAATCTATTCTTCCCGCCACCGGTGACGCCTGCCCCCAGCCATCCTGAGCTGATGACCTACTGCCCTCTTCCTGCAAGTCCAGCTGAATGTGGTTAGTCTTGCACAGGATTGGTGACCCGAGCTTCCCAATCCCTTGGAGGACTGTAACAGCATTCAGTGGCATATTACACTTCCTCTTCCCTGTCAGCACAGAGAGGTCAGGATGAAGGGGGCGGTGGCAGAGCGTGCAGCCCCACCTGCTCTCCTTGGGTAGAGATTCTGACTGCCTGAAGAGGGCTAGTCTCTTTCTGCATGGTCAGAAAGGAACGGAGCAGGGAGGTGCTGGCTTTGTGAGAGCCTTACTGTTTTGCTAGAGTCATCCTCCTGTGGGCTGACCCATGCCTGCTTGTTGCTTACATTAGTAGCTGGCAGGTTGGGTTTAGCAGTGAGAGGTGACCCTCTCCTAGCACCCAGCACCATTCCTATGCTGGCTGAACACAGAGGAGGTTTTGTGTGGCACTACCCTAAGACTGAGTGATGTGGAAGTTCAGCTTCTAATTGTGGATTTGGAACTGCAACATAAAGAACATAATGATTGGCTTTGAACGACACAACAACCCACCTGAGGCTTATAAGCCACGGTGGGTTGTTGGGTTGTGCGAACCCAGGATGGGTTTGTCAGGGTGGCTTATTTTGGGGTTATAAACTACTCTGACACGCCATGGACAACAGGTTATTGTGTCTTTCGAACCCAGACAACATGGGTCAAGCCCTACTGCAAGTGAGCCACTTGGCAAGAGTGGCAAAAAAACCCCTTGCCATTCTTGCCAAGTAGTGGCCAGGCAAGCACCGCAGGCAGCCACCCCCAAAGTGCCCAAGCGGTATTTGGGGGCCGCTGTCAGAGGCTTCCCCCTGCCCCCACCAGCCATTTCGGGCTGGCAAGGGCAGCAGGAAGAGGAGGTTGTTTCAGCTGGCTATGCACCTGCCCGGCACATCATGGACCCTCGGGCAGACAACCCACACTATGTAGCTTGTGTCGCGGTGTGGGTTGTCATGGTGTGCAAACCCACCCAACATGTAGGATTACCTAATGGTAGTCATGATTTCATTTCAAGGAGCAAACTTAACTTCTTTTTTTAAAACAAACAGTAAATGCAGGGAACTGTGCTTGCTAATTGGAACAAATCAAAAGCAGAAAAATGAGGTAATATTTTTATTACCAGTGTGGCGTAGAGCCAGTTTGGCGTAGTGGTGATAGTGTTGGACTGGGACTCAGGAGATCCGGGTTCTAGTCCCCGCTCGGCCATGAAACTCACTGGGTGAATTTGCGCCAGTCACTGCCTCTCAGCCTAGCCTACCTCACAGGGTTGTTGTGAGGATAAAATGGAGAGGAAGAGGAGGATTATGTAAGCCGCCTTGGGTTCCTTGCCGGAAAAAAGGCGGGGTATAAATATAATAAATAAATATTAGGAATAACCAAAAGTCACAAACTAGGGAGCCAGTTTCTGAGTTATTCATAAGGCTTCTTTGTGCTGAGTTATAACAGCAGTTTATTGAAACCCCTTTCCTATAATTTATAATGAAGGATGTGAATTGCAATAGGGTACTGCAGTTCTAATCTGACTTACTAAACACTAAATCTAATTAAATGAAATTCAAATTACATTTGAATAAGAAAATATGGGGTGGGGGTGGGAGGTGACTCCAGGAAATTGTCCAGCCCTATCGGTAGGGCTTAGTTCTGAATAACAAGCACTGGATTATCATTTACAGCAGTTCCAGTTCCAATCTCCCATCACTTTTTAATAATAAATTAATAATTTTTTATTATGGCAACCCAACTTGGGTTTTAGCCATTTATAATATAAAATACAATATAAAATACAATATAAAATACAACAAAAACAACAGTACCATGCCTTATAAGAATACATTACAACATTCTGATGGATCGCCTTATATACTATCCTCCATAATCACCAAGGCTTTTCTAATATTCGCTGTTTTCACCGCAAAACAGGCTAGATTCAGCGAGATAGATTTCGCTGTTGCTGTAAAGAGGTAACAAATTTTATCCAGATCTGTACAATGAATAATTGGGTCCAAATACCTGTCTAAGTATCTTTTCCTAGGGTTCTCATATAGTTTGCAGTGTAGAACATAATGAACTGTATCCTCCACTGCTTGGTCTCCACAAATACATAATCTTTGTTCCCTTGGTATGTTTTTATATCTACCTTCTTTGAAATTGGACGACATTGTCTGGAAACGCAGACTAGTAAGAGCTTTACAAAGACCTGGGGTGGTTATTTCTGTTAAATATTTTTCTTCCTTATGAGTTAATTTCATAAGAGGAAAACTGTTAGAGAATCTGGAGGCTTTAATTTTATCAATATCTATCTTGCAGAAATAATTCTGCAATGTTTGTCTTATCACCTCACGTTGTTTATGTATATCCCCACCTAGCATTGCATTGGGGTCTAAACCGAAGTGTCTCATATTAGATTCACATCGGTATATCCAGTTGTTTCTTGAGTGGGTAGATCTCTGCTCATTTACGCATAGAGTAACTAGTTTATTTGTTGAAAGTTTTATTTTGAGGAAATAGAAGAGCATAGTCTTCCAAATAGAGTACTCTAAGGGAAGCATTCCTACCTCCGCCCTTGTATAACACCTAGGAGTGCCAGGGGGAAGTCCTAACAGAGTTCTTAGAAATTTGTTTTGAACCACTTCAAGTTGTCTTATTTTTGCACTGCCCCAGATTTCAGCCCCATATGTTATTTGCGGTAACACTTTTGCCCTAAATACTTTGCAGGCAGGGGCCACCAATAGTCCACCTCTTACTCTAGCAAATTTCAACACAATTTGCATAGATCTGTTTGCTTTCAACTTTATTGCCTCCACATGGTTAGACCAGGATCCATTTTGCTTAAAACAGATACCTAGATAGTTAAATAGATTCGTTTGTTCCAAAGGATACCCATTTAGAGTCCACTTGTGTTTAGGAGGATATAAACCAAACACCATTACTTTAGTTTTAAGATAGTTTATACAGAGAAGTTCCTTCCTACATATCTCCCCAAAGGCTTTGAGCGATCTTCTCATGCCCACTAGGTTTTGTGATAATATCACCATATCGTCCGCATACAGCAATATATTCAGTTTTCTTGGACCTACGGCCACAGGGAAGTTTGAATTATTTGCCAAATCCCCAATAATGTTGTTTACATAAATATTAAAGAGGATAGGGGCTAGTAAACATCCTTGTCTGACCCCTATAGAGGTCTCCACTTCATCAGACAATTGTCCGCCTCTTCCTACTCTTACTCGAGTGGTGGTGTTTGAATATAGATTCTTTATCAGTATCAGAAGGCGAGTGTCCATCCCGAGATGCCATAGCTTATACCACAGTCTTTCCCTATTAATCCTATCAAAAGCTGATGTAAGATCAACAAATGTGGCATATAGATGTTTATTGGAATGTCTGGAATATTTTTCACTAAGATGATTTAAAATGAAACATTGGTCAATAGTCGATTTGCCACTGCAGAAGCCAGCTTGCTCGTCCCCAATTATATTATCTTGATAAACCCAATCTTCAACTTTAGTGAGAAGAAACTTGGTGTAAATTTTAAAGGAAACATCTAACAGGCTAATGGGTCGATAATTAGCAGGGCATGACTTATCTCCCTTCTTATGAATTGGAATGATTATACTTTGAGCCCAGCCCATTGGAAATTTACCGTTTCGATTTATATGAGTAAACATTTTGGCCAGAATCGGGAGTAAACATTTTTGGCCAGAATCGGGGGCTCATTTTCGAAATAAATCTCTGGGGGTACCATATCTTCCCCTGGTGCTTTCCATCTTTTTAAGCTGGCGATAAGCCTTTTTACTTCGCTGGTGGTTACATCTGGCCATGGATCAATTTCCTGAATATTAGGGAATGATAGTTGTGTCAAGTAAATCATTCCTTCTGGGTTATAATTTTTTTTTTAAGTACTCCTCCCATTGCATAATCATTATAGGGGCAGCCAGATCATATACAGGTTCCTTTAATTTACAGGCTACCAGTTGCCAAAACTTTGTAGCATTTCGGTCTTTAGAGGCACGGTCAATGTCTGCCCATAGTTGTGTAATATAAGCATTTTGTTTATTTTTAAGAAGATGCCTATATTTACGTCTTTGCGCCACCAAATCATACATAACCTGGGCCCGCTCCTCACGCTTAGACTGTCTGCTCAAGGAGCAGAGAACACGTCTAGTGTCCCTGCATTCCTGGTCATACCATCCTTCCGGGTGTGGTCTTCGTTTAACAGGAGCAGAAGTTGAGCACAGTTCACCCAGTCTCCAGGTTAGGAGACTGGGTGAACCTTTACAAAGGTTTATATCAAGATGGCAGTTCCCTTTCTTTCCCCCTTCCCACTCCTCCCTTCAGTATTCTGTCTGTCAAGCACAACTCTTGATATGTAAGCATCTTCTGATTTTCTGGCTCACAAAAGAATTTTTTATTATTATTATGCCAGTGTAATAAACTTCATTGCCAAATGCAGTATGGCAAGCATCTCAGTGAATAACCCAGGCAGAAGCTCAGCAGGCAGAGTTCTATCCCTCTCACCCCTTCCCCCAGAAGCATAGCTAAAGTGGACATTAGCTGGGCAGATGTGCGCAAATTAGTAGATACCGGTACCTTCTTCTATGTCAGAAAAGCTCACTTCTGAGAAAATCTGCGCACAACAGCAGCATGCCTTTCTCTTCCTTATCTTCTCATCATCAGTGCTCTACCTGTCAGGCGTGGTGGCTCCCTCAACTTCAAAATTATCTCACTCTTGTCTCAGTTGACAATTCCTGGCTACCCCTTCCCTACTGTCAGAAGGCTGACAGGAGAACTGCAGTAGATAATATGCTTGACGTATGTGACAAGATCCCTTTGACTTGAATGGACTGGGCCACGTAACACCTAATTAAAACAAAGAAACACTGTGCTAATCTCAGTGCAATTTAGCTTATTTACTAAACCCACCAAACTCACTTTATCCAAGCATTCCCAGCTCTCTGGCTTCTCTCTCCTAACCTGGAGAACCCGGAGATGATATTTGTGTGTGTGTGCAATTTACTGCCTCTCTTTGCTATGTACAGACATTGTGATTTTACCAGCTCCCTGTCAGAACACTGGGGAACTCTACTGGGCATGCTCAACTTAAAGAAATAGTTATGAACAAGTAGCTGAAGTATGCACACCTTAAACTCATTCTAAAACTTTTATTATTATATTTTTAGCCCACCTTTCTTCCCCTGGAAGGAAACTCCTTAAAACAGCTTACATGATTTTCATCCTCTCCCTGTTTATTATCTTCACAACAACCACTAGTGTAGGAGAGGCTGAGGGAACAGGGGTGTTCACGGGATACATTCAATACACAGATTGTTGATGTGTGTAACAGGGATGGGGACTCAGACTCGACGACTCGACTCGCGAGTCCGACTGAGTCCCCCCTCTGACTCGAGTCCCACTCAAGTCCCAATTTTTTCAATGGAACTCAAGACTCGACTCGGGACTCGAGCCCAAGGACTCCGCCACCGCCGCCCGCCACCGCCGCCGCTCACATCACTGCCGTCGCCGTCTCCCTCGCCGCCACCCGCACGCAGCCGCCGCCACCATCGCACGCAGCTGCCATCACGCCGCCGTCATCGCACGCTGCCGCCTGCGCCGGTCCCGTCATCACTTCCGGCGCGGCGGAAGTGACACGCCGGGACCCTGCTCCGGCGCACTTGGCCGCCGCCGCTCTATTTAGCAGCCGCCTTGGATTGAGAGCATAATTCGTTCCGGAAAAGTGCTTGTAATCCAAAACACTCTTATATCAAAACGACATCTCCCCCAAAAAATTTGTACAGGGATTTTTAATTTAAGCTGTACTACAGTACTTGTATTGCAAGTCGTCGCTTGTATATCAAGTAATAAATAAATAAATAAATATTTAAAAATGTGCTTGTCTTGCAAAACGCTCCCAAACCAAGTCACTTGCAATCCAAGGTATTACTGTATAACGAAACCACTTAGGGATTTTTCTTAATATTTAGCGGTATAAAAATAGTACAAATAAATAAATAAATATAATGAATCTTGGGAAATTGAACTGAAAGTAAAAAATTATTTGCTACGGTATTACCTGAGCAGACCTTGTGTATAAATAGCTATTTATTAGTATTGGAGAGCCTTCTCAGGCATAAGGAGGTGGTATGTGTCACAGATGTGAATAACAGTACATGCATACAGATCAACAATCTGTGTACACATCTACACAGATGGTATGTGCACTGAATTTAATTTGCGAACACCCCTAAAGTGAACATACATTCATCAGTCCACACAACTACATGTACATTCATTCAACCCAGGTTGATCTGTGAACAGGTTATCTGCACCCTGTTTGATTGTAGTACCTGTGTACAAATCAGGTATGGACACACGTAGATAATAGCCCTATTCAGGTGTTCCAAAATGTTAATCATGGAGGGGAGGATGTTTTCAGGGTTCTTGATCACATGGAGCACTGTGACCATGTTCAGCCAAATGTGATTACAGATTCACTTCAGACCTCTGACATCAACACAGAGTTCAGGGGTGGAGGGTGTGTGTGTCCCCATCTCCCCCCTATGCTTATGATTTCTGAATGCCTGAATAGGGATAAATTCTCACAACTATCTGAAAAATGTACATGCAGTGTGAATGTACATTCAGTGTACAGACATGCCTTGGATTGAGAGCATAATTCGTTCCGGAAACGTACTTGTAATCCAAAACACTCTTATATCAAAACGAAATCCCCCCCCCAAAAAATATTTGTACAGAGATTTTTAATTTAAGCCGTACTACAGTACTTGTATTGCAAGACGTCGCTTGTATATCAAGTAAAAAAAAAATATTAAATAAATATTTAAAAATTTGCTTGTCTTGCAAAACGCTCTCAAACCAAGTTACTTGCAATCCAAGGTATTACTGTAATCTGTGAAAACCCTTAGTCTGATCCCTTCATGTCCTTTTTCACCACACAGAAAACAACAGCAAAGATTGAGGCCCTCATACTGTATTTCTGTCTTTTAAAAAGGCAATGCAATCCCCACCAGACAGAGAAGAAGACAAGGGATCAGAATGGTGCATTTGCTCCTTCACAAAGGTAGTGTGAGTCTTCTGTTTCCCCCATGTGTGCATTCCACCCCCACCCCACCCCACACACAACTCCCTGAGGGGTAAACTACATGTTACTTTTAAGATATAGATTCACCTTTTTTCTGTTTTACTCAAAAGTAAGCACATGGCCGGGAAAAAAAAATGTGTTCAACAGCATGTGTACATTTGAAAAATGTGCACAAATACACTTTAATTGATAGAATATGTACATTGCAAAAATGTGCATGAAAATACACACAGATTTTCATGAGAAGAGAAAAGAACAAAGTTTGCAATCTGATACAGACTCGAGCCAGAACGTGCTTTGAGATGGAATTCAAGGAATTTTGGTGAACTCGAGTTTTGCTGATTCGCACCTTCTAGACTGAACATGGACTTGAACACAGTCTGTGGTTGAAGGGCAGTATCCAACTGTGCCATTCCATTAGCGCAAATGACACTGTGCTGGGGGAAACTAGGTTCCAAACTATGCACAAGAGAAGAATCCAACTAAACCTAAGTTTGCACAAGTACGGTTGCACAAGCAATTGTACGTTATGCTTGCACAAACCATTGTGCAACCAGTTGTGCATAACTCTTGTGCAACCTGTTCTGCAACCAGTTGCGCATTCCACTTGCACAACTGCTTGTGCAATGGAAAGATTCAGTAGAGCTCCGCTTGCGCTATTTGAGTTTGCAGAATGACACTGTTGGATACTTCCTGAAGCCCGTATATACATTTCTGAGCTTGCAATGTGATTCATGGACCAAAAAAAATGTGTTCAACAGCAACATTTGAAAAATATGCATGAAAAAATTCATACTCTTGAAAAATGTGCACAAACACTCTTAAATCAATAGGAGAAGAATGCATACATGTCAAAGATGCACACAATTGATGAATAAATCTGGAAAAATACACACCAAAAATACGCAAAAATTTTCATGCAAAAAGAAAAAAACAAAGATCACAATCTGATACGGTCACAAGATGGAATTTTGAGGACTTTGAGGAACTTGAGTTTTGCTTGTACACACATCCCTATGCAGGACCCAAAACTTGTTATAAGGTATGGGCAGCCGCTGAGGCACCCTTAGCCAATCAGAGGAAAAACAGAATAATAGAATAGTAGAGTTGGAAGGGGCCTACAAGGTCATCGAGTCCAACCCCCTGCTCAATGCAGGAGAACAGATGTGGGCAGCCCAGGCAGTCACCCATCCAAGCACTGACCTGGGTCATACCTGCTTAGCTTCAGCATGTGGCCTGCATTATGTGCTCTCCACACCACACCGTCCTGTCCCTGCACAGACCACCCCACCAGCATTCCTCCATGGCTTCCCAGAGCACAGGAGCACCAGAACTCCACATGGAAGAAAGGAGACTGCAAGTAAGGGGTCAGGGGAAATCCAGGGGTGGGGGAGAAATGAGAGGATTGTCTTCTGTGTGAATGGTGTGTGCAGGTGAAGGCCTGTGGCTCAAGCTGGCTCAGCTTGTCTGAGCGTGGAAATCTAAGCAGGGTCCGGCCTGGTTATTACTTGGATGGGAGACCCCTCCTCTAGTTTCCTGCATTGAGCAGGGGGTTGGACTCGATGGCCTTGTAGGCCCCTTCCAACTCTATGATCTATGAATCTATGTGGAGAGATTGAGAGTGTCTGTGTAAATGGTGTGTGTGTGTGTGTGTGTGTGTGTGTGTAAATGAGGTGTGTGTGAGAGAGAAATTGAAAGGCAGAGAATGCCTGGTATTTGTGTGTGTGCAGGACCGGTGCAAGGCAGTTTGGCGCCCTAGGCAAAATCAGATTTAGCGCTCCCCCTTCCCACTTGAGCCCTCCCTCCAGGGGGAGGGCTCCGGAGCAAAGCAGCCGCCTAGTTGGCCTAGCGGTAGCGCCGGCCCTGTGTGTGTGTGTGTGTGTGCCTATGTGAATGGGTGAGTGAGTGTGTGAGGTCAGCCTTGCAGGTATGCTCTCTGTGTCCCCTTTTCCAATGCGTTTTTATTATTACCTGCAAAGGGCATCAGCCACCACTGGATTCAATTTCTAACGATAGAGAACAGGATGCAGAATACAGTAGTGTGATACTCAAATCCTTGGGAGGTCACTGATAACAACCAGCTTACAGCTCAGCCAGCAGGTACCTACTTCTAGGCACAAGGAAACTTTTCTAATACTAACCCCAGAGACTTCATTCTGAAGTGCTGAGCTCCACTGTGGACTCAGAGCTTCAAAGCATGCTTCTCCTGAACAAGGCCAAGCACATGGAAGCTATCAGAAAAGCTAGCAAGGGCATAACAAGCAAAACAAGAATTTCCAGAATGGGTTGATGCTTTTCAAAGACAAGTAGATAATAGGATTTGTAGAATAACAATCTTAGGGAGGCTAGAACAAGATAACTTAGAAAAAGCAAAATCAGATAAGAGGCAAACAATGAACTTTTCAAGGAATAGCTTAGTGCCCATCCACCTCACACTGCATTCAAACAACCAGTATGATACCATTCTCTCTGTATTCCCTACCAATCATGTCAACTATATTAACAGTTATTAAACATATGACCTTTTATTCATTTAGTTAGTATTTTTTTTAATTGCCCCATCATTCAATGAGCACTTGAGGAGATGTACAAATAAAAACAGTAATGCATGCACTATAGGTTATCATTCCGCCATAAACAAGTTTCTATTATTCTGTTCCATCACATCAGACACAGCTTTGGGCCACCAAGACCTAAGGTTGACAATTGGAAAGTCCATCATAAGAATGTCCTTAGTGCATCACCCAGTTATTAAGCCCCTGAAGCCAAAAATGTCATTGCCACCCCAATTCTTCACTACTGCAATGACCTTCAAGAAAGTATTACTTCATAGCCAGTTTAGGAAGTCTTTGATAGCATCTTTTTTTCTAGGTGAAGCCCATAGCTTCCCAGAATTTCTAGAAAAGCTTCATTACATGATTTCCTTGATCGTTCAATCTGGCTTTCAGATATACCGTAAATACAATGCAACCAGCAAACTGTGTACAGAGTGATGATATAGATACAGTGGCTCATGCTGGCTCAGCTGAGCGTGGAAAGCTAAGCAGGGTCCGGCCTGGATGGCCTTGGATGGGAGATCCCTCCGCTAGTTTCCTGCATTGAGCAGGGGGTTGGACTCGATGGCCTTGTAGGCCCCTTCCAACTCTATGATCCCCTATGAAACAACTGGAGGATTTGGATTAAACCTATGGTAAACATCTGAAGCTGCCTTATCAGGGGCAGTTTGCTGCCACCTCCTCTCAATTTCCACCTATATCTCCTTACTGTGCCAACAAATGCTCTTAAAACACAATTTAATCTTTAAAATATCCAAGAGAAGGCCTTTGACCCTGCCCCCTCTGAAATCTCTGCTCCTGCCTTGATGAATATTGAAGTGCAGCCCACAGAGCCTTTAAACCAAGGTAGATAGTCTGTCTACCTTTAACTGCCAGCCCTAAAAGCAGCTCTCTAAGGCAGGGCTCTCCAACCTTGGGTCCCCAGATGTTTTTGGCCTACAACTCCCAGCATAGGCCAAAAACTCTATAGCTCTAAGACATTAGGCAGAGAGGTTTTTTATCAGCCATGCTACCTGGTACCTTTCAAATGTGAATTGTTGGGACTGAACGAGGGACCTTATTCATAAAAAGCATTTACCCTTAAACTACAGGCCCTTTCTCTTTGTGCTACAAGTCCTCCCATGGGCAGCTGGGACTAAAACCAACCACAGGGTTTGTGGTGCAGAGGAACGTGTCTCACCCTCCAAAAACTTAACAGCTTGCAGCTGTATTAAAAACAATCCTACAGGAACAAAGTAGCATTTCTACTGCACAGAAATACAAACATTTGGGGACTGTCACCGTTATGCTATACTGCATTTTGCACATATGACATATTGCGGAACCATGCTACCCAGAGATAGAAACACCTCTGTTAGTGTAGGTCACCTAGCAATAATATACATGCAACATTCCCTTTCGAGAAGAAGAGGCTCTACTGGCACTAATGGGAAATGTGGTATTTGGAGAGATGATAAAATGGCAACAGCTGCAGGAAGAAAAATGAGGGAATGGCTGGAGCCATTGTAACAGCTGGAGCTGAAGCAGAGGGAGGCTTCTCAAAAGTTCCCATGAGCAAACCCCTCCGGCACTTCCCATCCCCGCCCCCACCTCAAGTGCCTATAACGGGGGGGGGGGGCATGGGCAATTATAGACGGGCAGCTGAGTTCTACCCAAGGGTCCAATAATCAAACACATCCTAGCTTAAGTCATCACAAATACTCGAGGATTTTTGAGCAAGTGGTTACTAGGGTGTATAAAAGACGGAACTAAGATTTGGCAGATAATTTATTTCACTCAAAACCGCCTTGAAAAGAAAACAGGAGTTGATACTGGGAGGAGTGTGCATGAAAGTCCCACATTCCATACTTGTGATGGGGTACAGCATACTAAAAGTGCAACTCTAAACCTATTCATTGCATTTTTTCCCCCTTGCTGCCTCTTATGCCTGAAACTCTTGGTGCTTCTTTGAGCTCTCTGTGTCGTCACACATCTAGGATCTGTGTGCCTGTGCAGAGCAGCGCTTCAGAAAACTTCTTAAGAGAGCCTGCAAATCCTGCCCCTGATTGGGGAAATCCCATGCCCTTACATGGCTCAGAGTCAGGCCCAAAGCTCTCTCCTTAGTTTCTTTTTGACCATAACCTGAAAGAAAATTTCTCCAGAGTTTCAGAAAAATTCTCCTCATAACTGCTCCTTAAAAATATGTTACTTTAGAATTCACCAGTGGGGGTTGGGGGGTGTTCCATTGATCTCAGCTTCCTCGTTAAAAACGAAGAAAAGAAAAAGATGAAGAAAATATTCAGAAATATGTAACCCCCATAAATCTTTTTTATTTTTTTTAAACTTTTATTAATCTATCTATCTATCTATCTATCTATCTAAGAAAGTGTCCTGACTGACTGACTGACTCATAAACACCCAGCTCAAACCATTTAATCTAGGAACGTGAAATTTTGAAGGAACATAGCTTTTATGACGTAGAGCCCCACTAAGGAAGGATTTTTGGAAATTCCATCCCTAAGGGGGTGAAAAAGGGGGGCAAAATCACCCCACTCTCATATCTCCTATGGGCAAAACAACAGGGCAGCAGTTATGCAAATCGGCCTCACCTCAGAATTGCTGCAGGAGCCAATAGGAGCAGTTATGCAAATAGCCCATACAACACTTAGAATGTTTGTATGAATTCGTGCAGGGGCCAATAGAGCTGGGTATGCAAATCTCCCCTAGGCCATTTAGAATGTTCTCTGAGGGGGTGAAAAGGGAGGGAAACTTTTTAAATGACTGAATGACTGCTGTGTGCGGGGCATCGTCGCATAGGCTCCATCACGTTTTGACGGATCCGCCCCAAACAAGGATTTCACTGGGGGAGCTGGGGTTTCATTGTGTAGTCCAGGGAGGGAAGCAGGGATTCCATTGTGTAGTCCCAGGGGAGCAGGTAGTCCCGGGGGAGCTGGGATTTCATTGTGCAGTCCCGGGGGAGCTGGAAGTCCCGGGGGAGCGGTAGTCCTGGGGGAGCTAGGATTCCATTATGTAGTCCCGAGGGACCTTTCCGATGGAGCGATTCAAAATAGTGGTCAGCGACCTTAAGGAATTTCGAACAAATAGTGCCTATAGGAAAATGACGACCCATGCAAACTTGGCACGGTCACTCTTCATCACACGAGCGAAGCTGCGGGCAAAAGCTAGTGTGTAATATAACAAAAACAGAAACTAAACAAACCCAGTGACACTTCACAATAACATTAACAAAGACGCAACATTCATATCTTAGATATATATATATATATATATATATATATTATTTACATTTATTAATAGCTCACCTGGCCGGCAACCAGCCACCCTGGGCAATGTACATAGGCTAAAAACAAGATAAAATACATTTAAAACATTATAATTTTTTTTTAAAAAAACTTAACCCACCCCATATTCCCCATATGGATTAATATAAGCAGGTCATATGTCTGAATAGGAATCCAAATGAGATTGATGACTATAGAATATATGTTCAAATGCAGAGAGAGCAGTAAGATCCTCAGATCATTTAATAATAGGTGGTGTGTGTTTATTCTTCCAAGCTTGTAGTATAAGGTGCTGAGGGCACCTCGTCTGGGGCAGCTCAGGATTTCAGGGCCTCCATGACAACCATAGGACTGCCCCAACATGTCACCAGCCCAACACATGTAGCAAGGCACACTGTAGACCTGTTTTTTTCAGCCCGACATGGGGTGGTGGTGGTCTGAAGGTGATTCAGTCCCTTTGTAATGGTCAGATCATCACCTGCTGAGGTTTAGACTAGGGATGGGCGGATTGCTCGAGGGGTGTGTGGAAGCGGGGCGAACTCACCATGCTCCCCCCCCAAGCCCTGCGGAACTTACCTCTCCCCGGCTCGTCACAACTGCCCAGAGAGGAGCCGGGGAAATGTACTTCCGGGTCCCCGGCGCTGTGTTTTTTTCCATAAAATCCAAGGTAAACTACCTTAAAACGGCTGCAAATAGCCTATTCGTGGCCGTTTTAAGGTAGTTTACCTTGGATTTTACGGGGGGCGGGGGGAAGCAACCCGAAAGTGACGTGTCAGGGACCCAGAAGTCCTCCGAGCGCCTTGCCGAGTTAGGGGTCCTCAAACTTTTTAAATGGGGGGCCAGTTCATTGTCCCTCAGACTGTTGGGGGGCCGGACTATAGCCCCTGAGGTGCTGTCGATGACTTTGATGACGTTGAGCGCTGGGTGGTAACAGAGGCTGCAGAGTCCGTCGGCATCGCAACGCAGGCAGCTGCCCGCAGCAGCAGCCACTCGCACTGGCACCGGCGCCGAGGAACAAGACGTTCCCCCGGCCTCCTCTGCCGCCATCGCACAGGACAAGAGGCTAGGCGGAGCCGCTCAGTGACGGACCCGAGAGGAGCCACCGCCACTGCCACAAGTCAGCATCCGGGTCCAGAGAAAGGGTGAGGGAAAAGGGGAGAAGGGGAACGAAAGGGAGAGAGCTGAGTGTCGGCAGGAAATTATGTAATTACGCTGGATGTGGAACACCGACAAAAGAATCGGTGCTTGGAAGTGAAAGAGTTAAAAAAAAGTCTGCTTCCACCGATTGGCCGCCGGGCCGGATAAAAAGGCAAGGCGGGCCGGATGTGGCCCTCAGGCCTTAGTTTGAAGACCTCTGCTCTAGGGGTTTTCCCGGCTGATATGGCTGGCACACCTGTTGAAGCCCTGGTCGATCTGTGGAATGCAGAAATGATCTGGGCAGTTGACACAATCACTCCTGAGCACCCTCTCTGTAGTAGAGCTTGAATGGCTCCGTGGTATACCTTGGAGCTGAGAGCGATGAAACGAAATAGGAGACGGCTTGAGTGCGGATGGAGAAAAACTCCCAGTTGAACTCTGGTATGAGCCTATAGTCAGGTATACTTAGGGGCAGTGAGGGCAGCAAAGAAACAACATCTCACTGCCTCTATTCAGTCATCTATTTGCAGCCCAGCGGAACTTTTTAGGGTTGTCCAGGGCCTATCACATGCTGGCCCTAAGCACACTGAAGACCCATCTGAGGCCCACTGTAACATATTTGCTAGGCACTTCCAGGATAAAATATCTTGCATCCTCTGGGACTTAGACTCCAGTGTTACAGCAGGTGAATCAGGTGAGGTATCGAGAGCACAGCCTGGTCCAGCTTTCTTGGATGAGTTTCAGTTGGTACAGCCCAAGGAGATTGACAAGGTGCTTGGACAGGTTCATGCAACCACTTCTGCACTGGATCCTTGCCCTCTTGGCTTATAGAAACTAGTAGGGAGGGAACAGCCAGCTGGGCCAGGGAAGTGATTAATGCCTCCTTGCAAGAGGGAGTGGTCCCATGTCATCTGAAAGAGGCAGCGGTGAGACCACTCCTGAAGAAATCCTCCCTGGACCTGGAAGATCTTAACAACTTCAGGCCAGTGGCAAATATTCCTTTCCTGGGCAAAATCCTTGAGCGGTTGGTGGCCAACCAGCTCCAGGCACTCTTGGATGAAACTGATTATCTGAATCCATTTCAGTTGGGGTTCAGGCTGGGTTTTGGCATGGAAACAGGTTTGGTCGCCCTGTACAATGACCTATGTCAGGAGAGAGACAGGGGGAGTGTGGCCCTGTTGATACTCCTGGATCTCTCGGTGGCTTTTGATACCATCAACCATGGTATCCTTCTGGGGCACCTGTCTGAGCTGGGAGTGGGGGAACTGCATTGCAGTGGTTCTGCTCCTACTTAGATGGTCAGATCCAGAAGGTGGTGCTTGGGGAATATTGTTCAGCCCCATGAATTCTCAAGCATGGGGTTCCTCAGGAGTCGATTTTGTCCCCCATCTACATGAAACCGCTGAGTGGGGTGATCTGGAGTTTTGGAGTGAGCTGTCAGTATGCTGATGACATGCAGCTCTGCTTCTCCTTTTCATCTCCATCAGGTGAGGCTGTGGATGTGCTAAATCAGTGCCTGGCTGCAACAATGGACTGGATGAGGGCTAACAAACTGAAGCTCAATCCAGACAAGACATAGATGCTGTTAGTGGGTGGTTCTTCTGACTGGATGGAGGGTGTTCAACCTGTTTTGGATGGGGTTACACTCCCTTTGAAGGAGCAGGTTCATAGCCTGGGGGTCCTCCTGGAGTCATCTTTGTCACTTGCGGCTAAGGTGGCCTCAGTGGCACAGAGTGCCTTCTACCAGCTTCAGCTGGTGGCCCAGCTATGCCCCTATCTGGACAGGGATAACCTGGTTTCAGTAATCTATGCTCTGCTGCTAACCTCCAAGTTAGATTACTGCAATGTACTCTACATGCGGCTGCCCTTGAAGACTGTTCAGAAGCTGCAGCTTGTGCAAAATGCGGCAGCCAGACTAATAAATGGGACCAGAAGGTCTGAACATATAACACCAATTCTGGACTGGCTGCCTATATGCTTCTGAGCCCGATTCAAGATGCTGGTTTTAACTTATAAAGCCTTACATGGCTTAGAACTGCAATACCTGATGGAGCACCTCTCCCAGCCTGAGTCTACCCGGACACTACGGTCAACATCTGAGGCCTTCCTCTAAGTGCCACATCTGAGGCAGGCTCAGAGGGTGGAAACAAGAGAGAGGGTCTTCTCAGTGGCAGCCCCCAGTTTATGGAATGATTTCCCCACTGAAGCCTGCCAGGCGCCAACTCTATCATCTTTTTGGTGCCAGGTTAAGACTGCCCTCTTCTCCCATTTAATGGCACTCAATTTAGATTGTTGATAGGTGGGGAAATGGCTGCTTACCTCATATTATGAGTGACTGAGAAGGAGAAAGCAAAGATTATGCTGTTTGGTGGGGAGGTTGAATCTGCTGAGAAAGGAGGGGTGGGGTGGAGATTCTGCTGGGAAACTGGTGCATGAGGACTCTCCTCATACTCCAATTTCCCAGCAAATGTATTCCTCCCCACCCATCCCCATCCCCATCAAGCAGCAGACCAAACAAAACATGACAGGAGCTGTGAGGACTCCCTGAGTTCTATTGATGGGAGTACTGTACAATGGTTGGAGCAACAATGCTGTGTTAGCCTTGAGTCATGGGGAGCAATAAAAGGAGGCACTTCAGATGCCACCAAGAAATGCAGGCAGAAATACTACTGGGAAGGTTGGTAGTCCCATCTCTGTATGAGATTTTTGGGATCATCCTTGAAAATCTCTGCCTGCGTTGACAGGAGCTGAGAGGACTCCTTGAGTGCTACTGAAGGGAGTACGGTACAGCGGTTTACTTAAAAGAAAAACCCATTGTGTCCTGTGGGGATTAGTCACAAGCACCTTTGCATTTTTTATTTTGCATCAATATGCAGAAGCCACTGATCAGTGGAATAATGAAACAGTAACAAGGGACTTGGTGGGTCTGATTTTTCTTCAGAACTTTTAAACTTTATCTCACTTGGGGCAAAACTGAAATCAGATGATAAAATCTAAAATATATGTAGTCTCTTTCCTACTCAGTCATTTTGTGCCAATGTGGGGGTAGGGTAGGGTAGGATCGTCACATATTAAACATTGCAGTTATACCTCTATGGGCCACACAAGGAAACTTTGAGCATGGAGCCAGTAATAGCAGCTGCCAAATGACTGTCAACAGCAAGCCCGTTGTTGCCATGGCAACTGAGTTTCATTCAGTTTTTCTCTTCCTACCTGTCCCCTTCTTTCTCTGCTTCGTGTTTGATGATGCCTGGGAGGGGGGTTTAAAAAGTAAAGACAAGCCACTGCGTTGGTTTGGGAAAAGAGAGAAATAACCATCCTCACCTTCAAACTGTCCACAAAGTACCGTATTAAGAATTTTGCAGACACTAGGAAAGGGGAAATCTAGACAAATGCAGACTAACCGGTTCAAAAACTATCAGAAGTGATAGGCACCAGGAATAAAGATGCTTTGGCATGCATACATGCATACATTTTTTAATTATTTTATGAAGAGGCAGCCATGTTCTCCCCTTACACTGCTCCTCTGAATGTGGCAAGGTGCAGTTTGGGAAAACAAAGATGACAGGAACAAGTATAACTGAGCTTCAAGATTTCTGTAGGTTTCTCAAATCTACCCAAGAAATTCTCTACCTGAACCTCAAAAGTGACAAATATGGGGGGGGGGGGGAGTTTCACATTCCAGAGAATGTGGATGAGAAAGTGGAAGGTCATTCTTTGCCAAGTCCTTCCTGTTTGCCAGCAGATTCAGGCCCCCACACTACCAAAAAGCTATTTGGCAGTGGAGGGGTGTGTGTGATTCTGCGTGGAAACCAGTGCAGGAGGTGGACCGTGGACTCTCCTCATGTTCCTGTTTCCAAGCAGATCCAAACCTCCCACTATACAACTGTTTGGTGGGCTGGTGGGAGTGATTGTGGCATGAGATTAGCCAAGCAATGCTATATATATCTACTCAGAAGCAAGTCCCACTGAGCTCAATGGAGCTCACTCCCAGGTAAGTAGGTATAGGATTGCAGTCAAAATGAAAAAGAGGTTCAAGGAAGCTGGCAATTTGGAAAGCAGTGATACCTGAAGTATAGGTGCAGACTATCCCCACTTGGAGGCGAAATGGAATGATAAATCGTAAAGGAAACATTTTTATTATTTTATTAATTAATAATGTCTTATTCTATTGTTTTATTTAGGGTTCCTGTGCCTCATGCCTTATCTACTTGCTTGTTTGGAACTCTCTCCCTTTTTTCTTTGCCCTTATTTTATTGTTGTACATTCCAGTACAAAATGTATTTTTTTTAAAGGGCTGCTGATTATAATGGATTTTCCAATCATTTAAAGTGCAATCATATATGTGTCTACTCAGGTAAGTCCACTGAGTAAAATGGGGCATACTTCCAAGTACAAAGGTATAGAGCCAGTGTGGTGTAGTGGTTAGAGTGTTGGACTGGGACTCAGGAGATCCGGGTTCTAGTCCCCGCTCGGCCATGAAACTCACTGGGTGACTTTGGGCCAGTCACTGCCTCTCAGCCTAACCTACCCCACAGGGTTGTTGTGAGGATAAAATGGAGAGGAGGAGGAGGATTATGTAAGCCACCTTGAGTTCCTTGCAGGAGGAAAAAAGGCGGGGTATAAATGTAATAAAATAAAATAAATATAGGATGTCAGTCTTAGTATATTATCAGAGAGAGCATAACTTCTGGGGCCTATTTATTCATTTGAAAATGGATTTGAACTCATAACCCTCACTTTCCTTTTATATTAGCTGACATGGTGTAAGGTCCAGGCTGCGAGTGGCTTGGTTGCCAACTGAATAACATCTGCAATTCAATTCGTCCATTACACAAACCCATGAAATTCAATAAACAAAAAACCTATGGTTTAAAGAGAGAGAGAGAGAGAGAGAGAGAGAGAGAGAAGAAAAAAAGTTAAGGCTATACAGTTTTCAACCAAGTACCAAAAAGCAAGGAAATTGTGATCTACAGCAGAGCCAGTACCCAATACTCTCATGTGTAAATATTATTTAAAAATTAATGATGAAGATGATTTTTGTAACATGCTACAACAATTTCTCTGTTTTTTGGTACTTGGTTGAAAACTGTATAGCTTTAACCTTTTTTGGTAAACCATAAGTTTTTTGTTTATTGAATTTAAGTATTTGGAGCAGTATCCAATACTGCCATTGCACCTCAGCTATTTCCGTTGCACTTGTGGGATCCACCACAAGCACAACAGGAAATAGGGGCCCTAACAGAACTCCAGAAATGAGCAGAAACACTTGTTTCTGGAATGGCGCAGGTCAGCAGAGCTCACAAAAGGGAATGGTGGGACAATGGTGGGACAACACAATCTCTGATGTCTCTGTTGACCTGCCTATGTAGGTTTTTATACAAATTTAATGCCCCCACCAATGAATGATGGCAATTTAAAGGAATGTTCAAATAAACATCCCTCACATGGTATACTTCTGGATACCAAATGTTGGAGACAGTCATTTATTTGCTTAAAACAAAAGTCAGCACAACATTATCGGGGACAAACAGGTAAACCTCCCAAAATCACCTGGCTGGCCACTAGTAAAAGCAGAATGTTAGACTAGGTGGGCCTGATCCATCAGATAGGTCTGATGCTGCAAAGTCATTCTTATCCATCAAGAGAGGTTATACTGACTGTGTTCAGACAACACGATAACCTACACTCAAGGAGTGTGGGTTGTCGTTCAACTGCGGGTTGTTGTTGAAATGTGGGTTATTGTGTTGTCTAAACCCAGCTGCACTAACAAGCCATGGCTTTCCCCACTTGGAGGCGAAATGGAATGATAAATCGTAAAGGAAACATTTTTATCATTTTATTAATTAATAATGTCTTATTCTATTGTTTTATTTAGGGTTCCTGTGCCTCATGCCTTATCTACTTGCTTGTTTGGAACTCTCTCCCTTTTGAAGAACTGTGGGTTGTTCACCATGGTTTGTTATCTCGGCTGGGTTCAGACAACATGATAATCCGCATTTCAATAACAACCCACGTTTCAACGACAACCCACACTCAACCCATACTCAACCCTTGAGTGTGAGTTATCATGTTGTCTGAACCCAGTCAATATGAGCTGAGAGGAAGCAAACAGTCTCTTGAGGTCTCTCCAGGTGTCTGCTCCTCTGCTTGAGCAACAGTACACCTGTCCCTTCTATTTGGGACAATCCTGATCCAGTGCTCGAACTATGGGGGGAAGGTATGGGATCATAATGAAATCCACAAACCCGACTCCCCCCAAGTTCTAGCCAAATTTATTTTTCTCACTCTCTTTCACACACATGCACACACACACACACACACACACACACCCCTTCTAAAATTGTAGCTACTTTAGCTAATGCAAAAACAAAGGGGGCTGCCCCACTGACCCTACTGTAATTTCAGCACTGCCTTAATGTCTTCTTTGTTGAATTCCCATTGCTTATCTCTCACTGTTTTACTGTTTAGTTAAATGTTTAGCACAGTACTCTGTGATACCATTTTGTGTGGAGGACACTGAACAAAAGAGCATTTTGCCATCTGAATTGGTGGCCTGTTTGGGGTCTCCAGATGGGAAAATTATCATGCTGAGAAGCTTTTATAACCTGTGGGAAATGGGAATGTTTTCTTTCCCCACCATCCTTCCGCTTAAGGCAGGCGTGTAAACTATGCCCAAACTACAGAGCTTGACAAAAGAGTGGTTATGTCTGTTCATGCAGCATAAAAATACAAATCTGTTCTTGTCTTGTGGTTTGTTGTTGTTTCTTAATTAGGAAGGCATGTTGGTGGGAATTTGCATGTCCTTGTCATTGACACACTTCCAGAACAAACGGAACAACATTCCAACATTATTTTACATTTAAGGCCCTCAAGGAATTGTCATACCATTCTAGACTTTAGGATAATGTGTGAATGTGTGAAGCAACAAAGCAAATCAGTATATCAACAAATCTGCTTAGACATACCGTACTTAAGTCATCTTGCCGCTGTAAGCATTTGTGAAAGGGGGTTCATAGGCATAGTTTTTCCCCCCCCTGGGGGGTGGGGTTTTAAATACATGGATAGTAGTTTTATGTTGGCTCAAGCCATTTTAGTGGAAAATCCAAGTGGCATCCCTCTTTGGACTAGTTAGCACGGGGCACAGTCTGCTAAGAAGTTACTGTGCACAAGCCTCCTTGAAATGCCTAAGAACTGTGCAAGGTTAAAGTACTTTTTAAAAAACCTCATCAGCAAAACATGGACATTTTTTTTTAACCAGTATGTTTGTATCATAGATACTATAGATACCAAGGAAGTACAGTCAAAGCAATTGAATATGGAACGGATTTTCAGTGCTTAAACAATCTACATTTTATGTTACATATTTAAATTTTAAGCAGCTGTCAGCCATCTGGAAGAAAAAGCTTCTTTTGTGAAGGATTTGGATTATCTCTGTCCCTTCAACTGATGTGCAAGAAAGATCCCATTCTGGCTTTAGAGGCACCTATAATTTCAGTAGCGGAAATGTGTCTGTATGGAAGAAACAGCAGTTTACTTGAATAGTAAATGAATAATGGGCAGCCTGGTCTTACCATCCTGCTATGCTGACAAGGCCTTATGCTATGATTTTGCTGGTGCAATGCTGGCATAGATCCACTATGCCCATGTATCTTTGGCCTCTAGTGGTGCAAGGGAACTCATCCGCATCCAAAAAGCAAACTTGAGGTTAGGATAGCACTGTAAGACAGTAATTCCCAGACTCTAAGCTATATCACACGGTCTGCCATGAAATAACTGCTATTGTGCTGTGTACAATTAAATATGAATATAAGTCAGCAGTAAGATGTGGCTGCTAAAAAAGTTAATGCAATCTTAGGCTGGTTCTCTTTTGCTGGAGGTATTTAAGTAGAGGTTGGATGGCGCAGTGTCGGGGTTGCTGTAGCTGCATCCTGCCTACACTGAGCAGGGGATTGGACTAGAATCAGGGCTCTCCAACCTTGGGTCCCCAGATGTTGCTGGACTACAGCTCCCAGAATCCCTTGCCATTAGCCATGCTGGCTGGGTATGCTGGGAGTTGTAGGCCAGCATCTGGGGACCCAAGGTTGGAGAGCCCTGGACTAGATGATCTCCAAGGTCCTTTCCAGCTCTATGACTTCACTGAGGTCAAAGTACCTGCCTAGGGAGAGAGTTGCCTGCCTTGTCTCTGAATGATTGACCGCTCTGGCCTTGCCTCCTTCTTAACAGCCTTGCGGGAGGATAATCCTGCTGATCTCCATATTTAGGGTGACTGGATCATTTAATGACTCCAAATACAGGGACCTACCCACAGAAGAAGCAAGCTGAGATCAGTGATTCATTTTGAAACATGGGGTGAGTCCTCTGAGGGTGAATATTCCTCACTCTCTAAGAGCCAAAGTACACATTACCTTTAATGTGTAGCATGCAGCTACATCAGTGTTTTTGTCTTACTGAAAAGTAAGCATGACAAACCTGATCGTGGGGGGGGAGGGGTTTAGAGGCGACATATCTATTCATTTACACACATGTCCCCAGCTAATAATGTGTGTGTGATTGGCTTGGCTAATAGGTAACACCAATTTATGGGTTGTTTAACCCACGAATTGGCGGGGCTGCAAGCAAAGGAGCAAGTGCGCTGCTTCCTGCACAGTTATCACTTCCTCTTTCAATCAACAACCCAGACTTAATAAAAGAAAATGTGTGAGATAGATTATCAGAAGAAGTCTACATAGCCAGAGAGGTGGGACATGACTTTCTGCCTGACAGACACTGGAGGGAGGAGAGGGGAAAGTATACTGTCTTGATGTAAGCTGTTCTCAGAGCTGAGTCCTATGCCTTTGGAAATAGAGATGGGAGGCTGGAACTACAGCTACTGTAAACTATAATCCCATGCAGGTTATTCAGAAGTAAGCCCTACTAACGGGGCTGGACAAGTTCCCGGAGCCACCTCCCATCCCATATTTTCCTAATCAAATATAAGTTGGATATCATTTAATGGGACTTACTGTCTAGTACAGTGTTCTCCAACCTTGGGTCCCCAGATGTTTTTGGCTTTCAACTCCAAGCGTAGCTGGCTGGGGCATGCTGGGAGTTGTAGGCCAAAAACATCTGGGGACCCAAGGTTGGAGAACACTGGTCTAGTAAGTCAGAACGGAATTGCAGCTTCCATTGGTAATCCACAGCATTCACTGTAAATTGCAGGAGGCGGTCCAATAAACAGCTCTAGGCCCCCTATTTTTTAATTATAATCCAGCACAAAGAATCCTTCTGGATATCTCAAAATCTGGCTCTCTAGATTGTGACTTTTGCTTATTCCCAATAGAAGTATTACCCTGCTATTATGCTTTTGATTTGTTCTAATTAGCAAATACATTTACTTGCATTTATAATTTGTTTGAGGTGTACACCTAAAAAAAAATAAGCGTCTACATTATGATTACCATTAGTTAAGTATTTATAATCCCATGTATCATATAGCTGATGTGCAAGAAAGCAGATTCAAATAACTTGGGGAGAAATTTCCTTTTCAAAACCTAGGGAAATTCAGTGATCAAAAACCTGCCAGTTCAAGACCAGAGTTAAGGTTATTTCATAGAATGGGCTGCATTAATAGAAGTATAGCTTCCAAATCGTGTGAAGTACTAGTTAACATGGAGTTTCTGATAATAAAGATTTGGTCATCTTTTTTTCAAGCTTTTTTAAAAATGAAAAATCTGCAGTGTGTTTGCATTGCTCTTGAGTCTCGTGAAGTTCATAAAAAGGATTGTGAGCCTGGAGCTCTTTTGAGAAAGTCTTTTGTTTAAAATAAATCAGTTTGGGAGGTACATAATTTTTATGTCTAGTAACTGCTGCCTGATATATAATTATAATGTCAGCTCATGAATGTTCTTTTGTCTGTTTGTTTACTTACATGGTCCTAGTGGCTTTTTTGCCACTAGATGGAGCTTACAACACCATCTAGTGGCATTATCTGATGATAGTATTTTTGAAAAGCAGCACGCATTTTTAATTTCAGAAATATCAGTTGCTGACCAACTGTTTTTATTCAAATTAGTAACAAGCTTCCATAAAAATAGTTTTCTAATATGATTAAATTCATCATAACAGAAGAAAAACTAATTTTAGAAGATTTTAGAAGACATCATTTAGAATCATAGAATCATAGAAAAGTAGAGTTGGAAGGGGCCCACAAGGCCATCGAGTCCAACCCCCTGCTCATTGCAGAAATCCAGGTCAAAGCATCCCTGACAGATGTCTGTCCAGCTGCACCTTGAATGCCTCCAGAGTGGGAGAGCCCACCACCTCCCTCGGTAGTTGGTTCCATTGTCTTATTGCTCTGACAGTCAGGAAATTTTTCCTGATGTTTAGGTGGAATCTGGGTTCCTGTAACTTGAGCCCATTATTCCGGGTCCTGCAAACTGGGATGATCGAGAAGAGATCCTGGCCCTCCTCTGTGTGACATCCCTTCAAGTACTGGAAGAGTGCGATCATATCTCCCCTCAGTCTCCTCTTCTGAAGGCTAAACATGCCCAGTTCTTTCAGTCTCTCCTCATAGGGCCTTGTTTCCAGTCCCTTTATCATCCTTGTTGCCCTCCTCTGAACCCTCTCCAGTTTGTCTACGTCCTTCTTAAAGTGTGGTGCCCAGAACTGGACGCAGTACTCAAGATGAGGCCTAACCAGTGCCGAGTAAAGGGGAATTATCACTTCACGTGATTTGGAAGCTATACTTCTATTAATGCAGCCCAAAAGAGCATTTGCCTTCTTTGCAGCCACATCGCATTGCTGGCTCATATTCAGTTTGTGATCTACCACAATTCCAAGATCCTTCTCACTTGTAGTATTGTTAAGCCAAGTGTCCCCCATTCTGTAACTCTGCATTTGGTTTCATTTCCCTAGGTGCAGCACTTGGCATTTATCCCTATTAAATTTCATTCTTTTGTTTTCGGCCCAGCGCTCCAGCCTATTGAGATCGCTTTGAATTTTGTTCAAGTATAACATGGACAAAATTTACTTGAGTAAATTTATACTTGAGTAAGTATAAATTTTATATACCGTACTTGAGTAAGTAAGTATAAGTATAAATTGAGTAATTTATACTTGAGTAAGAACTCAAGTATAACATGGTCACTTTCCCCCAGAGTTCCTGAAACTGCCACTTCATCCACTAACTCGTCTCTGTTGGTTAGAATCAGGTCAAGGATAGCTGATCCTCTAGTTCCTTCCTCCACTTTCTGTAGGAGAAAGTTATCAGCAACACAGGTCAGGAATTTCTTGGAGGGGCCATGTTTGGTAGAATTTGTCTCCCAACAGATATCGGGGAAATTGAAGTCACCCATTACTACCACATCATGCCTGCTTGAAACATTTGCAATTTGCTTTTCAAAAGTTTCATCTTCGTCTTCTCCTTGATTGGGTGGTCGGTAGTAGACTCCAACCGCCATGTTTGTCTTATTCTTTGCCCCCTTTATTTTAACCCAGATGCTCTCAATGGGGCTGCCAAGCTCATCTTCCTGTATCTCTATGCAGAGATACATATTTTTTAACATACAGCGCAACTCCACCTCCCTTTCTGTTGCTTCTGTTCCTTTTGAACAAGTTATACCCTTCAATTGCTGTATTCCAGCAGCTATTCACATAAATCACTTCACAGAAAGTCATGTCTGTTAAGTACATTCAATCTAGACTGAGGAAGAAAAATAACTGCACATATTAGTAGCCTTGTGTACACTTGTGGCAAAATATAAATCTGTCCTGATTTAGCAAAGGAGAATAATACATAGAGGCAGAATGCTACGAGTCTCTTGCTGGATTGGGAATAGCATACACATTGGATATGCATGTGCATGTGTATGATACTTATCCAAATGCAAAGCAAGCAGTGTGAGCCCATATGCATCGCAATAAGAAGTGTTCCCATCTGTCTTGCAAGATGGATGCAAATACATGTGCCCATTAAGCCACATGCTGTACACAACTCCCTGGATCAATGCCATAGATAATTTTTAGGAGCTGTGGGAACCATTTTCTTAATCATCCCATAGCTCAAGCACTGTACAACTGTACAGATTAAATGGAAAGAGGTGGGAACCATGCTGCAGGAAGAAAGTTAATAGGCTTCCCTTCTCCCCAGTCATCCCTTTTAAAATGGCTGATAAATGCACATAAAGACAGAAACAATAGTAAGCTGAAGGCATAATCAGCCTAGTGATATTTAAACTATTGCTGATATCAGTTGCCTTTCACCAAGTTGTACACAAACATGGCTGTTTCACTGCAGCTGTCATTTTATGCTGCTACTGATCTGAATGATACCAAAAGCAGTACTTAAAATATTGATGGACCAAAGCTTCTGTTAATGCCAACACAAGACGAACTCAAAAATCTCCTAGATAACAAAAGCTTTCTTGTATATGCTTGTGAACATCACTATCTGAGTATCTGAGCTCATCTGTGACAATAAACTCTACATGTAGGCAGAGCAGATGCAAACAGACTCAATGAAAGCATTAGATTATTTTCATTCTCTCTCCCACCCCGCTGCCCAAAGTTAGCACGGGGCACTTATCTTCAAATAATCCAATCAAATAATTCAAATGTAAAAAGGGACAACTTAAGAAAAATATTTTTTAGGGATATTTGGGGATTGTTTTTAGATTTTGTTTTAATAAAGGGGAAAGGGAACATGCCATGTCAAGATATGTTATATTTTTGGAATAATTAATAATAATTGATTATAGAGATAGAAAGTATCCTTTGGTCCAGTGCTGATGGGAGCACTATATAAGTTGTAAATAAATAATATATTTTTTAAAAAGAACAGAAGGAGAAAGAGAAGGGGGGGTTGACAGAGATAATGACAGAATCAGAAAGAAGAAGGGTGATAGGAACTGGACGAACTGGTTGGTAGGTTTTCTTACTTTTGTAGAGGTGGTCCAAGAGAAGCAACCCATGAGAGGAGGATTTTGTGTGTGTGCAGAGGTGAGAAGATTGCCTGCAGGTCGGCAATTCAGGCAGGCAATGAAGCTCAGCCTCCACTTTCATTTCTGTGTGTCCATCCAGGGACTGTGGAAGTTTGGCTCCATTTGTTACAAACTTGCAATGGCGTGTTTAAGTTGGGCAGGAGGATTATGGATCTGGGCAAATCAGGGCTGTTTGAAGACCCATGGAGACCCCTTCTGATGGGAATGATTCAGGGGAAGGATCCACCTGATGATCCCTCATTGTCGAACATTAGGGACTTGGGGCAAAGCCCAATGCCTGGCAATGGGGTTTAACAGCCTTCCAAAATGGAATTCTTTAGGATAGGAGCTGGGGGGACAGCATCCAGTGCTTTGGGATATAGACATGGAGAGAGAGAAAGAACTGGGTTTTAAAAATTAATACCAGGTAAAATCAGACCCTCTCTGCTGCTCGTCTCCTCCCCCACACTGGCTGCATAAAGGAGACCTGGGCAGCCTATGTCATTGATTTTCAGCATTATGTTTTGCTTGGGTCGCACCCATCTTTGCCAAGGAACTGCCTCTACTTTTGCCTGGCGTCAAGCCAGAACATTGATATGCAGATGCTTTTCCATCTGGGGCCAGTGGCCTGGGATATGGGGCGTGCCGCAGTGGACTCCCCAACCCATGGTGGAGGTATCCACGGTGAGAATCCTGGATGGGTTCTAGGGAGAGACCTGTATGCCCTGAAGTAAGTTTTCAGGATGCATCCACCAGAGGAGAGTTCGGGCCAGTTCGCACGACCCAGGCTGCAGGCGGGGGAGGCACCACGGGGCGATCTGCGGGGTCTGGCGGGGCGCCGCAGATGACCTGCGCCCCGCGCACATGGGTGGACCCCGGTGGAGCCGGCAGTAACTGCACCACAGTGCGGGCCTCCCGGCGCTAGGGGACGGGGGCCCGGGATGCCCAGAGGGGCCGTTTGCCCCTACAGGCTGGAGCAGTGGCAGCTCCAGCTGCTCTGGGCTGCCGCCTCTGTGCGGCCCCCGCGAGACGGCCACCCGCTGTTCTCACAGCAGGGTGGCCACGCGCAGAAGGGGCTTACCCCTCTACCGCCCATGGTCACTTTGCGTGCGTCCCGCAGGGGCACCCCCGGTTGGCGTTCACACGAAACGGGAACCATGGGGGACTTCTGCTCCCCCGCGGTTCCCGTGTCGTGCGAACACGCCCTTCGTTGGATGTTTAGAGGCAGGGTCAACCTCATTCATTTGGGATCCCAAGACAGACAGAATGCCTGGATGAACCAATTTTGGCTGCCCCAGAGATACTTTCTGTGGCCAGAAATGCCACTTCTTCACAGAACCAGACCTCTGAATGTGCACTCTCTCCAAGAGACTTCTCCCAGCTGCAAGAAGTTGCATCAGCTCCTGCGGCTGGTGCATAAAAAGCTGGGCAGCCTGGGGACAGGCCCACCATCAATAAGGCTGCCACCGAGGGAGCAGCAACAAAGGGGGTCGCCACTTCAATGGTGAAGAAGGGCAAGAGACACCCAGTCTGTTGGACAGAGGGCAAGAGGGAAGGAATTGCTTGCACATGCCCCCGCATGCTGTATACTGTATATTGTTATTAGGCCTACAGTTATTGCCTGCTTGTGCAGACATGTGTTTTTAAAAGGTACAGAGAGGTGGAGGGGTACAGGGGCCATTGGAACAGCAGATAGAAGGAGATATGGTGGTGGGAGGCAGCTGAGTCATTATGGGGGTGGGGAGCACAACAGGGTATTGGCTGCTCCCAAACTATCTCCCCTGTAAAAGAGTCTGAGTAGCCCTGGTGACAGTCCCCCTGGGCTGAAGGTGCTGCTGCTGAATGCTATGTCAATAAATAGAAAACAACTGCCATCCAGGACCTGATTCTGAATGAGCGTACCAACCTGGCCTGTATCACGGAGGCCTGGTTGAATGAGACTGAGGGAGAAAATCTCTCCCAGCTTGGCCCACCTGGGTTCTCCCTGTTACAGCTGGCAAGACCTGGGTAGCCGGGAGGCGGAGTCACAGTGGTCTATCGTGAGTCTATCTCGCTGTCCAGGTGCCCCACCCCACAGTCTTCCAGTTTCGAGTGTGTATAACTGAAGGTGGGTGTTTGGGACAGAATAGGGATTATGGTGTACTGCCCACCCTGCATCTCAACAGCCTTGCTTCCTGAGCTGGCTAAGGTGGTCTCAGGGTTAGTGCTGGAGTCTCCGTGGCTTGGTGTGCTTCAGGACTTCAGCATATATGCTGAGGCCACCTTGTCGGGAGTGGCTCAAGACTTCATGGCCTCGATGATGGCAACCATGGGTCTGCCCCAATTCATATCTGGCCTCACTCATTCAGCAGGGAACACTTTGGATCTCATCTTCTGAATAGGATGGGATGATGGTGATCTGGGGGTGGAGGAACTTTCTATAGTATCGTTGTCATGGACAGATCACTACATGGTGAGGTTTAGACTTGCTGGGACTCAGAGGCTCTGCAAGGGACTGAGTAAGATAATCCACCCCAGGAGACTGATGGATCCAGATGGTTTTCTGATGGCTCTTCGGAATTTTCCTGTCACCTTGGCAGATGATTCTATCAAAGCCCTGTCTGACCTCTGGAATGGAGAAATGGCCTGGGTGGTTGACACGATTGCTCCTGAGCATCCTCTCCCGAGGTGAGGTGACCAGTGAGCCCCCTGGTTTTCCAGGGCGCTGCAGGTGATGACACGAGTGGGCTGTTGTCTAGAGTGCTGTTGGCGGAAATCTCAAAACAAATCCCACTAAACATGGGCTAGAGCTCATTTGAAAGATAAAATCAGCCATCTAGATGACTTCCAGGGCGAGAGGAGCACGGAGGCAATCTTCACCTCCACGCTTCTCCCGCCCTGCATAGGATGCCTGTAATCCTCTGAGTTTGGAGGCTTAGGGGCATCCTCATTGGATTGCATCCCTCATGTCTCTTTTACTGATAAACATAATTAGGGATGCTCTACATCATGCTCAGTTTCCCAACATTAGAACAGAGTCAGCATAACATAATATAGAAGAAAATGTGTATTCTTGACAACTGGGGTTTTGTTCTATAGAGTCTTGTGTTTCTGGGCTTGTTCTGGTTAGATGCTGTAGCAGTCAATTAATGCAGTTCTAATCCAAAAGCGGCATGTGAAAGAAACACTGTAGGTTATCCCGCCACTGCCACTAGATGTGAAATAACAGCATGAGGATCATCCCACCTATGTTTCTTTTCTTTTCTTTTCTTTTTTGTTAACTTTGAGACTTGGGTCTACAGAACTCGCCACCAGAGTTTTTAATAAAGTTCTAAATTAGACCTCACAACTAGGGAACACTGCTTCAGCAATAACACCTTTTAACTACTGCCACTAGAAAAAACTCTAACTAAAATAAACTCAGTTGCCTGGCTCCTATGGTGTAAGCATAGAGACCACTAGAGACAACCTTCCAAATAAACAAGAAATAAGATGTTCATTTATTGAAATTATTTACAAAAGTGAATAAAATGTCACTCCTCAAATAATCGGTTGTTTAAAGGCTCTTATATTAAATATCTTTCCCAGATAAATAAAATCTCAATAGCTTTTCCTTCAAATCAGATTTCCCTAAGCTCTACCCCACAAACAGGAACAGGTTTAGGAATTTCCCTAAACAGGAACAGATGCTGTGCCTGTACATCAGTCTTCCTCTGCCTCCAGTTCTTCCTGCTTCTTCTGGCTTCTAGGATGATTCAGATGTTTAAGAGACTACTTGCTGAAGTTCCCTCTGGTCAGACATAAAATAGGAACCTAAAATGTATTATGTGTACCTTGCTTTACTCATAAAATTATAGTGTCTGGTATATTAGATTTAAAAGTATAGTTTATTCAGACAATAATTACATATTGACTAAGTTTACTTTTAAAAGTTTTTAATTGTAGTGATAATTTTATGAGCAAAACAAATTATACATAATATATTTTATGTTCCTAAATCAGCCTTCCCCAATCTATTGCCCTCCAGATATTTTGGACTAGAACACCCAGGCTTTGGTCCTGCTGCCTGGGGCTGATGGGAGATGAAATCCTAAACATCTAGAGAGAACCAGGTTGGGGAATGCAGTCCTAAAGTGACAAAGTGACTTTAGATCTGTAAAGAGAACTTTAAAAATAAATATTACTTATTTTTCTATTTCCCCCCAAATTTCCATTTTTTAATTAAAAGCCCTGGCTCCCCCCCGCCCCCATGGCCTCAAAATTTACAGAAATTTTACATCTCTAGGGAGGATAAAATGGAGAGGAAGAAGGATCACGGGCTTCTTAGAGGAAAGGCAGGATATAAAAGTAACAAATCCATAAATAAAATAAATAAGCAGTCTGCCTTCATGGCCCAAACAGTCCAAATAGTCAACTTCCCTAGCTCAAACTATCCAAATAGTCTGCCTTCTCCTAAGGGGATACTACACCTGCAAGTATCCAATTCCGACCAAAATTTTAAAAAAAGTTACAGCTGTTGTTGGATTTCCCATGATAGTCAACAGTCAGTCAATCAGGCGATCACTCGTGACCGAGTAAGATTGTCTTCCAGGGTAAAAAAAAAATTATTATTTTTTTTTACAAAAAGGAGATTTTAAAAGGAGGAAATTCTAAAGAAAATTGTGTAGACTCTAGCAATGGGTCTGTAAGTGACTGTGGAGGCCAATTCTAGATCCACACAGCTTCCCACAGTGAGGACACAGGTTACCAGATGGAAGATGGTCCTGTAAAGGATTCGTTTGACGTGCTTTCCGCTTAGCACATTTTTCCCTTTCACCTTGCACTCGGCCTTCTTCAAAGTACATGGAACCTTTGTGAAAGGCCAACCTCCATTTAGATCGTTCATGGGCCAGAGCTTCCCAGTTTTCGATGTTTATATTGCATTTTTTTAGATTAGTCTTATGAACATCTTTAAACCTCTTATATTGACCACCGATATTCCGCTTTCCATCCTTGAGTTGGGAATAAAGTAACTGCTTTGGGAGACGGCAGTCAGGCATTCGAACAACACTGAAGTTGGCGTTGAAGGATCATTTTTTCAATGCTAGTAGTCTTTGCTTCTTACAGTACACTGACATTTGTTTGCCTATCTTCCCAAGTAATTCGCAGAATTTTCTGGAGGCAACGTTGATGAAATCTTTCAAGGAGTTGGAGGTGACGTTTATAGATAGTCCATGTTTCGCAGGCATACAATAAAGTTGGTAATACAATGGCTTCATAAACCAGTGATTTGGTCTTCTTACAAATATCCCGATCCTCGAACACTCTATGTTTCATTCGAGAAAACGCGGCACTTGCGGAGCTCAAACAATGCTGGATTTCACTGTCGATGTTAGCTGTAACAGAAAGATAGCTGCCAAGATAGAGAAAATGATCGACATTTTCCAGTATTGTCCCGCCAAGCTGGATAGATGGCATCACCAAAGGGTCAACACAACGCCTCGGATCTCCAAACCTCAACTTCGTTTCTGTACCTAGTCAAAGTGGGAAGACTCCAAATCAGCCTGAGCTGAATCAGGCCATATTCTGAAATTTGAAATAGCCCTGTAGCCATCCTTCCTTGTTAGGTTGGGCATTTTTTGTGGGGGAGGCACATGACAGCAGCCAGTTCCCCCCTCCCCTCACTCACTGGTGAAGAGGATGTGAGGGCCAGGCCAGGGGAAGGGAAAGTCTGTGACCTTCCCCCTCACTCCTCCTCCATGTAGGGAGTGTGTTAATTTACATAATGGGCATGTAAAGTTAACAGAAAATGTAATATGAACACCAGTAATTAAATGACTGGCATATATATTTTTTTGTTTCATAAGAAAAAAGGATGTTAAGGTTACTGTGAACAACGGGAGACCAAAGGGTGTAAAACAAACAAAACAGTTTATACTATAACTAAGAAGTTAAAAGATAGTGTGGAGCTTGTTTTCTCAAAAATTCAGTTTTAATCTTGTATCACACAACATCAATACAAAAACAGGTTTAGAAACAGAGCAAGAGCACATTACAATGCAACCATAGTCATGCATAACTATATTTTTGAAGTCAATGAGATTGAGTCCTTGGCTTTCTAAAATATTTACCACATAACAGACTTCCTTTCGTAAACTTACAAAAATGCTTGATAGCATTTCTTGCAAGAAAGCTTTCTGAATGGTAGGGTTCACAATACATCTTTTCAGAGAAAAAGGCCTGAAGAGGCCTCATGCTGAGCTGCACACATTGGGAAAATCAGAAATTAGGGCTGACGTTCAGCCAAGGTGGCCGGCCAGGCTGTAGCGTGCACAGCAATGCTTCTATTCCTCTAGGGCTGTTTTCATCCTTTGCCATCAAGTACTCAAGAAAAAGAAAAAAATAGGCACTATGACTGTGAGTACAGTGAGTGCTTTAAAAGAGTAAAGGGTAACTTAGGGTAGATCTTTTTTCAGGTCACTTTAAGTTATCTCTTTATTCTATCCTTTAGCGATAAGCACCCAATCCAGTTCTACTCATCATCATAACTGCAGAATAGACAAACTCTTATTTCTTACTGCAGGCAAACAAAAATGCTTCTTTATTGCTGGCTGGCTAGAGAATACAACTGAAAATGAAATTGAAACAGAGAGCAAAGGAAAGTCCAAGGGGTGGAGTTTAACTCTAGCCCATAATACAGTAAAACCTTGGATTGCAAGCATAATTCGTTCCGGAAACATGCTTGTAATCCAAAGCACTCGTATATCAAAGCGAAATTCCCCATAAGAAATTTGTATACATATTTTTAATTCAAGCTGCAATAAAGAATGATAGTGTAAAGTCTTCATTTTTCTTGACTGTACTACAGTACTTGTATTGCCAGACGTCGCTTGTTTATCAAGTTAAAATTTATTTTAAAAATTTGCTTGTCTTATAAAACACTTGCAGACCAAGTTATTTGCAATCCAAGGTTTTACTGTACAGTCATGCCTGGGATTGAGAGCATAATTCATTCCGGAAACGTGCTTGTAATCCAAAACACTCTTATATCAAAACGAAATCCCCCGCAAAAAAATTGTACAAAGATTTTTAATTTAAGCCGTACTACAGTACTTGTATTGCAAGACGTGGCTTGTCTATCAAGTAAAAAAAAATTAAATAAATATTTAAAAATTTGTTTGTCTTGCAAAACGCTCTCAAACCAAGTTACTTGCAATCCAAGGTATTACTGTACAAAGTTCTAACATTTAACTCTTCAAGGGTCATGTTACTATACAGGCTGTTTTTTGCAGGATCATCATCATCATCAGGCGATCACTCATGACCGAGTAAGATTGTCTTCCAGGATAAAAATTTACAAAAAGGAAATTTTAAAAGGAGGAAATTCTAAAGAAAATTGTGTAGACTCTAGCGATGGGTCCGTAAGTGACTGTGGAGGCCAATTCTAGATCCACACAGCTTCCCACAGTGAGGACACAGGTTACCAGATGGAAGATGGTCCTGTAAAGGATTCGTTTGACGTGCTTTTCGCCTAGCACGTTTCTCCCTTTCACCTTGCACTCGGGCTTCTTCAAAGTCCATAGAACCTTTGTGAAAGCCCAACCTCCAGTTAGATCGTTCTTGGGCCAGAGCTTCCCAGTTTTCGATGTTTATATTGCATTTTTTTTAGATTAGTCTTAAGAACATCTTTAAACCTCTTATATTGACCACCGATATTCCGCTTTCCATCCTTGAGTTGGGAATAAAGTAACTGCTTTGGGAGACGGCAGTCAGGGATTCGAACAACATGACCGGTCCACTGAAGTTGCCGTTGAAGGATCATTTTTTCAACGCTAGTAGTCTTTGCTTCTTCCAGTACACTATTTGTTCGCCTATCTTCCCAAGTAATTCGCAGGATTTTCCAGAGGCAACGTTGATGGAATCTTTCAAGGAGGTGGAAGTGACGTTTATAGATAGCCCATGTTTCGCAGGCATACAATAAAGTTGGCAATACAATGGCTTCATAAACCAGTGTTTTGGTCTTCTTACAAATATCCCGATCCTCGAACACTCTATGTTTCATTCGAGAAAACGCGGCACTTGCGGAGCTCAAACGATGCTGGATTTCACTGTTGATGTTAGCTGTAACAGAAAGATAGCTGCCAAGATAGAGAAAATGATTGACATTTTCCAGTATTGTCCCGCCAAGCTGGATATATGGCATCACCAAAGGGTTAGCTTGCACTTGCTGATGAAGCACTTTGGGTTTTTTGATGTTAAGTGAGAGACCAAGTTTTCCGTATGTTTCTGCAAAAGCATTTAGGATAGTTTGGAGATCATCCTCTGAATGTGCGGAGACCACATTATCATCAGCATACTGAAGTTCCACAACAGAGGTTGTAATTACCTTACTTTTTGCTTTCAGCCTGCTGAGATTAAAAAGCTTTCCATCTGTTCGATATATAATTCCCACACCAGTGGGAAGTTTCCCCTCAACAAGATGTAAAACCATGGCGATGAAAATAGCAAATAATGTTGGAGCGATAACACATCCCTGTTTAACACCTGATCCCACTTTAAATGGAGCACCATGAGAGCCGTTGTTGTCCAAAACTGTTGCCGTCATGGAGAAGTCGCAAGATATTCACAAATTTATTGGGGCATCCAGTTTTCATAAGGTTTCATTACTTAAGTAATCATAGGGTGATTGTGATCATGAAAATCCGCCCTCAGTCAGGGGAAGTCTGAGTGAGCAGACTTTTGGGGGCTCTTGCAGATGAGGATTGTGTTCTGCACTTTCCTTCCTTATTCACTGAATTTTTCAGAATGTCCTATTAAAACCATCTGTCATTCTGTAAATGGAGGTTGTCATTGTCTGCATGTCACAAATTAAAAATACAATTTCCCCTCAAATTGCCTTTGGGGTGGGGGAGAAACACAGCTCGGGGGGGGGAATACCCGGGGGGATACCCATACCCTATAGGGCTGGCACCAAATCAGGGTCTGAGTCAAAACTGAGAGTTGGTGCACACCTCTAAATACAGTAACAATCACACGGTAGCCCAAACCAAACTGCTGCCCACACTTGGACTGAGTTCAAGATAAGACTTGGCTTTAACTTATATTCATGACTCTCATACAGAGAGAAACAGACAGACATGTTACACAACTACGTTTTATAGGAGTACCACAAAACTACTAATCAATCACATGAAGATCAGTGATAGGCTGGGTTTGGACGACACGATAAGCAACGATGGTGACTCACCATTGCTTGTCAGGCGTGTCGTTCGAACCCAGTTTTTCCGGCTCACCTTTGTGACTTATCATTGTTCTGAATAACGATAAGTCACAATGGTCTGTTCTAGGGTTTGTTTGTACCAAGCAGCTGGCCATAGAGTGTGGCTGACAGCTGCCCCCAAAGTGCCCAAACAGTGCTAGGAGGCAGCTGTCTGAGGCTTCTTCCGCCCCCGCTGCGGAGCGGATCAGGCATTCCGCCCCCTCCTCCAGAGCAGACCTCTGGAAGAGGAGGCGGGAGGCAGCGATCTGCTCCGTTCGGCCGCTCGGCACACGGAGCAGCCGCAGGGATCAGAGCACAGCCTCCTCCCTGAAAGGTTTTCTCCCAGGGGGAGGCCATGCTCTGATCCCCGAGGCTGCTCCGTGTGCCAAGCAGCTGCGGGGAAGGAGGCGCTTCCCGCTTCCCCTGCCCCGGTGAGTGTGAGAAGCACCCGCCCTCTCCGCCCTTTGCTTTCCCAGGAGAACCCAGGAAAGAAAAGGGCAGAGAGTGCAGGGGCTTCCCACCTCCCGCTCCATTGGAGAGGTTTACCTGCTGGAGGCGGGGACCACAGCACCACCCCCAGCAGGTGACCCCTCTCCAGCGGCAGAGCAGGGCAGTGGGAAGCACCCGCCTACTCCGCCCTCCGTTTTCCCCACCTGGCTGCGCCAGTAACAGAAGTAGGCCCTGCCCTGCTTCGCCGCTGGAAAAGTTTGCCCATAGCCAGCACACAGTCCCCAGCTGCAGCGGGCAAACCTCTCCATGACTGGGGTGGAGTCTGCTGCAGTCACTGGCACGGCCGCACCAGTAACAGAAGCAGGCCCCTACCTGCTCCACCGCCAGAGATGTTTACCTGCTGTAGGCAGGGATGCAGTGCCCGCAGCTGCTCCGTATACAGAGCAGCTGCAGGGACTACATTATCGCCTGGAGCAGGAAGGTTTACCCAGGACTAAACCTCTCCGGTGGGAGGCTATGATCCACTCTCCACAGCTGCTCCATTCACAGAGCAGTCGTGGAGAGTGGAACCGGCACTCCCGCCTCCTGCCTGAGAGGAGGCCTCTCAAGGAGGCGGTGAGAGGCTCCCCCCTCCTCGTTGCGCTTCAGGGCACAAGCCCTGTTTGCGCAACGGGGAGACTTTCACAGCTTCCATGAGCTGAAATTGGGTTGCAATCGTGGCTGTCAAAGAGAGAAGCCCCATTCCTCTCTGTGGTGTTCCCTGGGATATCGCTGGGAGGAAGGAGGGGGAAGGAGGGGGGGAGCAAAGCAACAACGACGAACCTGATTGTCTGTTGGACCATTGTGCTAGGAGGATTAGAGAACGAATTCGAAGAAGCAAACCTTGAAATGGCAAATATAAATGCATAATTAGGTTTAAATATTTGTGTTTTTAAAATACCTGGTTTGAATCCAGAGATTTGATGACATCAAAGTCCCATATTGGCTTCGTGACACAAATTAGCTTGATGTCACATACATAACTAGATGCTCCCAGCTATTTTAACTAGTGTTTAGATGTTCTATAATCAAACACAGAGGCTAGTACCACTCAGTACTATAAACGTCTGCATTACTTTGCCATGAAAAGCATGCTGGATGGATGATGCTTACATGGATTAATTATAAACAGTATTATAACTCATTTGAAAAAAATGTAAACATTTACATAATTATACTGTAACAAATATAAGCCTACACTCAATATTACTTTTTATACATGGGACATGCAACAAAATGTTGCAGTGCGGAATGCTCCTCTTCAGTGTTCTTTCAAAATACTTTGTTCCATTTCACTTCCCCCATTTCCCCCTCCAACCATCAGCCAGCATTCATAGATTTCATAGATCACAGAGTTGGGAGGGGCCTACAAGGCCATCAAGTCCAACCCCCTGCTCAATGCAGGAAACTAGAGGAGGGGTCTCCCATCCAAGTAATAACCAGGCCTGACCCTGCTTAGCTTTTCACACTCAGACAAGCTGAGCCAGCATAAGCCACAGGCCTGTATTCCATGGCCACTGAGCATGCTCAGTCCTCACTGAGCTGGCAGGGACTGGCCCCTTAGATTTTTCCTCTAAGTATCTTTTTTTTTACTTCTGTACAACTTGGAGTTCCCACAATCCTGCTGATTCGTCCCTCTTGTGTACTGATGGTGCTACACAAGGATTAGCATTCACAGAACTGAGTTTGTATTAGTAGATATGATAAATTGTCCATCACAAATGGAAAAAAGAGGCAACCTCCCCCCTACATTTTTTGCAAAGTCTTCCACTTCGTCTAGCCTCAACCCTAATTCTTTCTTTTCTTTTTTGCTTCCTAAACTACATTTAATAAATTTCCAGTTGGGAAAGCAATACAAGCCTCAACAATCAGGAGCTTATTTATATTGGCTGGGTTTCTAAACCTGACCCCACATCCACTGGTTGTAGCTGACTGGTACCGGCCAAGTCTAAGCCACTGTCCCTGGACAAGCATCTATTGTTAAAACAATGCAAGGCATTTAGTCAGTCCACTGTTCTCAGTTGCTATCAAAGGAACACTCATACAGAAATATAAAAGCAGGAAGCATAATTAAAAACACATGCAGCTTTGGCGTGAAAAGAGTGCTGACTGGAGTTTTCATAGAAACTATACTTGCAAAAAGCACTTTACTAAATTGATATTGGGGTCAAAAAGATGTCATCTTAAAAATAAGATATATTTGACAATGACAGCTATTTTACATAAAAGAAAGAAATGGTAATAGACTGTTGTTTAAAGTACAGAGCTACAACTATATATAGGGGTAAGATCTGGATATATAATGATATGAAACAGTAATTTCTATGCAGCCTCTCAGACCTCCAATACTATAGCTATGCCCCTTTTCCTTCAACTCAGAATGTCCTGGAGATACGAACCGAGACCAAGTCCAGACTCTGAAAGAAAACCCCTTGCCCTAGAAGCTAAATAGCAAACAAAATTCCACCAACTGGCCAGGAAAAAATGTTGATCAAACACACAACAATGCAAATAAATGGTTGCAGCTCTGCAAAAGCAGATGAAAAGGGGGGTAGATCCCCCCGCAAAAAAAAAAAAAAAAAAGAGGAAGGGAGAATGACCTCTCACCAGACTCTGACTACTTCTAAACCAGTGGTTTGTCCTGTCCCGGAAAGCAGCCTTGGCTCCGCCCTGATAATTTTCACTCCACTGTCCTTTTGGGATGGGAAGATTGCCCAACCCGCTGAGTATGGACATTTACAGTAAGTTTAAAAAGTTTCCTTCTCTGTATGTACCGGGATTCAATAGCCTTTGACCTTTAGGATGCAGAAAAGCAGTCCACCTCCCCCCCCCGGGAGGAAAGACTCGAACAGAAATAACTTTATCACCTAAATAAACACATAACATTTTCTAAGCACTGTACAGAGATTAAAAAACAAGACAGTCCCTGCCAATAGACTCACAATCTAATACAGCCTTCCCCATCTGCAGGGTACCATCTTGTCCCCAATGTTGTTTAACAGCTATATGAAGCCGCTGGGAGCCGTCATTAGGAGATTTGGAGCCAAGTGCCATCAGTACGCTGATGACACACAGCTCTATATCCCTGACAACTGAATCAGGAGAGGCTGTGCAAGTCCTGGATCAGTGCCTGAACTCAGTGATAGGCTGGATGAGGGCCAATAAACTGAGGCTGAATCCTGGCAAGACAGAAGCCCTGTGGGTGAGTGGTTCCTGAGTCCGGGAGATAGGATCATTGCCTGTTCTGGATGGAGTTGCACTCCCTTTGAAAGATCAGGTTTGTACTCTGGGGGTACTCCTAGATCCATCATAGTCGCTGGAGTCCCAAGTGACTGTGGTGCCTCTGAGTGCCTTTTACCATCTTCAATTGGTTCGCCAGCTAAGGCCTCTCCTGGACAGGGATAGCTTGGCCACAGTGATACAGGCGCTAGTAACCTCAAGACTGGATTACTGCAATGCGCTCTATGTGGGGCTGCCCTTAAGGCTGCTCTGAAAGCTGGTGCTAGTGCAGCATTCAGCAGTTCAGCTATTGTCGGGAGCCGCCCCTTTTCAGCAAGCAACTTCTTTGCTAAAGGAACTGTACTGGCTACCTATTCACTACCAGGTCAGGTTTAAGGTTCTGGTACTTGTGTATAAAGCCCAAAACAACTTGGGAACAAGTTACCTGAGAGAGTGCCTCCTCCCATACCAACCTGCCTTGTTGCTGAGGTCATCAGATGGCATGTCCCATGGTGGTTCCTAATGGACCTTTGGCCCAATTGGAGTAAACCTGGAGAAGGGCCTTCAGTATGGCAGCTCCATTTCTGTGGAACTCTCTGCCTCTGGAGGTCAGCCATTGTGCTGCTTTTGGCGGCTGCTGAAGACCTCCTTGTTCCATGAAGCCTTCTCTGCTCTTCAACCACCAATGTAATTTTAGTTTGTTTTCAATGTATTGTTTTTGTTTCTTTAATCTGTCTTTGTCTTTTTATTGTTCTCCGCTCCGGAATCTGCTTGATGTGGAGCTGTATACAAATGCTGTAGATGAGGAGGAGGAGGAGGAGGAGGAGGAGGAGGAGGAGGAGGAGGAGGAGGAGGAGGAGGTTTTGGATCACAAGTCTCATCATCCCAGACCATTGGTCATACTGGCTGGGGTGATGGGAGTTGAGTCCAAAACATCCGGAGCGCACCAGGTTGAGGAAGGGTGATCTAATAGATGTGTTAAAAAAGGAAAAGGGAGGGAAGAGGAAAGCAAGCAAAACCAATTCCTAAAGTTGAAATCTGTTTTTCTCAGATTTTTTAAATTACTGATGACCATGAAGTCTCGTAGGAAAGGCTAGTAAGTAAGCCTCCCTGCATTTTTTGTGCCATAGATATCATCTATGTCAAGTGCATTTTTAGTCATCCTTTTTCATGGGATTATAAACACGCTGGCTCAGCTTGTCTGAGTGTGGAAAGCTAAGCTGGGTCAGGCCTGGTTATTACTTGGATGGGAGACCCCTCCTCTGGTTTCCTGCATTGAGCAGGGGGTTGGACTCGATGGTCTTGTAGGCTCCTTCCAACTCTATGATCTATGAAATCTATTTTCACCTTTCCTCCCTGTATGGAAGTATCTCTTTGGACTCTGTGAACAGCCCAGGTTTCTTAATGGTTCACAAGCTGAATATGAGCCAGCAGTGCAATGTGGCTGCTAAAAAACCTAATGCAATCATAGGTTGCATAAATAGAAGCAGAGTGTTTAGATTACAGGAAGTAATAGTTCTGCTCTATTCTGCATTAGACTCAGGACACATTTCGAGTACTGTGTCCAGTTTGGGGCACCACATTTTAAGAAGCACATTGACAAACTGGAAGGTGTCCAGAGAAGAGTGACCAGGATGATGAGGGGTCTGGAAATCATGTCCTATGGGGAATGATGGAAAGAGCTGGATATATTTAGCCTGGAGAAGAGAAGATTATAGGGAGACATGATAGCAGTCTTTAAATATCTGAAAGGCTGTCACGCAGAACATGAGGCAGAGTTGTTCTCTGTTGCTCCAGAGGGCAAGACTAGGACCAAAGGTTGGCAGCTACGTGGAAGCAGATTTTGTCTAAACATTAAGAGAAACTTTCTAACATACAGGCCTGTGGCTCACGCTGGCTCAGCTTGTCTGAGTGTGGAAAGCTAAGCAGGGTCAGGCCTGGTTATTACTTGGATGGGAGACCCCTCCTCTAGTTGCCTGCATTGAGCAGGGGGTTGGACTAGATAATCTCCAAGGTCCTTTCCAACTCTTTGATTTTATTGGATGCACAGCCATTAATAAGCACTCTTTGAATACAGTTGCTCAAACAGCTGTGGATCCACCTAACAGTAGTAGTGTCCAATCCACATTTTACCATCTTGTCAACAAGGACATCTTGAGAACTGAAATCAAGATATACTATTTCCATGAAATTCCCATGAGTCACTAAGCTAGCAACTCTAAAAGAGAGAGAGAGAGAGAGAGAGAGAGAGAGAGAGAGAGATAAAGTTGGTCTGGCATAGTAGATGATCACTCGTGACCGAGTAAGATTGTCTTCCAGGATAAAATTACAAAAAGAAACTTATATAAGAGGATAATTGTATAAAATTGTGTAGACTCTAGCGATGGGTCCGTAAGTGACTGTGGAGGCCAATTCTAGATCCACACAGCTTCCCACAGTGAGGACACAGGTTACCAGATGGAAGATGGTCCTGTGAAGGATTCGTTTGACGTGCTTTTCGCTTAGCACGTTTCTCCCTTTCACCTTGCACTCGGGCTTCTTCAAAGTCCATAGAACCTTTGTGAAAGGCCAACCTCCAGTTAAAGCGTTCATGGGCCAGAGCTTCCCAGTTCTCAATGTTTATATTGCATATTTTTTTTTAGATTAGCCTTAAGAACATCTTTAAACCTCTTATACTGACCACCGATATTCCGCTTTCCATCCTTGCATTGGGAATAAAGTAACTGCTTTGAGAGACAGCAGTCAGACATTCGAACAACATGACCAGTCCATTGAAGTTGGCGTTGAAGGATCATTGTTTCAACGTTAGTAGTCTTTTCTTCTTCCAGTACGCTGACATTTGTTTGCCTATCTTCCCAAGTAATTCGCAGGATTTTCTGGCGGCAACGTTGATGAAATCTTTCAAGGAGGTGGAAATGACGTTGATAGATAGTCCATGTTTCGCAGGCATACAATAAAATTGGTAATACAATGGCTTTATAAACCAGCGTTTTGGTCTCCCTACAGATATCCCGATCCTCAAACACTCTACGCTTCATTTGAGAAAATGCGGAACTTGTGGAGCTCAAACTATGCCAGAATCTTGCCAGGCCTTTCACCACTTTCCCAATACCTTTGACGGAGACAAGTCAATGCAAATTCTGCTTTAGATGGATACAATCTATTCAATTCATATTTAGCACATTGAAGTCTTTGACAGAGGTCTGGGGAGGGACAGACTGCAAGGTGATAAAAAGGACTTCACTGTTCCAAGTTCTCTTCCTGTATGCCTTTAAGATTTTCTTTGTGAGAATCATATGCAATAATCCTTCCCCTCATATAAGCCTTGGAAGCCTCCCACTCAGTAGCACAAGACATGGATGAACCCACATTAATCTCAAAATATTCATCAAGCACAGAAGCCATCTGTGTTTTAAAACTGTCATCATTAAGCAGTGAAACATTCATGTACCAAGTGCCAAAAGATTTAACAGAATTAGGCAATTTGATTCCCAAATGAACCAAAGAATGGTCTGAGAGATAGCAACTGAATCAATATCACATACTGTCATACATTGAAATAGCGGAGAAGAAACAAAAAAATAAGCTAATCTAAAACAATCTTGATTTAATGTGGCCACTGGCACATATATGGGAACATTTTCAAAGAGAAACAAAAATCTAGGTATGCTATTCTTCCTTACTATTGCTAACTGTCCTAACCAAGATACCACTAGACTAGACCATTTTTAATGTCTTCCTCAATTGCTGACAAAAGTGGGACATACGGTACCTAATTAGCTTGAAAAAGGCCCTCAATAGTGGGGGTAACATATACACCCAAATATTTAAAAGATGTATTTGTCCATTGTATATTAACTTGATTAGTTATCTCAAGCCTAGATTTGTCTGAAATATTAATTCCCAACATTTCTGTTTTATGGCAATTTATTTTATAACCAGAAACCTCGCTATATAAAGCAATGCTCTGCAACAGCTCTTTAATAGATACTTCAGGTTTGGTAATTGTTATCAGAAAACGTCATCTGCATACAGACTGATTTTACATGTATATGGACCCACCTTAATTCCATGAATCTCCCAATTCAGTCTAATTGTAGTGTTTAGGATGTTTAACCCCTAAACAACCCAGAGTTCCTGGGTTCGGATGTCATTATAACAACCCAGGAACAGGGCATTCCTGGGTTGTTTCTGAAAGCAGAAGCAGGTGAGGGGTGGGAACCAGCATGCTAGCCCATTCTCATGCACTCACAGATAACCCATAGTTTGTCAGCATCAGTTGCTTGATCATCCAGACTGGGCCACACACACACACACACACACACACACACAATGGGTACATGGGGAGGGAAGGTTTAAACTTCCCCATGTATTCTCCTCCCCATCACAATCAGGCTCTCCCTAGCTCCCAAACAGCTGTTTGGCAGGCTGTGGGGAGCATGATTTACATGCCGGGAGCAGTGTGCAGAGGCTTGACCTCTAAGGCACTGTTCTCCAACCTTGGGTCCCTAGATGCTTTTGACCTACAGCTCCCAACATGCCCCAGCATGCTGGGAGTTGTAGGCCAAAAACATCTGGGGACCCAAGGTTGAAGAACGCTGCTCTGAGGGCTACATGTGGACCACAGGATGCCCACATGTACTGTGGACTTTCAGCTGGCAGATCTCCAGTATAGAATGCCGGCCATAAGCATATGCTGATTTTAATATCCATTAAAATTGACAGAACTTCTATTCTGAACTTTGCTTGTACCATCGTAGGGATGGATGAATCTATCAATTACAAGTTCTCTTAGTCTCTCATTTTTCCAATCTTAAATTTGGTTCATCCCAACAAGCACTGCTGGGGCACAGTTCCGTGATGCAAAGTTGCATACGATTTGTACGTGCTTATGTATGTGCTTGTGTGTGTGTGTGTGTGTGTGTGTGTGTGTGTGCGCGCGCGTGTGTGCACATGCGTGTGTGTGTGTGTGCGCACGTGCGTACAAACATACACACACACACACACTTAGAATTACTAGAATGTAGTCAAATTTCACAACTGTTAGCAAAAATAACAGTGAAATAAAGAGTGCCTCTGAGCACATGCAGAATGCTTTCCTCTCACTACTGAGCAATTATAGCCTCCCTCCTCCCCACACACTTACTAGTGATGGAATATATCCCACACAGATTAAAGCCCCAGAGTTCCCTTTCTCAGAGATTAAGTACTGGCCACACCTGTTGCAAGAAAACTACATTCAGATCCCATACATTCTGTTTCCTTCCACACAACAAGCCCTCCTTATTTTTCATTATTCCAGGAACTCAACATAAAAAACAGATGTTTTGTTCTTGGTTTTTTTGGTGTGTTTTTTTGTGCAACTTTCCCCTTCCTCCTTGTTCTGGGCAAGCTCTCCTTACCTTCTCCTCCCCACAGCTTGATTTGTGCCAAGACTCCACTAGGATTCAACCAGGGAGTCTGTTTTCAATACTAGGGCTAAGTTTATTTTTTATTATTCATTAATTACATTTATATCCTGCCTCTCCACAAAAAAAAATGGTGCTCAAGTGCTTTCCCCTCACCACTGAAGCTAGAGTTCATTCAAAAAGGAAAAACACAAGTGACATAACATGCATAGGATTGGGCTGAAAGTGTATTCCAGTCAGTGGAGAGGAATGGGATGGGCAGTTTACTAAGCCTGCAGTACCATTCTCACAGTGCAGGACTTACTTCTAAGTAAACATGCTGAGGATCAGGCTACAGAACTCCCCACAAAAGTAACCTGGGCTGTAGTCCTCCTAGGCACACTTTCCTGGGAGTACACCCCACTGAACACAATGGAACAGTGGGACTTACTTCTGAGTAGATATATATAGGATTGTATAAGTGAGCAGTATTGATCTCCCCCCCGTAAAAAAATCAACTCCTTGTGGAGGAAGGGGGGGCTGGCTGGCCCGCCACACCCACACCCTTTCCTACTCCAAAGGAACCAAGACCCCCAGAGATCTCAAGGTACCAGATTGCCAGCCTCAGCTGTCTGCAACCCTACTTGAATCTCTGTTCAGGGACTCGCCTTCAATTTCTGTAACCTGGATTTAGATACTGAACCAAGCAGAGTGACTACAAAACCCATGTGGGGTAAAACCAGGACAAGGTTTATTCTGGTAGCATTTTACAACAAGATTAGGGAAATGAGAGAAGCACACAAAATAAAGAGAGAGACACGTTAGTACACAGTAAAGCTGCAAAACAATAAAACCTGATTCCTTAAGATCTCTCAGGCACACACCTGTTACCTGAGGGTGTTCTCTTCAAGGGTTAAATCCAGCACAGCCTCGCTGCCCGAGGGAGATTACCACACCTACCCGAAGGTCCGAGATGGGTAAAACTCCCACAAGGCTTGCCTTTACTAGAGCCCTCAATCCAGCTAATTTCACCAGGAGCTGCCTGGGGTCCTTGGCTTACCGCCATTACCACAGCCGGGTAGAACAAAGACCAAAACCCACGCTTTGGGAAATATACCTTTTCCCCCCGTCCCCTCCTCTGCTGCCTCTTAGCCAATCACCATGTACCTCACCTGGCCAGGCAGGGGGAAGGGAACTCAAGACTTGAACTATTTACATAACGAAAGCCCTAGGCCAGCTTCTCTAGGCATCTAGGCGCCGAGGCTTTCGTTTCCTCCCAGCCCCCTCAACTGGCCCCACTTGGCTTACACATGAGGAGGCGTGTGTGTGTGTGTGTGTGTGTGTGTGTGTGTGTGTGAACCCCCCCAAAGGCTCTTTTCTTCACACTCCTATTTTTATTAAAGCTTGTCATTCCATTGTTGGACAATGAGGTATCCTGGCGGCGCCTCAGCTTCCTTCCCTTCCACTCCAAAGTTCCACACTTAGAGGGCCGAAGAAATTGGCCGTGTAAGTGCTTTGCAGGGCGGGAGGAGCACGGAGGCGACATTCACCTCTGCACTCCTCCGGCCCGCCATAGGATGTCTGTAATCCTCCAAGTTCAGAGGGCTACAGGCATCATGACTGGATTGCGTCCGGAGTTTCTTTTAGGTAGAGAGTGTTTATTTGGGGGGGGGGCAGTTAAAAGTTTTATAGCTGAGGCAACATTCCCTAACCTAAGAACATAAAAGAGCCATACTGGATCAGACCAAGGGTCCATCTTATCCAGCATTCTGCTCACACAGAGGTCAATTAGCTGTCCACGGGATCCCACAAGCAGGACATGGGGGCAACAGCACTCTCCCGCCCATGTTCCCCAACAACTGGTGTAATTGTAAGGTCTAATGGGAACTTTATTAAAATCTGTAGTAGAGTTCCACAGACCCAAGCCTCAAATTTATTTTAAAACAGAAACAAAAAGAAACATAGTTGGGATAACCCACACATTGTTCCATTGGACATGGTAGCAGTGGCAAGATAACCTACAGTGTCCCTCTCACATGTGGGTTTTAGAAATACATTCTTTGACTGTTGCAGCATCTAACCAGAACAAGCCCAGAAAAACAGGACCCTACAGAACAAACCCAAACTGTGAAGAATACACATTTTCTTCATAATATAAAATAATATGAAAATATTTCATAATATAAAGTTGTTCAAGGGGGGGGAGGTCCTGGGGGGGAAAACAAGAAAAGCCATTTCCCCCTAATTTTTCCTGTTTTTTCTGGCCCTTTATATCTGTACCCCTGGTGCGTAGGTTCAAAATGTGAAATTAGCAAACAAATTTATCCCTCTTCCCTAGAAGCATTCAATTATTTGCTTCTTTCTGGCTTAACTGTGGCAATTCAACAGTATAATGAATTTTTCCCTATACTCCTATTTGTTTGTGCTCTTTGACTCACGTAACCTCTTTTCCGCAATTCCACCACTGCAGCAAGGAAAGGTGGAAATTAAAGATAAGAGCCTTCCAACTGTAAATTACAATTACTTGTGCTTCAGTAAATAACAATGCTCACCTTGCTTTAAAAAGGGGGGGGGGAGAGAAAAGACAAAGCAATTTTGTCACTGCCACTTATGGCACAGAAACTGCTGTCAGTTTCCTGGTCTTCTGAAATGGTCAGAACTGGAGAAAAGAATCGATTACCGTATATTGCCAGTGGAAAAACTTAAATATACGGTACAGCTCTTTGGGGATCAGTGTAAAAGCAACATCCCCTTCTGAACTGGTTCATAAATATAATAGGGTACTGCCAGAGCCATGCCCCGTGCTAACTACCCACTTGCCTCCAAACCTACCTCAAGTTGCCCAAGAGAGTAACTCCTCCCTGAGCCAACGTTCTCCTCATGAGAGAAACCAGCAGTTACAACATAAATGGGCAGAGCAACTACAACAGAAGTAAGCAGCTACAATAGAAAGGAGGAGGCACTGGGCAGCCAAAACCTGTGGGAGGATGAAAGGTCATTTAAACTCACTTTTTAAACATTTAAACTTCACAGGGGGGAGGACCAGATGGAGGGTGCTGTGAGCAGCAAGAGGCAGCCTTTAGCACAGTGTTCTCCAACCTTGGGTCCCCAGCTGTTTTTGGCCTACAACTCCCAGCATGCCCCAGCCAGCGTAGCATGCTGGGAGTTGTAGGCCAAAAAGCATCTGGGGACCCAAGGTTGGAGAACACTGCTTTAGCAGCTGCCTTAGCAAGGAAGGGAGAAAGGAGCTCCAGAAAGCCAGAGACTTTAGAAAGCAAGGCAAGGGGAGAGGTAGGATTCCAGCGCTAGGAGTGAGGTAACTGTTTCCTTCTTCCCCTGTTAAGAAAGTGTTTTTCCTTGTGCTTATGTGCCCTCTACTGGCCCTCTTATAGCCAAGAATGCTTATCATTTTGGATTGCATAATCGTTGCTTGCCCCTTCGTCTCCAAAGGAAGCCTTATTTTCCTCTTGTCATATTACCAATATTATCATATTACATTCTCTGGCCCTTCCGGTGATCTGACTAGGGCTGTGCAAGGAATCCCGTGGGGGGGGGGGATGTCAAAATCTGGCCGATTGGCCCAGCCTGGCCTCCTGGATTCCAGCATCTCAGCACTGGCGCTGACTCACTGTGATGCAAGTTGAGCCAGCACAAGGTCTTCCATTGTTAAAGCGGGCCGCGATTTGCGTATTTATTTTTTTAAGCCAGGGAAATTTCCATAAATTCCGGATGCAATTTGCGTAAATCACAACTGCAATTTACACAAATCACGACTGGAATTTACACAAATTTCCCAGCCTTTAAAAAAACCCACACAAATCACGGCCCGCTTTAAAAATGGAAGCTGCAAAAAAACCCTAACTTGTCCTGCTTTTGGCTCTCGAGTCGGTGAGGTGCCAAAAGTCCACCCAGCGCAAGCGCATTGAGTTTCTTGGTGTCACCCATCCCATCTGAGCCCAGAGGGAGTCTGCTACAACAGACTAACATTCTAGGAATTAAGTCTGTATCCCTTTAACAATGTAATGTAATTATTTAGCCTTATCAGTGCATGCAATATTTCTGTACCACTACAGATTTTACTGTGATATACATATAATGTGGGCCAATCAGCCAGTGACTGATAATACAATAACACAATCCAGTTATCCAGGAACCTATGATAGGGCATCCTCTTTCTCAAAGGGATGGAGGCAAATCTTATGATCCACACCGCAAGTTGGTTTATACTTAACTCAGTAAACAAAAAATCTTTCAGTTTAACATGTTCTGTTAAGGGCTTTCCATGTTCACTGAAGCCCCAAAATGCCGGGAAATTATAGCTGGAGGGAGGATGACTTTCCTTAATGGGACAGCACTGCAATGTTCTTCTAGTAGCAGCACATAGTCACAGCCAGATAATAGCGAAGGAAGGGGCCCCCAAGCACTTGCAACATGCTAACAGGTTTTGAATTGCCCAAACAGCTTTGGCTATTGGGCTGAACATGTGTCAGCACTACTGTATCCCCGGGCCCCATTAGAGCAGGGGTCTCCAAAGTGGGACCATGGCACCCGTGAGGACCTCCAATGACACCCATGAAGAGGTCCCCAACGTGGCGCCCACAGGCACCCACAAAACTTTAAAAACATTTATTTTCCCCTATTTTTTAAATATCCATAAATCCATATACACAGATTTGTATATATCCATTTGTACATGGATATATACAAATCCATGTACAAATATATGTACATGGATTTGTATATATACATAGCAATGAATACATATGAAATGCATACAACTTTCTAGTAATTAAACATAGGCTTCAACAAAAGCGGACCAAATATCCAAATGAGTACACATTTGAAGGTGGTATTTACATGCCACCCATTCAAATATTGAAAGTGTTGTAAGGTCCTGAATCCATTGCATTATGGGATGTGTTTATCCTTCCAATGTTGTAATATCAGTCTTTTAGCTGTCAAAAGGGCGCGGAGAATCCATTTACATTGATCATTTGTTACTTTCCATGAAGCAGGTAAATAATTTAAAAGAGCGTGTACACCAGTGAATATTAAAGACTGTTCCCGTATAAAATGTATCTGTGTAATAATCTCCTCCCAAAAAGAATTGCTTCTTTTGTCAGTGCTACTGGACTGGACATTGACAAAACATATGTTTAAATGAAGCATCAGCTCTATTGCACTGCCAGCAATTAGTCTTATTAGACAATCCCTTTTTAAAAGAGATATTGCAGTGTCAAATAGACACAAAACAACAGTTTTTTTCTGAATAAAATGCAGCCTAAGATCCATAGACACGTCAGGTAGATGCCAAAGCAGTGATCCACTAATGAGGCATTTTGCGGTAGTGCCACAGCCGTTTTTCAAATTCCCAAATGTGCCCACAGGTCCAAAAAGGCTGGGGATCCCTGTGTTAAGAGAGCCAAATGGGCAATGCATTCATGAGCCTCCCTCCCGTCCCACCCCACCTCCTTTCCCCCTCCCCTTCCCCCTCGCACAGCCCAGTGTGCCTACACAATGAATGCTGGCTCTGCTTCCTGCCCTTGCCTTCCCATCCAGCGACCTTGACTCGCAACACCGCTTTCAAAGTGTGAAAAGCAAGTGTGGCAACTACGCTGAATGAGTGGCTGCTGTTTATGCCATTCTGCAGTGAATCTTAGAGAATCGTGACCTGAATGTCAACAGGAGACATCTGAAGAGCATGCACAGGAGAATGGTCTCTGCTGTCAAAAGGGCCTGTGCAACCATCACAGTGGCGGAACAGCAGAATGCCAAGCTCTCCACATCCGTCGATGGCGTCTACCACAAACAGAAGCAGTATGGCTGTTGACACGCAAGATAGAGGGCTGAGAGGAGGATGGTACGGTTCCACAGCAGTTTCCTATGTCACGAGCAACCTTTGACACCATCACTGATGAAATTGATCTCATAATCCAAAGGCAAGATACTGTACTGAAATGCATGCAGCATTCCCCATAAAAAAAAGACTAGCCATAACGCTGTATAAACTGGCATTCAACCTAGGCTACCTCCTGCTCAGCACCACCTTTGGTGGTGGCAAATCGACAGCTGTGAAATATTCTGGGAAATGGTGCGAGCCCTGACTTGGGTGACAAGAGAAAGTCCTTCAAGGTTTCAGAGAGCTAGGCTTTCCTTAGCTTTCTTCACATCAGGATCCTTGCTCCCGAGGGACACGGGCCAGAGTACTACAACTGTTTCTACAAGTGTTTCTACAGCATGGTTCTGCCGGCAGTGTTAGACGCAAAGAGCAGATTCATGGATGTTTACGCAGGTGTCTCCGGCAGAAGTCACAACACTGCCATCTTATAGAATGCCCCTGTGGCACATAGTAAGTTTTCCACAGGCATGGTAGAAGCAACCAAAGAGTATTACGCAACACAGAGCCGACCCATGGTGAAGAGGCAGCTGATGATGCGATGAAGCCTTGCCAGCAGTTGCCAGTACTACAGTACCACAAAATCTTTCGGAATATGAGAAGGAAGTGGGCAAATGGGGCGGGAACCAAACAATCCAAGAATTGGGGGGGGGGGGAAACCATTGCTTATCTGGCAGCCAAATTGTGGTTTAACTCTGGGAATTTAATTAAACTATGGCTTGTTGTTACATGCGAACCAGCACACTGATGAATGCTGCTTGTTCTGAGCTAATGATGCTCCTTCTGCAAATGCTACAAGATCTGGAAAGCCTAGAAATACAATGATAATACAAACAAAGGAGTTGTGGTGCCTTTTGTGATCAGGTGAGGAGCCTGGGGTGCTGCTGGACCCTGCCTTACTTTTTGAAGGGCATGTGGGGGCAGTGGCCAATAACAGAAACCAAAAGTAACCCAGCAGAATAGAAACCAAAAGCACTTATAAAGTTCTCAGGAAATGGGTAGCAAAAATCCTTTCCTTGGGAAACAGGAACTTAGTGCTACTGTTTTGATTGGTTGAAGGTTGAAAGAAAGGCACAAGGGTTTTCTATATAAGGCTCCTAGAGAGAGAAAGTGAAGAAGCAGGGCTGTTTCTGTTTGTTTAGCTATAGATATCTGCAACTACTTCAAAAAGCAGAAGACAGCTAGTGAGACCCCAGACACATACTGAAGGTACTATTTTATCAGACGTGGTACAAATAAGCACCCAATATGTCTACCTCAAAAGAGACAGAAAATATCCAGGTACAGGCAGGGGCAGGGCAGGAGAACATCCCATCTGAAAATACTGAGGCGGCTACCAATACTGTACAATTTGAATGACAGGATTAGCTGAAAGCAAATCCTCTATCAGATTTGTTAAAATCTGGGCTGCTTACGCAATGCTGGACCCCTACAGAATGTTATGACTTCAGGAGTGATAATATGGGTCCATGAGCATTTCGCCATGCACGGCTTCCTAAATATTCTCTTTGGTTAGCATACGCCACTATTTTGAAAGGAACTGCATGTCATTATTGCATTTTATTTCCCCAGCAGTAGTTCAAGGCGTACAGGACACATTCATTACCAAAGTTTGTACCAAGTACAAAGACTTCAGTGAAGCTGTAGGAAGCACTCAAAAAGTGGATGGCACAGTGGTTCACGAGAAGATGCTGCTAACTTCCTTTCTTTTCTTTTCTTTTAAATATTTTATTTATTTTTCAAAACAAATTATAACACAGAAAATATATTTAGCAAAATACAAAATTATCACACAAATATAACATAATCAACATACAATAAATCATAAAGTGCTTCTATCCTCTTGATCAAATAAAGTCTAAATTCCAAAAATATAACATATCCTGACAAGGCATGTTACCCTTCCCCTTTATTAATACATAGTCTAGTAATTGATTCCATATCTCCATAAAATTATTCTTCTTTAGCAATCCTTTTTTGCATTTGATACTACTAGTTAGTTTATCATTTAGGGCTATGTCCCAAACTTCCTTATACCAGTCTGTTATTAGGAAAACATGTTGTACTTTCCAATTTCTCGTTATCATTAGCCTGGCGGCCCTGGCCACAGTTAACAAGTTTACAATTAACTCCTTCGTATTTTGATCACAAATAAGCTTCTCAGTTATTGATAACAATGCTAATTTTGGACAGACCTCTAATGCTAACTTCCTTTCTGTCATGAACAGGAGAAAAGTGTCAATTGAACAGCAACTTACTAAGCCATATGCAAGAGCTGTAGAGGAAACCAAACAGAAGCTGTACTCTATATAAACCATTGTGTATTGTGCGCAGGGTTGCAATTATTTAAATCAGAATGATTTAAATCAATTATTAAATCATTGATTAAATCATCAATAAAAATCGATTTTCTCATATTTTTTTTGCAAAAAATCATGATTTTTTGCAACCCTGTCGTGTAGGTAGGCTAGTAACTGATAATACTGGTAACGTTAAAAAAAATGAGGAAAGTGTTTTCTGTATAATCTGGTGTTCTTAACTATTAAGTGTAGACTATTTGTACATGTGCTTGCCTGAAACTTTGAAATTAATTTTACTTAGAAAGGGGGGGATGATTAAATCAAAAAAATCATTGATTTAAATAAAAAAATCATTGATTTTTTTAAAAATCATTTGTTTATATTTTTTTTGCAAAAAAATCATGATTTTTGCAACCCTGATTGTGGGTCACATGACCTTGCTCTTCATAGTAAGGCCAGTACCGCAGGTAATATGATAGACCTTTTACAGTTTCGTATTGAGGCCGTGGATGAAATATTTTTTAAAAAACAACACACACATTTGGAAACTGGGGCAGGCAATGCTAAGTACACATCTACAAGAATGCAGAATGAGTTAATAAAGCCAAGTGACCAAATTTTGAGAAAAGATATTGTGAAGGCTAATGCTTCCATGAGATTCTCAGTTTTAGCAGATGAAACAGCAGATATTTCTGGCATAAAACAGCTGTCTCTAGGTGTAAGATCTGTGGAAGAAACCAAACTGCAGTAGGCATAGTCAGCACACAATCTTATCTGCTTGTTCTGATTTTGGACTAGATCTCAGTTAAGTTAGTCAGACAGGGATATAATTGTTCAACCATGGCAGAAAAACAAGGTGGGGTTCAAGCAGAAATCAGGGCAATTTATCCTCAGGTGACCGTTGTTCACTGCTCATCCCATAGACTTAATCTCACTGTAAATGATGTGAACACTCCAAGAGATGTGTGTAATACAGTTGGCACAATTAAAGCCATCATAAAAAATGTTTCATGACAGCATCCAAAGACGTCTAAATACCCAGTCCACCAATGCTATGTGAAACACGGTGGACTCAAAAATACAAGAGTATCCATGTGTTTGCAGAAAGTTATGCAAGTATTGCCTCATAACTCAAGCAATTAGCAGGATCAAGCAACACCGATACAAGACAACTTTAGTACCAGTTGTTGTGTGCATCATGGACACAAACTTTTATTGTTTGCCTTGTGATCATAAGAAAACATTATTCGATGCTAGCGCCAGTCACCCAAGCTCTGCAATCTGTGAAGTTAGATGTAATGGAAATAAAAGCACATATACAAGAGTTGCTGGGAATAATGGAACAACGCAGGGAAGCTAGTGAGGCACAATAATAGACTCCCTGTTGACTATCTGGATGTGTGTGCTTGTCTGTGTACATCAAAATAAATAAATAGATTTTGGATTCCATGAGGGGGGGAATGACCCCCCTTGCCCCCACCTGCAGACACCCATGAAATGGCCCTTCTCTCTGTACCGCCACTATCAGAGGCACATTTGCTGGGAATGCAGGAGGGCCTTCTTGGTGGCCACTCCCAGGTTCCGGAACTCCCTGCCAAGGGAGGCCAGGCCAGCTCCAGCTCTGTTGTCTTTTCTCCAGCAGACATGCATTTTTAAACTGACTTGTTCATGGTGGGTGCTCTTATTTCTTTCTTATTGATGTGATTTTATTTTATGCGCTTTCACATTTTAATTATAATTTTGTATTTTATTATAGAATGAGCAATATTTTTCTGTAAAGACAAGATATAATTTATATATTAAATGACACACAGAAGTAAAAAATATCACTTGCAATACTTAGAACTATACGCACAGGAAGAAGCAGGTGTACACACACACACACACACACACAATAAAAGTTCTATACCAGCATTTCTTTGAAGCATTTTAAAACAGAGCTCTCCAATCTTGGGTCCCCAGATGTTGCTGGACTACAGCTCCCAGAATCCCTTGCTGGGAGCTGTAGGCCAGCACCATCTGGGGACCCAAGGTTGGAGAGCCCTGCTTTAAAACATCCAGTCTTCTTTCCTGTCCTTTGCTTGATCGGTACTTACCCACTAAACTTCCCAGCAGGCAATTTTCCCAGCAGATATCCCTGGCAAGCAAAGCAGCATTTTTTTTGTGTGTGGTGGTGGCCTTTTTGAGTTCCCTCAAAACACCAGAAAACGTGGCATAATGGGAAAAACAAAATGGCCACTGTGGTGAAAACAAGACCTACAAAGGCTGCACGTTTCCCCCTGTTCCCCGTTAACAATCTAAACCAAGAGCTGATAGGCACGAGGGATGCTTCAGCCTCTTTGCTGGGTTATGGTGAGTCCCATTGACTATCATTACCTGTTAAAAAGCTTATTTTTTAAAAAATGGATTATTTTTTTAAAAAAAAAATTATTCCACCAACCCCAATTCAGAAAAAAGCCCAATTCTGCTTGGACCAATTTGGAGGTCACCCACTTCAACTTGGATACCAAATCTGAGCCAAAATTCAGAAATCCAAGGCTTCATGCCTCCCTTTGGCTATTATGGGAAATTAAAAGAAAGCTGTAACTTCTTCCTGTTTGTCAAAACTGGGTGATATTTGCAGGCATAACAGCCCCTTAGGAGCAGATTACGCCTGCCTGATGTCAAGATAATAGATGCAGAAGGTTTTGAGCTATGTACCTTTATATTTTGATATATTTTTTAAGGGGAAGTGCCAATAACTTCATCCAGTTCTGCCAAGAAATAAAAAAGTTTTCAGGGATAGTTGCCCCTTCTAAGCAGTTCGTGCCTGCCATGTCTGAGATGAACAGACATAGGGGTCTTCATGCAAGAGCAGCCTTGACATTTTGAGGATATCCGAAGAGAATGTACTTATCCCCCTATGTTCCTTGTAGATCATCATTCTGAAATGACAGACAGCCTAGAGCAGTGTTCTCCAACCTTGGGTCCCCAGATGTTTTTGGCCTGTAGGCCAAAAACATCTGGGGACCCAAGGTTGGAGAACACTGGCCTAGAGGTTTTCCTAAGTGAGAGCCCAGCAAAGTTTCACAGGGATAGGTGCAGCAGTTGACGTGGATGGGACGTTCTTCAATTGTGGTGGCAGGGTTGGAACAGGAGGCCCTCTCACAGTCCCATTCAAGGCCCACCCCATCTCATCTATGCGGTCTTTCTCCCCTAATCGCCATGCTCTCTATCCATACTCCACAGCAGTCTTGGAAGGGGAATTTCACTCCGCAGTTGATCATGTGGGCCAGGATCCACGCCAAAGCAAGGTACTTTGACCATTTACAGCAGTGTTCTCCAACCTTGGGTCCCCAGAGGTTTTTGGCCTACAACTCCCAGCGTAGCTGGCTGGGGCATGCTGGGAGTTGTAGGCCAAAAACATCTGGGGACCCAAGGTTGGAGAACACTGGTTTACAGTCTCATACTGCTTCACTTGAGCCAGGAGCCATGCAAAAGCCAAAGCAAAGGGCACCAATGAGAACAACAGTGGAATGTGAATGTGCAGCACTAGGTAGGACGGTGGCCGGTAGGCAGACAGGCAGGTGCTGGGACTGGAGGAAGCAGGTGGTTGCAGCGCTGGAGCCAGGTGGGCGCTGTCTCCCTCGTGGTAAGCGGGAGCCCTGTGCTCAGGCAGCAAAAGGTTTTCTATCTGCTCAGGCTAGCAAGGTGTCTGCACTAAGAGAGCAGGTAGGTGGACAGACAGAGGCAGGCAGGTGGTGGTGGAGGCTGGCTGGCTGGCAGAGTGAGGAGGCAGGTGGTGGAGGAGGTAGTCATGCAGAGAGAGACAGGCAGATGCCTAGCTATAATGAGCACTACCCTTGCCAGGCAGGCACAGTCCCCCGGAAGGCAAGCAGGAGCACCATGCTAAGGGACAGAAGGTGAACTAGGTGTCCTGTATAGCGGCTGCACTAAGAGAACAGCTAGATAAGCAGCAGAGGCAGCTGGCGGTGCTAGTGGAGTCTTGCAGGGTGAGGAGGTGGGTGTTGGGAGGAGGCAGGCAGAGCAAGACAGAGTCAGGTGGGCAGGCAGGTAACTGAGTAAACAGCAACGCCCTTGCCAGGCAGGCACAGTCCCCGTCCCGTCCCGTCCCGTCCCGTCCCCCCCCGACAGCGAGCAGGGTCACTGTCCTCAGCAGCAGAAGGTGAGCTGAGTGTTCTGGATAGTAGCTGCACCGAGAGAGCAGCGAGGTGGGCAGTAGTGATCATCCTCTATCCTGACTTACGTGCACGGGATGGCTACTGACAGAATCAGCTATTTTCCTGTTTTGATGTTGGGGCAAGAAATGTGTTGCAGCGGGAAGATTGTAACATTTTACACTCTAAAAATCAGATTACCCAGCTAGGATTTTCTAAGTAAATCTTTTACCCTGAGCAAACGTGTTAATAGACGTGCCCATAGTGAAAGTTGCTTTATAAATAAGCACACACTTTATAGGTAGAATAATAGAAAATGGTCACTAGTTTTAAAAAGTGAGTGCCTATGAAAGTAATATTTTTACATTTCTGGCCTGCGCCTTTCCTTGAAGGATTCCTTCATTCTCCCGGGTGAATTGCTACAAAAGGAATATCTCTTGACTTTTAAGAATATAAATTACCTTACTGTATGTTCTCCTGGGAATAAACTGTTTTAGGGAGCAATCCAATGGCCCCTATACATTGTCTGAGGATCGTGGGGATTCCCCCCTCTGAGGTACTGGCAATGTAAAATAAATGTAAACTTCATTATTTCTGCGTCAGAGTTTTGAGCCGATAACCTTTTAGTGAGGGAGCACCCTTTATCACTTGATCTTGCAGCCTGTATCAACTGTTTCCCTTTTCCAAAGAAAGAGAGCTCCATATCTCTATATTCCAGCAGGCATTTAGAGAGGTAGTATTTATTTATTTATTATTATATTTATACCCCACCTTTTTTCCTGCAAGGAACCCAAGGCGGATTACATAATCCTCCTCCTCCTCTCCATTTTATCCTCACAACAACCCTGTGAGGTAGGTTAGGCTGAGAGTCAGTGACTGGCCCAAAGTCACACAGTGAGTTTCATGGCTGAGCGGGGACTAGAACCTAGATCTCCAGAGTCTCAGTCCAACACTCTAACCACTACACCACACTGGTCATCCACCCACACCCTCCCATTAACCACTAGTACCCAATATTAACAATAGGATCATAAAAAAATAAATAAAAGGACACTTTCTTAAGGCTACCATTTAAATTCATGACAACGAGGCCAACAAGATTCAGTATAACTGTGTGGTCAGGTCAGACCCCATCCAAGCAACTGGCTCTGCTGCTTTACCTACAAATCCCCCCCAGGTGTCACTAAGCTACAGAAAAGGGCCGTCTATGTGTGTTTCTATAATTCCCTTTTCCATGCAGGAATCCAAGAGGAATTACAGAAATACACCTATTTTATGCCATCTCCCATGCCAACTTCATAACAAACATGTTACAGATTTGATTCACTGTCACCTGATCTGCAAGAGGCAGAGAAGTAAATCATAACCCCTTTTCCTATGAGGCCAAGGGGGCTCCGTACTATGGGGTTTCCTTTCAAACACGCATTTCCTGTGAAGTGCAGTAAACTGGGATTAAAATGGAGGAAACAGCAGCACTACCAGGAAAGCAGAGACCACCTCATGCCCTCCTTGCATTGGCTGAGAAATGTCTATTGGGCTGGGCTGGTCCCCCTACCTCCAAGTTTATCAGTTTTTGGAACATAAACACACCATCATACAACAACCTAAGAAAGGGGTAAGTCAGCCTTAACCCTATATATTTCAGTGGTAATAGTATAAGCGCCAGCCTCCTTTCCCCAACTTCCAACCAGGGCAAAGCAATTCTGTCTGGCTACGGCCCCAGAGCCAGGAAAGCAGGGCGCACTTACGGACCTTCATTCCGCAAAGCCCGATTCTACAGTCCTTGTATTCTCTGCCGTTTATGACTTTGCTTGCCACAACAAACCCTTCCTTCGCTCACGCATCGCCTACAGTTCTTGAACCCTAATTTTCTCACTCCCATGAATGTCTCTCTACTTCTCCCCCACAACAGCGAGCTGACACAAGAACTCCACAACTCAGCATCGTCCATAACCAAAGCCAGTCTTCCTCTTCCCCGCAGCCAATCATAATGATCCTCACCCAGCTATCATGGACCTGCAAGTTAACAAGTCTTCTGTGCTCCGCTGTGCTCTTCTGCTACCTACACACACACACACACACTCCGTCATTTCTAAAAAGAGAGGGGTCCGGCCGGGCCTCCGGACATCTTTTAACTTTAAAGATGTTCACTTTGCCCCAGAAGCCAAGTGGGAGCAGGAGCAGGGCTGTGGTTATCCCGTAGTAAAGGGGGAAACTTGGGACGCCACTCCGCAGACTCAAACAGACTCTGCTGCCCAGATCGAAAACAGGTCCCAGGGCAAATTCCTGCATCAACTTAAGCCCTGCCCAGCCATCATTCCGAAAACCCTCTGCTCTCCGAGGCCGGAAAGTGTCTCCGCGGAGCAACTGCCGCGCAAGAGACCATACATAGATCAGACTCACCAGCTTCCCGGAGCCAGCCCGACGCGAACTAGGAGAGTTGGCCAAGCAGAGGAAGGACAGGGAGCTCCCCTACTCCGGCCTTCCTCCTCCTCCTCCTCCTCCTCCGCCGCCGCTCTGCCAGCGGAAACGAGGGGAGGGACCGTGAAGCGGGGAGGAGCAGGAGCCGGGGGCGCCCATGGGAAAGCGGAGGGGAGCATGGCCGCGGTCCTTCTCGCGGGGCTCCGATCGCCGTTCCTCTCTGCCCGGGATCCGCCCTCTCCTGAGAGGCTCTGCTGCCTGCTTGCAATCTCGTCGTGTCTCTACGCTCGCCTGATAACGAGGAGGTTGCGTTGCAAGGCTGGAGTCGTGCCTGCTCCCCCAAATTGCATTGGAAAACCCTCTTCCAAGAGTGGGAGCTGGGGGAGGGAGAGGGCTGCAATCCCCATTGCTGCTGCTGACACCAGAGGAGGAAGTCGGGGGGGGAGGGGGAATGCAAACTTTAATGACACCGGGCCAGGGCTGGTTCTCCAGGTTAAGGGGGCTCCAGACAACACACACACACACACACCCGCTCAGAGGGAGAAGGCAATTTGGGGAAGGCTACAACTACAAGGAGCAGCTGCTCCCTCACTCCCTTGCTTGCCTCTACTTCCCCTCTGGTGTGGTGGGGAGAACTGAGCCCAGCAAGGCTCCACCCAGAGACGCAGGGGGGGGGGGGGAGACAGCAAACCTCCCTTCTTCCTTTCGCTCACCCACGGTGGAAGGTGGCCTGCTGGGCACAATCCTCTCCGTCTTGCGACCCTTAGAAAGCGAAGGTGGGTGCGCAAAGGCTACTAATGCAAGCAGAGGAGCTGCTGCTGCTGCCTCCTCCTGCTCACTGGCGTGCTCTCTGCCTGGCCATGCTGGGCTCGATCCACTGTGCCAGTGCCACCCGCAGAGAAAAGGTGCACGAGCACTGGGAGGCAGGGGTGGACTCCCTGCCAAGGTCACTCACCCATTTGGACAAAGGAGGATGATTGGGCAGAAGCAGCAAGCACTTCCACTGGTCTACCTGGCCCCTCAGTGAAGCAGCAGTGCTGGAGTCAATCCCCCACCACCATGACCTGAAGGAGAGAGCATGTGAGCAAGCACAGGGAGCTGCTCCTTACATCCACTTTCCCACTTTCAGCCTGCTTTGGACCACCCCACCCTCCATGTCTGGCAGAGAAAGTGAGAGGGCGGGGAGGTGCCGCCGCCACCACCACCAGGCACAGTGGTGCAGTGCAGTATAGAGACCCGAGGGGGCAAAACCTTCCAATAGTCTTCCTTGGCAGCAGCCAATCAGGAGTCTGTGCCATTGGATGCTCTCATGGCATTAGGGCCTCTACAGAAGCCTGACAGTGACAACCCCTTACTCTAGCGCTGAGACAGTGTTACTGACCAGTGGTGGCTAGGGACTACTGGGGCTGGGAGGGGGGCAGAGGTGGAACCAAGGGGTCACAATGGGCGGTGCCAAGGAATCAACATTGTGCGGGGGGGGGGGGAGACAGAGGAGCATTGGGCCCAGTGCTATTCAACATTTTTATTAATGACTTGGATGAGGAGGTGCAGGGAATGCTTATCAAATTTGCAGATGACACAAAGTTGGGTGGAACAGCTAATACTCTGGAAGACCGAAACAAAAATTCAAAGCGATCTCGATAGGCTGGAGCGCTGGGCCGAAAACAACAGAATGAAATTTAATAGGGATAAATGCCAAGTGCTGCACCTAGGGGAAGGAAACCAAATGCAGAGTTACAGAATGGGGGACACTTGGCTGAACAATACTACAAGTGAGAAGGATCTTGGAATTGTTGTAGATCACAAGCTGAATATGAGCCAGCAATGTGATGTGGCTGCAAAGAAGGCAAATGCTCTTTTGGGCTGCATTAATAGAAGTATAGCATTCAAATCGCGTGAAGTGATCATTCCCCTTTACTCAGCACTGGTTAGGCCTCATCTTGAGTACTGCATCCAGTTCTGGGCACCACACTTTAAGAAGGATGTAGACAAACTGGAGAGGGTTCAGAGGAGGGCAAAAAAGATGATTAAGGGACCGGAAACAAGGCCCTATGAGGAGAGACTGAAAGAACTGGGCATGAGACTGAGGGGAGATATGATAGCACTCTTCCAGTACTTGAAGGGTTGTCACACAGAGGAGGGCCAGGATCTCTTCTCGAGCATCCCAGTTTGCAGGACACGGAATAATGGGCTCAAGTTACAGGAACCCAGATTCCAGCTGAACATCAGGAAAAATTTCCTGACTGTTAGCAGGACCGGTGCAGGGCAGTTTGGCACCCAAGCCAAAATTATATTTAGCGCCTCCCCTCTCGTGCCGTGGGGGGGGGCTCCGGAGCAAAGCAGCCCTGCTTTGCAAACCACCACCCCCACAGCCACTGGACCCCCCCCGCCACCCCTGCAGCCGCCGGACCCCCACCACCACCCTGCAGCCCCCCTGCAGCCGCCGGACCCCCCGCCACCTACCTTCCGCCCCCCCCCCCCCGCCCTGGCCACCACCTCCTCCGAGCCTGCCTCCCTGTCCGCTGGTCCCGGCGCGGAGGAAGTGACGCGACGGGACCCCCGCACTCTGTTTTTGGCCGGGGAAACCAGGGCAGCAGGGCTGTTTAAGCCCTGTTGCTCTGGTTCCTCCCGCCAAAACAGAGTGCGGGCAGGGCTCCGGCAGCGGCACGGAGAACGTAGGTGGCGGGGGGTCCGGCAGCTGCAGGGGGGCTCCGGGGGGGTGGCGGGGTGTCCAGCGGCTGCAGGGGTGGCGGGAGGGTCCGGTGGCTGCAGGGGGGTCCGGCGGCTGCGGGGGGTCCGGCGGCTGCGGGGGGTCCGGCGGCTGTGGGGTGGCGGCGCAGCGTTTCTGCGCCCTCTCCAGCCACACGCCCTAGGCAACCGCGTAGTTTGCCTAGCGGTAGCGCCGGCCCTGACTGTTAGAGCAATAAGACAATGGAACCAACTACCTAGGGAGGTGGTGGGCTCTCCCACTCTGGAGGCATTCAAGGTGCAGCTGGACAACCATCTGTCAGGGATGCTTTGACTTGGATTCCTGCATTGAGCAGGGGGTTGGACTCGATGGCCTTATAGGCCCCTTCCAACTCTACTTTTCTATGATTCTATGAAAAGTTGGCTATCCATGCAGCATACGAGTTTCTTAAGACATATCATGGTGCAATGCAGAAATAAAGGCAGAGGAGCCTTTAAAGGAATAACAGTTGGCTATCCATCAGCATAGGAATTCTCTAAGGCATAACAGAAGTGAGAAACAATGGCATAGCACATGTTAAAAATGTAACATTTGGCTATCCATACAGTATAGCAGTTCTGTTAGGCAGGGGTGAGCCTAAGGTAGATCTCCAGATTTTTTGGACTTCAACTCTCAGAAGCCCTGGGCAGCATGGCCAATGGTGAGGAATGGTGGGAGTTGAAGCCCAAAACATCTGGAGATCTACTTTCTGTCCCCACAGCTCTAAGGCATAAAGGAAATGAGGAACAATGGCATAGCAGCTGTTAAAAACATGAAATTTGGAAACTGAGACACACACTTCTTAAAAACAGCAGTGGCTTTGAAAAGGATAATCAAAAATAGCAAAGGTAGCCGTGTTGATCATAAGCAAAATTCCAAGACCCATATTGTTGTAATACCTTTATTGGGCCACTCAGAACATCAGGAAAAAAATATGCAAGCTTTCGAGATCTCCAGATCTCTTCATCAGGCAAGATGTTGTAAAAGGTAGGTTGGTAGAGGGTGGGGGTATGAGCTGGGTCAGTGCTTGGATGGGTGACTGCCTGGGCTGCCCACATCTGTTCTGCATTGAGCAGGGGCTTGGACTCAGTGTCTTTATAGGCCCCTTCCAACTACTATTCTATGATTCTATGACTAAGTCACATTTTCTGCAAGTTCAGACTAGTCCCAAGGTGGAATGTGGGAGGAGGAGTCTGCAGCAAGCAATCAAATTAGGCTCAGCAGGTCATATAATGGTCATGATTATATGCTTGACCTGGAACTGCCCCTAAATGTGCTGGGGAGAAGGGGGGGGGAATGTTGCATCCTCCATTTTGGGAAATATTCTCAGAAGTGTTTTCCATCCTGATTGAAGCACACAGGCTCCTTTTACTAGCGGACCACAAAGAGAAATTAGGCAGGTTTTAGATGAGCAGGCGATAATTTTAGATGTTGTTCTAAAAATAATAAAAGAAAATTGAAGCCAACTTTGGTAGCATTACCTAATAGTTGGAGGCGATGAATGCCTCCTCCCACGTCGCACCTTGGGACTAGCCTGAACTTGCAGACAATGTGACTCTTCGCTATCTAGTCATTTTTCTCTTCCCATCCCCACCCCCGCAATCACACTTCCAACAGTTAGCCAACAGTAACCCTTTTAAAAAATACATTGTGGCATCCAATATACGCAGAATGTAAATTTTTGCTGAATTAGACGTAGCCTAAGATCCGTTAACCCTTCTGAGATAGATGCCAATCCATTGATTGGGCAAAATAGGGCAATTTGCTATTCCATTCTTGCATAAGGCCCAGTTTATTCACCAATAATAGATATTTATAAACCTGGATTGTGGGTAGATGTATCTGGTCACCCTTAATAAGTAATTCCAATAAGGAAGGCAACTCTGAAGCTGCAAAGCGGCATGGCCAAACCTAGATTATAGCAGATTTTTCAATTGGATATATTGCTGTAGTTGGCGAATCATATTTGGTACACAGAACAGAAAATGGCAAAAGTTGTTATCGGCACCCGCTAACTGATTCAAAGTAAAAATCAGCTTATCCGTCCAAGTCCGCCGTTCTTCGTGTTTGCTGGTCAGTGTAACATCAAAAGGTCTAAAATTCTGTTAATGTTAAATTCTGTTCATTCTAGGCTTTGGTGCAACCATACCTGCAAAAGTACAGAGCAAGTAGGAAGGCAGGAAGCTGAACAGATGGTTAACATGTTTGCACAGTGCTCATCAGAAGAAATCTGGGGGTAAGGGTGAGCCTTCCTGATTGGTCAAAACTTATAAGAGCACCAGCTAGCTTTAACTTATAAAAGTTGAGGCCAAAAAAGAGTTTTTAGAATGCAGAGGAAGGCTGAAATAGAAAGGAAGATTGGAAAGAAAGAAGAAAAGAGAAAGAAAATCAGAGAGCCAGGGATGTTGAAGAGTCCTTGGTTTCGAGTCACGAGTCTTTGGTCCAAAATGGTGACTCACGAGTCATGAGTCACTCCCAAAGCTGACTCCACGAGTCCCTATTAAAATCAATGGGGGGGGGGTTCCCAACAAAATAAGGCTATTTCAGATGTGTGGCTTAAATAAATTCTAGGCACAAGTGTGCCTTTTTATTTCAAAACTCTGCAACTGATTTTGGCAAGAACAGACCAGGCGGACAAAATAACCAGGCAGGCAGAGGAGGCAGGGAACCCCAAAACAGGCAGGCAGAGGCAGCCAAGCCCAAAATGTCTGAAAGGTTACATTTTAGGAAAATGATTTTAAAAAATAAACTTGCTGTACTTCCTAAAACCTATCTGTGGAGAAAGCCTGACACGCATACACTCACACACACCTACCATCTCTTCCCGAGGGGGCGAGAGAGAGGCACCGGAGATACAGGGAGGTAGCCAGACAGATCTGCATACCAACAATGGGGCACCTCGGTCGGAATCCACAAAACCCAGGGAAGGACTGTCAAAATGGCAGAGCAGTCTCAAGGAGCTGTGAAGTACCCAATACGTCACCTTTTCCCGGGCAGAATAAGCCCACTGGACATGAAGGGGCAGGGCAGGATAAGCCCACCTGACCCAAAGGGGCAGGCATAAGCCCCACCTGACCACGCAAGGGCGGAAGAGCGGGAAACTGGGGGTAGAAAACCCCCTCCCCACCCTTAGGGGGTTGTTGGGAACACGGGTCACTTCGGCAAGTCCATTCCCCAGTGGTGGCTGGGATAAGCTGTTCTCTTCCCCGGATCAGGCGGATCCAGAGCCAGGCATGAAACTGACCAGCGTAGAGTCTCGGGTCTAAGGTAACTGACTTTCCTCAATACGCTAGCCTGGGAACCCATTCATTGATCAAACTCGGAGACCACGTCAGGTCATGTTGACGTTGTAGTATACCTAGAAAGCTATTAGTTCCGCTCCATTTAACTTGTAGTAAATAAACGCCTTATATGGTTATACAAAGGTTCTGGAGTTTCCTTTTATTGCGCAAACCTCCTAGTCAATTTCAATCGCTTGTACGGGCTGTAGCTCAGTGCCGGTTAACCTGTTAAGCGCTGAACTCACGCAGAGGACCCGGGTGCTGGTCCTCCACACTATCCATGTTGCATTTGAGGAACACGATTTTGGAACACGAGTCCTTGGTCTCGAGTCCCGAGTCGAGTCTCGAGTCCCATTAAAAATATTGGGACTCGAGTCTGACTCAAGTCAGAGGGGGGACTCAGTCCGACTCACGAGTCGAGTCCTGGAGTCCGAGTCCCCATCCCTGCAGAGAGCTGATTTGGGAGAAGCTGAATGCTTGGAAAAGCTGAGAACTCTGACAGTAAGATATTTCTGGAATGAACTTAGAGGAAAAATTCCTTCCAGCCTCCCCCTCTATTCTTGTTTCTAATCTCCTTCTTTCCCCCCGTCCTCTACCTTCTATGCCCCACTCTTCAGCCCTCACTCCTTTTCCCACCAAGCCACCCAGAAGCCTACAACACCCATGGGTTCTGGGTGGCATGTTACCCACAGCATCATGCCACCCTGGCTGGGTTCACACAACACAACGAGCAACACTCGGAAGGTAATTATGCTAATCTCCCAGGCATACGACTGGCATGCACAGCAACATAAATAAGCCACAGTGGCTTCTTTCCCCAGTCATGATTGTGTGAACTGGGTCATTGTAACAAGCAGGGCCGGTGCTACCATTAGGCCAGCTAGGCAGCTGCCTAGGGCGCAGGGCTAAAGGCCCACCCAGAAACGCCTTGGAAAAAAAATACAGCGCTCTCAAGTGGGAAGGGGGGGAACTAAATATCTGATCTTGCCTAGGGCACCAAACTGCCTTGCACCGGTCCTGGTAACAAGGCAGTTGTGTGCTCCCTGTACGTGGCCCCAGTCAGTAGTCTGGCAGAAGCATTCTGGACCAGCTGAAGTTTCCAAACACTTTTCAAAAGTAAGCCCACATACAGCCTATAACAACAGACTAAATGGGATATAACTAAAGCATGTATAACCATAGCCAGATCAGACATCTCTAGGAATGGGGGTGGTTGGTGCAGTATCCTCAGCTGTGCAAACACACTCCTGGCCATTGCCGAAACCTGGGCATCTAGGATCAGGGCTAAATCCAGGACTGCATAGAAACTGTGAACCTTAGTCTACAATGGGAGTGTAACCCCATCCAGCACACGTTGAACACCTATTCACTGATCTTCCTTTCATTAACCAGGAGCACCTCTGTTTTGTCTGGACTAAGCTTCAATTTATTCTCCCTCATCCAGGATTCAATATGTTAGAGGTACCAAACAGGGCTGCCTCTTCTCTCCATTGTTGCACTTGCTTTCTGTGGAGCTATTAGCCAATGCAATTCTGGGAAATCTGACTGTGCAGATCTGCTATGGGTGACCGACCGCCACACTGACAATGCTCACGACTGCAGCAGTGAATGAACTGGGCAGGCCGCGAACAGCAGCACCCGAGAATGAAATCAACAATGGGTGCCGCACACTCAACACCTCGCCTGGGACTCAGCTGCAGCCACAGGTGTGGCAAATAACAGAGGAAGGGAGCAGTGGCAAACTGAAGTAGAAAGCATGGTGCAGAACAGAGGCATCGGGAGGGGTGGACACCTCAGGGCCTGTTCCCCAGATGTCTGACCCGGTGCCCCGAATCTTCAGGACTGGGCTTGGCACTTGTGTATAATGATAAAATTACAAAACGGTTCTTGAGCTCTTGCATGCACAGCTTGTCTGCGCATCTAGGACTCTTTTTCTGCTCCTTTGTTTTTGTTTTTTGGAGCTGGGGGACAGAACAGCTGGCCCTGGCCAGTAAGAGGAAGACAGGAGGTGCCTCTCACTATCTCAGCTGGAGTGGCCATTTGCAACCGGCCATGACAGCTGCTTTGTTGCAAATTTGTCTAAGAGTCATCGAGGAAATAGGCTGTGGGAGGGGAGGCCATGCTGAGTGGTGACTTCGTGGGTTCTTTTTTCCCATTCGCTGCATGAGGTGAAAGGGAGGGCGAGTGGCAGATAGTCTCTAATACCACTGGGTTGTCGTCGTCCCCGTCCCCCCCACGTTCCCATGAGAGAACACTGGGTATTGTGCTTGGGCTGGCTGTTCTTCCAGGTTAAAACGACCTTAGCAGCAGCCGCTGCACTTCAGCGCAAGACAGGAGGAGGCCCGTTCCTGCTGGCTGGGTGCTCCTCAGCCTTGAACTGAGCTTCCCGTGTGGAGACAGTTGAGAGTGGCTGCAGGGCAAAAGGAGGGAACAAAACGCCCTGAAAACTCCTCTCCCTGTGTTTTATGGAGAAACAACAACAACTTTATTGTATCACAGCAATTTGCCATTATACACGGTCAGAGCTTAATTAATAGATCTTCAGAAATTAAATAATTTCCCTTATAGCCTTAAGTTTTTACAGTGTACATTTGTAAAACATTTACAGTCATGCCTTGGATTGAGAGCATAATTCGTTCCGGAAACGTGCTTGTAATCCAAAACACTCTTATATCAAAACGAAATCCCCCCAGAAAATTTGTACAGAGATTTTTAATTTAAGCCGTACTACAGTACTTGTATTGCAAGACGTCGCTTGTATATCAAGTAATAAATAAATAAATAAATATTTTAAAATTTGCTTGTCTTGCAAAACGCTCTCAAACCAAGTTACTTGCAATCCAAGGTATTACTGTACAAGGAATTTGGCTGTCCTATAGGATATATACTTGTCAACATTACACAACAGGAAACAAACCTTTGCAAATGATGACCTTCCCTTCAATGGTTTTATCAATGGGAGAAATATATCTAATTCTAAGATCATTATAAATTGAACACTGTAAGAGTACGTGAGTTATATCTTCAAGTGATACCAAATTACAATCACATACTCTATCCTTCTTAGGAATCCCTTTAAGAAGAAACAGCAAAGTCCTGAAGGGAGAAGAGTTGTGAGGGTGCAGTGTTTTGTTCCTGCCTCGTGCCCTGAAGCTGCCTCTTAACAGTAGAGCCAGTGTAGCATAGTGGTTAGAGTGTTGGGCTGGGACTCAGGAGATCCGGGTTCTAGTCCCCACTCAGCCATGAAACTCACTGGGTGACTTTGGGCCAGTCACTGACTCTCAGCCTAACCTACCTCACAGGGTTGTTGTGAGGATAAAATGGAGAGGAGGAGGATTATGTAAGCCACCTTGGCTTCCTTGCAGGAAAAAGGTGGGGTATAAATATAATAAATAAATAATAATAAACAGAAGCCCAACCTTGTGGGCCCGAGCTGATGTGGGTGCCTGCCATGACCAGCAGTTCTTGCATGTCTTGTGAGCTGGGGTGGCTGTAGGCAGGGAATCCTAGGAGGATTGTGCATGAGCACATACATACAGCCTTTTAGAGCAGACTCCTCCTCCAGATTCTCTGAGTTCCACCTGGAAGCTGGTACTCCTTCATTTCTGTTCCTAATTGCAAGCTTTTTGTTTTTGTTGTTCAAACAGGAAAAGTGTGGATTTGAGTACACATTTTCTAAAGTACACACCCAAATACATCTTTCCCCCCTTTGACTAAAGTGTCAGAGCACACTCTTTTAAAAGCACACACTTTTTAAAACCACAAGCTTTTCCAAAATGTGCACTTTTCGAACCAGCATCACAAGCTCAGGAATGTGCGAGCTTTGCTTGCAAAATGTGCTCCCATTAACGTTTGCATTGGGGGTGGAAATGGGGGAGTTCTGGTCACAAACCAATCAAAATGAATTTCTCGTACCTCTTCCTATTTTCTTTGCGCTGTTGGCTTTCTCTTATTTGTACAGTCAACCTAGCTTCCCCACCAGAAGGACAATGGGATTAGTCAGGAAGGAGCTTGTCTCTCCAAACTCTGGCCAATAACGTGGCAAAAGGAGGAGCCACTCATCTGCACTAGGTTCCTGTGTGCCTGGTTGCTGACGGAGAGGGGAGCTACCAAGTTCTCCAGTCCAGAGTGTGTTGTTTCAGGCAGCTGCACATGTTTGCATTGTTTTGAGAAACCCCTACCTACAGGCTGCTCCTTCGTAACTCAGAAGAGAACATGTACATTGGAATTACACACACACACACACACACACACACACGGGGATGAGCAGGCATGCAAGTCTCACAGTTTAACGGTGGTGCTACAATTAAGCTTGCTTAGTTAAAGAAGAATAATTTTATGGATATATGGAATCAATTATTAGACTATGTATTAATAAAGGGGAAGGGGAGCATGCCTTGTCAGGATATGTTATATCTTTGGAATTTGGAATTCATTTGATCAAGGGAATGGAAGTATATAAATTGGTCCCTTGGAGGGTGGGGGCGTGTGCACTTTTTGATTTATTGTATGTTGTTTATGTTATATTGTTAACCACTGGCAATGATCTCCTGCCTCTTTTCTCACATTCTTCCTGCATAGTCTTTACACACACACACACCCCAATCCTCCTTTCTGTCAGCACCTCTGGGCTGCTTGCCCCCTCAAAGTTTTATTTCTAACAAATAATATTTTGCCCAGTATATGTATTTCAGAGCTTTGCTGGACTGCAAGTCTTATGTTTTCTGCCTTGCCATGTCCTACCCTACTCGTGCTGTTCTCCTATCTTTTCCCTCATTGCCTTTGGGTTGTGTTTCCTATTTATCTATATATTTTCATAGATTTCATAGATCATAGAGTTGGAAGGGGCCTACAAGGCCATCGAGTCCAACCCCCTGCTCAGTGCAGGAAACCAGAGGAGGGGGTCTCCCATCCAAGTAATAACCAGGCCTGACCCTGCTTAGCTTTCCACACTCAGACAAGCTGAGCCAGCGTGAGCCACAGACCTGTAACTTTATCTGTATGGATATTTTCACCCCACCTTTCTGTGACAAGCACTTGCAGGGCAGCCTACAGTGCAAAATTATACATCATAAAACCCAGTAAAATTACAATCATAACCATAGAAGCACCAATGTAATAGTGGCATTGGTATTATAAAACAGCACAATGCATAGTTAGAACACTGGAGGCATTTATTTATTTATTATATTTATACCCCGCCTTTTTTCCTGCAAGGAACCCAAGGCGGCTTACATAATCCTCCTCCTCCTCCTCCTCCTCCTCCTCCTCTCCATTTTATCCTCACAACAACCCTGTGAGGTAGGTTAAACTGAGTGTCAGTGACTGGCCCAAAGTCACCCAGTGAACGTCATGGCAAAGTGAGGACTAGAATCCGGATCTCCTGAGCCACACTTGAAAAGTTATTAAGGTTTTTTCTGCCCCATGAAAGCCCATGGCAGCAAATGCTGATAAAAGTTATGTTGGGCATGCTCAGATTCACTCTGACGCTAAAATGCTGCCAGTACTCCAGTGGTATCAGAGGAATTCTATTTCAGAGGGTTTCTACATGCAAGGCCTTTTCCTTTAGTTATGGAATGTGACCTCACAAGGTGAGACAAAATATTACTACACAGACTGGGACCCTAGCATAAGAGGGTGGGGAGACTATAATCCTTCTACTCCCGCTGCTGTAGGCCCCCATGCCTCCAATTTATATTATCAAAAAGGCATCCAATTGTAATGTAAATTGCAGGCATAGGGTAAAGGGTTAAAGCTCCCTACCCACCAGTGACTGTCCTGATCCACAATGTCCCTTGTGTTTTCTTTTGCATAAACAGCAGGGGTGTGTGTGTGAAACTAACTACATCTTTAAAGTAACATTTAGTTTGATCCTCAGAGAATGTGGGGTGTGGGCTGGGGACAGATTGTGAGGGGGGGGGGGTGGAGCAGAAGGATCCAGGGCCCCACACCACCATCCTGAAAGCAGAAATGCAGCACACGTGCCCCCTGTCCTTGCTTTTAGTTTCTGTGTGGTGTGTAAAGGACATTCAAGGATCGTGTCTCACAACCAGGGTATATTCTGAATGTGTGTTCACACTCCATGTATGCTCATTAAGATGGCTGTGAGAATCTAACCCTGTTCAGTCATTCTCATTATGTGTAAGCGCTACGCATGAAGAAAGGAAGCAGGGACGAGCTCATTAGCTCTACCCCCTCCCTTGCCATTCTCATGGCTTTCTGCATGTGGAGGGTGACTGTCCGTAGAGGATTCATAGATCATAGAGTTGGAAGGGGCCTGCAAGGCCATCGAGTCCAACCCCCTGCTCAGTGCAAGAAACTAGAGGAGGGGTCTCCCATCCAAGTAATAACCAGGCCTGACCCTGCTTAGCTTTCCATGCTCAGGCAAGCTGAGCCAGCGTGAGCCACAAGACAGCCTCCTCTGTCTGTGGAAGTTCTCTCCAGTATTTTAGAATCCTGATCCTTGAAATGAAATCATGATTACCATTAGTTAAGTATCTATAATCCTATTTATCACATAAGTAAACTTGCAAGAAAGCAGGTTCAAGAACACTGGGGAGAGGATAAGATTGCCAGCGCTGCAATTACAAATTTCCTTTTCAAATACAAGAGAAATCCAATAATAAAAAAAAACCTGCTGGATTAAAAGACCAGAGTTAAGGCTATCTCATGTTGGTCCAAACTTCAAAAAGCCAGGAAATTGGAAGCTAAGGCTGATACCTTAATTGACATGCCAGGTGATCAGCGATGATGTTGTGCAATGTCAACAAACTGTGCTTGCTTACAACTTATCCTCCATGCACCCACACTTTTCTCTTGTCTTTCAAGCCCAAATCCAGATGGGGAGGACTGAGTGCCTGGGCCAGCAAAGATGCCCCACGTTGTCCTGCTCGAGTCTTGCCTAATGAGGCACCTGAGCCTTAGTGTATTGCTGGAGGAATCCTCCTCCTGTGAGTTGACCCAGGCCAGTTTGTTGCTTACATCAGTAGCTAGAAGGATGGGTTAAATAGTGGGAGATGGGGGTCTCCTCTGTTGCAGCAACGCTGAGGGTTGTGTTACTGCTAATGACTTGGGGTATGGTGCTTGTATCTGTATTTCCTAGCACCATTGTGATCGATGATGTTGCCTGTATTGAGAAATGTTAACACAAGTTTTGAAAATAGTACACCCGTTCCATAGATTTTTAAGAGGCACCAAGAAAAGGCACATCTTGGCAGTATGGGGGTGGGGTCGTGGGGAGCATATTGATTTCGATTGGGAATGGGTTGCTTAATTGTTTGTATTACAGTGCATTTGTAGGTCAGCGCCTTTTCCCCTCTAAAAGGTGCTCACAGAGACTTACATAAAATATTCTATGCAGTGCTTTTTCCCAAAGAAAAAGTGTGGCGGACTGAACCTGGTCTGCTGCGCAGGTTTGGTACCTTAAGGGTTAACCGGCACCGAAGTTGTGCCCTGTACGCGGCTTCCCAAGACTTTATTTCTAGCCGCGAGTGATATTGACACGAAATCCCATAGAGATACAAGGAACCTGCAATCTGGTCAGTTTTTTTTTAAAAAAAGGTTTATTGGAGCAGAACTAATAGACTACAGGAATTTCACAGTATAAACATAGTAGTCAATACAGATAGAGGAACAGAAGTATTCAATTTGCTTTCTAGGTAGGCTTAGCTCGAATGCAGAGAATTACCTGACATCAGAGACTCTGACTCTAAGATCTAGCGTAGCGGTTTGCTTTGCCGGGTGCCGGGCGCCCTGCCCGGGGTTGGAAGTTGCTTGGCCCTAGCCGGAGCTAGCAACCTGATCCGTGCAAGCCTGCACCGTGTTCCCAACAACCCTTTGCCCTTCGGCACGTATCTTTTCTACCCTCCCTCGCCCCCTCCCCACCCTTTATGATCAGGTGGCTGGTCCCGCCCCGCGGGGTGGTGGCGCCTTTCGGGTGCTGGCATTTCTTGGGTACTTTGGGGTACTTTGCAGCTCTTTGGGACTGCGTCCCCCACCTCCTGAATGTTTTGCGCTCCCTTGAGGGAAGTGTAAATGTGCCCCATTGAAGGTATGCAGATGTGGCTTATGTGTAACTGGTCTGCCCAGAACTGTGTCTCCTGTGCCCCGGGTGGAGATTATGCAGACTGAGGGGTGACAGCGGAAAAGGGGAAAACATGTCAGGGTTCAATGTGTCAGGGTTCAGCAATGTACTCAGGCTTTCTCTCCACAAAAAGGTACTGGAACTTTTGGATTACATTTCCTCGGGAGTAGATGGCAATTAAATTGTAATGAAATTAATAGAAGAAAAGGTGCCGGAACTCAGTTCCAGTGAGTTCCACCAGAAGAAAATGCCCTGATTCTATGTATCCAAAGATTCCAAAAGCAACCCAAAATATCTTGCAGCATGCCTACTGGTAGAAATCCCATAGTGCATGAATTCCACCACCCCTGCCTCATTCATCATGGTGCTGTTCCAAATCCAGAGTAAGAAACTGGAACTCTCATGTAATTCATGAGAATAGGATTACGCCTTTAGAGTTGTTAATTTGTGGCCCAGCCACTGAGCCAAATTCTGGGGAGACCCCTCCTCTAGTTTCCTGCATTGAGGAGGGGGTTGGACTCAATAGCCTTATAGGCTGCTTCCAACTCTATGATCTATGAAATCTATGAAAGCGTCATATCTGTTAGTATGTGAGGGGAGGGGGGAGTGTGAGAGGAGTGTGGAATGTTGAGATGTCTGCTGATTGGCTGAGAGAGTGAGAAGGGGGGGTGAAGCCCGTGATATACAAACAGTGGGCGGTGCTGTTCAAGGGGAGTCCGGGGAAAGAGGGAGGAGAAAGAGAAGGTGGTTTTGTGAGAGGGTTGAGGAGTCTGAAAGAAGTCTGATGGGAGTCTGGAGAGAGAGAGCTTGAGGGAGACGGGGTTTTTTCGACGTTTGGAATCTATTAACAGTATCCATTTCACTACCCTTAATTGTAATTAAATGAATTTGTTTCCTTTTTAAAACTTAACAGGAGTGGTCTGAATAAGTTACCCTGAAGGGGTTGGTGGCAGCGGAGGAGCAAAGAGAGTGTCGACCGATATTGCGCTAAATGATAAATTAACTTGTAATATTAAGTGCCAAAAAGGACAGTCGGAGAAAAACACTTTTGTGAACATTTGGGGTAAATTTCTGGATTATGTGTTGGTGAAGGGGAAGGGGAACAAACCTTGTCAAGATTTGTTACATTTTTGGAATATAGAATAATATCATATATATATATATGGGGAAATATAACTTGGTCCCAAGAGGTGGGGGGTGCACAATGTTTATTATGGAGGCGGAGTGAGTGGGGGCTGACAGTTGCCATTACCTTTTGCGGTGTAGCTTCTTGGTCAGCAGGGCATGCAGATGCCATTTGAACTTTCTTTTTCTCCACATTCTGTTAAGTATCTGGGTGTGCACATACCCAAGAACTTCTCTGTCCTAAGAAAGTTACATTTTAACCCTGTACTTAAATTAAACAATACCTGAAGTGTTGTTATGAGCTCTTATTATCTTAGCTAAGGTTGTCTTTCACTTCCAGATGCTACCTATACTGCTTCCTCCTGAAATCCTCTCTGGGTGACAAAAACTGCTTAATCTTGTTAAACACCAGGGCAAGAGGTTAAGGATCAATAAATTAAAAAAATACCGGCAGGTCTTTTCGAGAGCCAGATTCAATTGCTCCTATATTCTGCGGTTTTAGATGGGCGCTATCATGGCGTGCCATACAAAAACCGATTATGTCCCTGTAATGAACAAGAAATTGAAACTTTGGAACATATCCTTTTTGTATGTAATTTCTACAGGGATGAGCTTACCAGATTTCTTTGCCCAGTAATGAGAAAATTCCCTGGCAGGTCTTTAGGATGGTATTTAAAATATTTTTTAGCTGACACAAACAAGCCCATCACAGAGCTAGTGGCCAAGTTCCTTTTTTCTGCATGGGGAACGCGGAGGTTGATTCTTGCTTCTGATTTAAAATTTTAACATTGCTTTTAAGACATGTTTATGTAACCTTGCAAATCGGTTAAACTGTTTTTATATGTTTACATGAGTTTTGTTGGGTCTCTAACCGCACAATAAAGATTGATTGAAATCAAATCTTTAAGTACCTGCTGCAACACCCCTGCCTTACAGCAATACGTCCACAGATGCAGTTTCAATATTGGTCACAAGATGGCAGTACGATGTAGCCAATTGTTACATTGCAAGCTGGTTGCATTTACTTTCTTCCGACTGGGCAAGCAAAGCAACAGTCTTTCTAGAGCAGGGCTCTCCACCTTGGCTCCCCAGATGTTGCTGGACTATAGCTCCTAGAATCCCTTGCCATTAGCCATGCTAGCTCAGTATGCTGGGAGCTGTAGGCCAGCAACATCTGGGGACCCAAGGTTGGAGAGCCCTGCTCTAGAATACTGTATATATCTATATCTGCAGATGCTGCTTCACAAACCATGGACCCAGGCGGGCCCTCCTATGCTCACAGAGCCCTTTCCAACCAATTGCCCTATAAACAGGACATGAAGTAAACTATCACCATGTCTTCAAAGAGGCTTTTAAAATTATATTCATACATAATATACATATAATCTCCCCTCCCCTCCTTCCCTATCCCTTGTGGGTCATTTTATTTATTTATTTATTTATTATATTTATCAATCGCCCATCTGGCCGGTCACCCGGCCACCCTGGGCGATGTACAATTAAAATACAATAAAACACAATAAAACATAATAATGTAAGCCTGAGGGCAGAGACTGTCATGCTCCTTATCTTTGTAAGCTGCTTTGGGGGCCCTTTTGGCTAAAGAGCGGGTTATAAAGCATGGGGGCAGAGTGGGAGAGGGAGAAAGGAGAGGCCTCTTCAGTCTGGTGCAATCTACATTAGAACTAGAAACATCAAACCATTGGTCTAAAACATGTTATCACAAAAGGGATACCAAGCTGTTTTCAGCTGTGAAGATATTTCACCTATGTTAGCCAATATTTCTTATATTTTATCATACAATTCCCATAATGGATGAGGTCTAAAAAATATTTCCATTACTTAGCCATTTCAAATATTTCCAATACTTTAAAATTTCCAATACTCAGAATTTGGACACAATTAGGAATAGCAAAATTCAGCTTCATCTTTTTTTTGAGATGGTGTAAATGCCTATATTTCCCAACAGTGATGTGGTTCACACATAACGGTGGTACCCCATTATTTTCACCTGATATCTTTGGATTTTTGGACATGTCCCCCATTGATGTAAATAAGTGGTGCAGGGTAATGGACTGGATGAGGACCAATACACTGAGACTCTATCTAGAAAAGATGGAGATCCTGTTTGTGGGTGGCTCGGCAATCTGGTTAAGTGGTATTCATCCTGTTCTGGGTGGGGTGAAGCAGCAGACATCCTCCTTTTTACCCAAGGTATCCATGGGAGCTTCCTCCAACACAGGAGGATGTGTGCTATCATGGCTCCTGGCGAGGAATCGAGGATGGAATCATTTGTGAGTAAGAGCTGGGTACTTTATTTGGCCGAAATTTTGGATAAGTTTTTTTCTCCTACTCTTGCTAACAGCACATCTACCTGCTGCATGTCTCCATGAAACCACAAACCAGTTACTGCCTTATGCCAATACCATAGATCGTTACCCTCCCATGCCCCCATTCATGCTCGATCATGTATGCAAGGGCTGGGGACCATAATTAATACTTGAAGAGTGTTTTATTTGCACTTCCCCCCCAAGCACAATTATTCTAACATTTGTTCTGAAGAAGAGATCTGTAATGCTACCAATGTATTTGTCCAATTATTTGCCCTCAGACAGTTAATACACACAAAACACCTTATAGCAGGGGTTCTCAACCAGGGGGGAATTCCCCCCAGAGGTGATTTTAGGGTTTCGGGGGGATTGGGACCACAGACTCACACTGTTGGAATACTGATCTTTCTACAAATTACAATTCTACAGATTGTACATAATCTACAGGACATCACACCGTATTGTGTGGCACAGATTAAGTCAGACAATCTTGGAAAGGCGGGAATGACATTCTGACATATGGTGAAAGGGGTGTGTGGGGCAAAAAAGGTTGAGAACCACTGCCTTATAGTGTATCTGTGTTAGCCTTTTATTTACAAACTACGTAGCTTTTTTTACCTGGCGTTGCACAGGTCGTCATTTTCCTATAGGCACTATTTGTTTGAAATTCCTTAAGGTAGCTGTCCGCTGTTTGGAATCCAAGCTCCCCCGGGACTACCAGCTCCCATGGGACTACACAATGAAATCCCTGCTCCCCCCTCCCCCCCTCCCTACACAATGAAATCCCTGCTCCCTTTCCCCTGGGTCTGCACAATGAAATCCCTGCTGTCCCAGGACTACACAATGAAATCCCTCCCTGTTTCCTTACACACACACACACACACCCGGGACTATGCAACAATGAATTCCCTGTGTGTGTGTCCCTGGACCACACAATAAAATCCCTGCTTCCCCCCCCCCCGGGACTACTTAATGAAATCCCTGCTTCCCCCCCCCCGGGACTACTTAATGAAATCCCTGCTTCCCCCCCCCCCCGGGACTACACAATGAAATCCCTGCTCCCCCCCCCGGGACTACACAATGAAATCCCTGCTTCCCCCCCCTCCCGGGACTGCACAACAATGAATTCCCTGTTCTTCCCCCTCCCCCCCCGGTACTACACAATAAAATCCCTGCTTCCCTCCCCCCCCCCGGTACTATGCAACAATGAATTCCCTGTGTGTGTGTCTGGCCCACACAATGAAATCCCTGCTTTCCCCCCCGGGAATACGCAATCAAATCCCTGCTTTCCCCCCCGGGAATACACAATCAAATCCCTGCTTCCCCCCCTCACCCGGGACTGTACAACAATGAATTCCCTGTCCCCCCCCCCCCCAGTACTACACAATGTAATCCCTGCCCCCCCGGGACCACACAACAATGAATTCCCTGCAGCCCCCCCAGGAGCACACAATGTAAGCCCTGCCCCCCCCCGGACTACACAATGGTGTTGCACAGGTTGTTATTTTCCTATAGGCACTATTTGTTTGAAATGTTTGTAGGCCCTGCCCCGGCTGTGGTTCATGTGAACATTCTGTTTGGATGTAGGAGAGATTTTCATATCCACTGCTGATTGGGCCCCTGAGGCAGTGCATACCAGCATTCTAAATGCCGTTGGAGCAATTTGCATAACCACTCCTGAATGGCCCCTGCGAGCATTCCAAGTGACACCATTGGCTCTCATCTATTTTGGGCCATACAGGCGCGGTGAGGGTTTTTCGAAGATTTGAACCCGCCAGTCTTTGTCCTTGGGTGATGGGGAGTATGCGTGCCAAGTTTGGGGCGGATCCGTCCAACCGGGTAGGAGCCAATGCGATGCACGCGAGCCGTTCAGACATAGGTACACACACACACACATAAAATTGGAAATTTGGAAATCGTAAATGGATCGGAAATCAGATACATTGAAATGGAATCGTAAAATATTTAGTATAGTGTATATTGCCTTTACGTCCACCAGATGGCGCTGTTTTTCCAAAAAGCATGTTTTTACCTGTCACAGGTGTGACATCTATATAATAGGTAGATAAAAACATGCACGTATTCGAATGCAATGTTGTGTCAAAATTTCAAAGCAATTGATGAAGAACTTTTGGAGATTTAAGATTTTGAACAAACGAACATTTACATTTTTATTTATATAGATTTAAGGATTAATGTAGCTATGCTGGCTGGGGCATGCTGGGAGTTGTAGGCCAAAAACATCTGGGGACCCAAGGTTGGAGAATACTGTATATGTTTGCTACACAAAATACCTTTTAATTCAGTCATTGTGTTGTTATTGAAAAGATATACCTTTGTTTGTAAATATTAATCAAAGTATGGAAAACACACACACACATACACAGTCAACAGATTCCTACAGAAGTGTCACAGAGCAGAACACTTACTTTAAAAAAAAAGGGACACTAGACGAAGTTGTCTAGGTAGTACTGTGGGAGGTTCAGCATGAACAGTAGGCAACGCTGGTGGGAGCCTTCTCCACAACATCCTGTGATGCAGTGTCTTTGGAATGCTATTGTGAATGTCTGCCAAAATAATTCTCTCTCCTTTCTTCTAGATGATCTGCATGCTGCATAAAAAACTACTAAACTTCCTTTAAAGGGCTTTTTTTTTAAAAAAGAGTGCTGTTGCATCATTTTCATCTGCCATGATTTCATGTTTGTTTAGAAATATGAACGTGTCGTACAACTAAAGGCATCTCACTCAGTAGCAGCAGTACAGTACTGGACAGTACCAGCCAGGCAGCAAGACACACACCCAATATGTTCATTTTTCACGTGTGCATATGTGGGCAAGTTTTTACTTTATGAACTGCAATGGGAGGCACTGTTACTGTGTGATTTAAGTAATACTTTTCAGGGGGAAAAACATCATCAAACTGTTTATTTAATAGGTCTTTATTCACCAATAACATACACCAAACAATGTTTTCTCTGTTTGATTGAGCAGCCCACAACTGGTTCTAGTTATAGTAAAAGTTAGAGTGAAAACATGGCAGGAAAACAAAGTAAAGAACCAAAGTTGACGGAACATTGCCAAAAGAATAAAACTCAAAGGAAAATGTACAATAGCCACTGTGTATCATTTGCACAAATATGAACGTATTGAAATGTGTACAACATACACAGTATTAACTGCAAATGCTAGGAATGTGTACAAAGTGCTCACACACTGGTCATGTATGTGAGCACTGGTTTGTAATGCTGTCTGCAGATGGAATCCGGAGTGCGTACCTGTCTAACGCAAAAGATGGTTTGGACTACTAGCATCCTCCCTGCATTCGAAGTCTCCAAAGTTCTCTTGTGTGAGTGGTGCCGAAATCGATATAATTTGTGCCCATAGAGGATTTCTCCAACATCCCTAGCAAGTCTGGGTTGTTCTTCCCCCAACAACATCCAATTCTAGGTTCAGACATCCCAGGGATGGAGCGTTGGGGTGGTCGGGAGCCAGCAGGAGTGGCTGGGTTGTCAGAAGCCAGCACGATCACTCACTCTCACTTATTCATGACTGCCTTGACATGTGAACCAGGCCATTGGATGATGATGATGATGATGATGATGATGATGATGATTAATTTTTGATCCAATTAATTTAATCCATTGAATTAATTTTTTATTGTTAGGATCAGAGGTCCTCCCGAAATGTCAACAGACAAATGAATGACATATAGGGAAATGAAATATATAAAACAATGTCACTTTGAATAGAGCAATAAACCAGACTGAGTGATTACTAGCATATTGACTTTAAGAACAACAGCAGCAGCAGCAGCAGCAGCAGCAGCAGCAGCAACAACAACAACAACAACAACAACAGAGCAGGAACGGATTCCTCCGATTTAGAATGGTCAGCAGCTTTCAAAAGAGGAGTGGGCAATTTGTGGCCCTCCAAACATCTTGGCCTACAGTTCCCATGATTCCTCACCACTGGCTATGCTGGCTAGGACTGATGGGAATTTTAGGCCAGAATATCTGCAGGGCCACAAGATGCCCACCCCTGTTTGAAAGGCTTCTGGTGGTTTAAAACATTTAAAATTATTATAAATCTATAATTAAAAGCAATAACCTTAATGAAATTGAAAAAAAATGAAAGTTACTCTCCTTAATAACATTTCAAAAATAACAGCTTAAGATACTGAGGAATTAGATAAATTCGTTACTGTAGAGGAGGTACATAAGGTCATTGGAGCACTGAAGCAGTATAAAAGCCCTGAACTTGAGAACTGGTTATTACAGACACTATGAAGAAACTCTTTAAAAATAAGAAGCTGCCAAATTCTTGTTAGCAGCTGGCATAGCTTTACTTCCTAAAGGTAAATTTTGTGACAAGTTACTTACTACCAATATCACTTTTAAAGAATGATTACAAAATATTTACAACAATATTCACAAATCATTTAAACACAGTATTAATAAATATTTTTATTTAGATCAAACAGGTTTTTACTGAATGGAATCAGGGTTTGTATTGAACAGGAGGATGCATACCAATGTAGGGAAATTATTATTTTAAACAGATAAAGTGAATCAAACTAAAGAAGAAGTATTATCCTTTTAAAAGCTGAAAAGGCTTTTAACATTTATTTATTTATTATATTCATACCCCGCCTTTTTTCCTGAAAGGAACCCAAGGCGGTTTACATAATCCTCCTCCTCTCCATTTTATCCTCACAACAACCCTGTGAGGTAGGTTAGGCTGAGAGTCAGTGACTGGCCCAAAGTCACCCAGTGAGTTTCATGGCCAAGCGGGGACTAGAACCCAGATCTCCTGAGTCCCAGTCCAACACTCTCACCACTACGCCATGCTGGCTTTTTGTTTTTTTAAACTTGTCTAATATTCAGGGACTGGATCAAATGTAAAGTAATAATTGCCATATTTCACTTCTCCTTACTTTATCAAAAGTTACCCAGCAGAGATGTCCTCTATCTGCTCTCTCATTCATAATGGCCCTTGAAAAGTAGCTATACAAATCTGAAAAAAACGTTAATATCACTTGAATCGCTATTGGGAGCTATCATCAGGAGGTTTGGGGTGCGATGTCATCAGTATGCGGATGACACGCAGCTCTACCTCTGTTTCAAGTCCTCACTGAGGTTGGCCGTTGAGACCCTGTCTAAGTGCCTGGAGTCAGTGGCTGGATGGATGGGAAGGAACATGCTGAAACTGAATCCCGACAAGACTGAGGTACTTCTGGTGGGGGACAAGGGGAGGTTAGGGGATGTTGACCTGGTGTTGAATGGGGTACATTTACCCCTGAAGGACCAGGTCCGCAGCTTGGGGGTCATTCTAGACTCCCAGCTGTCCATGGAGGCTCAGGTGGCAGCTGTGAGCCGGGCGGCGCTGTATCAACTCCATCTGATACGGCAGCTGCGCCCCTACCTTCCTAATCATCTGCCCCCATCAGTGGTTCATGCCTTGGTCTCCTCTCGCCTAGACTACTGTAATGTGCTCTACGTGGGGTTACCCTTGAAGACGGTTCGGAAGCTACAGCTGGTACAGAACGCGGCGGCTCGCCTGGTTAAAGGCAGCTGCCGGCGGGACCACATCATGCCAGTGCTCAAGGAGCTGCACTGGCTACCAGTTGCTTGCCAAGCCGAATTCAAGGTGTTGGTTTTGACCTTTAAAACCCTATACGGCTCCGGTCCAGTCTATCTCAAGGAGCGTCTCCAGCAACACCAAGTGGGCCGCTCAACAAGATCTGCCACAGACGGCCTTCTCCTTGTCCCTTCAGCCAGAGCAGCTAGACTGGTGGGGACGAGGAAGAGGGCCTTTTCTGTGGCGGCCCCTGTACTGTGGAACTCTCTCCCGAGTGACCTCCGCCATGCCCCCTCTCTGCTGGGCTTCCGCCGTTCATTAAAAACCTAGCTGTTCAGGCGGGAATATGGGGTGGGTTAAGATTTTTTTAAAATTTTTTATAATGTTTTAATTGTATTTTATCTTGTTTTTAGCCTATGTACATCGCCCAGGGTGGCCGGTTGCCGGCCAGATGGGCGATTAATAAATGTAAATAATAATAATAATAATAAATAATATTGGTAATAAAAATAAATATGAATAATTCATACACTGATGACATTATCCCGACACTTGCCAATTCTAAAACCTCATTGAAGAAACTTGATAATATCACAACCATAGTTGGAAAGCTTGCAGGCTATAAATTGAGTAAGGAGAAGCAGGGGTCCTTGGGTTACAATGTGAAGAAAATTACGAAAGACTAAGGGAGTCATCTGGAATGCCTAGCACTGTGGGAAACAGAAGGAGTTGTTCCAGTGACATGCAGGGTATGTGCCATGTTTTCTTCATGCCTGAGGACTACAGGAACCACACTTGCAGCAAGCGCAAGCTCTCCTGGATGAGGAAATTGTGAGGCTTGAGGTATGCCTCTGTACTCCTCAACTTATCAGAGAGTGAAAGGTTTGTAGATAGGAGAAACAAGCCTGCCCCAGTGCCCAAAAGAGCAACAGAAGAAGAAAACAAAGGGCAAGAGGTATAGGAGTGAAAGAATGTGACCACATAGAAATAGGAGACATTGTGCACCACTGCATATGCACAACAGATAACAGGCTCTTCCCATGGAGGGTGAGCCTGAACCACCTGAAGATGAGACACCACCCTGCACTCCAGCTGGCTCACCTAATGCCAGGATACCGTATTTGTTAGCAGCAACAGCTGCACTGCAAATGATCATTGCCAATAATGTGATTGTCACTATCGGTACTTTCTGCATTGAATCTCCTTCTGACCTCACTGTTTACAATTTTCCGGCCGCCGCCACCACCACCATCATATGTACTGTATAATTTTTTTTTGAAACTCTCCATAATACTCCATGTATTGGATGAAGAGGACTATAGTCCATGAAAGCTTATGTCAAAATAAATGTGTTAGTCTTCTTTATTTCTTTATTATTTTCCTGCAAGGAACCCAAGGCAACTTACATAATCCTCCTCCTCCTCTTCCTCCTCTCCTTTTTATCCTCTTTAAGGTTCTACAAGACTTGGTTGTTAGAAACAACAATGATTAGTCTTAATTTAGACTAACTAAATTTGTTAAGTCTTTAAGGTGCCACAAGACTCTTTGTTGCTCTTGAAGTTTAGATACTATAAATGACTTTTTGTGGGGAGAGGAAAGCTCTCAAACACCTGATGTGTCAAAATCCACCAAACGTTAACTGATTTAAGAAGTTAGCTTAAGGCCAATGGGGCATCTTGACAAGATCTTGTCCTAAAAACTGTGTAGAGGGGTGAAGCTGTGCATGCTGGCCCTGCCCCCCAATGTCCCTGTGCACGCATGCCCCTGCTGCTTTGAGTGGCAAGGACTGACGGAGCATTCTACCTGCATGCATTTGAACACAAGTAGAACTCTCCATGCGATCTGGGACCCTGATACAGTAAATGTCCATTCAGGCCTTGCTGCTCAACATTGTAAGGTCAGGGACCAAGGGGTAGGGGCTGGCACAGATGGGGATGTTGGGGCCAGGGCCAACATGCAGGCCCCATGCCGCTACACACATTTAACCCTCACATGCTCAGGCAAATGCCTAAACAGGGCCAAGGACTATTCAAGGAAGATCTAAAGCTATAACGGATAAGTGGCTGAAGCCAAAAACAGCAGTCATACCTCTCTTCCTCCACTCTCCATCAACTTTTCCTATTGTAAAACAGGTTAGGTGATACCTGTTGTAAGTTCTACCTACCTACCCAAACAGCAGCCAATGAAGTGGCTCAGGGGTGGGTCAACTCACAACATAACAACATCACAGCATGCATTTTGCAGTACTAAATATGACGGGAGAAAGGAAGAGGAGAAGACACAGGCCAGGGTTTCTGCTTTCTGTGACAGACACACATCCCTAATTCTATTGCCATTCTATGGCACTTCACTAATCCTAAGGAGACAATTTATTGGCATATGTACGTAGTTCCCCTTGACCGTAGTGTAATTACATCAATGTAAGCAGTCAATAATCTTCCTTATCTCCATCCAAGAGCTTTCTATCTTTGCAAGGACAGAAACACAAGCAAAATGGAGCTGGTGTTTCAGCTGAAAAATTACTTACAGCCCAGCATAAACTACAAACGGAATACCTGCTAACATAATCCAGTATACTGTAGTGTGGCTGTGAGGCAAATGTGATAGTGTAGGCAAAGGGGAAATTATTACGTTTCCTTTATTAACGGAGAAAGGGGAGCATACATGTCCTTTACTGCCTGGAACAACAAGTCTTTTTCTTAGAGCCTTGATGCAGCTGAACAGTCTTTTCCTTCACTTTGTCTTCTTGTTCTTTTAAAATCCTACAGAATGAAATGTAAGAATTGATTTTCTGAATTGGACCAAGAGGGCATCTAGTCCAGAACTCTGTTTCCAACAGCAGTTAACCACATGCCTCTGGAAAGTCCACAAGCAGAACTAGTTGTTTGTCTACAATATCTGAAACTCACAGGTCTATTGTCTGTGAATGTGGAGATTCTGTTTAGCCATCTTGACTAATAGCCACTGAATTTTCCTAATACTTTTAAAAATACCAAGCTACTACCCATCATCACATCTTGAGATCAACAATTCCTCCCAAGTATAAAACAGGTTAGCTATAGGAAGAAAAAGATGGAAAGACCTTACCAATGTGTGCTAGGAACTCCTTTCAAATGACAATAAAATACACTTCAGTTATGTTACTCGTGTGTACAACAAGGAGCTAATTATGCCATATCAAAACTCATAACCGTTTGCCACTGAGGACCAAAGGCGACTTCTGATCTGAAATTCTCAACAGAAGCCACACCTAACATTTATCCTCCCTGATAATGCTGTATCTTGCTTTTCCCATATCCAGTCTTATCCATGTAGTTAGTACTATGTTGCTCATGGGAATGCTGACACCAGGAAAAATTATAACAATATAAAGACACCAGTTCACCAGAAACTGGCCCAAATAATTTTTGTGCACCAGACTTGGGAGTATCTTCTGTAGGGGTGAACCAAAGTGACCACCCCAGTTCTTCACCCCCCATTCAAGGAGGTAAAGTGGGGCAGCATTTTCATGGGGAGTCAGTTCTGAAATTCTGAAACTGTTTTCAGTGGAAGGGCTCCCTACCATGGTGGGTGGTGGTGGTGCCTCAATTTTTTTTTCTTTCTTCGAACACTTCAAAAGCCAATGACTCTGCCAGTAGCTTTGGCGGTGGCAGCAGGAGCAGAGCTATGGCCACCACCAACATGCTTCCTGCTTCTGCTGCTACAGCAACCACTGGCTTCTAAACTGTTAAAGGGCCGGCTTGCATGTCAGTGCCTTGCCACCATGGAGAATAGGCCGTAGTGGGTTCATTGCCTGCTGCATAGCCCACGTTACTCCCGACAGACAATCAGGCATGTGGCGGCTTGACATGGCTTCTTTCCCCCTCAGTCCTCCAGCCTGCTCCCTGCATGTATCTTGCGTGGAACTTTGGACTCTGCGTGGCAACCCCTCTCATATCTTCATCCCTACAGTGGGAAATTCCACGCTTTGATCACTACCCCTTTTTGGAGCACTTACTTTGTTCTCCACGTTGTTGTTGTTGTTGTTGTTATTTTGATGCTTTGGAAGTAGGCAAATGGGCTCATAATTTGTTGTTGTTGTTGTTGTTGTTGTTCCCAGTCCTTCACATGTCTTTCCTTGTCAATTACCTAGTATATTACCTACTCCACTTTGGGGCTTTCATTGATAGCTGTAATATACAAGGAAACTGACAAGGAGAGACTGCAGGTAGTAGAGAGGCTAATCTGCTCACGCAAAGGACTGGGGGGCGGAGAATAATACTGAAAGAAAATATGAACCTATTTGCACAATTCAGAAGCACTGAAAAAGAAAAAGGAATGTGAACGAAGTAATTGCTCTGAAAAGGAGCACCGGAGGAGGGGGGGGGGACACATAGCCCATGTGACTCCCACTTGTCAGTGTCATCCTCTCGCTGTTATGCCTTGAACTGACACTTGGCAGTTTCCTTCCCCATTTCAACACTTCTCTGAACTGAAGGGGCTGAAGGGGACAGAGTGATTGGGATTGGCAGGTGTAATTACTGCTGGTAAAGCGGCTCTTTCCCATTCCTTGTATGTTACAGCTGTCAAGGGAAGCTCTGGCAGAGTAGGTAATATACTAGTACATTGACAAGGCCACACAGCGGACAGGTGAATCTGTGCACTTGCGAAGGACTAGGGGGGAAATGATAATGAAAAATTATGAATCCATTTGCATAGTTCCAAAGCACCGAAAAAAGAAAAGGTGGTGACCAATCTATGGTGCTTCCAAAGTGCCATTTCGGCACTGGTGGAGGGACATTGGCGAGGGAGGCTGGAGGTGGCAGTGGTGAGATTGTGAGGAGCGACACAGGCTTTTTTGCCACTCTTGCCAGGCTGCTCTGTAGCCTCTTGGGACAAGCCACCCTGCCGGGTTCAGACGTCATAACAAGTCACCCTGAGAACAAGCCACCCTCAGCAACCCAACAAAAGCCAGTAGATTCTCAGGGTGGCTTGTGCGTGGTTAACAAACCACACTGAATTGTCTGCGCTGGGTTCACACATCATGGTAAGCTACACTGATGCTAACAAAGTTCACAACCCACCATGACTTATTGTGTCAAGTGAATCCAGTCAATGAAAAAGAAAATGGAGAAGTAACCGTGGTTAGTTCCACGCACACCCCCCCCCAAATAACATCAAGTGTTTCGGCTTTCAGCTCCTCCAAAATGGCAGCCTCCAATTCAAGGGATGAATGCCCTCCCCAAATTACGCACACCAGTGATGAGGAGGTGCTTTCCTAATGCCTAGGCTTCCGAGGACGTTAATAAGCAGAGGGGGGCAGCTAGGGCTGGACCTCGGGACCAAGGTCCAGGGTCCCCAAATGACCACCCAGGGAGTGGCAGGTGATGGGGCAGTGGCAAACAGGTCTGGCATCAGCACCTGGGCTAGCATGGGCCTGCTGGGGCCACCTTGGCTGACACTGCTTGTTCCAGCATCCTTTTTTCTTTTTTCTTAAAAAAGCTTGTTATAGTCAGGGGGCAGCTGGCTGGGCATGTACATGGTTACAGATGTCCTTTAAAAAAAAAACTTTAAAGATATACAGTATTGTCCTTTTCTGCAATAAAATGGTGCTTATTCCCAAGTAAATGTAGAAAACTGAAACTGTACATGCTTCGAATATATAGATATGTAAGTATAAATATTAATCGGATATGGCAAAAAGTTGTTGTTTGCTCTCACATATCTGGAATTTAGAAGCAATTGTAAATCATGGAACGGTGTGCAGGAGAAAAGAAATACTAGTTGTGTTCTTCGAACTGAAGTAATACACATGGCTGTCTAAAGACCATTAAGTTCAGGATCTAAAATAACCTAGCTGCACCACTGATAGGTATACCATTGTTCATAATCAGTAGCCATCTTTTCCTTACCTAGCCAAGTGAAGTACAGGCTCATTAGTGTTGTCACCTGACAAGGCACTGCATTCATAGAAGATTAAACTGTAATCCTAGAGTAGATAGGAAAAAAGATTGCTTATTAGTTTTGCACCAAGGAAAATTGTATGAACAAATTGATAGGCTAGGTGGGGCCAGTGCAGAACCAGAGCAGCAGGAATTCACAATTTGGAGCTAATTTGATGATGATGATGATGATGATGACGACGACAACGACAACACCAACACCATGGAATTTATACATGCATGTCTTGGGGACCTCATTCTATCATGAGACACACACCCCCATACTTTTTATGGTCTTCTAGAGAGGCCTTGCTCCATCCATCATCTCCTTGGAGCAGAACTAAATGTTTTGAGACAAACAGAAGGTATTCAACCCCTTGCCTACCCCTTTCCTAACGTCTCATTGGGCAGTATTCTGCAAGGAGAATGGGTGAGCAAGAGTTAGATTCATGAGGCTTTACTATGCTAGAGCCCTTTCCTAGACAAAGTGGAAGTCATCAAGACATGGCCCCCTCCAAAATCAGTAAGTTAAGAGCTTTATTTTTATCTATTTATCTATTTAGTCAAAGTATTTATTAGTCACTTTTTAGGGCCAAGGCCTCACAAAGTACATAATGATACAAGATACATGATAAAGCACATCAGACAGGCATAAACTAGGCACATCAAATAGATCTACAGTTACTATGAGAAAACTGAATATAAAATGTGTGGGAATCACTAGAGGAGTATTCACGTTACAATAAACATGTGTTTACACTGAATGTATGCTCATTCAGATGGTTGTGAGAATCTGTCTACATGTGTTCATGTGTGATTTGTATTCAGGTACTAGAATTCTACTTAATCCAGGGTACAGATCATTTCGGGCCAGTCACTGACTCTCAGCCTAACCTACCTCACAGGGTTGTTGTGAGGATAAAATAGAGAGGAGGAGGAGGATTATGTAAGCTGCCTTGGGTTCATTGCAGGAAAAAAGGCGGGGTATAAATATAATAATTAAATAAATAAATATACTTGGGTTGAATGAATGCACATATAGTTGTGTATATTGATAAACACATGCTCACTTTATCTAATCATGTAAAGCAGGGGTCCCCAACCTTTTTGGGCTGGTGGGCACATACGGAATTTTGACAGAGTGTTGTGGGCATTCTCAGAAAATGTCTACCTTTTGGAGGAGGGGCTTGCCCATTCACAAAATGGCTGCCATGGTAGGTGTGGGCAGTCACAAAATACTAATTTATCTGAAGGCAAACTGGTGAGGTGTAAAGAAAAGTAATTTGCCCAAGAACCTAACCACAAGGCAGAGTTCCAAAATACAAAGCCGCTCTTTTGAACCCACAGTTTTCTGCTCCCTCCCACATCCATTTTAGAGTAGGCAAACTTATAAGGCTCAGAGACAAGTAACTTGGCTGATGAACTGCATACAAGGCAGAGGTAGGTTCTGATCCCTAAATGCCAAATCACATATTTGCCCTCACAAAGCACAACAAAATACCTATTTCACAAGAGAAACTGGTGATACTTAGAGAATCTCTCTCTCACACACAAGCAAAATACTCACCATGCTGAAACAGCCACCCACCATCTTTATTTTTTAAGAATGTCTCTGGGGCTCAGAGGCATTGTTGGGAATAAAGATAGCGCTAGAGGTGGATGCTTCACTTTGCAGAATGCCAGCCTCCCAGTTAAAATAAATAAATAAACAAACAACACTCCCCACCCTTTAAAATAGAATAAAAATCAGGAGGAGACTGGTGGGCACCAAGAGAAGTGTCCATGAGCATAGTAGTGCCCATCAGAAGCCATGTTGGAGACTCCAGATGTAAGGTGCAACCCCCTGCAGGATGCCTGGAGCACAACTCTTTTGGCCCTGAGGAACTGCCATAGGAAACTCTGAGCATTTTTTTTGAGGCAACTTTGAGGATGAGTGAAAAAATTGTGAGAGGAAAGGGACTTGGGAGCCGACAAGTGGAGTGAATAAAGAACTGGGGAAGAGTGTGGGGGAGAGAACTACAACCAAATACCCTCACCCAGCAGCAACTTTGAGGCCAGAGAGTGACAGGCTGAGGCCTCCAGCTGCATTCCAGCCTAGGGCTGTGTGGCAGCAGGTAGGCATAGATGAGAGACCCTAATCATTCACTAGTAGATTTATTGGATTCCACCCACTCCTATTGTTTGCTTTGTTTAGAGCAGTGTTCTCCAACCTTGGGTCCCCAGATGTTTTTGGCATAGCTGGCTGGGGCATGCTGGGAGTTGTAGGCCAAAAACATCTGGGGACCCAAGGCTGGAGAACACTGGTTTAGAGACTCACCTTAAATTGTATAATCTGAGTTGTCCCTATTGCTTCCTTCCTTCTTTCTTTCTTCTCTTCTCATTAAATAAATTATTGTCAGCAAATATGTTTTACTTTCATCATTGGCATTGCTATTCAGTTCCCAAAGTTTCATAGTAGTGTTTTTGGTGGGTAGATAATTAAAACAAACAAACATCCAACAACAACACAAAACACATCTGGAATATTTACAGTGGTTTAGGTAGAGCTAATAACATTACCTATGCAAGCCCTAGTGAACAGACTAGGTAGGATGTATTTCTGTGTAGGTTAGAAGCAGTACCTTTATGAGCAATTGTTTGAATTCTAAAAAAGAACAACCCATTTACTTAGGATCCAAAAATTTCTTCTTTGTTAATAAAGACCCTTGCAATATTTTATAATATTCTGTCACATGTTCTTCCATGTGAAGGAATGTCCTTCAATGGACAACAAGATACTGGGCTATTATCCTGAGACCCCTTTACGAACACTTGTACATTCCATGCAAATAACTGTATGAGTGTATAGATCAATAATCTGTATGCACGTATTCAATATACGTGTGTTGAATGTAACTTGTGAACACTCATGAAAAAAGAGTGGGATAGAACAACTTTTCTGGGATTAGATTGTGGTACTGGAGCTGCGTATCAGTTTGTGTAAAATTGATACACAAAACTGATTGTGTATCAGTTTTACACAATGGCCCCATGGGTAGTCATCTGGGATGGGAAAGATGACTCACAAAGTGGAGGAAAGTTCTTACTGGGTTGGCTGCAAAAATATATATGAGAATGGTGCCATAGATGTCATATGTATAGTTCCTGGAAAATAGTGAGTGCTGCCCCCAGAGGTCCATGATGGGGCCACCAAAAATGGGTCTCCTTAGACATTTTGGACCATCTGCCTTTCATGGCTCAAAGTCATTGGCTCATAATAGATTATTTCTCCAAATGGGCAGAGGCTCACCTTATACCTGATCAGGAGGGTGATCATGGTAGGAGAGCACTGGTGGCGGAGAATTTCATTTGTCTCCAGGGACCAGGGTACTCCCCACCCACCCCCAGACCAGTCTACTGACTGCATTACAAATTTTGAATCCCAGCTCTTTAGGGAGATGTGCAAATTTTAAAGCATAAATAAGACCTATACTACAGCCTACCATCTGCAGTTGCATGATTTAGTAGAGCAGTTGAACAGGATGCTGGCGGATATGCTGTCTTCTTTTGTATGGGACAACCAACAGATTGGGACTGGCATGCAGGGGTAGTGCACAAGCCACCATAGGATTCAACCATCCTACAGCCTCTCCATCATCATCCCTGCCTGGTGCTGGAAGTGAGCTAGACATGTTCAGAGGCCTGTCTAGCTGAATTTATTTTCTTTTGAGGGGGGAACAGGAGCAGAAATAGCATCCTGCCCTGTCTGGCTCCCGTGCTAAATTATTTAACAAGTTGTTCCCATGGCCGGATTAACATAGGGGCTGTGGGAGCGGCCGCTCCAGGCCTTTAACAGACAATCGGCCCGCAATTATAGGGACACGCAGCGATTTTTCCCCCTTCGGAGTTAGCTCTGATCGTTATCATTCAGCATAATTAATGATTTTTTCAAGATTAGAAAGGTGTTCTAAGCACATCTGCATTACAGGCTTGAGGCAAGACCTAGCAAGAACTGTTGTTCTCAAATTAGCATTTCAGTATCTTTGCATTTCAATCACTGTTACTACATTTCTTTGTGAGAACGTCTAGCACATGGGGGGCTTGCTAGGGTCTGTAATATTCAGATTTAGAAGGGACCTCTCTCTCCAGCCTCGAGCAAAAGATCTTTCTGATTCGCAGCTCAATTGTTCAAATGCTAGTTTAACAACAACACAAAAAAAAGCAACAAGAACAACACAATTATTCTTGGTCAAGCAAAGCTTCCTGGCTTTTTGTTGTGGCTTTTTTTTTTTTTAATAAATAATTTGGGGGAAATTCTGCAAGTTCTCCTTCTCCTTCTTTTCTGTCAAAGGGCTTTCCCTCTTCCCTCAAAGAGCCAAACTGAACGTAAGGGCTGTGTGTTTGTGGGTGTGGGTGTCTGCCTTTTGGGGGTGTTGATCCTCCTGCCGCCTGCAAAATGTCACCTGCTTGGCTAATACTGTGTGTGTGTGTGTGTGTGTGTGTGCACGTGCGCTTTCATGGGGAATTGTGTGGCATTTTAAGTTTTATTTTGAAAAACCCCAGAGAACAGAGTTCACCAAATATCCCTCTTGGATATTTTGGACTACAGTTCTCATTTGCCTCAGGCAGCATGGCCAGTGGCTGGGGAAGATGGTTTATGTTTATTTAAAAATGGTTGTTGTGAATGTTCTATTTATGTGAATGTGTCTGCCTTTTGGGGGTGTTGATCCTCCTGCCGCCTGCAAAATGTCACCTGCTTGGCTAATACTGTGTGTGTGTGTGTGTGTGTGTGTGTGTGTGCACGTGCGCTTTCATGGGGAATTGTGTGGCATTTTAAGTTTTATTTTGAAAACCCCCAGAGAACAGAGTTCTCTCTCTCTGTGTGTGTGTGTGTGTGTGTGCACGTGTGTGTGTGTGTGCTTGGCTAATACTGTGTGTGTGTGTGTGTGTGTGTGTGTGTGTGTGTGCACGTGCGCTTTCATGGGGAATTGTGTGGCATTTTAAGTTTTATTTTGAAAAACCCCAGAGAACAGAGTTCACCAAATATCCCTCTTGGATATTTTGGACTACAGTTCTCATTTGCCTCAGGCAGCATGGCCAGTGGCTGGGGAAGATGGGAGCTGGGCCCCCAAACATTTGGAAGGGCCCCGGTTGGGGAAGACTGCCCTAGAGGTTAAAAAACGTGGAGGTACTTATCATCAACGATATGTGATGAACGGTTTTATTGAGTTAACAAGCTTATTGTTTACAAAAAAAGAAATATTTTCAATATGTTTCTGTTTTGGCACTTTAATGGTAATTAAAATATTTAATTTGTTTTAATATAAAATTGCGTCTTCATTTTATTTATTTCCATAAAAAGGCCCACCAAAATCCTCAGCACCAGGCCCATAATGCTCTTAATCCGGCCCTGGTTGTTCCCAAGGACTACCAAGTGAGCATCCCATGGATTTCATTTTTGTGATTAAGGACACAGTCCTATCGAATGCGCCCTCAGTGGCTGTAAGCCCCTGAACTCGGAGGCTTATGAGCATCCAGTGCAGAGTGGGAGGAGCGGTGGAAGCAATCTTCACCTCCCCTCTGCTCTCACTCTGAATTTCAGCTAGATGCCCGAATTCGGCTGTCTAGCTGAGGCACTTTGGAGGGAGAAAGGAGGCTGGAGCACCATCAGGATGCCACATATCCTGATGGCCCCGGTCTCCTCATCTTCCCACCCCACAAAATGCCCCTTTACCCCCTCTCTGAGGTCAGAGTAACCTCAGAGAGGCAGCCAGTGCAGTTCTTTCCACGCTGGATGTGAGAAGGGGAGGGGGATTGGAGCTTGGTTCCCCAGCTCCGAGCTCTGTTTCCAACCTTGGATCTGGGAATCTGAAGTATCCCATGGCCCAAAGGATTGCTCTCTAAGTATCTCTCGTTGCCAGTTTAATAACAATGTGTTCTTTGGACTCTTCCTTCTTACTGTACCTTGGCTAGATGCTCTCCTAATCCTTTGGGGACTTCCCGTTCTTTTTCGTTATCGATTTTATTACCAAGCAAAAGGACAGGAATGTTCTCTCCCTGTTGCCTCCTATGAAACAAGGAACAGCAGTTAAAATATAGAGTATTTCCCTGCAAGAAAATATTGAGAACTGGCAACCAACAAACTGACACACAAATGAATATACTCAGTAGGCCCCCCCAACAGGTAATTATTAATTTTATTACAGAATAGATCAAGCTTTCTAGTAAGGGGGGAAACAAAACATAAGCATTGTAATCAGATTATATCATTCTTTGCACCCAGTATTGGAAATTATTTGTTCAGATCATTAATGATATAGAAATGGCATGCAGTTTTACCTGGAGTCTTTTAGACTTCACCCACAGCTTTTTAAATTAGAACTGCAAGTGCACATCGCCATATCTAGGTTTGGATACAATTAAGTGGCATTCTAATTATAGAAGCTAAACTATATACTCAAATGGGGGCTAGGGTGGGATGCAGTACATCTTTGCACTCTGTCCCCAGAGATACACAACATACACACATACGCACGCACGCACCTGCCTGTCAATGCACACCTTATATGCTCGATGGGTGGGTCTTTAAGATTGTGTCTTGTCTTGTGGTGGCCTTGACTACAGCATGTGTTGGGCCAGCAGCACTCCTTTAGTCGCTGGGCAGCATGGGGTGTATGTGTTTAAGGTATGCGTTTCTGGATTGTTTCGTGGGTTGGGATATGTCTGAATAGATGGGGAAGGGGAATGGGGGTGCTCCTATAGGGGTAATTACAGGTCAAGGATGGCACGGGAAAGGGAGAAGGAGGAATCAGCAGTTCAGAGGATATAGATGGGTGTAGGCCATCTCCTCTGCTGACCCTTCTCTTAATTTACAGGTATCAGGTGGAAGGGCTACTGGCCCCTCTCGTCTGGCGGTGTTGCCGCTTAATGCCAGATCTGTTCACAATAAGATCTCACTCATGTGTGATCTGATTGTGGATGAGGGAGCCAACCTGGCATGCATCACCAAAACCTGGGTGAGCAAGTTGGGTGGGATCGATCTGACCCAGCATTGCTGGGTATTCAGTGCAGCATCAACCCAGCTGGGGGGATTTCCCGTAGCCAGAGCCGGCAATTCTGTTGAGGCTCTAATCTCATACTATGGAATGGTGAGACACGATGGGCTGTTGACACAATAGCTCCTGATCACCCTCTCCGGCGCTATGATGCCCGCCCAAGGTGCTCCCTGGTTCTCTGGTGAGCTCCAGACAATGAAATAGGCTAGGAGATGGCTAGAGTGTAAGTGGTGTAAGACTCGTTGTGAGGCCAACAAGACACGCATGAAGATGTATAATTGCACCTACTGCATGCATGTCAGTGATGGCAGCAAAGAAGGCCTACTTTGTTGCCTCCGTTGCAACTTGCATCCCCAAGAGCTTTTCCAGGTGGTTCAGGGCTTGTTGTCACATTCCCCAGCAAATCAGAGGTTCATCAGGTCCCTCCTTTGTACGTCTTCAGCTCTGAAGACTCACCTGTTTTTGCTCAAGTGTCCATAGTCTGTGGGCTGCAGGCTCTATTGGCGATATCTGTTTTATGGTATTTTTATTGGATATTCATTTATGGAATGTCATTATATTTGTTTTGTACTGTTTTTATCTTGTACACCGTCTTGAGAGGGTTCTACCCTTAAAGGTAGCCTAAAAATCATTTTAAATAAATGAATAAATAAAAATAGATAAACTAAAATATTACAGAAACATCTTAAGTCTTCTGATAATCTCTCCTTCAAAAGGGAACCATGCTTGGGTAAGCAGTGCACTGCTCTTCGACTTCCACTCAGGGAACACGTAAAAATATTTAAACCTAATCAGACTTACCTCAATGCTCACTAACCACTGCTTCACTGCCATAAACGTGTCTCTTTCGGTTATGTCATACATCACAATGACACCATCCACTTTCCGGAAGAACTGCTTGGTGATGCTGCGATACCTGCAAACCCAGTATCACTACATGTCTTTGATCATTAGCACCAAAACCATATAGCAGTTAAGACAACAGAGCAACTAGCCTACCACAAAGCTGAGGTTTTGAGTATTTAGCAGTGCTGTGCCAAAAGTTTCTTCCACATTTTTTCCAACCATTCTCACTCCATTTGATAGAAAAGAAATTGCTATTGAAAAGAAATTCAAAGGAGAAGAAAATTTCAGATACATTCTCATGTGTGGGGTTCAGGGTTCTTGTGCTTACCCTACTTATGAAGTGGGCAAGGAGTATGTGTAGCTTTTCTTTCATTGTACAGTCATCTCTCCAGCAGCCTGCAGCCTCCACAGCTTCCCACACTTCAGTTAGAGCCCAGGGGAAGATGTCATAAGGTAACTTCTCCCCCATAGCCCTTTTTCATATCAGGAAGCTGGAGCAGCCTGGGAGGATGCTAAGTGATGGAGAGATGTGTAATAGAAAGAAGAAACCCATACAGCACCCCCAGCCACCTAACAGTGATAAGGAAACTCAAAAAATACCACCAATAGAAATTCAAAAGAAATTCTAAAGCGTCCTGAAAATGAGGCAGAAAAATAGAACCCTCTTTCATGGGGGAAGAAAAATTTTGGGAAATTGGAGAACAGATTTTGGTACAGCACTAGCTCCAATGTCTTTCCCAGAGTTGGACACAACACTGCTGCCCGCCCACACCTGCTAAAGGACTTCAGGGAAGGAGCAGTATTATAAGCACCTGCGTTAGAGACAAGATGTCTCCACAATCACCCCTCAGAAATTTAACATGTGGGAGACCCTGAGGAAGGTGCTGAACCCTGAAGAATAACAACTAGAGCTGAGCCAAAATTTCTCAAGACATTTTTCTAAGAAAGTTCTGCGATTTTTCTTTTTCTTACCCCCCCCTTCCCAAATAGAACAGCATTTTGCAGAATGTTCTTCACATTTTCTCCACCATTTGTGTGTGTGTGTGTGTGTGTGTGTGTGTGTGGTGGCCACCTTTCTCCTCCGCAATGGCCTGAATCAATGCCTGGTATGGGCATTATGGAAGATGCAAAATGGAGGCCAGGCTGTCAGCACAGTTGCTGCTATTGCCACTTGTAGTGACAGCACAAAAAACAAAACAAGACCATAAGAAAAAAAAGAAAGAAGATGTGCTACAACTACCACCATTGAAACTACTGGAGAATTTCCAGTGAGAAAGTGTTGAATTTCTTCTCTCACTGGAGAAATTCAGTGACATTGTTCCCCCAGTTTCTCTGCCCACAAATAGGGTGGAGAATTTCATGAGGCCATTTGCACACACCAATAGTATTTAGGGTGCATCTATTGACCCAGGAGGATGTGGCCACAGGCATGGCATGGCATTGGATCACTTCAGGCACAATCCGCCAGGAAGCCAAGAGCTTCTCATTCCCTACATTCCTTGGCATTGTCTGATACCTCACTGCTTCATTATTCAGTTCCCACTCTTTGCTTCCAGGACCTGGGGGCTAGTTTCCAGGATTCTTCATGACAAGCATATTTGGATCTCCCACAACCTGTGGATTGACTTCATAGCAACAAACCATCCTACTCTCTAATCATGATGCTCCTGACTTGGGCTTTGAAAGAATATGTAAAACCTGTGCTCTTCTGGCTCTGATGTGTCATCTTCCACTTACACCCTAGAATCCTTGTAAATGATTCTTGTAAAAGACTTGAGGAAAGGATCTTATTCTAAATGAACTCAATATACCATCCGGACCCCTGGCTTCAAAAAACCATGGCTCGCTGTTCTAGATGAGATGTGTTTAGTACAGGGGTTCTCAACCAGGGGGGAATTCTCCCCAGGGGGGGAATTTTAGGGTTTCAGGGCGGGAATTGGGGCCACAGACTCAAACTGTTGGAATACTGATTTTTCTACAAATTACAATTCTAGAGGTTGTATATAATCTATAGGACATCACACCTTATTGTATGGCACAGATTAAGTCAGACAATCTTGGAAATGGGGGGAATGACATTCTGACATATGGTGAAGAGAGTGCATGGGGCAAAAAAGGTTGAGAGAAGAACCACTGGCTTAGTATAACACAAGAGCCTTTCCTTACCTTTCTTGCCCAGCAGTGTCCCAGAGCTGCAGCACTACTTGGCTATTATCCACGGTCACTGTTTTCACACTGTAATCCACACCTGTAAAGGAAACACAGCCCAAGTTGTCTCCTCTTTGTGTACTCTGTTTAGTTGGTGGAAAACTGGTTGTGCGTGTGTGTGATATCAATTAAATCGATTAGTTATCAATTACACAACGTTATAGTTAGCCAGCCCTACAGTTTCAGTCCTCTTACTGCTCACATAAAAACAAGTTATTAATGGGGTGGTGAAAGGGAGCTGTTCCCAAAGGATGATTAAAGTGTAAGCTCGCTGTGTGTGTGTGTGTGTGTGTGTGTGTGCACCAAGGTAACCCAAAAGCTAGATTCTGCAACCTGCATAAATTATGCAAAAGTAGCAACCATGGGGGGGGCACTGTAACAGGCATTGAACAATCAGTTATTCAGCTCTATTAACCAGCCACAAGGTGGGGCTGTGGTATAGCTGCAGTATAGCAGAATTGCGACTTTACACAAGGCTTTCATTTCTGTTTGTTTCAGTTTAAAATTTAATACCTGACTGTTTCCTCACTCTAAAAAAAACCCTATGAAAATGGCTGGAAAACATAGGGGAGGCCCTCGAGGATGATGACGTCGTGAAAAGGCCCCGCAAACTTCAATGAATGAAAAACAATAAATGCCTCATGTAGCGAAGCCCTAATAGCATTCAGGTTCCTCAAATCCTGTTCCAAATAAAATGACTTAGTCTCTGCATTTTTAGCATCAGCAAGTGCTTCATCAGCAAGTGCAAGTTAACCCTTTGGTGATGCCATCTATCCAGCTTGGCGGGACAATACTGGAAAATGTCAATCATTTTCTCTATCTTGGCAGCTATCTTTCTGTTACAGCTAACATCAACAGTGAAATCCAGCATCGTTTGAGCTCCGCAAGTGCCGCATTTTCTCAAATGAAACATAGAGTGTTTGAGGATCTGGATATCTGTAAGGAAACCAAAACGCTAGTTTATGAAGCCATTGTATTACCAATTTTATTGTATGCCTGCGAAACATGGACTATCTATAAACGTCATTTCCACCTCCTTGAAAGATTTCATCAACGTTGCCTCCAGAAAATCCTGCAAATTACTTGGGAAGATAGGCAAACAAATGTCAGTGTACTGGAAGAAGCAAAGACTACTAGTGTTGAAACAATGATCCTTCAACGCCAACTTCAATGGACTGGTCATGTTATTCGAATGTCTGACTGCCGTCTCTCAAACCAGTTACTTTATTCCCAACTCAAGGATGGAAAGCGGAATATCGGTGGTCAGTATAAGAGGTTTAAAGATGTTCTTAAGACTAATCTAAAAAAATGCAATATAAACATCGAAAACTGGGAAGCTCTGGCCCATGAACGATCTAAATGGAGGTTGGCCTTTCACAAAGGTTCCATGTACTTTGAAGAAGGCCGAGTGCAAGGTGAAAGGGAAAAATGTGCTAAGCGAAAAGCACGTCAAACGAATCCTTTACAGGACCATCTTCCATCTGGTAACCTGTGTCCTCACTGTGGGAAGCTGTGTGGATCTAGAATTGGTCTCCACAGTCACTTATGGACCCATCGCTAGAGTCTACACAATTTTTTAGAATTTCCTCCTTTTATAATTTTCTTTTTGTGATTTTATTTATTTATTTATTTATTATATTTATACCCCACCTTTTTTCCTGCAAGGAACCCAAGGCGGCTTACATAATCCTCCTCCTCCTCCTCTCCATGTTATCCTCACAACAACCCTGTGAAGTAGGTTAGGCTGAGAGTCAGTGACTGGCCCAAAGTCACCCAGTGAGTTTCATGGCTGAGCGGGGACTAGAACCCAGATCTCCCAAGTCCCAGTCCAACACTCTAACCACTACGCCACACTGGCTCTCATTTTATCCTGGAAGACAATCTTACTCGGTCACGAGTGATCGCCTACTACTAATTTTCCCGGTATAGCTCTGTCAGCAACTGGTCAGGCTTTACTATCTGCTATCATGCACTGATTGATTGTTCCTAGGAAGAACCTCTAATTCTGTTTCCACCAGTTCTTCCTCAATGTAAGCAACCCTCTCTCTGGCCTGGTTTTGAGCCTGGAGTTGCAGCCTGGAAGTCCTGGCTTACTTTGCATTGGCTTTTCACCTCAACTGTACCCTTTATTTTATTTCAGCAGCATCAGCTTTCATTCATCCTCCTTCTACAGTTAAATACTTATCCTCTACATTTATTAGTTGCTTGCTGTTCAAGTTGTATTTTCAATAAAGTTTAAGACTGATATACATGAAAGTGTGGGTTGGATGAGTGTGGGTTTAGCTTCCAGGCCTATGTGTGCTGAGGCCAGAACACTCTTATGGGAATGACTTCAACATGCAAAACCAGTTTGGCATCCTTTCTTCACTGCCACAGCCCCTCCGCTCCACTTCACCTTGGATAGGAGGAGAGGCTGTATGAGGAGGAAATAGGGGCCAGTCCTCCATTTGCTTATGAATGAGGCTGGATGTTCAGCCATTTAATTTTTTGTAATGCTACTTTTCAATAGCATGTCCCTGCAACCCATCATGGTGATTTACCATGATGGGTTGGTTGTTATGTGAAGCACCCACAAGGAGCCCAACAGACAATTGGGGCCCTCCCCATGGCCCCTGGGGTGGACACCTCCTGTAGCTGGGTCCATGCAAAGGAATCTTGATTTTGCTGTTGTCAGATTTGTTCAGTCATGGACAGTGCTATTTGAGTAGCTGCAAAATTTGCTGGCCAAAGAACTGTGAACACAAGTCCTCCCGCTTAGGTGAGGCATATTTGGGTTTCCAAAGTAAGGCATCTGCCTTTCCATTGTGCCTTTCTGAGATCACATCTAGTTTGGCCCTTGAGAAGTCCATACAAATTTAATTTTTTTGGAAATAAATATGAGCCAGGATTATTTGTTTGATTCCCCCCCCTCCCCGAATTTGTTTCAGCTCTAGACTAAATGGTAGGGCTATAAATTAATTAAATATTTTTTTTACAGTGCAATCCAAAGCATGTTTACTCAGAAGTCCCATTGAACTCAATGGAGCTAACTCCTTAGTAAGTATCCTGTTGATGCAATCCCATACATCAACTATGCAGAAGTAAGCCCTACTGAGTTCCATGAAACTTTCTCACAAGTAAATTTGATTAATTAAGTGATTAATCCACTGAGGCTCCAGGACTAGAGCCTCAGTTGATGAATCATCTGCCCTTTGTTTAATCAATTATGTTTAAATAAATGTGCATACTGCCAAAGCCTCAATATAGGAGGGGTTTTTTTAGGCATTGAAGGAAATGTAAGCTATGTTAATAATGTGCACAGTAGACATGTTACAGTAATTTTTTACTTAGTCATTTAGGGAGCGATCCTACGGCCCCTACACATTGTCTGAGGGGCAGACAATGGCCATAGGACGTTTCGGATTCCCAGCTTCGGGTCAGAGACTGTGCAGTGCTCCAACCTCGGAGGTGGGAATCGGAGCTCCAACCCACCTCTTGTTCCCTTGCAGCTGCTGTGGAAAGAAACGCACCAGCTGCTCTCCGAGGTTAGGGAAGTGACCTCAGAGAGGGGTAAAAGGGGGCAGGGAGGGGAGGAGACTGGGGAGGCCAGGATGCACGGTATCCTGGAGCCACTTCAGCCTCCTTCCCTCCCCCTCTGAGGTGCTCCAGCCAAACGGGCGAAAATGCAGAGCAGGAGGACAGGCAGGTGAATGTCACCTCCGCTGCTCCTCCCGCTTTGCATGGGATGCCCATAAGCCTCCAAGTTTGGGGGCTGACGGGCATCACTATAGACAATAATAATTTAATAAAATGTTCTCAGCTCTAATAATGTTTGGACAAACAGCATTCATAAAATATTCTGTGGGAGAGAAGATGAATTCATGAAGGCTGGTGACTGTGGAGTGAATCTGTCATGCCGCTACTACGGTGAATGTCCAAAATCTGGAGTGTGATGTGTCCGTCCGTCCTGCTTTAATTTACTTACCAACAGTAGCAGCGGTGCCTGGGGAAAAGCGGTTTTCACAGAATCGCCTTAAAAAGGAGGTCTTTCCCACACTTGAATTGCCCACGAAAACAATCTTGAATAAACGATCTGGGGCAAAGGGCAACGGCTCATCCTTCAAGCAAGCACAAAATACTGGCTGTTCAGTCACTTGCAGTCGAGGCCAGAACATTAGAAGCTCTAACAACTAGATTTTTGTGGGTTAACGGTTTGTATCAGTAAACAATATTAATGCTGATTTCTATAGGGCCCCAGCTTGCACTCACTAGCTCTAATGTTTTGATTAACAGGGGATGGCAACTCCACTTGCAGCAATCTATGCACACTTATTAAGCTGCTTAAACGCCATTTGAGTCTACAGAGCTAGGTTAAGCAACCTAGCTCTGAGTTGCAGCCCCCAGCAAAAGTTGCTTGCTCCAAGCAATCTAACATGTGTTGAAGGAGGTGAAATGTGTGATTCTTAAATCTTACATTTAGTGCAATTTCATAGTGAGTACTAAAAATCTTATAGAAGACTCCATACACACCTACCAAGACATTTTTTTGTTGACACAAACCCTGAATAGATGTGGGGGGAAATACCATTTTGCTGAAAAACACATCCTCCAAAATAAAAATAAATAAATGTGATTTTGTTCCTTACATTCGACAGTGTTTCTTTCCCTACTGGTTGCCCCCTGGGAGAAGGTGTCTGGTCAGAATGTGATTCTCTTTGGGATCCATTCATTTCCATTTTGGACAAGATGTTTTCATCTTCTTCAGGCCATTTGGCTAGCTGCTTGTCTGATCTATCGAGAAGCTGGGACAGATGATCTTCTTCAATCGATATTATTCTTTGCAAGTGTTTTCTGTGAGTCAGTCCTCCACCAGTAGCAGCGTCAGAATCTAATGAAAGATATCCATTCAAGCCAATGGAATTTCTTCGCATTGCAGTGCTAAATGTATCATCATCTTCTGAAGACTGGCTAGAAAGTTATTATGAAAAGCATTACCAAATATAGCATAGTTTAAGTCTCAATAGCACAATGGAATGATGTTTAAAGTGTGAATACAACATTTTTGGATTTGAAATTGGGGTTCATATTTTGAACAGGGAATCAAATATTTGATGAATATGCAGCAAATATTCAAGCATTTTGGAAAATATCTGGACAATATTCAACATCACAGATTAGAATGTTAAGGGATTTCAACTTTACTTCAGTATGAGCTTTGACCTCTGATTCAGAAAACATTAAACAATTTGCCAGTCAGTTGATAGTGATATGGTCATGTTTGCTTTGGAATTTTGTTGAACAAATTTAGTTCTCACTGCAGCAATTGGTTTCTGTGGGAAAAGCCATCTATGGCTGACCTAGTATTCCATTAGTACTTTTACAGAGCAATCCTACGGCCCCTAGACAGTGTCTATGGGGGTCATAGGATTCTTTGGGTTCCCAGATCCGAGGTCAGAAACAGAGCTCCGAAAAAAACACGCTGGCTGCTTCTCTGAGGTTGGGGGCGGGGAGGAGGCCAGGACCATCAGGCTACAACATATCCTGATGGCGCTCCAGCTTCCTTCCCTCCCCGTCCAAAGTGCTGCAGCTAGATGGCCGAAATCAGCCATCTAGCTGACTTGCAGGGAGGGAAGAACGGGGAGACGGAGTCGGAGATGGCTTCCACTGCTTCCCCCGCCCTGTATAGGATGCCTGTAAAATCCTCCAAATTTGGAGACTTATGTGCATCCTGATTGGATTGCACCGTTACCAGCTTATATAAGAATACAAGCAACCTATGTTACAATATTTCATTTCATTTCATTTATTACATTTCTATACTGCCCAATATCCAAAGCTCAATGGGACGTTTACAAAGATTAAAAATACAAAATTGTGTATACTATAAAAACACAAACATATAAACAGACAGCAGACACACATGCGTACACACATATCCAAGCAATATCCCATGACCTGATTAAAAAGCTATCATATGCTGCCAAATGCCTGGGAGTAGAGGAAAGTCTTAACCGGGCACCGAAAAGATAACAATGTTGGCGCCAGGCGCGCCTCACTGGGGAGTTCATTCCATAATTGGGGGGCTGCCACTGAGAAGGCCCTCTCACTTGTTGCCACCTTCCAAGCCACCCTCAGAGGAGGCACCTGGAGGAGGGCCTTAGACGATGAGCGTAGCATACGGGTAGCTTCATGCTGGAAGAGGTGCTCCATCAGGTATTGTGGTCCCAAGGCATGCAAGTCTTTATAGATCAAAACCAGTACCTTGACTCAGGCTCAGAAACATACAGGTAGCCAATGCAAGTGGGCCAGAATCGCTGTTTTATGTTCGGACTTTCTTGTCCCTGTTATCAATCTGGCTGCCACATCTTGCACAAGTTGCAGCTTCTGATCCATCTTCAAGGGCATGATTTTATGTTATAGAACTCATTATTTAAATCATATTTAATCCTTAGTAAAGTTAAAAGCTTATGCTAGGTACCACAAACCAAACCATCCATCCAAATTCTTTTAAGGACCCAATTAATTTCAATACAGGAGAACTTCCAATGGACTCTGACTGTTAGGGTCAGAACTGTCTGCTATTTCTTTTAATGGTACTCAAAATCCACCATCTGTGAAGGTCACCTTCTCTTGTCTCATGGTAGGGTTGACTTTAGTTCCAAGAGAAATTTTAGCAAAAATGTTTGCTGCATCTTGAGTAACAGCTGAAGAGAATAGCATGCAATTAAAACTGTAGCTGGAGATTATTCATATAGGTGCAGGAAATAAATCCTAATTTGAATAGTATCCTGCTATTTTGCATCTTACCTGAAGGATGAATGATGTACAGAATGGCAAAATTGAAGCCTTACCTCTTCAATGAAACTTTGCTGTCCACATATTTGCCTATGATTGAGCCTGACCTTTGTTTCCAGGGGGCAGATGGAACACTCTTATATTTCTGTAGAAATATTGATTAAAATGCCTCAGACATTATAATGAACAAAATGTCAGATTCACCAGTATCTGCCCCCACCCCCAATATTTGAAATCGAGAGACTGTAGTTACCTTACTATAGCACTGGAGGAAAACCAGAAAAAGTGGGGAGCAGAATAATCAGAAAAAGAAGTTTGATGTGGTAATATGTTTTGTCTGTTTTTTGCCTAGATTGTTGCTTCCCCCAGGTTGACAGCGTATCCCAGCCCCCTCAGTGTCCCAAATCTGGCATGTGTGCAGGGGTGAATCTTCCAGGGGGCGTGGTGCCACGGTACAGTTATGTAATTTCCAAGTGTACCCAAGGCTCAGAAAAACCTTTCATTACAAAGCACCCTGAGCCACAAGCTTACCTGGTGTAAACACATGTCATGTTCATCTCTCAGATATTTGTTCCTTTCTCTGTAACAGGAAGATACCAAAAGAAAGGAGAGCAATATAGAAGTTACAGCATATCCTCCAACTGTCCCCATTTACCAATGGACAGTCCCATAGCAGGGATGGGGGGGGGGGATACTTTCCCTGGTAAATCACTGTCCATGGCTTATCCTTATTTTGCTTTTGGGGGTAGCTTTGGGATGCCACTTAAAAAATGTTCACGTATACACACGTGCAGCAGAATTCTACAGGTTTCATCCGTGGGCCTCTAGAAGCTAAATCTCTAGGTAGGGAAGATGCATTTTCACTCTACTACATGTGCAAGTATGTAAATAGAGATAAGGCAAACTTCCCCACTCAGGTTTGGAATAAGGCTCAGAAAAATGAACTAGTCCCCCCCCCCCAACCCTCAGAATATAGTTTGGTTTATTCTGAGCTCAATTCAGACCCCGTTATGCTCCCCAAATGTTGCTATCAGGGGTATAACAGGACCCAGTCTCTCCCCAGACCCCCAACTGGATGAGCCTCCAAACCCTGTCTGCCATCCCCCCCCCCCCCGACTACCTTGACAGCAGTGGGATGCAAGGAGGGAGGAAGTTCTCCTCCATCCTGAAAACTGGCATACCACTACCAATGCAAATCGGGCATGAAAAAATGTAGAGTCCCTAGTGCTCCTGATATCTGTCAGTAGCTCCAGGTAAACTACATTCTGTAGTGCCTGGCATGCAGCCATAGGTGTGTGTTATTCATCAGATTCCACTACAACTGGATCAGTAACCAGTAACATGGTCTCCAACTGGCCTGAAAATGCCGGGACCCATCCCAAAACCCCTTAAGCCATCACAGCTTCTCACATTGTTATGCCGAGTCCCGAATTCCCATGCCTCTTTCAAGCTAAAGGGCAGGCTTGTAAAGGGCCCATGGGCAAAATTGCAGCTCCTGTGTTGGGTCAAGGAGGAGCCATAGCTCAGTGGTAGAGCACCCGCTTTGCATGCAGAAGGTCCCAGGTTCAATCCCCGGCATCTCCAGGTAGGGCTGGGAAAGAAATCCTGCCTGAAACCCTGAAGAGCCACTGCCCGTCAGTGTTGACAATACTGGGCTAGATGGACCCATGGTCCGATTCAGCGTAAGGCAGCTCCCTAGTTCCGTTGTAGCATGACGTCCAACTGGCTACAGGAAGCAGGGCTCTGATCAATCAATGGAGCTTTGATAGGTCTCCTCAAGTGTGGCTGGAGCTTCCTTTGAGGCAGAAGCTGCCTCCCCCCCTCCTCATCCTGTTCTCTTTGCCACATTCCTACTGGCTTCTCAACACAGCATTCCTGGCCTCTCTCATTGTTTACATCTCCTGTACCACTTCTAATTTTCTTACTGTCAACCAATCCAATGTCCTTCCCTTCCACTTATCTGCCAAACCTCTTTTGCCTCCCTTCTGCTCCTTTCTTCCTTGCTGCTTACCTCTACTTCTTTGCTGATGATGACTCTGTCCACTTTTCCCTGAATTGCCCTTTACTCCATCACCGCCTTCTCAGCCTCTACACCTCTGCCTTAATCTCTAGCATCCTCCCCAGGCTCTGCCTCCTTCCAGCTTTGCTCTTGGGATGTCTCCTTGAGCTGGTGGGGTGGCAGGGCTTTCATGTGTGCTGGCCATGCTGCCTGCAGCCTCTGGGAACTGCTGCTGACTTTGGGTGGCATTAGTCATCATGGATTCTTCCTAGACCCCTCAGGTTACCTGCTCCCATAGTGTTTTGCTATTAGCATTTTCTTGAATATTGTATTGGGGTGTGTGTGTGTGTGTGTGTGTGTGTGTGTGTGTGTGTATACACACACACACACACACACACACACAATCCCCATATCCCCTCTCTACCCACACTTGCTATCTCCCCCTCCACGTGCCCATATGATTGAAAATATACAATATAAAAATAAAGGTAATTAGCTAAATAAGAAAAAAAGATGTATATGTATCATACATACAACACTCCTAAATAATAGCTCCAGTTCACAAAACTGATGCTCCCCTCTGGAGTGGTCTAGGGGGCATCTAGTCTGGGTCCAACTCCTTGAATCCACCCCAAAATGCTTCCATTTTTACCAAATTCCCTTGCCTCATATATGACAACTGCTTTGAGGCTGCTCGCATCCATCAGCATTTCTTCAACCTACTGCTGCTCATGGTTCAGCGTGGACTTAGACTCCCAGTGCTTTCATTAGCCATGTCTTCCAGCTATCCATGGGTTCAGTCAGTCAAATATGGTATGGAACTGTACAGTAGGAGTTGAGTATCATATTATCTCTTGTAGCTCACTGACCCCACCAAATGTGTTTTCCATATGCATATTGGAAAACAAACTCTTTTGTAGAAAGCAATTAGAATGTCAAGGGAGGGGTAGAGTTAGTGAGCTCATCCCCACTTCCCTTCCTCAGGCATAGAGCTTACGCACAATGAGAATGACTGAATATAGGGCTAGATTCTCACATCCATTTTAATGAGTGTATATAGAGGGTGAACACACATTCAGTTCAACGTGTACTCGTATGAAACACGATCCTTGACTCTTTTCCCACCACATAAAGCAAGCACAAGAATCAGGGCCCTTGTGCGGCTTTTCTGTTTTCAGAAAAGTGGCTGCTGCCCCACCTCTGCGTTCCATCCTTGCCCCTCCCGAATCCTCTGAGGGTAAAACTGCATGCTACTTTAAAGATGTAGCTAGGGTTTCCCCCCCTTTTTTTTTACTCATGGGACCTCGTACGGAACAGTACGTAGAGTGGTGGGTATAGGATTTTAATCCTTTTCCCTATGCCTGCAATTTACATTAAAACTGGATGCCGTTTTGGCAATGTAAATTGAAGGCAGGAGGGCCCTGATTCGGACTGGGACCACAGCGTGGGAGGTAGAGGGTTAAACTCTCCATACCCCCCATGCTCTGGTCCCAATCTATGTAGAAACATATAGTCTTACCTTGTGGGGTCACATTCTATCACTAAAGGGATAGGCCTTGCAAATAGAAGCCCCCTGTAATAGAATTCATCTGCAAAACATGGAGTACTGGCAACATACTAGCTTCAGAGGGAAACTTAGCATAACTTTGCTAGCAGTTGCTTCCATGGGCTTTCACGGGACAGAGAAACTTGCGGTAATAACTTTTGAAACACCGCTCAGAACATCACCAAACCAATGAAAGGCACATGTCCTCAACAAGCCTGAATAATGTACATCAGTAGTTTCCACCGAAATTTGAAATACTGTATATGATATGCCAAGGACTAAATTTGAAAGAAATATATGATAAGCTTGGACTAACCAGTACAAATGTGTCAATTTTCAGCACTTTTTAATTTGCTCTACCTGTGGCAGTTTTATCGGATCAGTTTGACATTTTGCCCAACTGTAGACCTCATCAGGTAGATCATGGATGCTGAGTTTCGACATGTTAGCTCAACAGGTGTCATTTTTATAAGCAGTAGAATTGTGAGAATTATAATGACAGAACCTTTTTTTTTTGTTTTTTGGTCAATCACCTGAACTAAAGGGGCAGTCCTGTGCCTCTAATAACAAACGAGTAAATTAATTAATTAAATGGCTAATAAGTAAAATGAACAGAGTAATTAAACTTTTTTTTCACATCTCTATCATGAAATCTCCCCCAAATTGTACATTGGATCTAAATGGAGATATGTGAGGATGTTTACCCCCATCCAGGCCGACTGGCCCATAATCATCTTGTAAACAACAGGTGATGGCCACAGGAAGAGGATGAGCTATGCTATGGCCATCTAAAACTATGCTCAGTTGCTCCTCCATCAAGCTCTCTGGCCCAAAAGGTATCAGCTGCTGCATTGGCTGTATTCCCAACCCGGGAAAGCACTCCCTCCTTGATACTAGCTGCAGGGAGAACTTCTGTCCTCTGTTTGAAGCTGCTGGCCAACAAGGCAGGTTGTTTGCTCCCTTTGTCTTGTTCCAGCTTCACTTTAGCTGGGGTGGGTCCAAAGTGCATTTCCAGCTATTGACTAATATATCCAAAGGAGGCAGAAAGAATGGGGGAATGCTGTGAGAAAAGTCTGGAAAAAGCCAGCAGTTCTGCTAGGGAAAGGTGCCAAATGCTAACCTACCCCCACTCTCTTGTTGAAGGCAGGACAGGGGGTGGGTTTCAAACAGTTCTATTTGGAAGGGATTATAGGGATCTTACGTGTACACAAGACTGCGTGCTTTTATTGTAATTTGTCAAATGTTGAAACATATGATATAGAATGCATATTACCCATCATTTAAAGCATTGCTAATTTCTAGTATCAGTGATGTACAACTCATCTTTCATGCCTATATTATGCCCTACAGCATAATCCAGATTGTGAGGATATGTGAAATTCTGTATTCTCTTTTGATACTTTATTCTGCACCAGGTTGATTCGGAGTAAATTTCTGAACTTGCAGCCCCCTTCACCTGGGGCAACACAAAGTTGTTGCCATGAAATGCTGGAAGTTTAAGTAGCGCCTGTGAAGTTAATCAGCCACCCAAATTTCTTGTGCTCTTAAACAATTCCACCCTTTCTCCCTTTTGCATGGAACTGCCACTCAGTACATTGGTACCCCCCTCAAATCCAGCCTTGCATTCTTACCTTAAAAGATCCAGTTGCTTAAGAAGCCCTGATTTCTCCCTCTGTAATGTTTCTGTAACTCTGTAAACTTCACTGGAGGAGAGATATAACAAGTATCACACAAAATCCAACATGCTCTATTGCTTAGAGAAAATGCCTCAAAACGCTACCACAGGCATGAAAATGGCATACATACATGTGAGGTTCTGGTTAATGTTTTTTTTTTTAAAAAATGTCTCTGCTCCAAGCCTTTGCCAAAGTTTTGTGCTAGTTTTGTGCTGTTTCATGTCACAAACCCCAGGTTTTGTGCAGCCACAAAAACATGAAAATGACATATCCAGACACAAGTCCTAGTGAACACTAAAAATTGCACGTGCTTGTTTCCCTTCCAAACCCATGCCAAAGTTTTATACTACTTTTGTGCTATTTTGTGCACTTGAGCAGCAAAAGGCGAGCTATCTGCTTCGGCTAGCAGGGTGCCTGCAGTGAGAGGGCAGCTAGGTGGCAGACAGAAAATGCAGGCGGGTGGTGGCAGTGGCTGGAAGGCTGGCTGAAGGAGGAGGCAGGTGGTGGAGGAGGCAGAGAGGCAGGCAGGCACCTCACTAAGAGTAAGAGCTGCACCCTTGCCAGGCCAGCATGGCCCCCATCATAGAGAATGAGAGCACCATCCTAAGCAGCAGAAGGTATGCTAGGAGTTCCAACTAGAGCAGCAGGGCTCTCCAACCATGGGTCCCCAGATGTTGCTGGACTACAGCTCCCAGAATCCCTTGCCATTATCCATGCTGGCTGGGTAGGCTGGGAGCTGTAGGCCAGCAACATCTGGGGACCCAAGGTTGGAGAGCCCTGAACTAGAGGGTAGTATCTAATGTTAGTCCTACTTAGAGTTGACCCATTCAAATAAATGGGACTTAAGTTACCGGTAAATAAATTCAAACAAGTCCTACTAACTTAAGTCCCATTCATTGCAATGAAACTACTCTAAGTAGGACTGACATTGGATACTACCTAACATGTCTGCTCTGCACCAAGATAACTAATTTGCTGGAGAAACACAGGTTTCTTAGTAAAGTAAAATTAAAAATGAACAAGACAGTGGGGGGAGATACAAAAGGAGTGAGCAGCAACAGCAGAACCAGGATGATTAAATAACAGCAGAAGCTGATCGTACCCTTCTAATGAAACTCATAAGTAGTCACAATCCATCCCGCAAAGCACAGTGACTGGAGAGCCCCTGCTAAAATATGTCCTATGATTATAGGGTGGATCTGTCAGTCCCTCAACCCAGCTCCCTCCCTCCTCCCATCAGCATTTAGAATCATAGAAAAGTAGAGTTAGAAGGGGCCTATAAGGCCATCGAGTCCAACCCCATGCTCAATTAGAGCAACCTAAGCTACATCACAGAGCATCAGAACCCATGGCCTGAAATGGTACAGTTTGCTCCAACCTTCTCTGCCGGATGAATGCCTTGACAGAAGAAAACTAAGTGCTGTGGGCACAAGTAGTTCAATGGACAGCAGAGAATGCAACCCTACAAGGTGAACTGCAGGCAGCCCAGGCTGCAGCACCTGCGGCAGCACCCACAGTACCTTGGGGCAAGTGTCCAGTGAGTCCACTGGAGAGGTTTGATGGAGACTCAAAAGTATTCCCCAGTTTCCTGAACACACTACACATGGAACTTCATTCCAAGGATTTCCTGATGGATTGAATATGAACCTGCTTCCTGATCAGCTTCATGAATCCACTGGCCCAGGAGCATTTCACCATTGCTCCCATTTTGAAATATCCAGACCTTTGGCATAGGTTTGGAGGGGAGACAAGAATGTGGGTGTTCTAGCAATCACCAGGGCCCCACCTCTAGGTACGCCGTTTTACAGTTTGGGTGGCAGTAAAATAACTCAGGGTTTGTGGCACAAAATAGCACAAACCTGGCACAAACTTTGGCATAGGTTTAGAGGGGATACCAGATTCAGGGGTTCATAGTTAACAGACCCCAAAAGCGCTATTGTTGCCTGTAGGGAGCACTCATTTATTTTGTCCTACTCCTATACTCTGGTAAAACAGATTTTGCAGGTTTTTCAATCACTAAAAAAGCTGCAAAGACTGTGAACAAAAACAATTAATGTACGCCACAATAAACAATGTTCCTGAAAGCCATCTGAAAAAACTACTGTATGTTCTCCAGCCAAAGACTGCAGCATTTGCCAAATACATTTCTCCATAGAGACTTTGTCTCAAATTTGAGTTTGTTTGCAAAATAGTAGTCTGTCTCACAAACATTGGTGACTTTGAAAACGACCAGCTGCATGGCAGTAGAGAGTTAACCTCATCACCAGTTCAATTGAATTCCTAGTTCGAGAGATCATCACTCACATTTCCTTTTCTTCCTGCAGCTTTTTGGCCTCATCCTGAAGTATCTGCAACTGCTGTTGTGCAAGAATTAACTCCTCGGATACTCTCTCCAGTTCATTCTGCAGCTCTTGGTTTGTCAGCTTCAGTTTCGTATTTTCCACTTTGGTGTCACGTTTGTCATTGTGCAAGTCTTTACACTGTCCCTCCAACTGAGTGGGAAAGAAGAAATAACTATAATTAAAAATTCAACTGAATTGATATATTTAAACCTCCAAAAATACTGATGTCCCTCATGATGTGCTTGCGCCCTCTCACTCTTCACAGCATGGAAGGCTGTGCCTACTGATCATTTAAATCATTTAAATCATTTTAATATTGTAGTTGTCTTTAATTCCATTATTGTAACTGCTGCTGCTAGCTCTGCTGTTTGTTTTTAATCTGTGGTTTTAAATTTTATATTTTATATTGTATTTTATGATTTTAACTGTTGTAAACCGCCCAGAGAGCTTCAGCTATTGGACGGTATAAAAATGTATTAAATAAACTAGCTGTACCCGGCCACGCGTTGCTGTGGCTCAGTCTGGATAAATGGAAAAGAAAGAAAAGAGAAAGCGCACGTCTCTAAGTTGTTTAATTTCACAATGCTTGTGGGTAGACAATCTCTGTTGCTGACCCATTGTCTGGTTTGGTGACTGTAGAGCACGCAACACAGAATTGTCCATGTGAGAAGCAATCCGTGGGAAATCGTATATGGATCGTAAATCAGAAACATTGAAATGGAATCGTAAAATATTTAGTATGGCATGTGTCGCCGTCACGTCCAGCAGATGGCGGTGTTTTTTTTTTTAAAAAGCATGCTGTTACCGCCACCCCCCGCAGCCACCGGACACCCCCCGCCACCACGACCACCACCCCACCGCAGCCTACCTTTCCGTGCCGCCGCCGCTGCCAGAGCCCCGCCCACGTGGCGCGGAACGGTCTCCGCACCGCTTGAGCCGCCCCAACCCCCCGCAGCCACCGGACCCCCCCACCACCCCACCACAGCCTACCTTTCCGTGCCGCCGCCTCCGCTGCTGCCGGCTCTGCTGCGGAACATTCTCTGCACCACTCGAGCCGCCGCCGCCGCCACCCCCCGCAGTCGCCGGACCCCCCCGCCACCCCCTGCCACCCCACCGCAGCCTACCTTTCCGTGCTGCCGCCTCCGCCGCTGCCAGAGCCCCGCCCGCACGGCACGGAACGTTCTCCACACCGCTCGAGCCGCCGCCACCGCTGCCACCCCCCCGCAACTGCTGGACCCCCCCGCCACCCCACAGCAGCCTACCTTTCCGTGCCGCTGCTGCCGGAGCCCCGCCCGCACGGTGCGGAACGGTCTCTGCACCGCTCGAGCCACCGCCACCGCCCCCCCGCAGCAGCCAGACCCCCCCGCCACCCCCGCCACCCCACCGCAGCCTACCTTTCCATGCCACCACCTCCGCCGCTGCCAGAGTCCCGCCCACACGGCACAGAATGGTCTCCGCACCGCTCAAGCCACCGCCACTGCTGCTGCCGCCCCCACCACCCCCTGCAGCCGCCGGACCCCCCTGCCACCCCTGCCACCCCCTGCCACCCCACCGCAGCCTACCTTTCTGCGCCGCTGCCGCCACCACTTCCGCTGCTGCCGGAGCCCCGCCCGCGCTCTGTTTTGGCGGGGGGAACCAGGGCAACAGGGTTTAAACAGCCCTGTCGCCCTGGTTTCCCCAGCCAAAAACAGAGCGCAGGGGTCCCGTCGTGTCAGTTCCTCCTCGCAGGAAGGATGCGACGGGACCAGCGGACGGGGAGGCAGCCTCTCCGGCTGGCCGCAACACCCATGTCTTTTTAGTATAGAGTGTGTTGCCGTCACGTCCAGCAGATGGCGCCATTTTTCAGAAAAAGCATGTTTTTTCCTGTCACAGGTGTGGCATCTATATAAGAGGTATATACGCGCATATTCGAATGCAATGTCGTGTCAAAATTTCAAAGCAATCAGTGAAGAACTTTCGGAGATTTAAGATTTTGAACAAACGAACATTTACATTTTTATTTATATAGATAAATAAATAAATACTGAGCCCCAAAGGCCTTCCTGGGTGAATGAGGGGAAAGGCAGCAGCACAGGGGCAGTGAAGAGGTTATCTGTGTTTAACCTTGGCTGCATCCCAGACCTCTCTTCTGGAAACCACCTACCAGGCAAGGTAATACTGTGCTTGATTATTTGTCTGCTTAACTGACTTGCCTATTGGATTCATCCCTGTATTTGCTTAGTATAGGGACTTAACCAGCCACAATGGGACACATATGCTCAGATAGTATTAAGGAGCACAACATGTGCTTCAAGATGGCAAACACCCCCTTCTCTGAAATTCAGAAAAGGCTTGTCCTTTCCAAGCAATTCTCAAAAAAGCTTGGATTTCCCACAAAAATTCTCAGAAAAAAAGTTGTCTATTCCAAATGCTTTTCTGCTAGCCCTCCACTCTCCCAACCCTTCCCCTACACTAGGCTTCTCTTTGCTCCTCCTTTATCAGCCCTTTCCCATCTTCTAGGGCAGCTGGCTGGGGCATGCTGGGAGTTGTAGGCCAAAAACATCTGGGGACCCAAGGTTGGAGAACACTGTTCTAGGGGGACAGCTGCTCCTCAGGTCTTCATTGGAATTGAAAACCTTACCAAACGGAAGTTCCCAGGCCAGCTCAAGGCTTTGAGGCTCTGGAAATCATAGTTTGCCAGAACTTCTTTGTCCTTACTATGAACTCAGAAGCCCTGTCAAACTATAATTCCCAGAGACATTTGCACTGGACATTGTCTTGTTGGTAAAGCTTTCAGGTCTAATGAAGGCCTGAGGAGTAGCCCTTCTTGCCCCACTCTGGTTGCTGCTGTTGGAAGGTAAGTTTTAGAGAAGGAGGCCAGGCAGATTTGAATGACAAGAGCTTATGTATAAGCCTAAAATTCGAAGGGATTTTTGGCTCAGATAATAAAAAAGCTTCTTATTTCTGTATGGAGGGTCTGTGCTTCTTTATCCTCCAAATTCTAAAACTCAGTAATGTTACTAGTTGTGCTGGAGCAAATGGCACCTGCTGACTATTGCTTTGGTGTGGAGGGGCAGTAGACCACTCACTCTTGGAATATGGCTGCCCATAAATTTTGCCTTAATTTTATGTTCCCCAGTCAAGAAACAGCACCAGCATCCTGTTGATCCTGAAACTGTTTAGGGACATGTGCTGCCAAATGACAGCCAGTGTGGCATAGTGGTGAGAGTGTTGGACTGGGACTTGGGAGATCCGGGTTCTAGTCCTTGCTTGGCCATGAAACTCACTGGGTGACTTTGGGCCAGTCACGGACTCTCAGCCTAACCTACCTCACAGGGTTGTTGTGAGGATAAAATGGAGAGGAGGATTATGTAAGCCGCCTTGGGTTCCTTGCAGGAAAAATGGTGGGGTATAAATATAATAAATAAAATAAAATAAATATTCTCAACAGGAGCAGTACTGCCACTTAAAGCAGAATGCATTTTCAGAAGGCTGACATTTTTCTAGCAGGGCTCCTTTGGCTTTTGTAGGAGAAATTCAACAGGTACAGCTTTCCTAGAAGGGAGATTCAATGATGGTGAAATTTTAACTTGTGGAACTTATGCCCATCATATAGGTGTTAACAGGTTGGTAAATTGCAACCTGGAGATTGAAACTGTGTTTTTACATTCCTGGATGAATCAGGAGACTCAGCAGCTGTGGGTTCTCACATCCTTCCTCCTTTCACTTGCCTCATCCATTCCCACCCCACTGATATAAAGAGCAAAGGGGCAACATAGCAAGCAGGAGAGAGGCAGATGAAAGGATCTGGGGGAAATTAAGTTGGAGAAATTGCTATGCTGCTTCATTGGGAAATTTAAAAGGGATAGTATCAATCTCCAGGTTGCAACTTGGCAACCCTAATTTGTTTAAGGCATAGGGGCCCTGCTGAAAATATGTTCTGACCTATGATTCACTAGTCCAAACAAAGCAGATATGTATGGTGGCCTACTAGCAGCTTGATAAAGCCACCATGTTTGTTGCCTGCCTAATACTTGAAAAACAAGGGAGTTATGAAGCAGCTAGCTAGCCATTTGGATGTTGGGCTGCATTCTGACTGGTGGGTCACAGTGGTGAGGTTCTAAAGTAAGAGGTAATCCTTGTTTGGAGGAGTGTGTAGGGGAAAAAAGCTAAGAGCAGGGAGATTAGGGAAATCATGCAGTGTGGTTGCCAAGAAAAGCATCTTTTTCTACCCTATGAGATGATTCAGAAGAAGCAAAGTTCTTTGTTTTTTCAAGTCCACTCCATGAAGAAGCTCGCACAGAAGTACGGTAACTGCCAGCAGATGAAAGATAAACTTCACCTAGGACGTTCATGTTGATTCAGGTCCTGAGGGTGCAATACATGGCACACCTCCCACTCAATGTCAAGTATTGCTAGAAAATCACTGCTATCTCCATATAATGATCACACATCAGATGCAAACCGTTGGTTTGGGTGGGCAAGGAGGAGTTTCCCCCACCGTCACAGCTCCCCAGCCACTCTCCTTCATAGCCTCCAGCCACTCTCGCAGATTGTTTGTAGTGTTTAATGTTAAGTGTGCAGCTGTGCACTTTCTGAGAGAGTTGTCCAGTCTCTGTATGTGTGTGTGTCTGGGGCATTCTCATTAATGGCCAGTGCTTCCACATGCAAAGCAGCTTCTTTGGCCTGGTTTCCGAGTGTACACCCCAAATTATTGCAATTGACAGCAGGCACCGGTGGGGCATCCAGGAGGACTGCTTTGCGTGGTTGCCATAAATGCTCATGCTTGGTTCCTTGAGCCAGTCAAGGAATTGTTTGAGAAATGGGCATTTGGGGGGACGCCCCCAACAAATTGGTGGATGTTGAGTTTTTAAAAATATGTTCTGGCACCTGTGTAGAGGAAGACAATGAATGGCTGTCTTTTCACTCCCCTGGGGCCACAGAATGCAAGAAAGCACTCTTCAGTGAGCTCCTCAGCAGGGCAGTGGAGGCACACATTGAGCAGCAAACCTCACTCCACCTCCTACTTTACTGAATTGTAGCAGATGAGGAGAGAGATTCAGAGTGTGTGTTTTGCAGCGGGGGTGGGGGGGCACTGCCAGCATGGGAGTCAGGCAGGCACCAGCCAGGCCATCAGGTTTGGAATCCAGACTCCAGAGTCGTCAGACGGTAGGTATGTTTCTTAAATTTTGCCTGGTTTAAAACTGGTGGTGTTGGCAATGGGAGTGATCAAGGCCAAAAATCCCTTGCTATTTGTTTCCCACCGCAATCCCTTCAGTTAATTTGCAATTCTAAAGTAATGGGTTCTTGCTCTGGAACAGACAAATGTGGATTCCAAACACTGGTTTTGTGTGTGGCTGTGTGGATCTCCCTGACCCCCAACCCTTTATTTTGCAGGCATGATCTCAAAGTTAATTTGCCTCAGTTTCCCTTTTCTGTGCAATGGGTTGCTGCTACAGAGCAGAGAAATGTGGGCTCGAAAGAATGTGTTAGTGTATTGTGGATATCGCAATACCATTAGCTGTTCTGCCCTGTGCCGCACCAGCTGCCACTAGTTCACATACCCGTTTCTGTTTCTGAGCCAGTTGTTCCAGTTCCTGCTCTTTTGCTACAAGTTTATGCTCCAGATCCTGACTTCGGGTCTGAAACCTCTCCGTGTCCTGCAAAATTAGAGATAATCATAAGAAGGACATTAACAAGCCTAGTCAGGTGTGCAGAACAGGACTAGAAATATATTAATTTTATATCCTGCTTTTCTGCCAAAGATGGCACTTGAGTTGGCTAACAATACTAACATGAATACAATTAAAACATAAAAACAGATTAAAAATACAATTAAAACACATCAATAAAAAGAAATAACAATTCTCATCCAGTTAAAAATAAAACCCTACAACAGCAACGCAGCTTACATGTCAAAGTCCAGCCGGAATAAAATGAGAGAAACAGAGGCAACTTTCTTTTTAACAATGCAGGCAAAACATCACACACACACCCAAAAAAACCCTACAGGGGCATGGTGAATTTTCTATCTCAAAAAGGTGTAAGATCTAGCTAATTGACACTATTGGAACGGCTACTGATCCAGATGGGATAGATTGGCTATTCGGATTCCAGCCTAGCTGGGAGACCTCTTGCAAAATCTTTGGAAATCTGCCAGCTAGGGTGAACTTCGTTTCAAGTAACAAAAGGAGACATTCCAAAAGCCCTTGGGGAAAACTACATTTTCCAAGGGCAATTGGGGGCCCACACAGTGTGTTGGCCAGAGAGGAGAGGGAGAAACTTGCTGCTGTGGCCAGGAAGGAAGTGCACTTTAAAGGAAACGGGGAGGATTAGGGGTTGGGTGAATGGGATGGAAAGAGGTTGGGTTCAGACTCAGAGGCAGGAATGTAACAGCAGGTAAGTCTCACCAAACCTGGACTGGCTGACTTCTTGGGAAAAGCTCAACTTATTGCTGAGCCAATCAGATATGAGCCATGGGGTCACTCTGTTCTCCAGTCCAGACAGCTATTTGGGCACCACCTGGATTGGAAGTGTATTTTGTGGCACAAATGGGTACCTTCGTGCACGGTCAAGCCCCATAATAAAGGGCTTCTCAGTTACAGCTTTACACCAAAATTACATATAAATGCGGTACCTAAATACATTTTACATACTAAATCCAAAGGAGATGCGTAACACAGTGGGGCAATCCTCAGTTAAGTTATAAGAAAAGTGTTTATGAGTGTAAATGTGAGCAAACTCTTCACCATGTCTTGATGAAAATTTGGTAAAGCTACCAGGAGCCTTGTTTAATAGGAAGTGGGGGAAAGTATGAAGTGGGATAGACAGAGACAGTGGAGTGGGATTGTCTGTCTGTGTAAGGATATGAACAAAGGATGTGCGCCTGTATGAGGGTGTTGGCTCGCTGCATGAGTTTATTTTGCAATCCGTCCCCTTCCCTACCTGCACCTCTTCATGAAAGAGCTCACTTAAATCAGTGTCTTTAACTTACCAGTTCCATTGTTATGGTATTGGGGTGGGGGGTTGACCTGGATGACCCCTTGGGGTTTCTTCCAACCCTATGTAAGATTCTATTGTAAGAGGAGGATAGCTACAAACAAGTTGGACGACATGTCTGGCCAGGCACATTCTACTGTTAGGTAAACTAAGGCCTGTTCTGGAAGGAGAGAGCCATTTTGGAGAAGGGAGTATGTCTGTCTTTCCCCCTCCCCTGGCTGAAGATAATATCATCAAGGGGTGTGCGAGTGTAAAAGGTTAGACTGGCTGTTTTGATTCAGAGTTTCAGACTGAGGAAAGGGTCAGAGAGCTGATTGTTCTGGGAGCCCTGGAATCATCTTAGAGATGCTGGCTGCAGGGAAAACAGTCCTGGCCCAAGACATTTTGGTGCCTGAGGCGAAGAACAAGATGGCACCCCCTCCCATTCCATGTACAAAAAGACGACTGGACTAATAGCTGATTGAGCACTGGCTATGGCACAGCATCCCTTGCCACACCAGAAGGCAGCAGGCTAGCGCAGAGGGCGCAGGGCAGGCTGTGCAGCACACAGCTCTCTCCTCCAACACATTACTTCCCTTTCCCAGCATCTGCCACCTTAGGTGACCGCCTCACTCTGCCTAACGATAGGGCCGGCCCTGGGGAACAGTGAAGTTTGGGACATGTCTTGGAACGTTTGATATTGTACATCCACTTATGTTCAACCTGTATATTTGTAAAGGAACAGAAATATTACAGAACCCCATAAGCCTCCTGGGACTTCATTCCAAAGGAGATCAAACCCACGTAAGTGCTGCAGCCATGAAGCTTACCATTGGGAGCGTATAGCACCATGCTCTTTGGTGTGTGAGTGAATTTGTAAGTGCCTTAACTCATTTCTTAAAGGAAAAGGATCTGGTTTGCCGGCCAGATGGGCGATAAATAAATGCAAACAAACAAATAAATAAATAAATAGTTGTATTATTTTTATTATTACAGCATGGGAAGAGCCCTGGATAAATCCATGGTAAAATGTTTCAAATGAGGATCCATACTAATGAGATACTTGCCTTCAAGAGGAATTTTTCTTTCTCGTTTTTGATCTGCTGTTCCATTTCCTCATAGAGGTGCTGGATTTCTTCATCATAGGCAGCAATTTTTCTAGTCAAAAAGAGAAAAGTGCATCAAATTAAATAATTTTTGCAGCACGAGCAAAAACCAGGACTCAAATCAAGGAACCAGTCGTCTATTTGTGTGTGTGTGGGGGGGGGAGGATTTCTCAGCAAGAAGGTTATTACACATAACATTCTGTCCCACATGGAATAATAGCAGTTTACCTTCCAACAGCCCTGTTTGCTCTAGTTGCAACCATCTAGTGCAGGGGTGGACAACTCAAGAGCACATAAGCAAGGCATGAGCCGGGTCAGTGCTTGGATGGGTGACTGCCTGGGCTGCCCACATCTGTTCTCCTGCATTGAGCGGGGGGTTGGACTCGATGGCCTTATAGGCCCCTTCCAACTCTACTATGATTCTAACTCTCATCTGCCCTCAGCATTGGGTAGGGATGATGGGAGTTGTATGCCGAAACACCTGGAGGGCCACAAGTTGCCTGCCCCTGATCTAGTGGTTCAGATGCTGGGGCACTCTCTGCTCCACCCAGTAGGAGGCAGAATTCTTTTTAATTGATGAAGACTAGCCTGCTGGGAGATACCTCCCACTTCCTCCTTGAGGCAATTTGTCCTCCTGCCTCCTCAGTGTTTGGATAAATACATGGATATTTGGTCTGCTTTTTCTGAAGTTCATGCATAACTGTCTTTACGGATAGTTGTATTACTACATACTTATTGATACTTATGGATGTATATTTCATACATATTACTGTAAGTGATGTTGGGACATGTAACACAACAGCAGCTGTGCCACAAATTGTTTTCATTTGGAAAGGTACAGGGTGTCTAGAATAACAGGCTTATTTAGGCTAGAACTGTTATTCTCTTTCTCATGGGAAAAGTGGGATGGACAGAAATATGAACTGATCACATGGTTTGTACTTTCTGATGACGTGTTATGATTGTTAAGTTTCGTTTCATAGATCATAGAGTTGGAAGGAGCCTACAAGGCTATCGAGTCCAACCCCCTGCTCAATGCAGGAAACTAGAGAAGGGGTCTCCCATCCAAGTAACAACCAGGCTTGACCCTGCTTAGCTTTCCACGCTCAGACAAGCTGAGCCAGCATAAGCCACAGGCCCTGTAACTGGAGAGAAGGGGATTGCTTTCTGTATGCACTTCTGTTCCTGTCTTCTCTCTGACATGTAGCAATCATGTAATGCTGTGTGCTTGCCAGGACTGGCTATGCACTGGAATAAGCTAAGCTATGTAGTTTTGTATTAGCTCTGATATAGATACAATAAACAGGTAGAAAGACGTCCTGTGTTGTGAAATCTATTGGAGTTATAATTCCTAAGCTACAGTGCTGCAGGAGAGGCTGTAACCCGAGACGCTTGGAATGCTGCGTAGAAGGAAAGACGGTGAGTCTCTGTGTACATGGGCCACACAAGGGGCAGACGCTGTATTTTTCCATCTAACGCTCTGCTGGATCCACGTAGGCAGACGGGCCTACAGAGTGGATTATGGACCATAAGGTTGGATTAATTTCCAAAGCCATATCAAGGTTATGCGCCCAGGATTATCGGATTACAAATATTGACCTCTTGGACTGTTGCCGGAGATCAAATGGAAGTAAAGTTCGAGGCAAGGTCGAGGGTCTGAGCCAGCGGCGGCGGCATGTTTATCCGGCTGCTGTGGGGCAAAGCTTCAACTACTCGGAGGAGCAGTGATTGATGGCAGAGAAAGCCATTAAAGCAGAGGGCGAATCTCCTGGACCTTCTTCAGCTGGTAAGCAAAGGGAAGAAGAGGGGGGTGAATCTGCAAAGGGCTCTGAGAGTGAGGCCGAAAGTTCTGGAGGGGAAGAAGATATCCCTATTGTCAGAATGGCTGCACAGGCCCTGAACCCACAGATAGTTGAAAAATTATCTGGCACGAATTACGTGATTTGGAGCTTCCAGATGCAGCATTATTTAACTCATGCGGGGCTCTGGAATGTTGTAACAGAAGATGCTGTGGCTGTGGGAGCCCAAAATTATGATGAATGGAAGGAACGAGACGAGAAAGCGAAGGCAATTCTCTGCTTATCTGTTGAAAGTTCCCAGGTGCCATTCATTCAATTTTTGGAAACAGCAAAGGAAATCTGGGATACCCTGCAAGGGACTTACCAGATGCGCACGGCAGGAAGTAGGATTATACTTGCGCGTAAGCTGTACAGGCTGAGCTTACAACCAGGTGGTTCTATGCCTGAGCATTTGAGTACGATCCGGGACATGTTTAACAGGCTGAGAGCACAAGGGATGCAAGTTGAGAACCTGCATCAAGTGCCTATTCTGTTATCCAGTCTGGATTCCTCATATGACACAATTGTGACATTGATTGAGGGTCAACCAGAACAGAATTTGACCATGGCATATGTGTCAGGAAAGCTTCTCGCCGAATGGGAGAAGAGAAACAGCAGGCATGCACGTAGATCAGCAAGCAGCGCGGCTGACTCAGGCACCGCTGGGACAAGCGGCAAGCTGGTGGGAGTTACCCAGGCAACTGCTTTGAAAGTCAGGAAATGCTTCAATTGTGGATCTACTTCACATCTTAGAAAAAATTGTACTTCTAAGGGCAAGAAAAAAAAGAAAAAGGAAGTTACCAGTACACCTGAGGATACAATTACTAAAATGGGCAAAAGTTTGATTGCTCGGGTGGGGTTTTCCAACCAAGACATGTGGGTGCTTGACAGTGGAGCTTCTCACCACATGGCAAATTCTAGAGACTTGTTTCAATCTCTGGATGATGGATATACAAATCAATTTGTGGAGCTAGCTGATGGAAAAAGAATCCAGGTGACAGCTACAGGAACAATTGACTTTGCTTTTTTGGGTCAACAGAGAGCATTGTTTGTTCAAGAACTGGACACTTGGTCAGTATATCACAATTGGCTAATGATGGATATGAAATAAGTTTTTCTAACAGCAACTGTGTAATTTCACATGATGGGGTGATCTGTGCAAAAGGTAATTTGCAGAATTCTCTATATGTTATAAATCCGTTTGTAACACATGATGAGAAGGCAAAGAATGCGAATTTGAAACCACATGACAATTGTTTACATATTTTCCACAAACGTTTTGCACATGCCAACTACAGAAGCATAGAAAAAATGCCAGGTCTGTGTGAGGGTGTAACAATGAAACCATGTTCAAAGTATGTGGAATGTGAAGTATGTAGTATTGCAAAGTCACACAGGTCTAACATTCAGAAACACAGTGATAGAGTGAGCACAAGAATCTTTGAGCTGGTACACTCTGATGTTGCTGGTCCATTTGAAACTAGTTATGGGGGGAACAAATATTTTCTAACCCTAATTGATGACTATTCTCGATTTGGATTCGTATATCTGCTGCAGAATAAATCTCAGGTTCAAGAGAGATTTGAATCATTTGTTAAATGGGCAGGGAACAGATATAAGCAATATCCAATTGGAGAATTACTCACGGATGGTGGGGGAGAGTACATGAGTACAAAGTTCAAGAAATTTTTGGAAAGAGAGGGTATAGGGCACAAAGTCACAGCCCCATACTCCCCATTTCAAAATGGCGTTGCTGAAAGACGTAACAGAACACTCCAGGACATGATGAGGGCCCAATTGACTGAGTCAAAGGTGGGAAACCGTTTCTGGGGGGATGCATTGTCAAATGCTAACTATCTGCTGAACAGGTTACCAAATTCCACAATTGGAAAAACTCCATATGAAATGTTTCATGGGAGGAAACCAAAGGTAGCACACGTGCGCATTTTTGGGTGTAAATGTTTTGTTCATGTACAGGCAAGAAACTTTGAATGTTTTCTGCTGGGGTATGATGCACAAACGAAAGGGTACAGGTTGTGGTCACCACACCACAACAGGGTAATTCTGAGCAGGGATGTGATTTTTCACGAGCAAACAGATGATCAGAAACAGCTGGTTGAATTGCACATGCAGGCAATGTCTGAAACGCAGCAGGATGCTTCTGAGGCTGAACAGGCCACTGGGCAGATATCTGGGGAACAGGAGGGAGGTGAACAATCTCTGAGGTGTTCAACCCGAGAACGCAAAACACCTGTTAGATATCAGGATGAATTCCAAAGTGGGAAAACTGTTGTACATAAAGCTCTCAAAATAGCTTTAGAACCACAAAGTTTTGAGGAAATTCAAAGCTTGGAACCAAAAGTGAAGAATGATTGGTTTGAGGCAATGCAGGATGAAATCAATGCAATGCATGACAACAACACATGGAGTCTAGTATCTTTGCCTGTGGGGCGCAAGGCCATCACCTGTAAATGGGTGTACAAGGTGAAGACAAATCACCAGGGGCAGGTGGAGAGATACCGAGCAAGACTTGTAGCCAGGGGGTTTGGGCAAAAGCATGGGGTAGATTTTGATTCCGTGTTTGCACCAACAACAAGGTATGCAACTGTCAGACTATTGTTGAAATTGGCAGCACAAAGAAAAATGATGGCATTTCATTTTGATGTAAAAACAGCTTTTTTATATGGGGAATTACAAGAGGAACTCTACATGGTGCAACCACAAGGTTTTGTAGAAGATCCCAGTCTTGTATGTCGTCTGAACAAGTCCATATATGGGTTGAAACAGGCAGCTCGTTGCTGGAACCAAAAGCTGGACACAGTTTTGATTAGTTTGGGGTTTAAACAAAGCAAAGCTGATCATTGTCTGTATACAAATTACACAGAACAGGGAAACTGGGTGTATTTGTTAATTTTTGTAGATGACATCTTACTGGTAACACAAACAGTGAGTCAAAAGGAAAAAGTTGCAAAAGAATTGCAAGAACACTTTGAACTGAAAGATCTGGGTTTGGTACAACACTATCTTGGAATGAAATTGTCTAAAGATGAGGAAGGTTCTTTCATAGTTGAACAAAGTGGAAAAATTCAGAAATTGCTGGAAATTCATGGATTGGAGGATTGTAACCCAGTTACCACTCCAATGACTCTTGAATATCAGAAACACACAGATAACACTGCATTTGATGATATTGGCAAATATCAGAGTGTTATTGGAAGTCTGCTATACTTGGCAAATGTGAGTAGGCCAGACATCAGCAATGCTGTAAACATACTTAGCAGGAAAACGCAAAATCCTTCTAACTATGATTGGCTAGCTATGAAAAGAGTGTTAAGGTATTTAAAAGGTACCATGAATTGCAGACTGAAATTGTCAACACACACAAATGGAGGTTTTTGTGTGTACACTGATGCTGATTGGGGATCTGCAACAGATAGAAAGTCCACAAGTGGGACAGTTTTAATGTATGAAAACAGTCTTATTGACTGGTACACACGAAAACAAACTTGTGTGGCGATTTCTAGCGCAGAATCTGAGTTCATCAGTTTATCTCAAGCATGTAATGAGATAGAATGGTTCAAACAATTGTTTGCTGATATGCACATACCAGTAGACAAGGCTGTTACAATTTTTGAGGACAACCAAGCTTGCATCAGCATGGCTCAAAATGAAAAATGTAGGCCAAGAACCAAACACATTGATGTTCGTTACTCTCATGTAAAGGACTGTGTGCAAAAAGGGTGGGTAACACTCAAGTACTGTGCATCAGGGGATATGGTGGCAGATCTTTTCACAAAACCATTGCCTGAAGTAAGACACAGGAAACTAATGAGGGCACTAGGGCTCATTGAGTAAATGTAAACAACATGTATCACAGGCTGTGGGGGGATGTTGGGACATGTAACACAACAACAGCTGTGCCACAAATTATTTTCATTTGGAAAAGTACAGGGTGTCTAGAATAACAGGCTTATTTAGGCTAGAACTGTTATTCTCTTTCTCATGGGAAAAGTGGGATGGACAGAAATATGAACTGATCACATGGTTTGTACTTTCTGATGACGTGTTATGATTGTTAAGTTTCGTTTCCTGTAACTGGAGAGAAGGGGATTGCTTTCTGTATGCACTTCTGTTCCTGTCTTCTCTCTGACATGTAGCAATCATGTAATGCTGTGTGCTTGCCAGGACTGGCTATGCACTGGAATAAGCTAAGCTATGTAGTTTTGTATTAGCTCTGATATAGATACAATAAACAGGTAGAAAGACGTCCTGTGTTGTGAAATCTATTGGAGTTATAATTCCTAAGCTACAGTGCTGCAGGAGAGGCTGTAACCCGAGACGCTTGGAATGCTGCGTAGAAGGAAAGACGGTGAGTCTCTGTGTACATGGGCCACACAAGGGGCAGACGCTGTATTTTTCCATCTAACGCTCTGCTGGATCCACGTAGGCAGACGGGCCTACAGAGTGGATTATGGACCATAAGGTTGGATTAATTTCCAAAGCCATATCAAGGTTATGCGCCCAGGATTATCGGATTACAAATATTGACCTCTTGGACTGTTGCCGGAGATCAAATGGAAGTAAAGTTCGAGGCAAGGTCGAGGGTCTGAGCCAGCGGCGGCGGCATGTTTATCCGGCTGCTGTGGGGCAAAGCTTCAACTACTCGGAGGAGCAGTGATTGATGGCAGAGAAAGCCATTAAAGCAGAGGGCGAATCTCCTGGACCTTCTTCAGCTGGTAAGCAAAGGGAAGAAGAGGGGGGTGAATCTGCAAAGGGCTCTGAGAGTGAGGCCGAAAGTTCTGGAGGGGAAGAAGATATCCCTATTGTCAGAATGGCTGCACAGGCCCTGAACCCACAGATAGTTGAAAAATTATCTGGCACGAATTACGTGATTTGGAGCTTCCAGATGCAGCATTATTTAACTCATGCGGGGCTCTGGAATGTTGTAACAGAAGATGCTGTGGCTGTGGGAGCCCAAAATTATGATGAATGGAAGGAACGAGACGAGAAAGCGAAGGCAATTCTCTGCTTATCTGTTGAAAGTTCCCAGGTGCCATTCATTCAATTTTTGGAAACAGCAAAGGAAATCTGGGATACCCTGCAAGGGACTTACCAGATGCGCACGGCAGGAAGTAGGATTATACTTGCGCGTAAGCTGTACAGGCTGAGCTTACAACCAGGTGGTTCTATGCCTGAGCATTTGAGTACGATCCGGGACATGTTTAACAGGCTGAGAGCACAAGGGATGCAAGTTGAGAACCTGCATCAAGTGCCTATTCTGTTATCCAGTCTGGATTCCTCATATGACACAATTGTGACATTGATTGAGGGTCAACCAGAACAGAATTTGACCATGGCATATGTGTCAGGAAAGCTTCTCGCCGAATGGGAGAAGAGAAACAGCAGGCATGCACGTAGATCAGCAAGCAGCGCGGCTGACTCAGGCACCGCTGGGACAAGCGGCAAGCTGGTGGGAGTTACCCAGGCAACTGCTTTGAAAGTCAGGAAATGCTTCAATTGTGGATCTACTTCACATCTTAGAAAAAATTGTACTTCTAAGGGCAAGAAAAAAAAGAAAAAGGAAGTTACCAGTACACCTGAGGATACAATTACTAAAATGGGCAAAAGTTTGATTGCTCGGGTGGGGTTTTCCAACCAAGACATGTGGGTGCTTGACAGTGGAGCTTCTCACCACATGGCAAATTCTAGAGACTTGTTTCAATCTCTGGATGATGGATATACAAATCAATTTGTGGAGCTAGCTGATGGAAAAAGAATCCAGGTGACAGCTACAGGAACAATTGACTTTGCTTTTTTGGGTCAACAGAGAGCATTGTTTGTTCAAGAACTGGACACTTGGTCAGTATATCACAATTGGCTAATGATGGATATGAAATAAGTTTTTCTAACAGCAACTGTGTAATTTCACATGATGGGGTGATCTGTGCAAAAGGTAATTTGCAGAATTCTCTATATGTTATAAATCCGTTTGTAACACATGATGAGAAGGCAAAGAATGCGAATTTGAAACCACATGACAATTGTTTACATATTTTCCACAAACGTTTTGCACATGCCAACTACAGAAGCATAGAAAAAATGCCAGGTCTGTGTGAGGGTGTAACAATGAAACCATGTTCAAAGTATGTGGAATGTGAAGTATGTAGTATTGCAAAGTCACACAGGTCTAACATTCAGAAACACAGTGATAGAGTGAGCACAAGAATCTTTGAGCTGGTACACTCTGATGTTGCTGGTCCATTTGAAACTAGTTATGGGGGGAACAAATATTTTCTAACCCTAATTGATGACTATTCTCGATTTGGATTCGTATATCTGCTGCAGAATAAATCTCAGGTTCAAGAGAGATTTGAATCATTTGTTAAATGGGCAGGGAACAGATATAAGCAATATCCAATTGGAGAATTACTCACGGATGGTGGGGGAGAGTACATGAGTACAAAGTTCAAGAAATTTTTGGAAAGAGAGGGTATAGGGCACAAAGTCACAGCCCCATACTCCCCATTTCAAAATGGCGTTGCTGAAAGACGTAACAGAACACTCCAGGACATGATGAGGGCCCAATTGACTGAGTCAAAGGTGGGAAACCGTTTCTGGGGGGATGCATTGTCAAATGCTAACTATCTGCTGAACAGGTTACCAAATTCCACAATTGGAAAAACTCCATATGAAATGTTTCATGGGAGGAAACCAAAGGTAGCACACGTGCGCATTTTTGGGTGTAAATGTTTTGTTCATGTACAGGCAAGAAACTTTGAATGTTTTCTGCTGGGGTATGATGCACAAACGAAAGGGTACAGGTTGTGGTCACCACACCACAACAGGGTAATTCTGAGCAGGGATGTGATTTTTCACGAGCAAACAGATGATCAGAAACAGCTGGTTGAATTGCACATGCAGGCAATGTCTGAAACGCAGCAGGATGCTTCTGAGGCTGAACAGGCCACTGGGCAGATATCTGGGGAACAGGAGGGAGGTGAACAATCTCTGAGGTGTTCAACCCGAGAACGCAAAACACCTGTTAGATATCAGGATGAATTCCAAAGTGGGAAAACTGTTGTACATAAAGCTCTCAAAATAGCTTTAGAACCACAAAGTTTTGAGGAAATTCAAAGCTTGGAACCAAAAGTGAAGAATGATTGGTTTGAGGCAATGCAGGATGAAATCAATGCAATGCATGACAACAACACATGGAGTCTAGTATCTTTGCCTGTGGGGCGCAAGGCCATCACCTGTAAATGGGTGTACAAGGTGAAGACAAATCACCAGGGGCAGGTGGAGAGATACCGAGCAAGACTTGTAGCCAGGGGGTTTGGGCAAAAGCATGGGGTAGATTTTGATTCCGTGTTTGCACCAACAACAAGGTATGCAACTGTCAGACTATTGTTGAAATTGGCAGCACAAAGAAAAATGATGGCATTTCATTTTGATGTAAAAACAGCTTTTTTATATGGGGAATTACAAGAGGAACTCTACATGGTGCAACCACAAGGTTTTGTAGAAGATCCCAGTCTTGTATGTCGTCTGAACAAGTCCATATATGGGTTGAAACAGGCAGCTCGTTGCTGGAACCAAAAGCTGGACACAGTTTTGATTAGTTTGGGGTTTAAACAAAGCAAAGCTGATCATTGTCTGTATACAAATTACACAGAACAGGGAAACTGGGTGTATTTGTTAATTTTTGTAGATGACATCTTACTGGTAACACAAACAGTGAGTCAAAAGGAAAAAGTTGCAAAAGAATTGCAAGAACACTTTGAACTGAAAGATCTGGGTTTGGTACAACACTATCTTGGAATGAAATTGTCTAAAGATGAGGAAGGTTCTTTCATAGTTGAACAAAGTGGAAAAATTCAGAAATTGCTGGAAATTCATGGATTGGAGGATTGTAACCCAGTTACCACTCCAATGACTCTTGAATATCAGAAACACACAGATAACACTGCATTTGATGATATTGGCAAATATCAGAGTGTTATTGGAAGTCTGCTATACTTGGCAAATGTGAGTAGGCCAGACATCAGCAATGCTGTAAACATACTTAGCAGGAAAACGCAAAATCCTTCTAACTATGATTGGCTAGCTATGAAAAGAGTGTTAAGGTATTTAAAAGGTACCATGAATTGCAGACTGAAATTGTCAACACACACAAATGGAGGTTTTTGTGTGTACACTGATGCTGATTGGGGATCTGCAACAGATAGAAAGTCCACAAGTGGGACAGTTTTAATGTATGAAAACAGTCTTATTGACTGGTACACACGAAAACAAACTTGTGTGGCGATTTCTAGCGCAGAATCTGAGTTCATCAGTTTATCTCAAGCATGTAATGAGATAGAATGGTTCAAACAATTGTTTGCTGATATGCACATACCAGTAGACAAGGCTGTTACAATTTTTGAGGACAACCAAGCTTGCATCAGCATGGCTCAAAATGAAAAATGTAGGCCAAGAACCAAACACATTGATGTTCGTTACTCTCATGTAAAGGACTGTGTGCAAAAAGGGTGGGTAACACTCAAGTACTGTGCATCAGGGGATATGGTGGCAGATCTTTTCACAAAACCATTGCCTGAAGTAAGACACAGGAAACTAATGAGGGCACTAGGGCTCATTGAGTAAATGTAAACAACATGTATCACAGGCTGTGGGGGGATGTTGGGACATGTAACACAACAACAGCTGTGCCACAAATTATTTTCATTTGGAAAAGTACAGGGTGTCTAGAATAACAGGCTTATTTAGGCTAGAACTGTTATTCTCTTTCTCATGGGAAAAGTGGGATGGACAGAAATATGAACTGATCACATGGTTTGTACTTTCTGATGACGTGTTATGATTGTTAAGTTTCGTTTCCTGTAACTGGAGAGAAGGGGATTGCTTTCTGTATGCACTTCTGTTCCTGTCTTCTCTCTGACATGTAGCAATCATGTAATGCTGTGTGCTTGCCAGGACTGGCTATGCACTGGAATAAGCTAAGCTATGTAGTTTTGTATTAGCTCTGATATAGATACAATAAACAGGTAGAAAGACGTCCTGTGTTGTGAAATCTATTGGAGTTATAATTCCTAAGCTACAGTGCTGCAGGAGAGGCTGTAACCCGAGACGCTTGGAATGCTGCGTAGAAGGAAAGACGGTGAGTCTCTGTGTACATGGGCCACACGAGGGGCAGACGCTGTATTTTTCCATCTAACGCTCTGCTGGATCCACGTAGGCAGACAGGCCTACAGAGTGGATTATGGACCATAAGGTTGGATTAATTTCCAAAGCCATATCAAGTGATTCATTTTAATTACTGTAAGAAAATTGTATATTTTTTTTCATCCCCCCCCTTTTTCTACATGGTTTTTGTTTTGTTTTGGTATAATTCACATTTTAAAAACTAATAACAAATTTTACAAACAAACATGTTAAACTGAAAGTTATCTATCTGCCCAAGGACACTACTTAACAAACAAAATCTTTGTGGGTATAAGTAGAAGTGAAGAGCACACAATCCCTTCGGAAGGATGCCATTAGGAAGGCTACAATAAGAGAAGCACTAACTTTTTCAGGGCACTCTCCAGTGCGTTCTTTTCATTATCGGCTTCTTGGAGCTGAGAGAAAACTCTTGCCAGGAACTCTTCAAAACTGGAAAGTAACTGAGGCTCATCTTTCCTCAGGTGTAACCAGAGTTTCTTTATATCATTCTCACTGAGGAAAGAAAAAAAAAAACCTAGTTAAATGGTAGTAGGGTTAGTGGTGGGCGATCCTGCCGCTGTGCCCACCAAGCTGGGCCAAAAGCAGAGCTGTGCCAAGCTGCTCGGTGGACTTCCGGGTTCCCGGCGGGCTGCTCTTTACGTAGAAAATGCCATAAGATACATTAAAAGTGGCCACAATTTGCTCAAGTTACACAAATTGCGGCCACTTTTCGCATATCTCAATGGCATTTTCTACATAAAAAGCGGCCCGCTGGGAACCCAGAAGTCTCTTCTCAGACTCGACTCCTGGGAAGGAGGTAAGCGGGACAGAGTTCGGGGGGTCGAGCCCAGCTATGTCACTGGATTTCCACCCCCTGAATGAACTCCTCACAGGCTCACACATCCCTAGCTGGGGTCTTCAGGCTGCAGTGGTAGCAAAGGTTTTTAGCAAGGTCGCAGGGATGGACAAATCTGTCAGCTTGACTTTCTCCTACATTTGATTTGTTTAATTGGAAACTAAGGCTGATGCCTTAACTGACGTCCCATGATCGGTGATGGTGCTGTGCAATGTCACACATTGGGCTTGCTTACAATTTAACACTTCATAAACCACACTTTCCCTTGGTCTTTCGGGCCCAAATCAGGATGAGAAGGATGGAGTGCCTGGAACTGGTAAAGATGCCCCACGTTGTCCTGGTCCTGTATTGCCTAATGAAGCACCTGAGCCTTACTGTATTGCTGGAGGGATCCTCCTGTGAGTTGACCCATGCCTGTTTGTGGCTTACATCAGTAACTGGCAGGATGGGTTAAACAGTGGGAGATGGGGGTCTCCTCTGATGCAGCAACGCTGAGAGTGGTGCCACTTCTAATGACTTGGGGTATGGTGCTTATAGCTGTATTTCATAGCACCATTGTGATAGATGATTTTTCCATGGAGGGTAAGTTGTTAGTGAGCACAATTTGTGACATTGCACAACATCATCACTGATCACAGGGCATGTCAGTTAAGGGAACCAGAAGGGTTTTTTTTATCATTGAACTTCCCTGGTCTTGGGTGGGATCCCCAAGATATTTGAATCTGCTTTCTTGCTGGACATACCCAGTTCCTTCAACCTTTCTTCATAACAGGACTAGTTTTCCATACCCGGGACTATCTTCTTCACCCTCCTCTAAACCAGTTTGATGACATCCTTCTTAAAGTGTTGTGCCCAGAACTGAACACAGTCCCCACAAATGATGTCTGACTGCTACAGAATAAAGTGGATCTCAGGAACTGGAAACTATGCTTCTATTAATGCAGTCTAAACTCACACCAGCATTTTATGCAGCTGCATCACATTGCTGACTCATGTTAAATTTGTAATTGACTACAGTCCCAAGATCCTTTCCACATAGCCAGGTGTTCCCCATCCTATACCAGTGTACTTTAATCCATTTCCCACAAATTCAGAACTCTGCATCTGTCTATGTTGAATTTCATTTTGTTAGTTTCAGCCCAAAATTCTATCAAGGCAATGTTGAATGTTATCCTGTCTTCTGAGCTGTTGGCTATCCTTCCAAGTTTTGTGTCATCTGCAAATTTGATGATTATTCCCTCCACCCCTTCAGCCAGATCAGTGTTCTCCAACCTTGAGTCCCCAGATGTTTTTGGCCTACAACTCCCAGCATGCCCCAGCCAGCGTAGGACTAGTGTATGGGGCATGCTGGGAGTTGTAGACCAAAAACATCTGGGGACCCAAGGTTGGAGAACACTGATCTAGATCACCGGTAAAAATGTTAAACAGCATTGGGCATGAGCATCTGCAGGATTTTGGGATGGGTGGGTGGGGTGCACAGTAATATGTAATTGTAATGTATTCACATAGCACCCGCTGCTACAGCACACCTGCACATTTTCTTTGCATGTTTATTGTATTGCATAGCATCACATTCCATGACATTTAGAAGCCCACATAGAGTGGTAGAAAATCCTGTGAATTTGACAGTACAACTGTAGAAGCACAAGCTTCACACAAGAGGCATCATGAACTGCAAGAAAACTCTATTTGGCGTGAGGGATATTAAAAAAAAACAACCCAAAAACCCTAAGAACCAGAAGAAGAAAAAAACACCACAGATGCACAAGCATAGTACAGCAATCTAAAGAATGTATTAGATGTTTTCTGGCATCACCACCTTATCACAACATTGACAATTTCACATGACTTGTCAGGAAAATCATCCCCATGTTCAAAAAGGATTTCCTTCATCTTGGAAATATTGGTAAACACACTGTAGAGTAGCCTTCTTTCCCCGACTCTCTTCACCTCTGTAATTGCCATGTAATGGACCTAATTGGTTATCTTGCACATGTGCACATATTTGTACAATTTTTCATATGGGGGAGCATTCAGACGTTTGATACCACACCTGCAGTCTGAGAAAGTATAATCTAGGAAGTGTTTCACCATCCTATGTCTCTGATGTTTTGGTGGTAGTACTTACTCTTCTAAGACATTGTTAGCTCCAAGCCTCTCCATAAGATTTAAGAACTGATCTTCTTCCTCATCACTTTTCACGTTGCGTCCTTTCCATTTAGGTTGATGCATATTTTCAGTTTCACACCTTTGTATCTCAGAAGCAGAGTCCTTCCTCCCAAGCAAAAACCGGCCTGCACATTTCAAAAGATTTGGTATAATAAAATGTTCAGCACTCAAGAAATTGGGAGGATCCTTCTTTATGTGCTCAGCCCTGTGTGATCAAAGATAGAGCCAGCACATAACACTCTCATGTGTAAAGATTATTTAAAAATCAATGATGAAAATTATTTTTGTGTTCCCCATAACATGCTACAACAACAGCACTGGTTTGTTTTTGTTTTTTTAAGCAATAGAAATTCGTTATGGTAGATAAAGGAAACATGGGGATTGGTGCCCATGTGCTGATTTTCTGAAGGCAGAAAGACACTGTGAGAGCCCCAGTCACCACGGTTCTTTTCTGTGTGGTGGGAAAAGGATATGCAAGGATCATGTCTCACACTAGGACTATTCGCACATTACACTGAACAGGTGTGATGTTAAGATGGTTGTTGTGAGAATCTAGCCCTATTCAGTCATTCTGCTCATATGTAAGCTCTACATGCAAGGAAGGGGAGGGGGAATGGGTCCACTAGCTCCGTTCCCCTCCCTTGCTGTTTTTGTTGTCCTCTACACATGGAGGGTGACTGTCTGCAAAGGAGACCCTCCTCTCCATGGAAACTTTCCCCAGGATTTTAGAAAGCCCAATGCATTTCTCCTGTCAGCATTCTGAGGGGGTGGTGATCAGGAAACTGACTGAGCCAAAGATCACTGATAAAGAGAGAGGGGGAAAGAAAAAACCTCTGCTGGAATCCTGTGCAGAAGTAAGCTTTTCTGATCTGAACATACATGGAAGTAAGCTTTTCTGAACATACCTATCCTTTTGAACACATCTACTCAGTTGATAACTTGTTTGTGGGTTTTTTTCTAGTTTGTGGTTTTGGTCTTTTCTAGAGCACTAATAATTTTCCTTTTTAAAAATCAGGGAGATTCAATGGTGAAAACAAAAGCTGCTGGTTTAAGACCACAGTTAAGGCAATCTTAAGTGATAAATCAAGCAACATACATGAATGTGTGAACTGGCCTATAGTGTAAGAATTAACAGCTGAAAGGTTTCTGGAGCACTGTCTCCATTTTAGAACTCACCAAATCCTGTGGTGAATTCCTCTGGAGTAAGTAAACCATTGCCATCTGCATCCAGAGTATCAAATACCTTCTCCAGCTCTTCAGGGTTAAGAGGTAACTCACCATGAAGCCTCTGTAATGACAAATCATTCCTCAGATATTTATTTATTTATTTATTTATTCCATTTCTATACTGCCCAATAGCCGAAGCTCTCTGGGCAGTTTACAACAATTATAAAATTACATAATAAAATATAATTATACAATAAAATACAGTATAAAAAATTACAAACAATAAAAACATTAAAAAATTTACATAAACATGTATAAATATCATGTATAAATTACCAGTTACATTTTTTAAAAATCCAGAAAACAAGACAAATGATTTAGATTAACAGAAGATTGTCTGGTGTGTGTGTGTGTGTAACTCTTGATCTAAAACTGTAGTGTAATCCTAGACAGGTCTACTCAAAAGTAAGAGCCATTGAGTTCAATAGGATTTCAGCCTGTATGTTATATATGTTAGGGGTATTGTGATTTGAACAGTTAATGTGCATTGCAACCAGCCATTGTATCTGCTTGTTTTGAGATTCTGGTGTATAGTATGTTTTATTTATTTTTCGGTCTATTAACTGCAATAAATTTGATTGATATAATTAGTGGGTGCTGATGATGAGTTTTTGTCATTCTTGGCTTTGTGTGTCAAGTACAATTTGCCTGCTGTGGCTGAATTGCAATACTTGCAATTGAAACATTTGTTAGGATCTAGGTTTGGCCCTGCCGCTTTTTACAGCTTCAGAGTCGCCTTCGCTATTGGAAGCACATACTGAGGCTGATCAGTTATATTGACCCATGATCCATGTTGATAAATACCTATTACTGGTGAATAAATATGATACACAGGCTCTTAAGCAGGAATGGAGTCAGTAACTGGACTGCCCCATTTTGCTGTCGGGTTTAGTGTGGGGTGCAGAAGTGAATGGAGTGCAAAACATCTCCTGACTTAGATTCAAGGTGACTATACGTCATGGTCTGATAACAAGTTTGCAAGTCAACAAGTTATGTAATTATTGCGTAACCGTTGTATAACCCTCCTATTGTTTATAGTTGAATACTATAAAGTAGGGGTGAGCACGGTGTAGTGCTACCATCTTTACGAACCTCTCTTCTGCGTGTGACGCCTTAATCTCGTAAGAGTCTTACAATTGAATAAACACTTTACTATCAATACATTGCTTTTGCTTTCTTCCTTCCGTGCGTAATACTAAGAGTTAAGCGGGCAAAGCTTTTACTCTGGTTTACTCTAACATCGGTTATGGGCCCAGGCGAGGATAAGAAAGGCAATGTTTATAGTGAATGTTTATGATTGATGAATGCTGTTTGTGCAGTTTGGCATGCTAGAGCTTTGATAACAGCGGCTCGGATTACAGCACTCCTTTGACTGAAAGTACAGCAGAATGGCAGAAGAACGCAAAGACAGAGGCTTCACTTTTCCACAGCTGACAGATCATAATTTCTCAATATGGTCTCAGCGTATGGAAGCACACTTACGCATGGACAATATATGGCATGCTGTAACAGATGATCCACCAGCGCAAATGACGGCTGCATGGACAACTGCTAATCAAAAAGCAAGTGCTCTAATAACTATGGGTGTCTCTGATGAGCAGCTGGTGAATGTTCGAGCACCACGAACTGCTAAACTCAAGTGGGAGGCACTACGAGCTATTCATCTCCGGCGGGAGACTGGATCTACAGTTGTTTTCTTTAAGAAGCTATATCGGGCTGAGCTAACCAAGGATGGTGACGTATGTGCTCATTTACGGCATCTGAGGTTGCTGCGTGACGAATTGTTATCTCGAGGAGTCGAGATACCGGATTTACAATTCTGTTATGTTGTTCTCAGCAGTTTGGATGTTTCCTTTGAAGGCATCGCTTCTCAGCTGGCAGCAATCCCAGCAGCACAGCTGACCGTGGAACTGATTCAGGCGAGGCTTATGGCGGAAGTGGATCGCCGTGTCGCTGCCAGTTACCATGGAGAGGAACAGAAAGCTGTACCAATCAGCAGGGGCGTGATTTCAGCTGAAGAATCAGCGGCAGCTTTAAAAGCAAAACGTTGCTTTTCTTGTGGGAAAATTGGACATTTTAAAAAAGATTGTAAAAAGAAAAACAAAGCTGGAAAACAGCAGGGGACTTCCAAGCCAACCTCTGGGGCGAAAGCATTGTTGATTGAAACAGGCAAAACAAAGGGAACTTCTTACTTTGTTTTTGACAGCGGCGCTACCCGACACATGTGCAGAGATAGAAATTTGTTTACAACTTTTACTAAACAAAAGGGGAAGATTCATCTTGCCAATGGTCAGGTATTTGACAGTCATGGTTTTGGAACTGTATTTCTTGAGAGTTTGAACACAACAATCAAGAATGTGTTATTTGCCCCTGACTTATCAGAAAATTTACTGAGCATTTCTCAACTGACTAATCAAGGGTTTATTGTAAAATTCTCTGTAGCTAAATGTGAAATACTGAAAGATGGGAAAGTATTTTTGTTTGGAAAGCTACAAAATGGTTTGTTTCTTTTATCATACAGGGTTTGTAATGATGTAGAAGAAATAAAAGGGAGTAAGGTTTCTACTTCAAAGGTCAATGCTCCTGTACACGATAATTGCATACATGCTTACCATAGAATGTATGGGCATTTGAATTTTCAGGCTGTGAAGAAAATGCAGACAATGGTTGAAGGTATGCATTTGCAAAAGTGTAATTTTCACATGAAATGTATTTCTTGTGCGCAACACAAGGTAAAGTAAGCACCTAAAGGTAAGCAAACTGGGAGACAAGCTGAAAAACCATTTCAGTTTGTTCATGGTGATCTAGTGGGTCCTCTGACAGTTTCCAGAGGAGGGGCACGCTACTTCATGGTGTTGGTTGATCAATACACGAGATACACGTTTGTTTACATGCTAGCAAATAAAGCTGAAGCATTGGACAGATTCCAGGAATATTGTGCTTGGGTGGAAAACAAGCATAATACCCATGTCACCTGTTTCTTTACAGATATGGGAGGGGAGTTCAATTCAGCGCAATTTGACGCATTTCTAACTAAACGTGGTATTGAACACATGGTTGCCAGTCCACGCTCACCTTGGCAAAACGGATTGTGTGAGAGACAAAATCAGACACTGTTACATGGATTGAAATGTCTTTTAACTGATGCTAATTTGGATGATGTGTTTTGGGCAGAAGCACTGAATTGTTTCAATTATGTACACAATAGAAGTTTCAGTTCTGTGTTGAATTGTACACCTTATGAGAAGCTGTATAACAAGAAACCTACTGTGAAACACTTCAAGATTTTTGGGTCTGATATGTGGGTGCACACACCTCAGAGTCAGAAGCTAGGAAAAAGAGGCTTGCATGGGATTTTTCTAGGATATGAGAAAGGTGCATATCGTGTTCTCATGTCTGACACCCAGACTGTAAGGTTGTCTAGAAGTGTTGAGTATAATGCTAATTGGGAAAAGGTTGGGATTTTTCAACCCTATTCTGTAGGCACTACTGATCCTGAGGATTCAGGTTCAGAGTCAGATTCAGAAACAGAATCAGAATACAAAAGCATTAAAAGTACTCCAAGACAGTCAGGTGAATCTGACTCCTCTGATACTGAAACACCACATGGTTCAGAGGATGAAACTGAACAGAAACCATTATTCACCATTGGTGCAAGTTCATTGAAACAGGAAACTGATAGTTCTGATGAGGAAAGAAAAAGGTTGCGTAGATCAAAACGTCCTACAAAACAACCTGTGAGATATCAGGATGAATTTGCAGGAAAAGCCATTTTTGAACCTCAGAGTTACAAGGAGGTAGAGAAATTATCTGCTAAGGAAGCTACACCATGGCTTCAGGCTATGCAAGCTGAGTTAAATTCTTTGGATAAGAACAAAACATGGAAGCTGGTAAAGAAACAGCCATCCATGAAAATAATTGATAGCAGATGGATTTTTAAAGTGAAAACTGACCACACCGGAAAGGTGGCACGTCACAAAGCGAGATTGGTTGCACGTGGTTTTGCGCAAATTGAGGGTTTGGATTACCACGAGGTATTTGCACCTACAATTCGCTTTGAAACAATCAAGACTGATGTTTAAGATTGCTGCTGAGAGAAATCTGAATATTTCACATTTGGATGTTACCACAGCGTTCTTGTATGGTCAATTGTCTGAGGACATTTACATGCAACCACCGGATGGTGTTGCTGTGAAAAAAGACGTGGTTTGTCATTTACAGAAGTCTTTGTATGGACTTAAACAATCAGCACGGTGCTGGAATTCTGTTTTAACTAAAACACTGCTGGATTTGGGATTTGCACAGGGAGTGGCAGATCAATGTTTGTTTGTTAAACAGGAACAGGGACATAAACTGTATGTACTTTGTTATGTTGATGATTTGCTGCTTTTCTGGGAAGACAAAAAGCAATATGATAAACTGATACTGGATTTGAAATCTCATTTTGAATTGAAATTGCTTGGCAATGTGACCAACTATCTCTCAATTGAAGTGGAAAGGGATAAAGAAGGCAGTATTTTGCTTCATCAAACCAGGAAAATCATGGATGTGATTGAAAAGCTGCATTTGGAGCATGCTAACTCGGTAGATACTCCAATGGTTGTTGATTTTCAAGCACATGCTGATGGAAAACAGTTTGAGCATGCAACACTGTACAGAAGCATATTGGGACAGCTAAGTTTCATTGCACATGCAACAAGGCCTGATATTGCTGTCAGTGTGAACCTATTGAGTAGGCAAACTGTTAACCCCACAGAACATGCTTGGAAAGCTCTGAAAAGAGTTGTGCGTTATCTGAAGGGAACATTGCACTTCAGACTACGTTTCACATCTCAAAACACAGGTGGCTTACAGATTCATGCAGATGCCAGTTTTGGTAGTGATAGTAAGGACAACAAAAGCACCTCTGGAGTTTGTTATTGTTATAATAATGCATTGTTTGATTGGGCTTGCAAGAAACAATCTACTGTAAGTTTGAGTTCAACTGAAGCTGAACTAAATGCATTGAATTATGCCATTGTAAATCTTGAATGGTTATTGCAATTGTTTAAAGATGTTGGAATTGATGTGGAAAAACCTATCACAGTTTTTCAGGACAACCAAGCCAGTATTGCTATTTTGAAAACAGATAGCAATAAACAAAGAACAAAGTATTTGCAGATAAAATTGAGTCATGCAAAGGAATACATCAGAAGTGGTCTGATGCGAGTTCAGTTCCTGGCTGGTAGAGATATCCCAGCAGATCTCTTGTCAAAGCCAATTGGAAAAGAACAGCACCAGAAGCTGACAAAACTGTTGCTGTTGTATTAGATGGATACCACGTTCTACACCTACACTAAACGCAGGGGGATGTTGGGTTTAGTGTGGGGTGCAGAAGTGAATGGAGTGCAAAACATCTCCTGACTTAGATTCAAGGTGACTATACGTCATGGTCTGATAACAAGTTTGCAAGTCAACAAGTTATGTAATTATTGCGTAACCGTTGTATAACCCTCCTATTGTTTATAGTTGAATACTATAAAGTAGGGGTGAGCACGGTGTAGTGCTACCATCTTTACGAACCTCTCTTCTGCGTGTGACGCCTTAATCTCGTAAGAGTCTTACAATTGAATAAACACTTTACTATCAATACATTGCTTTTGCTTTCTTCCTTCCGTGCGTAATACTAAGAGTTAAGCGGGCAAAGCTTTTACTCTGGTTTACTCTAACATTTGCCTCATCAATGGATTGCCGCTTTAGCATCTCTAACTGAAGCATCTGTGGATCTCAGGTTATGTCTTATTCAGCAAAAACTCTTGTTCTATTGCACACCACAAAGTCTCCTTAATAATGGTTTGTCTAAGTTGGCTAGTTGCTAGAGGTGTGACACATCTAATGCTTCTTTTAACCATAGGTTTTGACAATGCCCAATAGTTGCCTCTTTTTGGGAGGAAGTTATTATAAACTTTGTATTGGAACACTCTTTAATATTGACTGATGTATGTGCCCTCTTAAATTATCTACCTGCTTCCTGGAAGTTAATGCACTCCATGCAAATGAATTCTCTGTGCCCTTTTAACAGCTAAAAGACTGATATTACAACATTGGAAAGATAAACACTCACCTCCTATAATGCAATTGAGGACCTAATGACTCTTTCAACATTTGAAGAGGTGGTATATATCCTCACTTGCAAATTCATACATATATGGATATTTGGTCTGCCTTCGTTGAAGTTTCTGTATAATTCTTAGAAAGCTGTATTTTCACACACACACACACACACACACACACACATTTCACATGCATGTATTGAAATTGATATATTCTGAACGATGTAGTTACATTTTTTCTTTTCATAGAATCATAGAAAAGTAGAGTTGGAAGGGGCCTACAAGGCCATCGAGTCCAACCCCCTGCTCAATGCAGGAATCTAGGTCAAAGCATCCCTGACAGATGGCTGTCCAGCTGCACCTTGAATGCCTCCAGAGTGGGAGAGCCCACAACCTCCCTAGGTAGTTGATTCCATTGTCTTATTGCTCTGACAGTCAGGAAATTTTTCCTGATGTTTAGGTGGAATCTAGGTTCCTGTAACTTGAGCCCATTATTCCGTGTCCTGCAAACTGGGATGATCGAGAAGAGATCTTTGCCCTCCTCTGTGTGACATCCCTTCAAATACTGGAAGAGTGCGATCATATCTCCCCTCAGTCTCCTCTTCTGAAGGCTAAACATGCCCAGTTCTTTCAGTCTCTCCTCATAGGGCCTTGTTTCCAGTCCCTTTATCATCTTTGTTGCCCTCCTCTGAACCCTCTCCAGTTTGTCTACATCCTTCTGAAAGTGTGGTGCCCAGAACTGGACGCAGTACTCAAGATGAGGCCTAACCAGTGCCGAGTAAAGGGGAATTATCACTTCCCGCGATTTGGAAGCTATACTTCTATTAATACAGCCCAAAATTGCATTTGCCTTCTTTGCAGCCACATCGCATTGCTGGCTCATATTCAGTTTGTGATCTACCACAATTCCAAGATCCTTCTCACTTGTAGTATTGTTGAGCCAAGTGTCCCCCATTCTGTAACTCTGCATTTGGTTTCCATTCCCTAGGTGCAGCACTTGGCATTTATCCCTATTAAATTTCATTCTGTTGTTTTCGGCCCAGCGCTCCAGTCTGTCGAGATCGCTTTGAATTTTGTTTCTTTCTTCCAGAGTATTAGCTGTTCCACCCAACTTTGTGTCATCTGCAAATTTGATAAGCATTCCCTGCACCTCTTCATCTAAGTCATTAATAAAAATGTTGAAGAGCACCGGGCCCAGGACCGAGCCCTGTGGTACCCCGCTCGTTACCTCTCCCCAGTTTGAGAAGGAACCATTGATAAGCACTCTTTGAGTCCGATTCTGTAGCCAATTGTGGATCCACCTGATAGTTGTTCCATCTAGCCCACTCTTAGCTAGCTTACTAATCAGGATATCATGAGGCACTTTGTCGAAAGCTTTGCTGAAGTCCAGATATATAATGTCCACAGCATTCCCACAGTCCACAAGGGAGGTTACCCGATCAAAAAATGAGATCAGATTAGTCTGACAGGATTTGTTCTTGACAAATCCATGCTGGCTTCTAGTAATCACTGCATTGTTTTCAAGGTGCTTGCAGACTGACTTCTTTATAATCTGCTCAAAAATCTTCCCGGGGATTGATGTCAGACTGACTGGCCTATAGTTCCCAGGTTCCTTCTTCTTGCCCTTTTTGAAGATGGGAACAACATTTGCCCTCCTCCAGTCGTCTGGCACTTCACCTGTCCTCCATGATTTCTCAAAGATAATAGACAGTGGTTCTGAGAGTTCTTCTGCCAGTTCCTTTATTACTCTAGGATGCAGCTCATCAGGCCCTGGAGATTTAAACTCGTTCAGAGTAATCAGGTGCTCCTTGACCATTTGCCTATTAATCTCAAGCTGCAATCCTGCCCCTTCAGTCTGCACTTCAGGTTTGCCAGGGGGGTCATAGACCCTCTTTTGGGAGAAGACCGAGCCGAAGTAGGAATTGAACACTTCTGCCTTTTCTTTGTCTTCTGTTATCAATTTGCCATCCTCATTGCGTAGTTGAACCACCAGTTCTTTCTTCTGTCTTTTACTGTGCATGTATCTGAAGAAAGCTTTTTTGTTGCTTTTAGCATTCCTCGCTAACCTTAGCTCATTCTCAGCTTTAGCCTTCCTGACACTATTCCTGCAGTTCTGTGCTACCTGCCTGTACTCTTCACTTGTAGCCTGTCCTTCCTTCCACTTCCTATACGTGTCCTTTTTTGTTTTCAGGTCGTCTTTGAGTTTATTGTGAAGCCACATTGGCTTCTTCTGTTGCCCTCTGCCTTTTTCCTTTTGGGAATTGTTTGCAATTGTGCCTTTAAAATTTCCTTTTTTAAAAACTCCCACCCCTCCTGGGCTCCCTTTCTCGTGAGAGTCACTTGCCATGGGATCTTACTAATCATTGTTCTGAGTTTGTTAAAATTGGCTTTCCTAAAATCCAGGGTACGTGTTTGGCTACACTCAGCTTTTGCTTCCGTTAGAATCAAGAACTCAAGTATAACATGGTCACTTTCCCCCAGAGTTCCCGAAACTGCCACTTTATCCACTAACTCGTCTCTGTTGGTTAGAATCAGGTCAAGGATAGCCGATCCTCTAGTTCCTTCCTCCACTTTCTGTAGGAGGAAGTTATCAGCAGCACAGCTCAGGAATTTCTTGGAGGGGCCATGTTTGGCTGAAAAAGTCTCCCAACAGATATCAGGGAAATTGAAGTCTCCCATTACTACCACATCGTGCCTCCTTGAAACACTGGCAATTTGTTTTTCAAAAGTTCCATCCTCGTCTTCTCCTTGATTGGGTGGTCGGTAGTAGACTCCAACCGCCATGTTCGTTTTATTCTTTGCCCCCTTTATTTTAACCCAGATGCTCTCAATGGGGCTGCCAAGCTCCTCTTCCTGTATCTCTGTGCAGAGATACGTATTTTTAACATACAGTGCAACTCCACCTCCCTTTCTGTTGCTTCTGTTCCTTTTGAACAAGTTATACCCTTCAATTGCTGTATTCCAGTCATGGGAGTCATCCCACCAGGTTTCAGTTATCCCTATCAAGTCGTACTTGCCCTCATGTATCAAGAGTTCAAGTTCGTCTTGTTTGTTGCCCATACTCTGGGCATTAGTATAAAGACATCGAAGACTATGTGCTTTATAGTCCGACTTTCCCCCTACATTTTGTGGTAGACTATCAATGGGCACCGCTGGAGCTGTTCTCTCCATTGTGGCATAGAGGCCTTCTTCCATTGGTACCCCCGAGTTTATGTCTCCCTCCCCTGTTGGATTCAGTTTAAAGCCCTCCTGATTAAGTTCCTCATGCTGTGGCCAAACACATTCTTCCCAGTCCTTGTGAGGTGCAACCCATCCTTTGCCAGCAGTCCATCTTCCAGGAAGTGTAGCCCGTGGTCCCAGAATCCAAATCCCTCACGTCGGCTCCACCTTCGTAGCCAGTCATTCACTCGGAGTATTTTTCTTTCCCTTTCTATGCCTCTTCCAAGTACTGGAAGGATGGATGAGAAAACTATCTGGGCCCCGAAGTTCTTGAGTTCCCTTCCCAGCTCTTCAAAGTCTGCCGTGATTTCTTTGTAACTCCGCTTGGCAGTATCATTTGTACCCACGTGGAAGAGAAGAAAGGGGTATGTGTCGGTGGGCTGCATGAGCCTCGGCAGCTGCTCTGACACATCCTTAATCCGTGCTCCGGGGAGACAGCACACCTGGCGAGTCCATGGGTCTTCGCGACATACTTTGGCTTCGATCCCCCGCAGGAGGGAGTCTCCCACTATGAGTACTCTTCTCTTCCTCTTGCTGTAGGCCTTGGCTTGATTGCCTCCACTCGACTGACCCTCAGCCTCTTGCTCGCTATCACGTTGGGTGCCCGGTAATCCGTCCTCTGCAGGCTGTCCTCTGCTCTCGTCCTCAAGTACATGGAAGCGGTTCCATAGCTCCACTGCTTCCACAGGCGCAGAGTGTCTTGTAGTTCTTGTGCTCCTAACAGTCACCCTTTTCCAGGGAGTTCCCCCTGTGTTATTTTCCCTTGCCTCAGCAGTCTCCGACTCCGCCTCATCCTGCCGTTGCCCTTCTGGCTCCTGTACTGTGCTTTGGTGCTGTAGATCCACCGTTCTGTCTAAGAACTCCTCGCTTTCTCTTATGCTCCTGAGGGTTGACACTTGCTGCTCCAGTCCTCTGACCTTTTCTTCCAACAGTGTGACCAGCTTGCACTTGTTGCACGTGTAGGCCATGTCGATCTCCGGCAGGAAAACAAACATAGCACACCCCTTGCAGGTCACCACCACTGCTGAGTCCTTTCCTTCCATAGTGCTCGGTTTCTGTCTTCCTAGATTTTTTTTTTTTTTTTTTTTTTTTTTTTTTTAGGGACCTCCCCCTTGACCTCCCCTGCCGAACTCCGCTGCCAAACTCCTGTTTGCTCTCCCTGTGCACTCGCTCTGTTCGCTCGCTCTCTGGGAGCCTGCTTGCCTTTTCACAGTCCCAACAACAGCTGGAGCCTCTCTCCTGTTGTGCTCCTGCTCAGCTGGGAGTCAGGAACAGAATGAGCTCCCAGACCACGCCCTGCAATCAGCCCCACTTCCTGCAATCAGCTGCAATCAGCCCCAGGTAGTTGCAGTCAGCAGGAGCTTCTGCTCAACAGAATGAGCTCTCAGGCCACGCCTTTCCCTTGCAGCACTTGTTGTTGTACTACTCCGCTGCCAAACTCCTGTTTTCTCTCCCTGTTCGCTCGCTCTGTTCGCTCGCTCTCTGGGAGCCTGCTTGCCTTATCACAGCCCCAAAAACAGCTGGAGCCTCTCTCCTGTTGTGCTCCTGCTCAGCTGGGAGTCAGGAACAGAATGAGCTGTCAGGCCACACCCTTCCTTTTAAGCTCTCAGACCACACCCTTCCCTTTCAGCTCTCAGGCCACACCCTTCCCTTTCAGCTCTCAGGCCACACCCTTCCCTTTCAGCTCTCAGGCCACACCCTTCCCTTTCAGCTCTCAGGCCACACCCTTCCCTTGCAGCACTAGTAGTTGTTGTTTGTACAGCAGCACTTGCTGTTGCAGCACTTGTCGTTCTACTCCGCTGCCAAACTCCTGTTTTCTCTCCCTGTTCGCTCGCTCTGTTCGCTCGCTCTCTGGGAGCCTGCTTGCCTTATCACAGCCCCAAAAACAGCTGGAGCCTCTCTCCTGTTGTGCTCCTGCTCAGCTGGGAGTCAGGAACAGAATGAGCTGTCAGGCCACACCCTTCCTTTTAAGCTCTCAGACCACACCCTTCCCTTTCAGCTCTCAGGCCACACCCTTCCCTTTCAGCTCTCAGGCCACACCCTTCCCTTTCAGCTCTCAGGCCACACCCTTCCCTTGCAGCACTAGTAGTTGTTGTTTGTACAGCAGCACTTGCTGTTGCAGCACTTGTCGTTCTACTCCGCTGCCAAACTCCTGTTTTCTCTCCCTGTTCGCTCGCTCTGTTCGCTCGCTCTCTGGGAGCCTGCTTGCCTTATCACAGCCCCAAAAACAGCTGGAGCCTCTCTCCTGTTGTGCTCCTGCTCAGCTGGGAGTCAGGAACAGAATCTTTATGGTTTTCCTCTTTATGGTTTTGTTTTGTTGAAATTTTGCAGTAAAAAATTAAAAAAAACACCTGATAAAACCATTAGCAATAGCAATTAGATCTAAAGAAAGTATAAAGGGGGCTAATGAGGGTTCTAAATCTGTTAAATTTTCTTTATATGCAGATGATCTCATTAGAATATATATGGTTATCCGTAGTATCCTTATTTCATATTTTAAACAGATATGCAATGCTTTCAGGGTATGAAGTCAATAAGGAGAAAGCTGAGATAATCTGTTTAAATATGCCAAAAACAGATGAACAGGCAGGGTTGCAAGTGCTGGCACTGAAAAGGATTAATAAAGAAGTGAGGTATCTGGGAATAAATCATTCTAGAGATATTAGAAATTGTGTAAATTATCAACAGTTATTGGTCAAGGATTTTGAACAATGGTCAGGCAGCACAATCCAATGTGGCTGCCCATAACCCTCTGAACTCAGAGGATTACAGACTTCCTATGGAGGGCGGGAGGAGCATGGAGTCAAAGGTCGCCTCTGCACTTCTCCCGCCCTGCAAAAGACTTAAATGGCCAATTTCGGCTAAGTCTTTTGCCCTGGAGCATGAGGAGAGGCTGAGGCACCACCAGGATACTACGTATGCTGGTGGAGCCTGACTCTTCCCCTCACCATCCCCCAAAACACCCACAGAACTCCAGCTCCAAGGTTGGTCTTACGACCCTGGAGCCGCAGCCGGCATGGTTCTTTCCACACCAGCTGCAAGGATGGAGGGAGGGCACTCTGAGGTCAGAGTCCCAGTTCTGACCTAGGAGCGCATTTCCAAGGTTGGAGCTGGGACTCTGACTTCTCCTATGGCCATCTAGACTGTCTAGACGGCCATAGGATTGTGCCCTAAATTAAATTTATCTTAGTCAACCAAAATTTCAGTGATTAAGGTGGCAGTGTTACCTAGATTTCTGTTTATGTTTATGGCTTTGCCCTTGTTGGTTGGACTATAGAGAGATCAAAAGTTAGGGAAAGGAACTGATATATTTTGTTTCAGATATGAAACCTTCTAGAATTAAGATACATAATTTACAAGCTTCAAAATTAGGAGGACTAGAGTTTCCTTCTTTGCAACTATACTACAAAGCTTCTCAGCTGTTATGGATGAAGATGTGGTTCACAGAAGAGAAGTCCAGTAAGGAATATATGTTGGAGCAGGATCGGTTTACTGTATCCCTGAATATTTTGCTTTGGGTTATGTGGAGAGAAAGCCTGATGGAACATACACTTTGCCCCACATTCCACCTGCATAATTTCCGCCTGGAGCAGGAGAGCCCAGCCTGCGGGCGCATTTACATATTGAAGGTCATCCCTGAGTACCCACAATGGTCTGCCAAGCACCCTCAATCACCCTTCTGAGCACCTTTGATGGGCCAAAGGTGGCCCGAAACCTCCGAAACCCCTCCTGCCTGGTCAGACCAGTTTGTCCTGTCAGCGAGGGGAAGGGTCGGGGGATGGAGGGGGGGGCAAGAGAGGGGAAAAGGAGCAGCCCACGTTTCTGGAGGGTGTTGGAAGCAAGGTGCCAAGAAGCACGGAGCGGGACCTCAGCTCAGGCCAGCCTGGACATTCAATCCTCAGGTGGGAGCACCTGGGTACATTGCTGTAAGTTCTTCTGATTACTAGTTTTAGACTAGGGTAGATTCTTTGGTGTTCGCTTGAAACAGCTTACCGGTAGATTCTTTGTTGTTTTGTAGTTCTGACTGTGTGTAACAAGGAACTTCCTCTTGTCAATTTCACCTCCCTTATCTCCTTTTCCAATTTGCTGTTGTTTACTATTCAATAAACTCTTTCACTTTTGCCTGGAGAGTAGTTTCACTTTGACTCCGTGCTAAATTCCGGTGCTTACACAACCCGGTTTGACCCAGAGATTGCAAGCAGTGAGTTCTGAGCTGTCAGTGAAGCCGCTGAACTCGCGCTTTGCATTGAAGGACTGGCGGTGGTCCTTCACAGGTTAAAAAAAAAGACAAATATGATATGGATTAAATTAATCTCTGATCAGATCTTGAAAACTTGGACTAGGTATAAGCAAAAGATAAGCCTTTTTTGTTTTGTTTTACCTTTGGCTTCTGTACTTAGGCATGAGAAATTTAGTAATCTATTTGAAAGATTTAGGATAGGGGAGAAAAAAACCCACTGAAGATTTAAGAACAATTTCAGAAGCAGGGATGATTCATAGGTAACTACTTGGGATCCAGCCTTGGGACTCCACCTTGGTACCAATATCATCAGATTCAACATTTCATTCTACAAGGAATAAAAATAGCACACCTTCGAAAAATGATCTCATTTGAGGAGCTTTTGATGACATTAGAGGACAAACACATATATTCCAAGATATTCTATTAAATCATTTCAGAAATTAAAAGATGCATAAGTTGATGTGGGCAAGGGATATAGGTATGGCTACTGGAGATGAAGTTTGGCAGAAGATCTTTGATGTAAAATAAAAACAAATTCTGTCTCTATGGAATGGAAAGAGGCACAGTTAAAAGTTCTTTTCCATTGATATATGTCTCCACACAAAGATTGAATAAAATATACAATATCAATGCATTTGGTTGTTGGAAATATGGAGAATTGGACACTGGTTTAATACATGTTTTTTGGAGCTGTCCTTGAGTGCATTTATATTGGAGACAAATGTTCTGTGAGACAGAATAAATGATGGGATTTAATTTAACTGTGAATGTTGTATTAATATTGCTTAACTACTGTATATAACAGATTCCCAAATGTGAACCAGGTGTATTTGACTGATAATTTTTTGGTTGCTGCAAAGATTTTGTTGGCAAACTATTGGAAATCAACAAGTTTTCCAAGTACTAGGGAATGGCTGTTGAAAGTACTAGAATTGGCTCATATGGACAAATTGACAGAGATGGTTCATAAAAGAAAGGGGCTAATGCTTCAAACAGATTTTTTCTTAAAATGGAACCCATTTATTGGCTACTGGAATAGTGTTTCTGTGTTAAGATATATGATAGGATGAATGTTCTTAAATGTTCTACCATTTAGAGGAGCCAGTGTGGTGTAGTGGTTAGAGTGTTGGACTGGGACTCGGGAGATCCGGGTTCTAGTCCCCGCTCGGCCATGAAACTCACTGGGTGACTTTGGGCCAGTCACGAACTCTCAGCCTAGCCTACCTCACAGGGTTGTTGTGAGGATAAAATGGAGAGGAGGAGGATTATGTAAGCTGCCTTGGGTTCCTTGCAGGAAAAAAGGCAGGATATAAATATAATAAATAATAAAAACATAAGTGGTACTATATCGAATTGTTCAAGTTATTTGATTATTTTGTATTTTTGTTTATAAATAAATAACATTTAAAATTAGTGTACTTTTAAAACATCCAAAGCATGTTAACTTCATTAAATGATTCTTCTTTGTGGAATGGTTTATACAATCACACTACACACTTTACCTGCATGTCATGACGAGCAACAAACCCTTTGTTTTCTACATCACAGATCTGAAAGAACTCATGTACTTTTGCCAACATCTCCAGCTGTCCTCCTGAGTCTCCAACCACTGCTTTGCTGCTTTCTGGATCTCCATGCGGTCCAAGATGAGCAATATCCCTTTTCTGTTTGTCCATCTTCACAGCTCTGATTGCAGAAACATTTCTGGATGCTGCCATCCAATTTAGTCTCAATTTTTGGCCCGACACCTGAATATCAAAGAAAGAGAGCACAAAAGAGCTCCTTTCAATCATGCTCTCCATAATCCCTTAGCAACCATCCCTTTAATTAGCTGCTGAAATACTGAAAAAGAAAGCAGTTTGCTTTTTAAATTTTATTTAATGGCTACTAGTCTCTTCCTTTAATGGAGCAGACTGAAAATAGAGAAAATAGGACAATGAACAGAAAAGTGGAAGAGAAATTATAACTAGAAAGAATCTCAAATTAAAACCACTCTGTTTCATAGGGAACATGGGAAGAAACTAAGACAAGTGAGTTGGGCAAAAGGTGAACACACAGATTACTATCTCTAGATGCTTTCCCTATTATATCACTAAAGCTACATCGGCTAACAGTATGTCCTTATTTTATTCATGCTCATGACAAGTAATCAAAATGAAAATTACTGTTTCCTTCCCACAAAACTCCTTGTATGACTCAGCCTGAGCAATTGATTCAGAACTTAACTTTAAGTGAAATTAAGTTGCAACTCATATATTAATGCAGTCACAGTAGTGACTGTAATGTTAAGGCTGAACAGTAAACTGAGCATTTTACCCTGTTAAATGATGATCGGGGTGGGTGGGTTGTTCTAACCTTTATTAAACTGAAACAGTTCGACCAATCATTCTGAAATTTTCTGGTGCCTGAAAGAAGTGTTGATTGTACATACACTGAAAATGTCAGGTCGATTGGTGAAATACTGAGGGAGAAAGAGCAGTTTAAAGAGAAAAAGCAAAAAACCACAAAACATTCCCTCTGTCAAAAGAGCCTTTGAACATTTATATTGGCGACTTTATTTGCTGTATATTTGTTGAAAAAAAGGTTATTTTATTTCCTACTCATGTATTGGGGTTGGTGGAATACTTCCCCCCACCCCCGTTCAACCAAAACAACAACCCCAAAACAAAACAAAACTTTTTAACATGTAATGATCGTCAGTGGGACTAACCATAATTAATTTGCCCCCTTCTCCCCTCCCCATTCCTTTTTCCTTGTGTGTCGTGTCTTTTTAGATTGTAAGCCTGCGGGCAGGGACTGTCTTGTTAACTGATTATATGTAGTTGTAAACCGCCCAGAGAGCTTCCGCTATTGGGCGGTATAGACATGGAAATAATAATAATAATAATAATAATAATAATAATAATAATAATAATAATAATACGACATGCTCAGTAGTGTGTTATCTCCCCCCCCCCCATCACAGTGGATTTAGAATGTTGGGTGGGGGTGGGGAACTGCCATTTACCTCATAGTATCAGTGGCTGAGAAGGAGGAAGAGAAGATGTTTCGTGGGCTGGGGTGTGTGTGTGCTGAATCTGCTGAGAAAGGTTGGGATACTGGCACACTTTGCTTGGATACTGGTGCAAGAGTAGGACTCTCCTCACACTCTGATTTCCCAGCAGATTCAACCCCCCCCCCCAACAGAACTTGATAAAAACTGGAAGGACTCATTAGTAAAATGAGTGTTTTGTCATAAGAGGTGATGGGGGGGGGGGATTCTAACCTTCCTAGAAATGAATTTACCGGTGCCAGAAAGACACATTGGTTTTATATACTGTCATGCCTTGGATTGAGAGCATAATTCGTTCCGGAAACGTGCTTGTAATCCAAAACACTCTTGTATCAAAACGAAATTTCCCCCAAAAAAATTTGTACAGAGATTTTTAATTTAAGCCGTACTACAGTACTTGTACTGCAAGACGTCGCTTGTATATCAAGTAAAAAAAAATAAAAATAAATATTTTTAAATTTGCTTGTCCTGCAAAACGCTCTCAAACCAAGTTACTTGCAATCCAAGGTATTACTGTACCTGGATACGGTCAGGAAGATTAGTGAAAGTTTGAAGGAGAAAGAGCAGCTTAAAACAAAAAGAACCCTTCCTCTGTCAAAAGTTACTTCATAGACTCTCAGGCTAGCCTATGTCACAGGGTTGTGAGGATAAAATGTTGTGAGGATAAAGGTGGCACATGCCATAAAACCAAGCAGTTGCTTTACATTTCCTTGAATGTGAGGAGAAGCTGATTGGATTACTTTGGTCAGTCAGAGACTCTTAGCCTAACCTACCTCACAGGGTTGTTGTGAAGATGGAATATTGTGAGGAGAAAGGTGGCACATGGCATAGAAGCAATCATTTGTTTTGCATTTCCTTGAAAGAGAGGAAGAGGAGTAGGAGAAGCTCATTGGATGACTTTGGCCATCATAGACTCTCAGCCTAGCCTACCTCACAGGGTTGTTGTGAGAATAAAATGGTCTGAGGATCAAGGTGGCACCTGCCATAAAACCAAGCATTTGCTTTACATGAGGGGGAGGAGGAGCTCACTGGAACACTTTAGGCCCGTCATAGACTCTCAGCCTAACCTACCTCACAGGGTTGTTGTGAGGATAAAATGTTGAGGGGATACATGTGTTGCATATGTTGTATTGATTTTTATAACACATATGGCACTTGCCATAAAACCAAGCATTTGCTTTATATGGTGAGGAGGAGGAGAAGAATCTCACTGGATGACTTTGGACCAGTCACAGGGTGGGTTTGCATGTAATGCCAGCCCATCATGGCAAGTTGCCATGGTGGGTTGGTTGCTCAGCAATTTACCCATGGTGAGTCAGACAGCCAATCGGGCTCATCTTGGGTAAGTCACTCCCTCTCCCTCCTTAGTCTTCCAGGTGGTATCCCGGGGGACACTGTGGGAGGAACTCCTCTCTCCCTCCCCGTTGCAATGTTGAGCTATTCTCAGCTCGCTGCGGCTTTTGCACAAAAGCACTCCTTCACTTAAGCACAAATGGGTGGATTTCAAGCCTCAGCTGGATTTCAAGCCTCAAGCCAAGGAGTAGCAGGTACCCACACACTGGACATTGCCCCATCCGAGGCTTGAAAACCATTCCATACCCCCCAGGTTTCTCTTGGCAGGTCACAGAAGGCAATCTGTCAAGAGAAACCCAAGCGTGAGGGATCCTGTGCTGAGGGGGTGTTTGGGGGGATTTACCCCCCTTTCTCAGCAAGATCCTCAACTTTTCCCAGTCTCCCCATTTAGTCCCCATGGGGGAGCCACTTAGCACTTTTCCCTGACCCTCAAGGGGTTGGGGAAAGTGTAAAAGTGACCCCCCTTTTTTAAGGGAAACTGAGTTTGACAGTTGCCTGTCAAAACTCAGGGCCCCTTTAAAATGGGGCGTTTGAGTGGTAATTGGGTGGATTTGTACTGGGACATACCTCTGAGTATGTCCCAGTCCAAATCCCTGAGATCCCCCTCAAAAACCACATTTTAAAGGGACCCAGAGTTTGAAGCAGGGCTCTCCAACCTTGGGTCCCCAGATGTTGTTGGACTACAGCTCCCAGAATCCCTTCCCATTAGCCATGCTGGCTGGGTATGCTGGGAGCTGTAGGTCAGCAACATCTAGGGACCCAAGGTTGGAGAGCCCTGGTTTGGAGGGTTCAGAGGGTTACTTTTGCACTTTTTACAAATGGGTATCATCAACTGCAAGTCAGAGAGAGCATAACCTCTGGAGCTCACTTATTAATTTAAAAATTGGGTTTGTTTAACTCATAAGCTGGGCTTTGACTTTATATAACTTCCTGGCTGCCACTGGGCTTATTGTCAACTGTATAATATTAACATTACACAAAGCCATGAAATTCAATAAACAAACATCCTACAGTTTAAAAAAAAAATTGGCATCCAAATTCTGGAAAAGAGGATGCCAATGGCCATGATATACAGGCCTGTGGCTTATGCTGGCTCAGCTTGTCTGAGTGTGGAAAGCTAAGCAGGGTCAGGCCTGGTTATTACTTGGATGGGAGACCCCTCCTCTAATTTCCTGCATTGAGCAGGGCGGGGGTTGGACTCAATAGCCTTGTAGGCTCCTTCCAACTCTATGATCTATATGAAATCTATGCTGACTGGCAATAATGGAAGGCACCAGGTTGGAGAAGGCTGCTCTAAATAAAGAGAGAAGTAAGTGGCCCTAAGCTGTTCGTCATCAGTTTTCCACAACTCCACAGTCACCTCTGTATATATTCTCTATTCTGGCCACATGGTTTATCTGCTTTGGGAGAATGAGGATTTCACTTGTACTTCTCGGCCTCCTTAGGGGGATGTGGTGTGAAGGCTTTTGAGCTTCAGCTCACAATTTCTGTGCATTTTGGTGCTTGGTTGAAAGCTGTATAGCCTTAACTCTATCTTTGTAAACAGTAGGGTTTTTGTTCATTGAATATGTACCACATTTGTAATAGCTGCTGCAGCATTTTATTTAAAAGTAGTCCTGCTTTTCATCCAATAACTTATCAACTCTGCCCACGGTGTGGAAACTTTCTTACTAGCAAGGGTAGCTGATGTCTGTGAGAGACAGATGACACCCATAGCAGAGCATGACTAAAACCTGTATTAACATGCATTTTGTAGAGTCCCAGATCAGAACTCCCTTGAGAAAATTTGCTAGTCTTATCACAACTGTTTATGCTTATCTCAAAATTTGTCAACTGTGACACCCAAGCAGGAACTTTCAAATTTATCTCAAATTTTTGTTGGCATCTCTGATACTTTGTTTTATAAACAGGGAGCCAAACCTGAGAAACCTGCTTAAAAGCCTCCAGGGAATCCATGGTCAAGGAGAGATTTGAGCTTAGATCCAAATTAGCCTTCCTACAATATTGCCCCTCCATATGTTTCCCTCATTTTTCATATTTTCAATTAAAACTAACAGCCTATTCCTAGCCTTGTTTACTCATAAGTAGGTTCCATTGATTATAATGGGACCTATTTCAAGTACAGGCAGTCCCCGAGTTAAGAAGGTCTGACTTACAGACAACCCATACTTAAGAACGGACTTCTGGGTTCCCTGGTGCTACATCGTTTACGTAGAGTGCATAGCATAGTATACTAGGCAATTTGTGTAATTTATGCAATTTGCGTAAATGCTGATTTTAACATATAGCACGCTATGCTGTTCCGACTTACATACTATGGAGCTTTTGGGGGTTCCTGCATGCAGGCATGCAGGAACACACACACACACACTCACACACGCGCCTCCTCATGTGTAAACCAAGTGGAGGCTGGGAAGAAGCGAAAGGTGCATGGAACATGGGATGGGGCCTGGCGTCTGGAGGTCTGGAGGAGCCAGGCTGAGGGCGTTCATGTGTCAATGTAGTTCAAGCCATGACTCACGAGTTCCCTCCCCCCTGCCTGGCCAGGTGAAGTTCAAATTGATTGGCTGAAGCAAGAAGGCTACAGAAAAGGGGAGGGGGAAGAGCTATTTCCCCACGTGTAGCCTTTGTTCTTGGTCTTAGTCCTTTTGGTAGCGTGCCTGGCATGGCAGCGCGCCAGCGAGGGGCCCAAGCCTTTAGGGCCCCCCCCTCAGGAACCGACCCCAGGCAGCTCCTGGTAAAATTAGCTGGATTGAGGGCTCTGGTGAAAGGCAAGCCTTGTGGGAGTTTACCCATCTCAGACCTGCGGGTAGATGGGGTAGTTCTCCTCGGGCGGCAGGGCTGTGCTGGATCTAACCCTTGAAGAGAACACCCTCAGGTAACAGGTGTGTGTCTGAGAGATCTTAAGGAATCAGGTTTTATTGTTTTGTAGCTTTACTGTGTACCAAAGTGTCTGTCTCTCTATTTTGTATGCTTCTCTCATTTCCCTAATTTTGTTGTAAGATGCTACCAGAATAAACCTTGTCTTGGTTTCACCCCAAATGGGTTTTGTAGTGCTCTGTGAGTTCAGTATCTAAATCCAGGTTACAGAATTGAAGGCGGGTCCCTAAACAGAGATCCAAGTAGGATTGCAGACAGCTGAGGCTGGCAGTCTGGTATCTTGAGATCTCAGAGGGTCTTGGTTCCTTTGCCAGTAGGCAAGGGTGGGGTGGTGGCGGGTCAGCCAGCCCCCCCTTCCGGGCCACATGGTGGCAAGTGCTGGGTTTCCTTTGAGTTAGGAAAGGGTGGAGGTCTGGCGGGTCAGCCAGCCCCCCCTCTTCCTCCACACATACAAATTTGACTTAAAGACATTCTTAAGAACGGAACTCGTTCATAACCTGGGGACTGCCTGTATAACCAAGAATGTCACCTTAAAGACTACCGGTAATACATTTCTTATGGCATAAGCTTTTGTGGACTACAGTCCATTGGATCAAATGCATGAAGAGTTATCCTGAGGTATAGGTGCATATAGGCACATGGGCAGAGATCATGAGATCAGAGGGAAATGAAATGCAGAAAGTAAATATGGTGACCATTATGTTCTTAACAACGACCATTCGCCAAACAGGTTTTGGGCACCCATAGTACCCTATCTGCCACTGTTTGTACTTCCTGCATTTCATTTACCTCTGGCCTCACTGTTTACTTCCCCTATCCTGCAGCTCAGGATGGCACTTCATTCCTCTGCTGAAGTGTAGACTGCAGGCCACAAAAGCTTATGCCATATATTTTTGCTGCAACAGACTAACATGGCTACCCTGCTGGCAACTTTTAAGTAAGTATGGGTATACTTAAAATTGCAGCCTAAGACTGCTTTAACTTACTTTCACTATCAGGTGATCCAACTGATACACTATGAGAATGATCTTCTAACATTTATAATTACTGCAAGCATTATGTTTGGAAATGGCAGTGGGGTAAATTGCCTCTTCTGAGGAAGAATGGTGATTGTTAATTGTAATGTACTGGGACAAACTCTTTCCAAAATGGCAGTGAAAACATAGCTGAGGCATTGGCAACATGAGATAGGGACTATTGCCTAAATGGCAACAGAGAAGGGGACTGTTCGTTTCCCCACAGGATGTGGTGGTAGCTTATTCAGAGAGGCAATTGGGCTCATTTGCACGTCATGCTAATCCACCCTGGCAATAAGCCACGGTGGGTGGGTTGTGCAAACAACCAACGGTGTGCCTGAGAGACAATTGGGCTCACCATTGGGTTGTTTGCTCCCTCCCACTGCTTCCCGCTTGCTCCTCCCGTCCCAGGGGACCCTGCAGCAGGACCAACTTGTCTGCCCTCCCCACCCCGTGATCACAAGCTGTTTTGCACTCAAACCAGCGGCTGCTTCCAATTTCTGCATTCATGGAACTGCGCACCTCTGCAGTTGTGCAAGTGCAGCTAATTTTTTTTAAACAGAAATTAATTAATTAATTAAATTAAAATATTTGTGCACATTGTATGTGCAACATTTTTTAAAAAAATGTTTCGCTAGCCACTGCCAGCCCCTCCAAGGTGTTGCTTGGACACTTCGTAGATTGTCAGTGGCTGTCAAACGGGGATTGTGAAAGCTGGCTGTCAAGTTTTTTGTCCCTTTTACCCTCCCCTGGGGAGGGTAAAGGGCAAAAAAGCTGCAGCCATTGTGGTGGGGAGGGAAGACAAGTTGGTCCTGCTGCAAGGTCCCTTGCAATACCCACAGGAGAACCAAGGCGGAGGGAGGGAGGGGGTGAATGACCCATGGTGAGCCAATCGTCTGCCAGGTGCACCATGGGTTGTTCACACAACAACTAACCCACCGTGACTTATTCCCAGGATAGGTTGGTGTGATGTGCGAATCTGCCCAATTTCTTTGTACATCAAAATCAATTATCTCTGAACAAGAAGTAGCTGCTAATCGCAGGAAAGCCTTTTCTAACAAAATAATGTACTCATTGGTCCATAAGATGTCAACTGTCAGATGATCATGAATAATTATCTCTCAGAGAACAAACTATCTACCTATAGCAGTGGGTACATAAGGAGCCTTTTTGTTGACAGGAATCTGATTTAGAAATATTGGTATATGGTAAACAAGATGTTGGCTATAGTGTGAGCCAATAAGTCCTTGGCTCAAGTCCCACCATAGCCACAGACCCAGGCTTCTTCCAGATGGAAGGCTCCTAGCACTGCAAAAAAATCATTGCCTTTCTGATGTCTACAATCGGAATTGCAATGGGCTTTCCACACATTCCCACATTTTTTGTGTATACATCCTGCTATGTTCTATCTACACTAGTGGGAGAAGACCAACAGCAACAACAAAGCAAACTGCAAAGTTAAACAGATTAATTCAGTGTTGGTGTTGAAGGCAAGTTCTGTTCTTGGAGTAAAGTAGTAAAGGAAATAATTAATTAAATGGCTGTTAATGCTGAAGAGCCAGAAGCATATTGATTGTACCAGTGTTTCCCTTTTAAAGGAATAAGCAGGTTCCCCTTCCCCTCAGCAGCATGATTGCTGCTTTGTAAAAAGAAAGCCTAGGTGCCCCACCTGCTCGCCCCAAAGTTGCCACACACAATTTAAAAAAAAGTTATAGTCATTGCTCAATTCTGTCATATCGGAATATCACTAACTTACATTTATTTTAAAAACAAACAAACCCTAAAGCAAAATGCAAAGTTAAACAGGCAATTTCAATGCTGATGTTGAAGATTAGACAACACAATAACCTGCACGCAAGGGTTGAGTATGGGATGAGTGTGGGTTGTCATTGAACCGTGGGTTGTTGTTGAAATGTGGGTTATTGTGTTGTCCGAACCTAGCTGCACTAACAAGCCATGACTTGTTAACCACAACCCATGGTTTGTGGTTGGATTATGAACTATGGGTCATTCACCATGGTCTTATCTCAGCTACTCAGGTTACTGTGTTGTCTGAACCCAGTCATTATGTTCCAGGAATAATGTAGAAAAGGAAAGAATTACATAGCTGCTAATGCTGTTCTTAAGAGGCAGAAGCAGATCACACCAAATGCATGCATATAACTTTTTTTTTTTTAAGATCACACAAATAATTAAGAAATAGTAAAGGAAATTGTAAAAGCACTTAGGAAAAAGGAGTTGAGCTGCAAGTCATGAAATGACTCTGCAAGAGGAAATGCGCTGCAAGCAATCAGGAAAGGAGGGTCATCTCCAATGTGTCACCCACCTTCCCCAGGGCCAACTCCTCCCATCCTGCCTTCATTCAGCATTTCCCTGTCCACACATTTATTGAAGCTGTGCTGCTATTCTCTTTTTCACTTTAATGGATTTTCTGTATTAAGCAAAAAGGTTCTGAGAATTGCTGGGAAAACACAGGGGGAGATTACAAATGGCTGACAACATCATCTAGATCCCCCCATGGAATGTGAGTGAATGAGCCACGACAATTCCACAATAAATTCTCATCTGAAAGCACCCTCACTGGGTTGTCTTACTGAGCAACCCTATGTATGCTTACTCAGAAGCATGTCCCCGTGTATTCAATGGGACTTACTCCCCAATAAATGAGTTTAGGACTGTATCCATTCTCAGCTTCAGTCCTTAATACTAATAATACTGGACTGTTGCAATAATTACTTTTGTAACCCTGTGCAGTATAGCTCTCTGTGGGATGCCTGGAACACAGCCCTTTTTGACCTTTAGAAGCTGCAGTAGGGACAACATCCACGTTTATTGCTGAGTGGAAACCTCTAATTGACTTTTTGCAGAGACTAGAAAATGATTTGTTTGTTTGTGGGTTCATGGAATAATAAGTGGATTTGGGACAACGAGGAAAAAATAGATTTCTCATTCTGATTATCGAGTAAGAAAAAATATTGTTACCTATATTTGCTGTAGAAGAAAATCGGAAGTCTATTTTGTTTTGTTAATTATTATATGTTTGATATTATGTGTTTGTTTTACATAGAAATAAAAAAATTTAAAAAGAAAGAAGCTGCAGTAGGGACAGGAGAAGTGGTATAATAGAGCCAGGGCTCAAGTGCTGGCACTTTTTTTTATTAGCATGAATGCTGACATCATCTGCCACACCACTCAGAATTCCATGTTCCCTCTGATCTTAGCTGCAGTTAATTAATTAATTACATTTATATCCCACTTTTCCTCCAAAGAACCCAAGTGGCATACATGATCCTCATCCTCCTCTCCCTTTTATCCTGACAACAACCCTGTGAGGCAACCCTGTGAGGTAGGTTAGGCTGAGATTCAGTGGCCCTGTTCATAGGATCACGGAGGGGGAAATAAGCCACGGTGGCTTATTTCCCCCACGGCGCATGCCAGCTGCTTCTTGCCAGGGGGATTTGCATGATTACCCTTGCCAACATGGCTTGCCATATTGGGTGAACCCAGTGAGGGTGGCTTGTTGCCATGGTTACTGAGCCATCACAGAACCCTAACACAGCCTATGGGTTCTGGGTGGCTTGTTAGCCATGGCAACAGGCCACCCTCCCTCAGTGGGTTTGCATGACATGGCAAGCCACGCTGCCAAGGGTAATTATGGAAATCCCCCCAGCACATGACCAGCACAAGTGGTGATCATGCAAACCTGGTCAATGACCGGCCCAATGCCACCCAGTGAGCTTCATGGCATAGTGGGGACTAGAACTTGGGTCTCCCCAGTCCTCGTCCATCACTCTAACCGCTACACCACACTGGCTCTCTTCTCACAGTAACTAGGGGAAAATACATTTCCCCAACAATATATTGCTCCCTCTTGTAATACAAAGTATTTTAGGGTGGCTTGGTCTTGAACGAGCAGTTAAGACCCATTCATTTTACAAAAGCTAGTGGAGATCAAGCTAAAATGGCTAGAACTGGTTTGTTGATATGGGTCAACGCAGCTGCCTGCATTTTTGCTCTCCTTGCGGGCAGGACTGGTGCAAGGCAGTTTGGCACCCTAGGCGAAATCAAATATTTAGCCCCCCCTTCCTACTTGAGCCTTCCCTCCTTTGGCGGCGGCAGCCCCGGTGGTGGTGAGGAAGAGTCGGCCAAGCGAGCGAGCTTCCTCCTCCTGCTGCTGCTGCCCCCGGCCTCCGCGGCCTGGGAAGGGAGGAAGGAAGGCGAGAAGAGGCACCAAGCTGCAGCGGATCAGCAGCCACCAGCCGCTCCAGCTGCGCCCGGGCGGATAGAGGCGAGCCCGCCTGCCCGGAGGAGGAGGAAGTGGAGCGGGATTCGGCGCCAAGCGAGCGGCCCCGTGCGGAGCTGCCTCACGGGCGCGGCTGCTGCTGCCCCATGCCCGCCTGGCCGCTCTCCTGCTCGGCTTCCTTGCCCAGATCGGAGTCGCCAAGCGCAGCGAACCCCGGCTGCCTGACGCCTTGTGTGCTCCTGCTGCCGCCGGCGGGAGATCAGGCTCGCTCGCTGCCATCTTCCTCCTCCTCTTCCGTACACACGTCACGCACCGCGGAAAGCGGAGTGCAGGCCCCGCTCCCTCCCTTCCTCGTCCATTCCTGGAGGAGGAGGAAGAGAAGGGCGAGTGTCTGCGTGGGTCTGGGGCACAGGCGAAGCAGGAGCGGAGCGTTTCTGCCCCCCCTTTAGCCATGCGCCCTAAGCAGCTGCCTAGTTCGCCTAGTGGTAGTGCCGGCCCTGCTTGGGGGTGTGGCTATGGGGACTGTCATGATCAGCACTTCAACATTTACCACTACACCACTGGACAGGAGGGTGATGGTTCTGAAGTGACTTGTGGAGAGGGAGAGAAAGATGGGGAGGATAAATTCTGTGGAGACTGATAGCAAGACGGGAAGAGATTCTGAAAGGAAAGAGGAACTGAGGAGCTGCTGGCAGGTGGAGTAAAAACCAGAGAAGGCTGCGGAGAGCCGCAGCAACAGAAACAGCACCCTCCTACTCGCCCACAGTGACCAGATAGCAGCAGCTCCACAACCAGCCGAGTGACAGAGACTGACGCCTACAGCTACATCCAAGCCTGGGACTGTACAGCCAGAAGCATGTTTTAAGAATGAATCCCGCACCTGTAGATCATCTAATTATTGGACTCCATACCCACATTTCATTGTTTAGAGACTTACCTTAATACTTTTTTATTCATCTGAATGTTTCTTTTGCTTCCTCTCCCCTTTCCCCCTCCCTGTTAAATAAATCCTAGTTCTTGTTTTTCATATCATAATGAGTTGTTCACTGTTTCCCCCCTTCTTTCAGGGAACGGGGGGGGGGGCTTGTGGGCTGGAGGCATACTGTGTGAACCCAGGTCCGTAGTTCCCACCACCACAACTGGTTGCTGCTAGGGCAAGTGGGGTTACGCTTTGACTGAATTTGTGGGAAATAACTTTTATCTTGTTATTAATAAACTATAGTGAAGGAATTCCCGTTCCCTTCACGCAGTATTTTAGTTCTCATTATGAGAGAAAGTATGTTGAGAGAAGAAAAAGTTACAATAGTTTTGGAGAGGGTGGAAACTCCCATACAGGGCCGGCGCTACCGCTAGGCCAACTAGGCTGTTGCCTAGGGCGCGTAGCGGAAGAGAGCGCAGAACGCTGCGCTCCTCTTCGCTGCCGGCGCGCTCCTGCCCTGCCCGCCCGCCTCTCCGAGAAAGCCAGGTCAGTGCGGGGGATTGCGCCTGGAGTAGTGGTGGGGCCGAGCCTGGGCGCCTCCCCCCCACCTTGCCTCGCCTCCGCGCCGCCTCCCCTCGCCTCTGCGTCGCCTCCCCCCCACCTCGCCTCGCTTCGCCTCTGCGCCGCCTCCCCCCCGCGCCGCCTCCCCCCCGCGCCGCCTCCCCCCCACCTCGCCTCGCTTCGCCTCTCCTCCGTGCCGCCTCCCCCCCGACACCTACCTTCTCCACGCTGTTTCCGGAGCCCCGCCCGCGCTCTGTTTTGGCGGGAAGAACCAGGGCAACAGGGCTTAAACAGCCCTGTTGCTCTGGTTTCCCCCGGCCAAAAACAGAGCGCGGGGGTCCCTTTTCGGAGGAGGCGTGGGAAGGTAGGTGGGGGGCGGCAGCGGCAGCGTGCGGGGGGGGGGTCCGGTGGCGGCGGGGGGGAGGTTGCAGAGCAGGGCTGCTTTCCGGAGCCCCCCCCCACGGCACAAGAGGGGGGGCGCTAAATATAATTTAGCCTAGGGCACCAAACTGCCCTGCACCGGTCCTGCTCCCATAATTGTTTCAATGGATCCTGTGGGGCTGCCCATAACCCTCTGAACCCGGAGGGTTCTGGGCAGCCAAGTGAGTATGGGAGGAGCGCAGCGGATAGGATTGCCACCTCAAAAACAATTAGATGGCCTAAATCGGCTGTCTAAATGTTTTACCCCTCCTCACAAGGAGGAGAGGCTGAGGCACTGCCTGGATTCCTCAGAAGCCGGTGGTGCCTTGCTCCTCCCCTCCCCACCCCCGGGAATGCCCCGCCCCACGCCAGAACCGAAGCCAGTCTTCTGGCTTTGGGACCCAGCCAGCACAGAAGGAACCATGCTGGCTGCGAGGTGGGGGGGGAGGGTTCTCCACACTCGGGCTCCTCGCTGCAACCTCAGAAGGGATTTCCGAGGTTGCAGCAGGGAGTCCAACTTCTCCTATGGCCCCGCAGGCAAGGTCGGAGGGCCATAGGATTGCGCCCTAAAAGACACAGAAAGTAAGGATGCCAAGCTTTGTTTAGCCATTAAGACACAGCTCCAGTAAGGAACTAAGACATTTTAAGGACAAACTATATGTTTACGTCAGAAAACCAGCTTCTCTGTAATTCCCTCTCCTTTAGCCTATCATTTCTCCATGTTTTATTCAATAAATCTGAATCAACTGGATGAACTTGTTTATCTGTCTTAATATCTAAAGCAGGGGTGGGCAACTTGTGGCCCTCCAGATGTTGCCTGATTGCAACTCCCATCATCCCTAGCCAGCATACTAAATGGTGAGGGATTATGGGAGTTGCAGTCCAACAACATCTGGAGGGTAACAAGTTGCCCACCCTGATCTAAAGTGTTATCAGAAACACTAAGGCTGCAATCCTGTACAAACTGACCTGGGAGTAAGTCCCATTGAACTCTGCTGGACTTACTTCTGAGTAGACATGCATAGGTTTGCACTGTAAATTTTCTACTTTGACATCTACTTGTATCTGAGTATGATTTACTGCTTGTAAAATAAAATTATACAGTTCTATGGATCAATTCATTTGATTGTTCTTGGAGAGAAAGTCCAATGAATAGGTACATTTTTCTTCCAGTTCAAGCCAATGCACTCTGATTGACTAGAATTTTGTGAAATAATTTATTACAGGATTAAAGACTATATTCCTAATGGGTTGTGTGCGGCAATATTCTTCCTTTGTTTAGGCACCAGAGAACATATTTGCCACAATCTCCCCCCGCCCCAATACAGGAACAGTGTGGTTTTATTTGTACTGGAAAATAGAAAGCAACAGGAATGTATACACACAAGTTGGAGACACTGTCATTTATTTGATTAGTGGGAGCTTCTGCAAACTTATTCCAGTCAATCCTGCAATTACATATCCTGGTATCAACAGCCTTATGTCAAGGTAGATCCTAGTGACCTTCAGCTCATACTTGTTTACAAATGTAGGTCAGTTGTGAACTTTATTTGAATGAGAGGAAAAACCAGCCCAATATCAACAAAAGAAAATGGAGCATTCTTTCCAAAATCTTATCTCTATTCATTCCCCCCATGCCCACCCCACCACAATATTTCAGAAGACTAAAGCTGTACAGAACACAATTTTTATTTTATTTCAGAACACTGAAGCTTCTTTAAACTCCAGAAGATTCACAAGATGAAGCAATCCCACACTATTCTGTTTTGGTGGGACTTGAGGCCTGCAAGGTGAAGAGGCAAGCAGATTCAGATTGAAGTAAGTCAGGTCAGTCAGGCTGAAGTCAGGTTATGACAAGGCAGGTCAGAATAGGCCATATTATGGTAAGTCAGGTTAAGGTAAATCAAGCAATGACAAGTCACGTCAAGGAAGTCAGTTTACACTGGCATAGTAACAGCAAGTTTCAGTAGCAGTGATCTGGATCCTGGATAGCTTCCAGTGCTACCTGAACTGTAAATGTTGTCTCATTAAAGGACTGAGGCCATCTGAAGCATTAAGAAGACTGACAGGGATTCACCTTTAAGTGGTTCTACACCACCCCCACCACCCTGGAAAAGCTGTCTACAGTCCTGAAAGGGCCTGTGGCAGATTCTGTAGTTGCATGCTCCAGCATGACTGTAGAGCATGAGAGGCCACAGGCATACCCTCCAACATTTCACAGATGAAAATGGGGACATACATGTGAATTTGTAAGAGGGATGGTTAAGCAACATGAAGGAGTGATCAAGAGGGCGTGGCCAGGCAACATGAGGGTGTGGCCAAGGGTATGGCCAGGCAACCAAAGGGCATGGTCAGGTACAAAAGTTATTAGAGGAAAAACACAAAATCTTATACAGTAATACCTTGGATTGCAAGTAACTTGGTTTGAGAGCGTTTTGCAAGACAAGCAAATTTTTAAATATTTAAAAATATTGATTGGCCAATTCAAAGGTACCCTCCTGGGTTAGTCAGCTGGATGGTGGCATGGTAATCTGGCAGGCATTTGCATGCTTTCCCCAGATGCAGGGAACAACTTTCTTTTATTTAATCCAGGAGGAAGCAGAGCCCAGAGCCTTTAACAGTGTTCCTGATAACTCTCAGGCTATGCATTCCAGAGCAAAATAGACCCAAGGTGTAATGTCAATTAATCCATACTGTATATGTGTCAGTAAGCCAGCACATCTGGTTTCTGTGTAACACCTCCACCACAGTGTGTACTGTTGGAAGTATACACACCTGATTCTGTCTCCAGATCATTCAAGCCAGTGTTTTCCATGTGCTGGTCAATTGCCCATGGGAATGTAATGTTATTTTATTTGGTTAACGGCCAGTGTTCTCCAACCTTGAGTCCCCAGATGTTTTTAGCCTACAACTCCCAGCATGCCCCAGCCAGCATAGCTGGCTGGGGCATGCTGGGAGTTGTAGGCTAAAAACATCTGGGGACCCAAGGTTGGAGAACACTGGGTTAAACAGTACAGCGGTCTGAAGCCATGCTTTTGCCATAATTTCTCGTCATTTTGTAGCTCATTCCCTTAGCCGGGATTCTCAGAGTCAGACTTTCTACCCTTTGGGCTCACTTGAGAGAACTGAAAAGGACTGAGGCCTGCCACCAGTCACAACATGGTGACAGATGGAGGCAGAGTTTGGCATAATCAGCTGGCAAATGCTGGTATCATTTTATATTGATATCTAATCCTTCTTTAAACATAGCTAAATCCTTTGCCACAGCTATTTCCTTGTAGCAGAGAGTTTCATAATTCAGCTTTTCTCTAGTTAAGTACAGGCATTGGCTCTGGGGCTATCATTACTCAGTATTCACGAATTTGTGTTTGATAATTTAGAATTCAAAATTATTCTTTATGCTGATGATCTTTTACTGTTAATCTCATTTACTGTTCATCTGAACTGATGCAGATTGGAGATACTATATCTCAGTGAATTAGCTAACTGGCAATTTCGATGGTGCCCAGACCTTATTACTTATTTGGGACTACTCATTTCCAGAGACATATCTCAAATGATCAAGCTAGATTTGAGTAAGTTGATTAATGAGATCTCACAGGATATAGATAGATGGGTATTTCTAAAGTTGACTTTGTGGGGTAAGGTTAATACACTTAAGATGAATAGTTTACCTAGGATTGTCTATGTTTTACGTGGGATTCCTCTATTTATACCTGGAAAGTATTTTCAAAAACGTAATGCTCTGTTTCCTAAATTTCTTTGGGGTTCCTCTCCGCCACAAATTTCTTTGAAAAGGATGCAATTTCCAATTAAAGAAGGCAGGTTTGCCTTCCAGATCTTGCATCATATCACAGGGCTTATTTGTTGACCAGTACGAAATTTTGGTGATTTCCACTTAGATTATCCACCTTGGTCAGTTTTGGAATCAGTGGGAGCTTCTTCCTCTGCCAGCGGTGGCCTGAAACTGCAGGGGGGGGATGGTGGGAACATGGCCGGCTGTTGCCAGTCCAAGAAGAGAGGGATCGCTTGGCGGGAGGGGGTGAGCTGCGCTCTGACCGGTCTCCTCTGGAGGAGACCGATCAGAGCGTGTGCCACCTCCTCAAGTCCCATGTGGGACCTGAGGGGGTGGCGTGCAGCAGCAGGGAAGCTAATGACAGCCGCTCAAAGTGCCACTTGGGCACCTTGGACAGCTGTCATTGGCACTCGCCCAGAGCCACTTGGCAGGAGTGGCAACAGGATTTTGCTGCTTTCGTCAAGCCGCTCTATAGGGTTTTGGGCTACAGCTGGGCTTGTTGTGTCATCTGGGTTCGGATGACATGGCAAGCCCAGGGGTGGCCACGGAACCCTACAACAAGCCATGGCTTGTTGGGGTGGCTTTGTAACCACAAAGAAGCCACCCCGCGGGAAGCATGCCGGGTTCGGACAACACGCTAAGCCATGGTGGCTTCCAAGCCATGGTGGCTTAGCGTGTCATATGAACCGAGTCTTAAAGTCAGAAGGGACTTTTAGTTTTGCTTGAAGGATCAATATTTTGCAATAGAAATTCAGGGAAGGCTGGTGATGCCTATGTCAGTGGGTCTCCTTATCCATTACAGCTTTTATTCTGAACCTTATAGGAGCGATCCATGGTGGTGAACCTACTTTGGGGATGGAGTACAGCATGGTGGATAGCTCCTATAAAGCTGAGAATAAAGGCTGCAATGGATAAGGAGCCCCACTGGCACAGGGGTCACCAGCCTCCCCTGTAGAAATTGCCACCATGGAGGATGATCCAGAGTGGGCCCATAATGGGTGGGGGGAAAGGAGCCTGCCCCCCCAAACTAGGGTCCCAGTTTGGATCGGGGGCCCTGCCCCTACTCTAGAGGGAAAATGAAAAAAAGCTATAGTTGCTAAGTATGTCTTTAAAGTAATGTCTCTTTTGGCCCTCACACACAATTTAGAAGGATACGGGTGCAATCCTATTGAGATGACTGGAAGCCCCCGAACTACGAAGCAGATGCACATCCTATGCAGGGCAGGAGCATCAGAGACAATCTTCACCTCCCTGTCCTCCTGCCCAGCATTTTCGCTAGATGGGCTTTTTAGAGGAGGAGGGAAGGAGGCTGGGGGGGCCTCAGGATAACTCATATCCTGGCCTCTCCAGTCTCCTCCCTTCCCCGCCCACCGGAATGCTGCCTCCCCCCCCCCTCTCTGAGTTTGCTTTCCCAACCTCAAAGAGTCACCAGCTGTGGGTTGTTGTGCCGTCCTAACCTGGCAAGCGTGGGTGGCTGGTGTGGTTTACAAACCACCCTGAAACCCATGGCTTGTTCTAGGGTTTCAGGGTGATTTGTAAAGCGCCCCTGCTACCCACCCTCACCAAGTTCAGATGTCACAACAACCGTGCCTGGCAAGGTTAATTATGCCAATTAGGTGGCTTGCAACTGGCACATGTGAGGAGGGAAAATAAGCCACCGTGGCTTATTTTCCCTCCTTGATCATGCAACCCCAGTCAAGGTCTGCTTGACCTGTTTCTCAGTAAAATCTGCCGTTCCGGGGATCACATTTAACCCTAGAGCAGTGTTCTTCAACCTTGGGTCCCCAGATGTTTTTGGCCTACAACTCCCAGCATGCCCCAGCCAGCTATGCTGGCTGCGGCATGCTGGAATTGTAGGCCAAAAACATTTGGGGACCCAAGGTTGGAGAACGCTGCCCTAGAGCATTATAACTGCGGCCTCTGTCATTCTACCCTAAGATTTGTCAGTCAAGATCTGAACTGCCACCCTGAAATTGTTTGGGGGCATCAAATGGGTAGAGACAGAATGCAAGCATGCTGTGGTCCGGTTCACACAATAGCAGGGTGGTTAATAAGCTACTGTGGCTAACAAGACACCCAGAACCCTACAACAGCCCATGGGTTCTGGGTGGCTTGTATCCACGGTAACAAGCCATGATCGCCAGGTTCGCACAATAAGCTGTGCTGCTGAGGGTAATTATGCCAATCCCCCCCAGAACACGACTGGCATACTCAGTGGGGGAAATAACCTTCCATAGCTTTCCCCCCCCATCTGTGATCGTTCAAACTGGGTCAATATGTCCTGGCATAATCAGAATGAGCATTTAGCAGTGTGTGCCAAGGAAGTACCAAATACAATTCTTGAAGAGGTGAGAAATGCTCGCTACTATGAAATCATTGTAGACGCGACACCTGATGTCTCTCATACTGAGTAGCTGGTATTTATCATACAATACGTTCATGAAAATGACGGGAAATGGGATGTGCAGGAATGATCTCTGAACATGGTGGAATGTTATAAAAAGAAAGTAGATATCACAAAACAGTTCAAGGAAGTACTGGCAGACGTTATGCATGTCGTCTGTGCATGCAAGAATTCTCACATGTGGTCCCCCAGCTTTGTACACAAATCCATGGGTTCTTATATGGGGGTGGGGGGGTGGGCAGACCCCATACACCCTCTGGGTGGCCCTGTCTGATGGTAATGCTAATTGCAGGCATAGAGCAAAAGCCCCTACCCATCACTCTAGGGTCCTAATCCATATTAAGTCCCATGTGCTTACTTTTGAGTAAAAAAGAAGGGAAAAAACCCTAGCTAAATCTTTAAAGTAACATGAACATTTAGTTTGATCCTCAAGGAATTTGGGCAGTGTGGAAGAGGCAGTGTGGAATGCACAGGTGGGAGAAAACAGAAGGACCAGGGCCTCACATCACCTTTCTGAAAGCAGAAATGCAGCTCAAACCATCTTCTCTTCCATATGGTAGCGTAATGTGTCTGTGGAGTCTTAGAACTTCTTAGAACAGCATTTCCCAAAAGCCCCTGCTGTGACCTCTATGTCTGAGGGTTGCCTGCTGGTGAGGGAGGATGGTCAGAAGTGGGAAAGACACACACAGCAGGACTACAGCCTGGGAGCCGGTGAGTGAGGGCTGGTGATGCCCCAGTGGGGGCTATGGGGTGGAGAAAAAGATCCTTCTTATCCGTCTGGAACAAACGGAATGCTGGAACCATTGGGGGAAAGCCCTGGAACAAGAAGGCCTAAGGTATTGTTAAAACTGTGCAGGCCTCCTGTTTGACTGACAAACCGTTACATTTTGGATGCAGTTCTCTAGGTGGCTGAAATCCTTCCCTGTTTACCTAACCCATAAAATCACCTGTTGTTTGTAACTGTATGTCAGTGTGATAGCTGGAACCCATCAGGCTTAGTACAGAAGTTACTAACACTGAAGTGACCTTCCACTCTCTCCATGGAAACTTTCCCCAGGATTTTAGAAAGCTCAGTGCATTTCTCCTGTTAGCATTCTGATGGGGTGGTGATCAGGAAACTGTCAACTGAGCCAAAGATCGCTGATGAAGAGAGGGAGGGAAAGGAAAAAGCTCTGCTGGAATCCTGTGCAGAAGTAAGCTTTTTCTGAACGTACACAGACAATTTGTACACATCTACTCAGTTAATAACTTGTTTGTGTTTTGTTTTTTAGTTTGTGGTTTTGGTTTTTTCAGAACACTAATAATTTCCCTTTTTAAAAATCACAGATATTAAAAATATCTGCTGGTTTAAGACCACAATTAAGGCTATCTCGTGTTGGCTCAAGCTCCACAAAGCCAGGAAATTGGAAACTAAGGCTGATGCCTTATCAGATGTGTATGTGCCCCATGGTCAGTAATGTTGTGCATTGTCACAAGTTGTGCTTGCTTACAAGCAATGCACTGGCATGTGTCAACTTCACAGGAGGATTCCTCTAGCAATACAGTAAGGCTCAGATGCTTCATAAGGCAATACGGGACCAGGACAAAGTGGGGCAATTTTGTAGGTCCCAGACATTCCATCTTCCCCATCTGGATTTAGGCCTGAAAGACCCATGGAAACCGTGGGTGCATGAAAGGCACATTGGAACTGGCATTGCTAAAAATGGATCCAGTTTTACTTATTTGTAGAATAGTAGCAACTCACATTTTTCACATTACAGTTTAGGCAGAGAAGTTAGTGTACTCTGGAGCAGAAGTGCACCATTTTCCCAACAAGCAACATAGGGAGAAAATATAGTGATGTACTAGGGGCAAGTACCAGAAAACAGTGAACTGTTTCTGGTGACTAGGAACAGTGAGAGCATATGGCCTTAAACCATTATGACTCTTGTGCAGAGCAAACATCAGAACTCAGTGCTACAGTGATTAGTGGGGCTTTTCCTCCAGTAGGGGTGCTTAGGTCTTCGGCTACAATCCTACACACATTGTCTTGGAAGTAAGCTGCATTTAACACAATGGCACTTACCTATTAGTAAACATGCATAGGATTGCACTGCTAGTCTTTAAGTTCCCCAAGATTTTGTTGATTTTATTAAGCCCTACCTGGAAATAAGTCCCACTAAATTCATTGGGACTTATTCCCATGTAAGTCTACAAAAGATTGCATCATGAATTCCTATAGTTGGTTTATGTTCTAGCTTTGCACATCAAAGGCATAATTCCCTTTGCTTAAAAACAAAAGAAAGAAAAACGGATGGTGGTTTGTCCAGGATTTATAATATGTGTACAGTTGAAAGGGGAAAAGAAAGAAAAACAAGCCAGCCCACAAATGCTGTTAAAATACACTGAGTTTGCAACTAAATCTATAGCCTTCAACCTATATCTGCTGTGAATCTCCCACCCCACCCCCAGCAAAGAAAAACTGCCCCTCTTCTGCTAAGGTGATTAAGTGGAATGTTAGTTCTGTCACCACCTTCAGTGAGTTGTGCTTAGATAATAACCTGTTAATATTAGCTAGATCTCAAAAAAGGTGGCCTGCACAGACTCTTCAATACAGGAATGTGGTTATGCTGCTGCATTTCAACACACAAAGGACAGAGGAAGTGGAAACAGACTTCAGCCAGGCTAACAGAAATGTTCAGATAGCTACCTGGCAATTTCATTTCTTCAAATAGCTTTGGTTTCTGAAAATCTATCATTAATCATTATCCTGCCTACTATTTTCCAGCTATTTGTGCTGCTTTTCTTTCTTTTTTTTCACTTACCCCTCTCACTTCTCTGGGAGAAGAATCATGTGTCTGCAGATGCCTCTTGTGCAAAAGCACACACACAGCTGTGTTTTGCTGCAAGTCCTAAGCCGGCTCTCTCAGGCTAGCTGTGTACACACACAGATACTGAGGAGGAAGGAAGAGCAAACGAGTGGGGGACAGAGCACTTCCCAACCATTGCCCAGTCAACATGTGGTTTAAGCAGGTATAACAGAAGCTGTGGGCGGTACAGGAGCAAGTCTAACCAGTTCTACCTCCTCTTTTTCCTCCTGTTGAGAGTTTTGTCAACATACGTATATGTGGTTTGTTACAGAGTGGTTTTGTTTTATATGCTGCTCTATTAATACCCTAGTAATAGTGGTTAAGCCATGACGGCTTGTATCAGGATGCACAGTCTTAAGGCCACTTGAGACATATTTTTAGCTGTATCTTGAAGATTTAATGTATTTATTCTTAGCAGGCACCGTAAATTGCAATGTGGCTCAGACAGATATAACTATCAGAAAGCCGGGGCACCTTAGGGCCAGACATCCCCAAATCTTCCACAATGAAACAAAGTGTGGAAGGGGTGTTCTGCTCTTTGCACGAAAGAGCACAAGGAAGCAAAACCTACCCTTTCTCCTGTCCTGCATCACTTCATGCATATCCAACTAGACAGGTGGAGCTGAAGGGGTCTCACTATGTGTAACAACCTGTAATAGAGCGTGAGTGGCATTGTTTGGTTTAGACATTGAGTCTGCTCAACCTTTCCGCAAAGATATTTAAGCTTCCAGCTTTCTGGGAAAAGAGGGAGGGGCTGTAACAGAAACGGAGTGGTATTGTTTGGCTGAGCCACTGAGTGTTTGTCTGCTCCACCTTCCCACATATGTATTTAAGCCTCCAGCATGCTGGAGCGTGAGAGTTCAAGGGCTTTTTGGCAATAGAAGAGTGGGTGTTTACTGAATTGTTACCACCCTAAAGGGAAACAGCATCTTACAGTGGTTGGAGTCCAGTGTGATAAAGAAACTTAAAAGACCTAGGAGCTTAGATAAAGATTTCATAGATCATAGAATTGGAAGGAGCCTACAAGGCTATCGAGTCCAACCCCCTGCTCAATGCAGGAAACTAAAGGAGGGGTCTCCCCAGGGCTGGTGCTACCATTAGGCCAACTAGGCGGCTGCCTAGGGCGCTGGGCTAAAGGAGGCGCCAGAAATGCCTTGGGGGAAAAAAATACATCACGTATTTTACCAAGTTTGTTTTACCAATCATATCCTGTGGCGGGGAAGGGAAGGCGAAAGAAGCGCACCCCTCCCTCTCTCTCCTCCAGCTCGTTACCAGGAACAGCAGCAGGCAGGCTCCTCCTCACAACCAGCATCAAAAGAGGCAGAGAAGGCTACAGACTGGAGGAGGGGAGGCGGGCAGGGGCCAATGATGGGAGGCTGGTGGGCGGCTGTAAGGATGCACCTGCAAACACCTCCTTCGCCTTCAAGGATGCATCCTCTCAAGAATGCACCTGCAAATACCTCCTTCGCCTTCCCTCCCTCGCGTGAGCCTCAGGTTCCTCGCGTGAGCCTCAGGTTCCTCAGCTAAAGGTCCCCTGAAAGCAGTTATTTCCAGCAACCAGGGAGGGAGGGAGGGAAAGGTATTTTAAGCTAGCTGGGGCTCCAATGTTTTAATTATTTACCATGCTGTTTCTGTGTTTTGGTTTTAAATGGTTTTAGGATGCAATCCTATGCGTGTTTGGAGGGGGGGGAATCCTACAAGTCCCAGCATTCCCCAGCCAGCCATGCGCAATCCTATGCACGTTGAGGTAGAAAAAAGCCCCACAACTCCCAGCGTTCCAACAGCCAGCCATGCTGGCTGGTGAATGCTGGGAGTTGCGGGGCTTTTTTCTGCCTCAACGTGTTTAGGATTGTGCCCTGAGCTGTTGATGTTTTCTTTACTGTACTTTGAATAGTGTTGTCTGCCTTGAGCACTAGGCTGGTAAAGGGAAAGACAGGATAATATACATTATTCTGATAAAGAAATATTGCAACAAAGTGATAGAGAGAGGAGGGGAAGTAGCAAGTTTCGTAAATCCCCTCCTAAATTTGAACCAGATGATCCACGGGCTCTCTCTTTGCTATGTTTCTACTACATGCATCCCCCCCCCGCAACCCAGAAGGTGTACGAGTCAAACCGGTGTCTCTGCACCTCCACCCTGCGAGGTAGGACAGGCTGCAAGACGCCCTTTTGTCTCTATTCCTCACAGGTAGCGCCACCACACCTCTCTCACATCCTTTTTTCATATCCCTTGTGCTGCCTGCAGGAGGAGACAGGCTTTTACATATGTATGGAGTAGGAGAAGGCCCTTGGGAGTTCCTGGCATAGCTGGGCTGATGTTGCCTCTTTGCTTTCCTCGTGAACACAAAGGAAAAGTCTCAAAGTCCACAAAGTTTTTCTATGGGGCTCGGCAGTTCCCAGGGAGGGAAATTTATTTCATAATGGGCATAGGGCTGGAGGGAGGGAGGGCTCAAGTGGGAAGGGGGGGCGCTAAATATCTGATCTTGCCTAGGGCACCAAATTGCCTTGCACCGGGCCTGGGTCTCCCATCCAAGTAACAACCAGGCTTGACCCTGATAATGGGCTTCTCTACACAGGCATTTATTGTGCGCTCATGATCCCTCACTCACGGAAGTTTTCGGGTCCTTTACATGACGTCATCCTCCAGGACCTCTCCCGTGTTTTCCAGCTGTTTCCCCAGCTTTTTTTAGAGTGAGGAAAGTCAGGCATATCCTGGATGCTGCCGTGGCTATCCAAACCGAGTGTATACAGTATTGGCAATTCTGCTCTATACCACAGTGCCACCTTGTGTTGTGTAATGGAACACACAGAGACATATAGAAAGGCAGAGAGGAAGGGGGGGGGGGTCGTGTAAAAGGACATTCTTTGTCCCACAAAGAATGTGGAAGCAATGGCCCCTACCCGGTTAAATGTCTCGTGTAGAGAGAGGCCCAATGTGCTTTTGCCAAATATCAGACAGAGTAGATTGGACCAATATTTTTGTGCTATTGAAAGATAAGGTTGGTAGAGGGGACTCTGCAATCTGAGTTAGGAAATGCTTCAGTTAGATCATTATAGCCGCCAGCCATAGTTGAGGCAGCTATAGTTCAGGCCCATGAGGGGAAAAAGCATTCCACTCTCTAAAACAGCAATCATGGGGTGGGTTGTTCTAACCTTCATAAAATCGGCAGGGTTTCACCAATCTTTCTGAAATGTTCCAGAAAGAAGGTTGTGGTTTTACATACCCTGAAAATTTCAGGAAAGTTGTTGAGGGAGAAAGAGCAATTTAAAGGCAAAGGGCAAAAAAGCTTCTCAGTTAAACCGGACTTTGAGAAACTGATTGGCGACTTTCTTTGCATATTTTTTTTGGGGGGGGGGAACCTATTGGCTACTTAAAACATTGATGGTTCCTGTTCTTTTTGTATTGTAGTTGGCGAAATGCTATTTTTTAAAAAATAAAAAATTCAGTGAATATGCCCCCCCCCCCCGCTTCTTAACATGTTATGAGAGTCTATGGGGCTCTCATAATTACACGACACAGCTGAATATGGTATCTCTGCCTGGCACTGCCTCACAATTGATTAGAATATTGAGGGAGGAGGAAGAAACTGCCCCTGAATACAGAAAACCCACCTCACTCTGCATGTGTCTTGCCTCCGGTAAGCCTGGGCAGGAGGACTTCCACCACCACGTCCTCCTTCACCCTGTAGCATGTTGTGATGTGTATCACAATCACCAGCTGCAGCACATTGTTTACACTTGGAGAGGAACAGAATGGCGGTAAACAAGTATGTTGTGTCTTTCTACTTTCCCGTGTTCTTTCTCATGGGAAAGCTAGATCCTAGGATCATTATGAGCTAGTCACATGGTTTGTATGTTCTGAATGACGTGCTAACTTGTTTTTCTGTCTGAAGCCATTTTAGAGAAGAGCAGGACTGCTTTCTCTATTCTTTCTCTCTTCTGGCTATTGCTTGCTGGACTTTGCCACAATGTAACGTCTTTGCTGAGGTGGAGTGAAGCTCAAACCTACTCCACTGGAACTAATGCTTACTATGCATTGTACTCTGCACATGGACTGTAACTAGGAAATGTATACTCTGTAGACTATTACTTGCTAAGTAAATAAACAGGTAGAAATAGACCTGTGGAGTTACAGAGTGTTTCCTTGCTACTTGGATTAATCTGCAAACCGGGGAAGCTACAAGCTGGAGTCGGATTACAGGCAAGCTGGCTGGCAGCTGCAAACCGACACGCTGGAACGCTGCACAGAGGGGGGTGAGATCTGGAGATCTGTGTGTAGAATAATGGGCCTCTATGCACAGACAGGATTTTAATTCTCCCATCCAGCACATGCGGAGCTCTGCTATCACTCACGCGCCTTCATAGCATCCCCTTGGCATCAGCCCCCCTCTTCAAGGCCTCATAGATCCCATCACCAGTGCTCATGGTGGTGCTGAAGTAGTGATCAGGCTGGCTGGGGAGGGGAGGAGGACTTCTGCAAGGCCTTTTCCCTTCCCCGGTCACCCTTCCTCCCAGGCAGTCTCATCACTGCTTCCGTGCCATTCATGGCATCACCAAAGTGGCAATCGGGGTGATGGGGAAGGGAGGAGGCCTTGTGCGAGGCCTCCTCCCTTCTCTGGTCACCCGGAGCAGATTGCCATGGCAACGGGACTGCCTGGGAGTGGGGTGACTGGAGAAGAGAGGAGGCCTTGTGCAAAGCCCCCTGCCTTCTCTGGTCACTCCCCCTCCCAGGTAGTCCAGTTTCTGCAGCAATCTGCTCTGGGTGAATTCCTCAGTCACATGGAGCAGATCACCAGGGAGCAAGCGGGAGGGCTGGAGAAGGGAGGAGGCTTTTCACAAAGCCTCCTCCCTTCCTTAGTCAAATAGAGCAGATGGCCAGACTGCCTGGGATGGGGGAAATGGATAAGGGAGGAGGCCTTGCGCCTCTTCCACCCTCCCATGCCACATGATAGCTGGGTGCGATAGTTCAACTCCTTGATGCCCTCCTGTATCATCAAGGAGTGCCAGTTTATTTTGTGATGATGCAAGGCTTGATGGATTGTGCTTGAATGGATTTGCTACTTGCAACACTTGACCCATAACCAGGTTGAGCTGAAGAAAGTAGATTTAGGCTGTAATCCTAAGCACACTTATTAGCGAGTACACCCCATTGATGTCTGTAGGACATCTGACTCTGAGTAGACATGCTTAGCAAAATGCTGTAAGATCAATGTGCAGCACAACCTTAAGGATGGTTCCTGAGAGTTCAGTGGACATTATCTAGCAGTTGTATTTAGGACTGCAGCCGTAATCCTGTTTGCTTCAGTGAAGCCAATGGGTTTCTCTGTATAGGTAGCTAGGATGAGATGTCTCAGTCATAGTGCCAGGGCATCATCAGAAGCCAAGTTATGTCTGTATAGCAGGGAGATTTCTCCTTCATTTCAAGCACACAAATTCCTGGGCTGGGTTATTGATCTGTTGAAGATGATGATGATGATGATGATGATGATGATGATGATGATGATGATGTTTAACTGTCCTGTGCGTCAACAGCAAGCAAAGAGAGTTTGGTAAACATCAACCAGATAAACAAGGAAATCTTGAAGAACATATTTAATTTATGTTGTCTCGTTTCTAGCTTGCATCCTTATTATGTGCCAGGAAAAAAGCCAAACTCCTTGGGCCTAAATGGCAAAAATGGATTCTTTTCATACTTATTATTATGTACAGTATTTGTATACCACTCCACATCAAGTAGATTCCAGAGTGATGAACAATAAAAAGACAAAAACAGATAAAAGAAACAAAACCAATACTGTACACTGAAAACAAACTAAAATTACACTGGTGGTTGAAGAGCAGAGAAGGCTTCTTGGAACAAGGAGGTATTCAGCAGGTGCTGAAAGCAGCACAATGCTGGAGCCTGCCTGACCTCCAGAGGCAGGGAGTTCCACAGAAGTGGAGCCACCACACTGAAGGCCCTTCTCCTGGTGGTCTCCAACCGGGCCAAAGGTCCATGAAGAACCACCAGGACTGGAGCATGCCATCTGATGACCTCAGCAACCGGGTAGGTTGGTATGGAAGGAGGCACTCTCTCAGGTAACCTGGTCCCAAGTTGTTTTGGGCTTTGTACACAAGTACCAGAACCTTAAACCTGACCCGGTAGATTTAGTGAATAGGTAGCCAGTACAGTGAATAGGTAGCCAGTACAGTTCCTTCAGCAAAGGAGTTGCATGCTGAAAAGGGGCAGCTCCCGACAAAAGCCAAGCTGTTGCATTCTGCACTAGCTCCAGCTTCCGGAGCAGCCTTAAGGGCAGCCCCACATAGAGTGCATTGCAGTAATCCAGTCTTGAGGTTAGTAGCGTCTGTATCACTGTGGCCAAGCTATCCCTGTCCAGAAGAGGCCATAGCTGGTGAACCGATCGAAGATGGTAAAAGGCACTCCGAGCCGCCACATTCACTTGGGACTGCAGGAACAATGCTGGATCTAGGAGTACCCCCAGACTACGACTGTAAGATACTGTTTCCCAACAACAAGGAGAGGAAATATTGTAGGCCACATATACTGGCATAGCCCTACTGAAATCTAATACATAGCAGGTGAATTAAATAGCTGTTTCCTCACAGAATGAGACAATCTGGTTACAGTAAAGTCCACAGTATTTTTAACAACTGCTATTAAGATAAGGTGCTTTTTTACTATTTTTAATTTTGAAATGTTATCTGCTTCATTGTTCTTGAATATCTGATGTATTTCATATATTAATTGCAGTGGCTGGTGACTGATTCAAAAATATTTTTATCTAAACTACAATAATAAAGGCTCAGTTAGAATGTATGCTACAGATTAGGAAAGCTACCAAAAAGCCCAAGAGAACACCAGTGTGGTTAACAAGCAGAGTCAAAGAAGTAGGAAACAAGCTAGGAAGGGGGCTGGACCATCAGATTGTTAGTGTATAGAGAAAAACAGGCTTTGTGTAATGTTTATGTTCTGATATGTTCCGTGCTGCTTATCTGGGAACTTTCCAGACGGTGTGAGACGTGGCTGTCTGTATTTACGGAGCTATTCTTGTCTGCGGCCTCGCTCAGGCCTGGGAAAAGTTATCCGTGGGACAGAAGGTCATGTGATGTACATAGGCCAATGTAGTGGCCAGGTTTAGGCCATATGTATCATGCTTGTATGATTCTGAGCTGCACATGTTTGCACTTGCTTTTTTGCTGAGCTAGATAAGGCTTTGTACTTTGCACATGGACTGTATATGGAATGTAAAGTAACCTGTAGTGATACTTTGTAATAAGTTAATAAAACAGTTAGAATAGAACTGTTTTTGGCTACAGAGTGATTCCTGAGTCCTGGATGGAAGCTGCTGGAAAGGCAGAAGCTGACTGCTGCGTGGGGAGCGTACTCTGCTGCTGTGTGTGGACAGCAAGGGCTTCATTTTAGCTTGCTAGCACACAGACCACTTTTTCACTCCGACCCCAACACAGATGACATGGGGGTGAAGGGTGTGATAAGGAGAACAGGGAGACAGCAAAGAAGTTGAATGAACTGTGTTTGCAATCACCACCAAGAATGTAAGACAGATACCTATGACTGAACCGACCTTCTCAGGGAAGGAGACTGAGGAACTGAGTTTATTATTTATTTATTTATTATATTTATACCCCGCCTTTTTTCCTGCAAGGAACCCAAGGCGGCTTACATAATCTTCCTCTCCATTTTATCCTCACAACAACCCTGTGAGGTAGGTTAGGCTGAGAGTCCGTGACTGGTCCAAAGTCACCCAGTGAGTTTCATGGCTAAGCAGGGACTAGGCTTATTCAAATATTAACAAATAAACATACTCATACAACATCCACCCGAACTCAAATGTGGGAGTTATAAACTTCAAACAAAAATGTACTTGTTCCTAAAACAGCCTTCATACCAGAGTAGAAAGTAGTACATGCAATACCACTTTTTAAAGAGGGATACAGAGGGGCCAGGAAATTATAAACAAAAGATGACAGCAAAGATAGGAGTTCATACTCTAACTCAGTGTTCTCCAACCTTGGGTCCCCAGATGTTTGTGCCCTACAACTCCCAGCATGCCTCAGCCAGTGTAGCTGGCTGGGGCATGCTGGGAGTTGTAGGCCAAAAACATCTGGGGACCCAAGGTTGGAGAACACTGCTCTCATACTTATCTCATGCAAATTATATATAATATATATGTGTATACCCCCCCCCCACACACACACAAAGCAGCACAACAGCAAAGCAGCACAACAGCAAAGCAACAAGGAGGCTCTGGATCCAAGACTGGATGCAGTCAGTCTTAAGTTAAAATATATAAGAAAGATAGATATAGACTAACAGAGCATTTTCAAAATATATTTAGAGCTAAATGTTTTGGCTTCCATCCTCTTCAGTAGCTGTAATGTTAAATGGATACTAAGAGTGGCAGTTTGGAATGCTGGGAGATGAAAATTCCTAAGGAGAAAAAAAAATACAGGTGTGAGTGGTATAAAGCTTATGAATTGTCCTCCAGATTAAGGCCATATGGACTTAAGAGTTCTGAGTCTGTAGATCCAGTTTTCCTTTCTGTCAAGCATGTCAGTGTCTTTTGTTTGTTCAGTTGGAAGCAATTGTAAATCTGACAGACTGTGTGCGGGCGAGTCTTGCAACAGGCTGCTCTAGTTTTTCTTGGTAAGAATCACAGATTTGTGGTTATGGAATCTTGTTCTTCGGTCCATTGTAGCTTTCACTACATATTACAAACAACATCCTTTCTTTTTTTACATTCTATTAAATAAATTACATTAGTGGAAGTGCATCTTACTGATTGTCTAATGCTGTAAGGTTTGTTAGTAACTGGGCTCCTTGGAGGTAACTGGTTTCTTTGAGGTAACTGGTGCAGGTAATGCAACATGCTGATTTACGTTGGTGTGATCCTGGGTTGCAAATATCTTGTTTAAGAGCTGCTTTAACCATTTACGTAAATTGGGCAGTTTTCTGAATGTGATGCATGGTGAAGAATTAATGTGTTAACCAAGCACAATAGGATATCATAACTATCTTTCATTATCTGGTGGTAATTAGGGGCGGTAGGGTGGTAGTCAGCAACAAATGGAATGTGATTTTCTTTCAAATAGTTAGCCTTTGCTTCATAAAGGAGGGTAAACCGGGATATTATTACTGATGCTTGATTGATATTGTAGTCAATAATGAGACTGAGGTATCCACATTGTTGGAGATGTTCTTTAAGTTCATTACATCCTTTTGAGATATGTTCTTCATTATTGCAAATGTGTTTTGTCCTAAGACCCAAACTATATATAATGTTCTTCTTTAAATGGTTTGGATGACATGATTTGTAGTTAAGGTACAGGCGGGAATCTGTGGGTTTACAATATACCGGTAAGTCTGTGACTATTTGACGGTTTTCAATGGTTAAGAGGACATCCAGGAAGGGTAATTTTGGGTTTTCAATTGTGGTGTTATTGGGAATCTTTATCATTGGGTGGATAGTGTTGAGAAACTTAGTAATAATCTCCAAGCTATCCCTTCCATAGTCCCAGATGACAAAGATGTAATGCCACCATATGCTGGGTTTGTAGGTGGAAGTCGGCTGATAGTTTCTTCAAGCTGTCCAATAAATACATTGGCATATGTAAATATAAATTGGCATAACTTACATGGGGTAAGTTAGTGTATAAAGAAGTAACACTGAAGGTTGCGATAATGTTAAATCATCAGTTATATTGACATTCCTGATTTAGTCTTTCAATTTTCATAAGGAAATCCGGAAGTATCTTTCAAGAAGTAACATTGAAGGTTGCGATAATGTTAAATCATCATTGTTATATTGACATTCCTGATTTAGTCTTTCAATTTTCACAAGGAAATCCGGAAGTATCTTTAATATATGAAGGAAGCTTACGGACTAGTGGTTGAATTATACCATCATCACAACTTTCGATGTTACTTCTTTATACACTGACATATCCAACATAGACAGTCTTTCAGCCTTAACATACTTCTTAAACAGCAAAACCTCTAATGGACCTAGTACTGGAGTCTTAACTTCCCTGGTTATGTTGGTACTCACATGCAACAATTTTATGTTCAATGACAATCATTATTTACAACTCCAAGGTACAGCAATGGGAACACATATGGTTCCATCATGTGTCAATCTATTTATAGTTTCTGTGCCCTCACAAGAGAAGTCTCAGAGGGAGAAAAGGGTGTGTGCTGGTGGGTGGGGAGTGGAAACGCCACAATATGCAATATCCTATGAGCTCTCCAATTCTCTCCCATCCACTGAAAGGCAAGTCAACTAGACAGGCTCAGAGGGCTATCTAGCTGCTTTTTGCATTTTAAGCAGAGGAGTGGAGGTGAAATTGCCTATGTCCTCCTCTCAGCCTACCTGGCTCTTTTCAGCAGGGCATAGGATAGATGGAGGGCTTCGAACTCAGAGCCTTCTGTCTATCAGGAGCACAATCCATAGGATTGTGTCCTTAGGAACATAGGAAGCTGCCTTATACTGAAGCAGACCATTGGTCCACCTGCCCCAGTATTGTCAACACTGACTGGCAGCAGCTTTTCAGGGGTTCAGGCAGGATTCCTTCCTAGCCCTACCTGGAGATGCCAGGAAGAGCCTGGGACCATCTGCATGCAAAGAATGTGCTCTGCCGCTGAGCTACAGATCTACCTCTTAAGTATGATTCTATCCAACCCATTTTCTCTACATCTCAGTTTGGATCATAACCCTTAACAAATGTGGTTTTACTTTTTTAGTTTTTTAGAACTAGCATATGGAAATGGTAGCTCTTATCTCCACTGAGAAGCAGATATAAATGGAGCTTGATTCTTCAGTTCACTAGTGAATGCTTACTCCCCCTGCCCTGAGAGGCCAGATCAGCAGTTCAATGTTGGTTGGCATCCTGAATAGGAGTAACTTTTAGGTGTGAGGATACACTTCAATATTTTGTTTTAGGCCCCACTTGTATAAAATATGAGGATAGAAAAGGCAGACAGATTTGACTGAAGCTTACTGCCTACCATTTCCTAGACATTTCTATAACTTGCTTAAATTAATTCTGATGCAATACCTAAGTAAAATGTCCATAACATATGAAAAAACCAAATAAAAATATCAGCACAACAATTTATGCTTCACTGAAGATATTAGTAAACAACATCAGGATATATTGAGCATTAAAGCAGCTATATACCATAATTAGGAATATCAGCATCATGACTGTGTGCACCAGCCCTAAGAAGGTGATTGTATGCCCCACTATGTCTTTCTGTCTGCCACCACCTTCCTTTTTTTTTCTTACTCCTGAGCAAGAAGGAACCTTAGCAGGCACAAGTCCACAAGAGATCATTGATTACATTGCCGATAAGAAAGACGGGCATGAATACGAGTTTCTGTCAAGCTGAGTAATTCTGTTCTACCCTGAGGGCTAGGATGATGGAAGCAGCATGGGGGAAACAGTCAAGCAAGCCCCTGTGCTATAGTGAATCACTGTTGCTCTCGGATGAATAGTTCTGTTGGCTGCTGTATGTAAAGCTATATAAATAGATGTTGGCCTTTAAAAAAAACATACCCAGAGAGCTTCAGCTATCGGGCAGTATAGAAATGTAATAAGGTTGCAATAAAACAAAGTGCGACTAATTTGGCCCAGTACTCTTGTTATGTGAAAGATAGCTCTTTGGATCCTTAAGAGAGACAGCCAACCCCAAGAACTCAATTTAGAGATTTTATGTAGCTTTAAAGGGAATAAGGCAACCTTCCCCAACCTAATACCCTCCAAAAGTTTGGGACTACAACTCCCAGCATTCCTGACCATTGGCCATGTTGGCTGAGGCTGATGGGAGTTGAAGTCCAAAACATCTGGAAGGCACCAGGTTGGGGAAGGCTTGAATAATAAGGAATGAGCAAGCTTGGGGGGAAATCAGTAAGATACAATGAAATAATAGATTTCTATCTAACCTACCTACAGATTTTTGTCAAGGACTGAAAGTGTTAAGTTGTCCTTGTGGCAGAAAGAATCGAGAAGTTAGCCTGGCGCTGTGCACCTGTGAGTGCACAAGACTAATTAGCTAGGCAGGGAGCCGCTTATCTGTGAGCTGCGTTATTCTTCTGTTGGCTCAGTGGGTCACTGGTCAGCAGCCAGGGTTTCAGCTCTCAGCCTGTGTTACTTTATGGAAGACTGTGCTTGTTGCATGGGGCTCTATGCAACTGCTCTGTAAATAGTTCTGCTATGCTTAAAAGCCTCAGTAAAGGATTTTGCTGATGAACTTCTGAGTCTTCTTGTTGTCTCTGCACACGCACTGGCTGGGGCAGCCATATCTGACAATTTTGACCTAATGTGGAATAGTGACAACAGTTCAGCTGTTGTGAAGGAATTCTAAAGGTAGCCAAGAAGAACATCACATAGAGCCTATACATACAATGGGTGTATGGGAAGGAGGTGTGAAGTGACAGCAGAGCCCATGGCTTGGTACTTGAGTACCTCCCCATTCCTTTGGAAGAAACAGCACCTCCCAATGACTTGAAGCCAGTGTGGCGTAGTGGTGAGAGTGTTGGACTGGGACTCGGGAGATCCAGGTTCTAGTCCCCGCTCGGCCATGAAACTCACTGGGTGACTTTGGGCCAGTCACTGACTCTCAGCCTAACCTACGTCACAGGGTTGTTGCAAGGATAAAATGGAGAGGAGGATTATGTAAGCCGCCTTGGGTTCCTTGCAGGAAAAAAGGCGGGGTATAAATATAATAAATAAATAATGTACAACAGGAGTGGGCAGAAGATAGATCAGGATCTACTGGTAGAGACCTCTGTGTGATTTGCAGTAGATCAGCAAGAGGTTCTGACTCCCAATTGTCTAACAATAGCAACAACAAAAAAGCTTTCCCTCTCAAATTGGTTGCTGGAAAAGAATGTAATACCAATTCTGGCCCACTTGCACTGGTTGCCTGTACATTTTTGAGCCCAATTCAATGTGCTGGTTTTAACCTGTAAAGCCTTACATGGCTCAGGACCGCAATGCAATGTCTCACGGCAGGCCTCTCCCAGTATGAACCTATCTGGACACTACAACATCTGAGGCCCAGTTGTGGATTGCTCTCCTGAGGTCCACCTGGCACCAAAATTGTCATCTTTTCAGCACTAGGTTAAGTCTCTCCTCTACTCCGAGGAATTTTACGGAATACGATGGGGCATTTATGCCAGTTTGATCTGATTCCAGCATCTTGTTGTAACTGTTTTTAGCGGTTTTAAATTATTTTTAATTGTTTATGTTAATGATTTTATATTGTTTTTATTATCTTGTATTTGTGGGTTTTAATTTTTGTGAACCACCCAGAGAGCTTTGGCTATTGGGCTGTATAGAAATGAAATACAGTCTGTCCATTCCTGGCCATCATCTAAATTAGAGCAAAGTAATTCAAATCATTTCCCACCTTTAAACCATTTCAGCACTGAATTCTCCAAATGGCGACACATCTGAAAGCTGCTGGGGGAATCTGAAATTTACAGCATTCAAAAGTCAGTTTCCAGAGGTGTGAATTTTAATATTTGCTTTGTAAATCCAAATATTTTGCTTTCTTTAGTTCATTTAAATTCTAACTGAAAATTACTATGGATACAGGAATAAACTGATTTGCAGGATGTTCCAACACAGTCCAGAACTGGTGTAATCCTTTTTCCACTATAAGATCTAGCAGCTTTGGTACCCATAGCAATTCAAATGCACAGGGGTTTCCCTGTCTTTTTGTACAAGCCAAGGAACATTCCATGTGCAAAGTAATACAATCTGTGGGCATGGCAAGAATCCCTTGGCCCATATAAAAGGACAAGGAAGCACTCACATGGAGCCTTGGAGCACAGTGTGAGAGAGATTATCATCTCTCTCATGGGGTTTTGATCATACTGACTGGCCAATACAACACAGAAAAGTTAAGCATGACCTAATATCACTGAATTCAGTGGGACTTGGGGCTGTTTCTCTAGACTTACTTCCTCCACATGACAGTGCAGGAATATGGGGAGGGAAAAGTACAGCTACAGTCACAAAGAAAACTGCTAGATGATTAGATCACCATGCGTAGAACCCTATTCACATTAACCTTTCTTCATGTTATTATGTGCCCATATGTATTAACTGTTGCTTTGATATTGCTTTGGTTTCACTGAGACTGGAACTAGATTTCACTACAGATATGTGGCAATTGTAAGTCTTCTCTCCCCACCATAATGCCTTGGAGTATGCTTTGAGTTTTCCAGCTTCATTTCCTGCCACTTGTGGGGATGAGAAACTTGCTATCTTTATAATTAATGTGAAACATTGAGTACCCCTGGATGATATGAAGGAGAGACACAGTGCTGCTTCTTTCAGTGTCATATCTGCCATAACAACTAGTTCAAGCCTGAGACTCAAAGCTACTTAAATTTCTTAGAATTTCTCCTAATGTCATTATCACCAAAGATATTTATCTTTCTATAAAGGTACAAGGTAGAGTTTTCTCAGAATTATGGATTGTCCATAATGCAGCTGGAACGTAGGTATTTAACACATTTATACCCTCCCTTTCTATAAAAAAATGTCCAAAATAGAAAGTTGAGATTTTAAATACTTACCTTATTGTTAGCCACAACCGCCAATAAGTGTTAAATTATGTTAGATGTTACGGTCCTATTGCAGTGCTGCCCGACTCTGCTGAATACTTCCAATTTAAGCAGACCAAACCAACTGTCTTGGGATTTCCAACTCCTATTTGGTACAACTTCCCCAGGATCAATAGCAACATGTGATGCAGTATACCAATAGTTATGTTTATAAAGCTTTCCAGGATTTTAAATGTAAATAATTTGAAGTCATACTCTGAGTTCCACTCTGAGTTGCTATTATACATTAACCCCTAAATAAGTTTAACAAAACCAGTGGACTCCAATAAAAAACACACAGAATAAAAACACTGTCACACAACTCAGCCATCTACAAGTCTCAGCTGAATTCTATTAAATATTCTGGATATATCTGGTTGGCATCAAAGATAACAAAAATCTTTGGGTTCCAAGTGTTGTCCACACAGCTGTCATACAAATTTACAAAGCTCCCATCTTTCGAAGGTGGCCTCACATATTTGGAGTCCCCATTAATATAGTCTCCAGTCAATACACGAGCAAGAAACATCACTTTATGCTTCCTGAAAACGTGAAGTTGCAGTTCAACGCCGTGGATTTGAAATGTGTTGCTACACTTTAAGTCGTCTTTGCAGAAGCGGCTGGAGTACGAAGCATCCCTTGCAAAATATGTTCCTACAGAAAGAGAGATGTGCTTGAGCATAGCCTAGAAATAAATTCATCCCATTTTGCTGAGGTCCCATGGAGGAACTACACATCATGAAGAACATGCTGCTCAAAATGGCAACCCCATGTCAAGTTCCCTGTCCTCTCCACACAACATGTATTAAGGGAAAGATGAGAGGACATCATCATGTCATGCATTTCCAGATCTACATCACTGTCATAGGGTGCACAGCAGGTAAATGCACAACATATCACACTATGCATTTCCATCAAGGACAAGAGGGAGAACTCAACATACGATTGCCATTCTGTGTTCTCCATCACATCTAGTTCTAAACATAGAAGTGCTAAAGCCCAGTTAGTTCCAACAGCCATCAGCTTTTTTGCTGGATTTGCTGTGCACAGCTGAGTTCACCTCCTGTCCTCTCCCAAGCCTCTTCTTGTTTGCCAAATTGGGTTAGGATGCAATAGTGGCACAAAGGGGCATCAGAGAACACTCCCCTTTTTTTAAATGGACTTGTGCATCAGGGACCTTAAGGTATGCCATAGATTCATGTGGCCACAATCTTCTTCCACTCAGGACATCAACAACTGGTCTTCATTTTGTTTTAATTGCATCAGAATTGCCTATGCTTAATCAGACCAAAGAACTCTCTAGACAAGCACTCCAATGGCTGCCACCTCTAACGGCAGCCACCTTAAGGTCCCTGATGCCCAAGCCCATTAAAAAAAGAGGATTTCCCTGATGCCCTGTAGTACCACGATTACATGCCCACTCAATATGGCACACTTAAAAAAGGGTTGTGAGAGGACAGGGAGAAGCTTGGCCTCTCTTGGCAACTGCCCACACTTCATCAACCAGAAGCCCTGCAAAAATACAGAAAGCTTCCTGGCTACAGAAAGCAGTCCACGCTGCCTGTGTGGGTGGGAGGGCTGTTGCTATTCATTTAAGTCAGTATTCTCCAACCTTGGCTCCCCAGATGTTTTTGGCCTACAGCTCCCAGCACAGCTGGCTGGGGCATGCTGGGAGTTATAGGCCAAAAACATCTGGGGACCCAAGGTTGGAGAACACTGATTTAGGCAGACTAATCACCATTTGTCTGGCTCTCCAGTCCTGCTTATCCCCAGGAACCCAGTCTTTGACTCACGTGACCCACGTCCTTATACTTTCCTCGTCCTGGAGAGTCAGAACTATGTTCATCAGAGTAACTAGAGTTCCAGTCTTTGTTTGCTTTTGCTTGGAGTTCCTTAACATCAATCCCTCATGGATCAGTGTACGTACCTCGGAATTCCAATTTATTTGCCTTGGGCCTCCTTGTTGGGATTAGTTCTGGATTATTGCTCCGGGACTGAGTCCTATCAGCTTGTTCCTGACATGCTAGGCAAGACTAAACATTTTTAGGTTGACTTAGGGACACTGACACTGAATTAGGAGCTACTTCAGAGTAAAGCATTAATTACACTGGGATCTTGCTGCCAAAATGTGATATGTACATAAGCCATATAAAGGAATAACTTGTTGAGCCCCTTGCCTTTTCCATATGCAGAAGCATGCATGCCATTGATTCTCCAGTCGAAGTTATGAATGCAGATGGCGTCAACAAATTCATTGCTGGTGCCGTGAAACAACATATGTTCATTAATGGAGGAGACACCTTTTTTCTTCTTTAACTGAGCCTTTTTCCTGTCAAAAAGATAGGATTACAAACAGTTTCTAATGGAAATCAAGTTCTAGAATTACTATCTAGGCAAAGCAAGCACCAAGATTAAAATGCCATTGACAGAGAGCAAAGGTCTCCAAGCTTTTTGGGCCTAGGGGCACATTTGGCATTTTGAAAAAAGTGCCCTGGACACTACCACAAATTGGCTGCTGTAGGATGGGGGGGCCAACTCACAAAAATGTTGGGAGCGCTCCCGTATCTCTGACTGTGTGCGCGCGCGCATGAATGTGCACCCTGTGTGTGTACTACTCACTGGGCATGTTCACATATCACACTAACCCACCCTGGCAATGAGCCATGGTGGGTTGGTTGTCATGTGAACAACCCATCAGGCTCACCGTGGGTTGTTGGCCCCCTCCCCGCTCGGTCCTCCCATGGGTAGCTCAGGACACTGTGGGAGGACCAAGTTGTCTCCCCCTCCCTGCCACAATCGCAAGCCACGATGGGTTGTCATGTCTTACAAACCCAGTCTCTCTCTCTCTCTCTCTGTTTCTCTGGCTCCTCTCTCTCTCTCTGCCCCCCTCTCTCTCTCTCCTTCCCCCCCCCTTCTTTCTTTCTTTCTTTCTTTCTTTCCTTCCTTCCTTCCTTCTATCTGTCCCTCTGGTTCCTCTCCCTCTGGCTCGCCCTTCCCTCCCTCCCTCTGGCTCTTCTTTTTCTCTCTCTGGTCCCTCTCTCTTCCCCCACCCCAGTCCCTCTTTCTCTCTCTCCTCATCGCCATGGAAGTGAATGGAGCAATGTCTCCATTCATTTGCATGGGTTGAGATAAAGGCCCCCTGCCAAAAAGTAGCTGGGGGGTGAAGTCTACCCCCTGCCAATGACCCTGTTGCCCCAAGAGTTCTTGGTGTGTGTGGGGTAGACTCCCCCCCCGCAGCCAATTTTCAGCAGGAGGGTTTTCCCCTCCCTATTTGAAGTAATAGAGAAATAACTCCATTGTCTTAAACAGGGAGGGGGAAAGACCCCCTACCAAAAATTGGCTGGAAGGGGTGTGTGTGAAGGTCAAGGACCTTGTTGCCCCAAGGGTAACTTCACCCCCACTCCAGCCGTTTTGCAGCAGGGGGCTCCCCCCCCCCATATACAATTTGTCGAAACTCTGCTGCAGCAAGATGTTGTAAAGATGGGAGGAGTTGTGTGCAAGCTTGAAGAATAATGAGGAGACGTTTTCACGCATAGACTCATTACATTTTACAGCTATACAATCAGTGCAAGGCTCTTCATGCACGACACAGAAAAACATAGAGATAAAGACTAGCGGTCTCATCGCTCTGTTTATGACCTTGGGCACACCGCCCGTCTTTAACAAGTTATACTCCCATATAGAATCTCTGTTCACAGGTGACCTGCTGCTGCATCAGTCCTTTCTGCTTCAAAGACACATTAGACTCTGACATTAGAATCGCTCCATTCACTCGCAGAGGGGAAAATAGCTTGGCAGGCGCCTCAGCCTGGCCTTGGGGGCACAGTGGTACCAGTGGATACTTGTTGGCAACCCCCGACCTAGAGAATGTTTCTGTACCTTCCAGCAGAAGCCCACCAAACCTATTGCATCTTTAACTGTTGTCCCCTCATAGACAGCAGAACTAAATGTATGAGGTGATAAAATCCCGAGTTAACAGAATGGACTGTACCATTTTAGATACAGGTAGAAGACTGCCTTTTTGAAAGCAGGGAGGGGACTGGGCTAGACCCCCAATATACTAGTTTTCTACTGCAGGGAGTTGTATTTTAAATTATACCTGGGGGAGCATTTCAAAAAATAGTTCTCCCCATCCATCTGCTGTCTGAAGTAGCACAGTCCTTTATACCACCTCATTCTGCTGCATGTATAGAGATTTTCCTTTATATCTCAGTGGAATGGAAGTCCTAAATCCAGAAAGCCAGTACTGAGGTATCACCTTATACTTCAATATACAGTGGCCATAATAAATTTACTACCAGAAAATATTTTTCTACTCACCTGTAAGATAGTTTCAGTATGTCCCTTAGAGGTGAACAAATTGCCCACAGTGGGATTCTTGTCAGAGAAACTGTTATGCAAAACCAGCACATCTATACTTAATAAATCTGCTTCCAGCAAGCATCTGCATATAGCAGAGGTGAGTAACCTGTAGGCCTCAGATGTTGTTACTGCTAGTGCTACCAATCAAAAGACACTATGCGGCTAGTCTGTCTTTTTCTCCTTAACGGAATTTCTGTTCTAAGAAAAAAGATGGAAGAAGCAGTGGGAAAACATAGGAGAGATACATTGCTGAGTATTGGCCATGCTGGCTGGGGCTGATGAGAGTTTGAGTCCAACTTCTGGAGGGCCAAAGGTATCTCACCCCAGGCATATTGCTAGGGAACTAATTATGAAGAAGATTGTGAAAAAGGGTGGTTTAATGCCAAACACAATGACTAAAGCATCCAGGCTTGTAGACAGCCACTTGCCTGGTTGCCTGTGGTGAATAAGAAGTGTTTCTAGGTAACCAGGCAAGGGTGCTTTAGAAAAGGTGGTTTTTTTCCTCTTTTAGACCTATAGAAGTATGTGTGCACAGGTGGGCCAATACGTTGAGTGAGCCTATTGAAAAGCTGCAGAAATGACACTGGTTTAAACAAGTTTTCTGCTAGCAGAGCACTTTAGGAATTATCTGGCATATTCCTGGTAGTATGCCATATGCTGGTGTGAACGCGCTTCACCATGGTGAGCTATGCTACACATTACAGCAGTGGCATGTAAAAGACATGCAGAGATTACTTCAAGTGGCACTTGTGTGATCAAAGAAATATGTAGACTGGTCCAGTCTTTGGAAATGCTGCCTTTAATTCCTGTTAGCTTCAATCTTTGTCCCCCAAATACCAAGTAATTAGAGATTTAGCATTGAACAAAGTTTGTGGCACTTGTTCAGGTCAATTTGTAAGCCAGGTAGGTCTAAATACTTGGAATTAAAAGAGTTATAAAGCCCACTGTCATGATCACAATGATGTTACATGACATATCATCTTGAATTAAACATCACCAGGGTGATGCAGGGGGAGATGTGGATTGACAGCAGCCATTTGTTTATGGTAAAGTTATATTAAAAAATATTTAATGTGTAGTTTGAGCCCCAGTGCACACTTTACCAAGAGGTAAAAATGCAAGAACAGCACTGTAAAGGCAGATAAAGGTTGATCTGATTAAGGGTGCTTCCAGATGAGGTTTTTATTGTGCGATCACCCTATCTCATCCATGGAATTTTACAGGGAGAGAGTGGGTCCAGATGACATCTTCCAGTTGTATCTCTCCTATGTTTTCCCACTGCTTCTTCCATCTTTTTTCTTAGAACAGAAATTCCGTTAAGGAGAAAAAGACAGACTAGCCGCATAGTGTCTTTTGATTGGTAGCACTAGCAGCCGTCCATCTGGAAGCACCCTTAAAATGAGCAGAGATACTAAAACAGGTATTTTTTAGCTTGAAAATTAGAAACACAAATACTGACATGCCTTTAAAATGAGAGATTCTGTTCAGAGAATTTGGCACACAAATTAGTTTGGAAATCGTCTCACCTGCAAAAAAATTCCCACAAGTCTAGGTTCTGAATTCTCTGAATTTGTTTAATCCGATTGCTATCCATGGTTTCTCCAAAGTAATTAGCAACTTCATTATATTCATTTGTCTGCTCTCGCACAGGAATAAGCTGAAAAAGAGATGGCCATAGAGCTTTACTCAGATGCATTAGTTCTTTGCTTCCAACATATTCAAAAGACCCTACTAAGGTCTTACCTGGTATGGTTCTTCTGAATTTACGTTTTCCCAGTGTGAAGGCATAGGGATAGACTGGTTTTCACAGATGTAACTTTAAACACAAAAGAAGAAGCAAGCACAATTTATTCATTTATTTATTTATTATATTTATGAATCGCTCATCTGGCCAGACATCCGGCCACTCTGAGCGATGTACAATCCAATAAAATACAAGGGGGGGGGGGGGAACACACACACACACAGTATAAAACACAATTAAAAACAGTACAAAACTTAAAAATTCTAATCCACCCCATATTCCCGCCTGAAAAGCCACGTTTTTAATGCACGGTGGAAGCTAATCAAAGAAGGGGCATGGCGGAGGTCACTGGGGAGAGTTCCATAAATTGGGGGCTGCCACAGAAAAGGCCCTCCTCCCAGTCCCCACCAGCCTGGTTTCTCTGGCTGATGGGACAGGGAGAAGGCCGTCTGTGGCAGATCTTGTTGAGCGACCTACTTGATGTTGCTGGAGGCGCTCCTTGAGATAAACTGGACCGGAGCCATACAGGGTTTTAAAGGTCAACGCCAACACCTGGAATTCGGCTCGGCAAACAACTGGTAGCCAGTGCAACTCTTTGAGCACTGGAGTGATGTGATCACGCCGGCGGCAGCCTTTAATCGGGCGAGCAGCTGCATTCTGTACCAGCTGCAACTTCCGAACCGTCTTCCAGGGTAACCCCACGTAGAGCGCATTACAGTAGTCACACCCTAGCATTACATTGCCTCCCCCAACATAGTAGAAAGCCTAGATAAGGGGTGGGGATGGGGTCCCAACTGAGCTTAATGAGGATACTAACACAGTATCCTCCTAATACTGTGTCAGGAGGATTCTTTTTCACTACATACATTTGTAATATATAAAAAGCTGGCAGAACATCAGTGGAACGGAATTTTAAAACTACAGTATCTTATTTTTCAGAGAAAACATGAACTAAGAAAGAATGACTAGTTCCACAAACTGGAATATCTTATCACAAAATGGAAAGCTACACTTCATATATTCACCAGAAGCTAGTGCTGCCATAGTGAGGAGGAGGAGGAGGAGGAGGAGGAGGAGGAGGAGGAGCAGCACGAGCCCCCCCCCTCTACCATACAGATAACCTCCCATATGAACTATGTCCCTTAAGGTGAGTGGTCAACAGTATTGTTTCTCCCCTGAATGGGAAATTATCTGCATAGTGACAGGGAAGGCCTAATGGCGCTCTTCCACCACACTATTCCTGGCTTCTGGTGAATGCATGAACCGGGGCAAAGTTTCTATATCAACAGAATCACTGTGCATGTGCATACCATGCAGGCAACTGCTATTTAAAATGTAAACAGCTGTTTCTCCCCTGGCTGGGTTCCTGGGATAATGCAGCTTGGGAACCATTTGGAATGTTCAGAGAGTGTGCACGATGCAACTATGTTTGGGGAATAATGTTCCTGAGCTGATGACAAAATGGTGTGGGTTACAAGATGGTAGTGGGGGTGGGATATGGGCTGAACATGCTTCGTGGAAAGAGGTGGTCTTTCTTTGCTACACACTTGTAAGGCAAGTGGCTCTCTTGAGTGAGAGCCAACGCTGGAAATGGGCGGAGGAGGTAATAAAAAGTCAGAGCCCTTAAATGGGTGGGAAGTGTAAGACAGAGGGATAGGACTCATTTGAGAGGGGAGAGAAGGCTCCATCTGTGGAAAGACAGTAAGATATTGGCTAGGCTATAGAGCAGTGTTCTCCAAGCTTGGGTCCCCAGATGTTTTTGGGCCTACAGCTCCCAGCATGCCCCAGCCAACATCTGGCATATACCAAGTGAGGTGACAATTTTGTCACATCAAAATGGGATAGGGATGCTTCCAGGTGGAGGGCTCTTAGCACTGTCAATTAGAAGGCATTGTGCAGCTATTTCATCTTTTCTTCCTTAATGGATTTTCTGCGGTAAGAAAATCATAAATATGGAAGACGTGGCAGGAAAACACAGGAGGGTTACGAATGGAAGATGTTGTCTGGACACACACACACACAGGTAAAATCTTGTGAATGAGGCAGGGCAATGGCCTTGTCTGGTAGTATCCATACTTTCACCAGCCATCTTTTGCATTTTAATACTTCCTACCTGAAGGCACTGATAGAAAATGAAGCTCGCTTTATAGGACGTTCTTTTCCAGTTGTTTGATTGGTTTGTTTCATCCCTGTGTACAAAACCAAAGTTAGCCAAGATCTGGGAAATGGACAGACCGTATTCTCTCAAGTGCTCTTATTCAGAGTAACTTCACGGGAATTATTTTATTTAATGGCTCAGTTTGCATGTAATGGCAATCCAGAGTTTTAAAAACTTTGCTAGTGCATGTGGCTTGATCACTCCCACCTGGCTCCTACTGCCAGGGAGAGCAGCTAAGCAAGCTAGGAACTTGGTTAGCATTGTGTCTGAACTGGGAACTCTGGCTTGTCTCTCCCCTGAGAAACCTTACTTAAATCTTTAGGGAGCAAAAGACACTTGTGTGTTTCCCGTGTGTGGTACAGACATAGATTTCTCCATTAAAGGAAAATAAAATAAATCCAGTAAACATATCTAGAGAACAAGGCTAGAGCATATTAACAATTTCCATAAATATCAAGTTATGCTAGTCTGCAAGAGCTGGTTGCTACCAATATTTTTGCAACTGGGCTTGCCCTTACAGATTTCACCATGATACACCTGTAAAAGTATACACAGAAAGATATACATACTTGAAAAGTCTAATATGTAGTTAAATTTTGCAGTTGTAAAAGAAATGGAGCCTTGCGGATTCATTTTGAACCTCCTTTCAATGTCTTCACTGCTAACTGAACACTGGGTATTAGAATCAGTCTTTAAAACAAACAGAAAGCACATTTTAAAAGGTTATATACCAGGGATGATATAACAACAACAACACCTTTTGTAAGGTAGGCTGGATTATTATCCCCATATCACAGGTAGGGAGTGAGGCCAAGAGAGAGAGCAGGAGAGCTGCTTGCCTAAAGGCCCCTCGTGAATTTATGGCAGTGGAGTTCATAGTTCTACCATATGAATTTCCATCCCCCAAATTCAGCAACAAGGAAACCCAAACTGCACAGTTATGCAAAATAAATACACTGAATGTTTTATTTTGCACTATGTATCGTGCTTCTACATTGTGAGTGTGTTAAGAACAGGTATGGCAGGGAGAAAATGAAAAGGAGGGTAAAGGCAGAGAAATACATATTGGAATACATAAAAACAAGGGGGTATACTACAAAGGGCCCTGAAGATCTGTCCCCAGCTATTGGAAGCCTTGTTCAAAGGCTGAAATTTGATTGACGTTTTCAGACATAACTAATGCTGTTTCAGATATTTCTCTGCAACTCTTATGTTCTAGAACAGATCTGTACAGCCTCCAGTGAACAGTTAAGCTGAATATAGCCTACCAGCTACACACAGTGGTCCACCAAGGACTTATCACACCTTCTTTCTTTGCTGCCCAGATTGGTTAAATCTTTGTGTGTATATTAGTCAATTTCAGCCAAAAGGTTTAGAGGTCAAACGTTTAGTTAGAATGTAGAAGTCCGTTTACCCAGGAAGTCAGGACAGGAGATTATAAAGTTCAGCAGAAGGAAAGGAGAGAGAACAGAGAAAGCAGACAGAAAAAGAGAGGAAAGAATCTGTGCTGTTGGAACTGGAAAGCTGATTGGAGGAACTAAACCAAGGACAGTAAGAGATTGCTTGGATAAGGAGCCTGAATAATATAGGGGCACAGTCTAGTTAGGTGGATGCATTTCTCCCTGGTTGTTTTATTACCTTATTGCTCACATGGCCTTTTTGTGTGTGGTGTGTATATCCATTCAGATTATAAAATTTTTCCCTATTAACATTTTTTTCCATTACAATTTTAAACTTTGTGGTCTCTTTTTTTGTTGTTGGGTTACCCACCCCACATCTAATAGTCAACCCCCACACTACCTAAATTAGGTACCTGAGACTCATAGGGCTTGTTCTCACAACACAACAACCCACTGTGGTTTACTTAACCCATGGTGAGGCTGTGGTGCACATGTGGCCGCCATTCTGAACACGCAACTCCCACTCGAGGTTTGTCGCATTGTGCAAACCCAGCAAGTATGGGTTATATGAGAGTTGTTTAAATATACACTGGGTTCGGATGACGTGCTGCAGCTCACTGTTGGTTTAACCCACGACAAGCTGCAGTGTGTCGTCTGAACCTGGTCATACCGTTTTAAAGTCGGTTCGGTTGAGGAAGCCACAAAAACAAAACAAAAAATCCACCTGGTAGCAGTGGGAAAGGCCACAGGAAAGGAAGAGTAAAAAAGGGTGTGGACACGTTATTTTGCCGTTGCTCCTTCCTCTTGCAGAACAGGGCATTGCTGGTCCGTGACAAGTAGTGGCAGAGGTGGGATCCAGAAAACAGTGGGGCATAAAGGCAATGACCCTCCAGTACCATCTGTGTAAATGGTATTTTACAAAGAACAGGTTTGACAGGTCTCTACTCCAAGGGGTTTACAATCTTAAAACAGACACAAGGTAAGTGACAGTGGAACAGAGCAATCCTATGGTCCCTGGGAGAGTGTCCCAGGGGCCATAGAATATAACAGATTTTGCCTCCCAAAGCCATAGGCACTGCTACGATCTCAGGAAGGGAAATCCAAACAGGGATTTCTTGCCCACCCACTTCTCACAGCTGCTGCAGTAAGCAACATGGTGGCTTCTCTTCTGGGATCGCTGTTGCGATCTCAGAGAGAGTCAGGGAGGAAGGAGGCATGCCAGAGGGAGGGGAGGAGAGCGGCTGAGGATCCACCAAACATGGATAAGAAAGTATAGCAAATAGCAAAGGTATCAAAATGAAATGAAATCATGAGACTAAAAGATGGTAGAGAATGAAATGCAAAATTTGTGAAGAATGGGGAAACATTTATCAGTTTTTGGAAACAAAAATATTGTATTGAAATTAATGCTTAAAATTGTTTTTCAATAATTTATTGAGAGTTTTTCTTTTATATCGATATTGTATTTAAAACTTGTGCGATGGTGAAACCAGCAAAAATATAATTTCTGTTTACGTACATACATATTAATATATACATTAAATAATAAAAAAATATTATGCCCACCCACCCAAAAGACCCTAAAAGTACAATCCTATATATGTCTACTGAGAAGTAATTCCCACAGAGTTCAACAGGGCTTAACCTCAGGTACGTAGGTATAGGATTGCCGCCCCAGCTTTACTTCCCCATCTGTGAAATGGCAAGATGGACCTTTTTCACAAGTTGAGATAACAAAGCCACAGGATGGGCCATCTACATATCCAAATAACTACCTCAAACATATGCCATTTGCCACATTCAGCCAAGTAAAACCATCCCCATTGGGTATCTGATGTATCCATTTCTTCAAGATGATCTGCCACATTTTGAAAGAGTTCATCTGCTTCTTGAAACATTTCCTGAAATAATCAGAACAATTCCATGAGTGAAATTCTAATTACAGAAGGCTTTTACTGCTCTGAAATTTTAAAAGCCAATCCTATGGCTCCTCGATAGAATCTGAGGAGCCACAGGATGCTACAGATCTCCAAGGCAGCCAGACACAGAGCTCCGACCACAGGTCTTTCCCACTCCCCAGCCACCACGGAAAGCTCCCAAGCAGCTTCCTCTTCTGAGGTTGGTGCTGTGATGTGACCTCAGAAGAGGATGGGGAGGGTGGAAAGGGGGCAAGTTAGTGGGTGGGGAAAGGAGAGGCTGTGGATCAACTGAATCCACAGGCCTCTTGGCTCCCATCACCAGTCCCAGCCAGGTAGATGAGTTAGACTGACTTGGCGGCCCATCTAGTTCAAAATGCTTTTATTTTATAGGGATGGGAGGCGAAAACACCTCTGCCGTTCTTCCTGCCCTGCTTGGCTCTTGCTAGCAGAGCTTTGGATGGATGGAGAGCTCAGAGACTGGAGCCCTCCATCTAAAGAGAGTCAATCTGTAGGATTGCACTCTAAAAGATATAAAGTTATTGCACCAGGCCTCATGCCCTGTATAAGGTCTGTATCATAGGAAAAAGACAGCTATAAACACTTGAAAGCCACAGTAACTGCAAGCAAGTTTTTGTTATGCCTTTGAATAACAGATTTATTACACTCACCATACAAAAAGGTATGAGACCCCCCCAATTGTAAGCTAACCTTTAAGGCAGGGGTTCTCAACCAGGGGGGAATTCCTCCCGGGGGGTGGATTTTAGGGTTGGGGGGGACTGGGGCCACAGACTCAAACTGTTGGAATATTGATCTTTCTACAAATTACAATTCTACAGATTGTACATAATCTACAGGACATCACACCGTATTGTATGGCACAGATTAAGTCAGACAATCTTGGAACGGGGGGAATGACATTCTGACATATGGTGAAAGGGGTGCATGGGGCAAAATAGGTTGAGAACCACTGCTTTAAGGGAAGAGCTTTCCATTCTGAAGAACATAGGGCTGCCTCCAAAAGTGGAAGTCCCATGTCACGATCCCCCTCTCTATAACGTTCCACCCTTAACAGCAGCCTAAAAATAATTTCAGATAGTGTAGTTCATCTCACCCCACGTACAAACATCATTATGATGTGTTTCCCACACAAGTGGCAACGAATGAGAAACACATAATGACATCAGGATACAAGACGAGTTGAACTAAATGTTACAGAGAATTGTGGGTAGGGACCTTGACACAGGACCTTCTTCTTTTTGTAACATATACAGTAGCTCCACCATTTATCATCCACTCGCCCCACTTCCCTCAGCATGACCTAGGTTGGAAAATACTATGGTTGCTTCTGGTCTAACAGTTTAGTCTGGAACTGCCATCCTTTACTGACTCACTTTTTATGGAGAATCCAGATAATGTTGTTGACAAGTAGTCGCATTCCACGGTTTTCTGTGTTGTCAGAACCAATTTGTCACACTTTAAAAAATAAAATGCAAGTACATCCGGAGGCTGTCCAGTGTGGACAGAAAACGCTATTGAAGCTTTTCAGGGCTTCTATAGGTTTAATTAAAATGTTTACAGGTTCAGCTGCTTGGATTCCTTCCTGTCAAATGTAAGAGCAGGATTACTGATGAATAGCCTGCTAATTGCTCTCTCAACAAACTCTCATAATTGCCCCTTCCTATCAGTTTAATTACTTGTTCCCTGTAACCCCCCCCCCCCCATCAGTTCAGGGATTGGTATCTGGTCAACATATTCATCTCTCTGTCCTCAGCATTACTCTCACTCTTTGTCATTTGACAATCCAACTGCTTCCCTGAATAGTTTCCTGTTCCTGATATATTTAAGGAAATATTTATTGTTGGTCTTAGTTTTTAGCAACGTGCTCCTCAATTCCCCCCCCCTTCCATTGAAAAGCCTGTCTAGCAAAAACAGCATAGAACAGAGGATGGGGAGGCAAAGATCCGCCTCCGCTGCTCCTCCCACTCTGCAGGCTTGGTCAACATTTTCACCTTTTAAAGAAAGATTTATTGTTTTTTATTGCTTTTTTTTTTTTTTACTCTGCTAGTTAACCATGCTGGCATCCTCTTCAATATGTTGGTAGGTTTCATCTGTGCTCTACATTATAGCTGGATGTTATTATTGTAGCTTTAAATAACCCCAAGCACTTGAGAGATTTGACCCTCTTGTCTTGACTTGCACTTTTGACTTCCTTTTGAGGAGTCCACTTGAGATGTTTCCTCTTTTGAAATTAAATCTGACCATGTTGGACTTTTTGAGCAATTTCTGCTTACATATATATTGAATTTGGTAGCACTGTGGCCTGGCCACTGTTTCCAAGTGGTTCGACAACACTTAAATTTTGTGTGAAATTAATAGTTTCAAAATCAACACACGGAAAGAACGATTTTTAAAGCAACTTCGTACTTACTTCTTTCCCACCTATTCCTCCCGCTTCAAGCGTCACCTTCCTCCTCCCGCCCCGACAGGATGCAGGACCAGCGAAGTTGGAGAAACTCCAGCTCGAAGCTTCCCCCGCCCCAGGCTGAAAAGGGGTCGCGGAGGTGTGTGTGGGGAGGGCCACCTACAGCCAATAATAGCTACCCCTCCCCTGACGAGGCTCCGCCCACAGAGCTCCCCCCCACCGCTCACCGCATCATCGGCGAACGAGCCGCTCCGTCCTCGCCTTCGGCGGCGGCGGCGTAGCCCACTGCCCCGTTCTTGGCAGTGCCATAAAATGGAGGCTCTCTGTGTGGTTTACATACCTCGGGTTCAAACTCTTAGACTGATGCTGCCACAGCCTTTGGAGACGAATTCCCTGCCTACATTTGACGCAATTGTTTCCTCCGCTCTTGCGTAGGAAGTGACTGCTGCCCACAGAAAATGGTGGGAAAGCCAGGACTTTTGTGATTGGCAGCAGTGTCCAAAGGAGGAGTTCGTGTATTTCGTGTTGAAAACGTGACTTCGTTTCTTTTAGTTTTTTTAATGCTATACAGCATATAGTTGTTATCCCAATATGGGTAGGGATGGGGAGGTAAGGTAAAAGGCTACGACTGAGGGCTAAACTAGACGTTACCTTAAATCGTTTTTAAAAACCGACTCCCATATCTTTACTTAACTCTGCGTTTCCTTATACTGCCCCGTCAGCAACGTGCTTTGCTTTGCTAGACTGCAGTTCTTCCAGGGTGATTTCTACTCTGTATCCAATCATGTTTCTCCCAATTAAGCTTCCCGGTACCCATCATTCTTTGAGAGCAACTGAATGTTAAGATACAAATACAAAGGGCCGATGGGAAATGAAGTTCTTATAGGGTTGCTGCCGTTGAAAAGCGTTCTACAGAGAACTTCAGTTTCCATCGGCCCATGGGGCTCTACTCTCCAGCCTCTAATCAATACTTCGAAAGGAAACTAAACGAAAATCCACCCTTTAAACTCTCTCCATCTTCCTGTTGCTGGCTGTTGCAAGTCAGAGCTTTTCCTTTAGTGTTAATTGCCCATGGGGTGAAGAGATAGTGGGCTGGTTCGCACGACACGGGAACCGCAAGTCCCCCGCGAACAGCGGGCGGCCAAACGGCCCCTCTGGGCATCCCGGGGCCCCACCCCCTAGCGCCAGGAGGCCCGCACTGTGTTTCAAGACCATCTTCTTATGGGGTGGAGTAGTTTACAACAACCCTGCAATGTAGTCCAGTGCCATTATCCCCATATCAGAGAGGGCTGAAGCTGAGACAAGATTAATTTATGGTAACCCTGCAATGTAGTGCAGTATTATGTAATTAGGAACATCTAGTACACTGCAGTTACCTTTTTGTATATCAATCAGGATTGTTAAATAGTGTTTTAAAGTGTTGCATTGTACTTTTCTTTCCCCCTTCCGCTCCATCTGATCACTTTCTGTTTTGGACTTCCCTTCTCCCTTGGAGCAGAAGCAACTGCTGCCCACTAAAAAGAAGAAAAGTTTATAAATGTATAAAGGCAAACAATTAAATGTCTGATGCTGCAAGGCATACTATGCTGGGTTTTGACTTGCTAGATACTTTTCAATGTATACAATGAGACCTAGGGCGCTTCTAGGTGAGGTTTTATTGTTACCCTGCCTCATTTATGGAACTTTACAGGTGGGTCTGAGACACAATCATCTTCCAACTGTAACTCTCATGTTTTCCCACTGCTTCCGACTTTTTTCTTTCCACAGAAAAGCCATTAAAGAGGAAAAGACAGAATAGATGCATAGTGCCTTTTGATTGGTAGTATTAGGAGCTATCAACTGTTAGCAAGGTCCAAGAATAAGGTCCCCCAAGGCTGTGCTCGCTACTTGGGAGGCTGTGGTAGAAATAGGGTACCTGCTCCAAGGGCACTGCAATCATATTCAGAAACGTTCCCATAATCAAACTTCACAGAAGGGTTTGCAAAGTACAAAAGAATATGTGGAAAATAAACATGAAAATAAACATTCAGGCTTTCAGTATTCAATCTGAAATAATACCTGAAACTGAGTGTGAAAATTCCACTCTACTTTTGCCAGGCTGTGAAAGAGGCAGAACCTGACTGGATTGTCCCTTTGCTTGTTATCCATGCAGGAGTCGTACCAAGAGCAAGGGTGCCATTCCACTTATTTTTGTATCAGGCTAAGGGGTATAGGAATAAGTTCTGGAGCCTTCTTGGCTTGAGCAGGAGGGACTTATTGAAAAGAGTGTCCCAGGTTGTTAGAAAGTCTGAATGAAAGGCAGACATATAGCACTGGTAGTTTAATTGTCCAGAAAGTGACCCAGACATGGATCTGTCTGCTCTATTGGTGTGGAAAAGGGATTGGAAAAGTGACATATATTGTTCTAATGATAAATTAGGAGTGAGTGCCATGGGTGCTACTAGTTTCTATTTTTTTATATTATTGTGGGTCTTATGGATATTGCTTCCCTGGATAGTTTAATAGTATTTTATATTTTGGCTGGTTTATGTTTTAATTTTTGACTATTTTGGTGGGGCCTTGTTATTTAATGAAATGTTTATTTCATTTCATTTAATATTTATACCCTGCTTTTTCTTCCATCAGGAAGCCCAATGCAGCTGAGAATAAGTATAAATAATCAATTAAAAAATAACATAATTGCAACCACTGTAGACACAATAGATATCTACACCATAAATAAAGCAGCTGAATACCAAACCAAGTGAGAAATAAACCAGTAGATCTAAAACATTTCAATAACTTATCAATATTTAACAAAATATCTCATTGTTACTGAATATGCTCCTCTAGATATGTGAACACACTTGCACAGGTTTCAGTTTGTGGAGGGCAGGGTCTCCTGCCAAAGGTGGCAATGGCAGGCAGTGAGTAATTACAAGTTCTCTATAATTACTATGTTATATTAACAATTCCTTTTTGTTTGTTTTTTAAAAATTATTTTTGAAAATTAAAACAATCATTACAAAACACAGAACAACAAATTAAACTAGAATGGACTTCCGATCTTCTCCATAGCAAATATAAGTAACAATAGTTACTTTTACTCTATAGATACAAAAATACCTCACTTTTCTACTGTCCAACATTTTTTTTCTAGTTCATTCAACTCACACATATACCAATCTTTATTTTTCCTAAATTCTACAAAAAAAGTCTATTAGAGGTTTCCACTCAACCCTAAACAATAATATCAACAGAATAACAAAGAAAGTCTAACCCTCTCAGCTTAATCCACTGTCTTCACTAACCTTTCTTCTATTGTAAGCAATATTAGGTCTTTCTACTCTTACATATTAATAAAGTTGCATGACTAAACTTCATATTAATTTTAACCCTTTTAACCACATATTTTCCCACTGTTTCACCAAAATCTCACCCCCACATTTTAAGCTCAGTTTTTTCAGAATTCCGTACATGCTTTCTAACTTATTACTAATACCAACTTATTACTAATACATATAACCCTATTTTATTCTACCAGATCCAGCCTCTTCGCTACCCCTTCTTCTATTAAAATCCTTCAACTTAGTCAGTTACCTAAATCAAATTCAAACCCACTTTGTTCAAAAATCTTAACGCCCCCCCTACTTTAAATCATCCTAACATTTATGAAATGGAGAAACCCTGAACATTTATGACCTATTTTAACAATAATTTCTCTTATATTTCCATATTTTTTTAAAGGGTTCTTTTTTAAAAATAGCTATTCTTCCCTTGATTGATAACATAAATTTAACCCTCTCTGACCAGTCCAATAATCAACAGCCATTCTTCTTATAACCATCACTGACCAGTCCAATAATCAACAACCCTTCTTCTTATACATAAATCATTCAAGTTCAAAACCACCTTGTTCAACATCCTGAAGCCCCCCTTCTACTTTAGATCTTTAACATTTATAAATCAGAAAAATCCTTAACATTTGTAACCTGTTTTAACAATAATTTCTCTTACATTACCATTATAAAAAGGGATTCTCTTTTAGATTCAACCATCTCCAGTCCAATATCTAGCAACCCTTCTCCTTATTAAAACCCATCCAATAATCTTCCTCGATCAAAGACCAACTTTTTCTGCTTCAGCTTTAAAATCACAAGTGCTTTGTCTCTCCTCTTAAAAATCCCAATTAGCAGCTCCTTCCAAGTAGGTACATCCGTACCATCCACCTTCATTTCAGTCACAAGATATCGCTGGAGAGCCTGATCTGTTATTTTTCTGGCAACGTAAGACAATCTTTCCCTTGAATCATCAAACATATCAACTCCAATTCTCACAGAATATGCCTTTTGACTCAGGTCCACCAAAACCATGCTTCTTTCTCTGGTGACTTCTTCCCCATTTGGTGATTCTATTTTTTCTCTCATCTGGAATTTCTTCCTTGTCATTACTGTTTATTCTCATCTTCTGTTTGCTTTATAAATCCTTCTGACATCTCCAAATCTAGTTTTACACACCAATTATCATTTTTTCTCTCCAATTTCCAAGCTCTTGTTCAAACAACTTCTGGAACAAATCATGTTTGACCATTTTTTCTGTAAGTAGGTATATCGAACCACCTCTGACTTCTATATTTTTTCTGAAAGCAACCCTAGAACAATACAATCCAATGAGGTTTTCAGCCACAGCCCGTTCTTGACCTTATCTTTTGTTGTAGAAAAACGTCCAAACAGACAGCTTTTTTGGCAAAAGCAACGGACAGTTCACGGCAAAGCAGTCAATTACCTAGCTGTTTTTCCCCGTTTAGGCTTTCATCAAAAGTAAGAAAAAAAGCTTAAAAAACAAAAACACACCAAATAGGTTAAAGAACCTCCTTTCCAAGAGTTCTCTTCATCAAACTTTTTGCAGTAACATATTGAATCTTTAATTCCTTCCAGTAATTTTTTATTTTATTTTTTAATTTCTTTCCTTCTTTTTTCTTTTATTTCCGAGAAGATGGTACTTACAGTAAAAAGAAGCTCAGTTGCCATGAGATCTCTCTTTATACCAAACCAGATGTAATCCATAAATCATTGAGAAATCAGGATTGGCGATCTTATTATTACCCGATCCCAGGCTCCGCAGGCAGGGAGGAGTGATAGTAAAATCCTTCACCCCAGGTCATTTTACATATACGACCCTCAAGGGTATAATTTAGTAACTCCAATCCTCCCTTTTCATCTACGACCCTCAAGGGTATAATTTAGTAACTCCAATCCTCCCTTTTCATCTACGACCCTCAAGGGTATAATTTAGTAACTCCAATCCTCCCTTTTCATCTAGGGGCGATTTCGCCGACCGGTAACTGTTCCCAGCCCGCACTATGCTGTTTCCGTTTCCGTGAGGTGTTCAGATCGCCATAAATCCTTTTTTTTTTTTTTTTTTGCTTTTGTCAAGAAGAATTTTATTATAAATCATTAAAAAAAAAAAAACAGAGACACATATACAACAAACAATAAACAAAATTAAAATGGACTTCCAATATTCTCCACAGCATATAAGCAATCACAGTTATTCTTAGAAAATTTTCTATTAACCAAAGATCACTTCCAGTTATGGCAAAAAACAAAAAAAAGGACACATACAAAAGGTCTCCACCCACCCCAAATATAAATCAACGATTTAATCTACTTTAAATTCAGCATTTATGAATAAACAAAAAACTATAGAGATCGCCATAAATCCTAACCGGAAGTCCGTTATATAATATATAACAATTCCTATCATATCACGACGCATGCAAAACAATTCATAGGAATACAGGAAGGTGACTCATACCGAGTCAAAGTGTTCTCCAACCTTGGGTCCCCAGATGTTTTTGGCCTACAACTCCCAGCATGCCCCAGCGAGTTGTATGCCAAAAACATCTGGGGACCCAAGGTAGGAGAACACTACTAGTAGCGGCTCTTCAGGGTTTCAGAGAGGAGCCCGTTTTGTTTTTAGTAAAGGGGCCGTCCTTGCGTGTTCTGTTCCAGCTTTTTACACCGTCCCATATTTCTCTTTGTCTATTACCCGCGGCTTTCACCGGCCCCTTCCTCCTTCTCCGGGGAAAGGGGAGGGGCGGGGCATCCGCTGGTTGGAGCCGGAGGCGCGTAGCGAGACGTCATCTCCCTGCGACCAGTGAAGGTCCAGAAAAGGACGGGGAAGTACGGACTGAACGGGCAGCGGCAAGTGAGGCCCAAGAATCAGGTCGGGCATGGTTGTGTTTAGTTTAACCATCGTTCGGCAGTGAGTACAGTGACCTTCCCCTTCTCCTAACGCCACTAGCTGATGCTCCCTTTTCTTGCCCTTCTCTGTGAACCCTGCAGCGCGAGACGGGGAAGCGCGGGAGGGGGGCTGCTGCATGGGTGGGATTGTACCACTTTAATGCAGCTCCTCTGCGTCTGTAACGTCATATGCAGCTACAAGCCTGGCGTATTGACCAAAGCAGGCAGGGTAAAGTGGTTGGATAAGTTAGCAGGGGTGGCTTTCAAGAGAGTTCCCGGTCTCTAGCTCCTTCTGGGAGCTGCGCTTTCCAAGCCCCGTTGTTCCCCAGATAAAGCCTTTCTCATTGAATGCTAATGGCTTTCAGCTCACGCACGGTAATTAGTCAAGAGGTAAACGCCTTAAGTTGCAATGTTATGCGCAGATACTTGGAAGTAAGTTCCCATTGAAACATACATAGGATTGCACTGTTATTATGAAGCCCTGCTGACGATTGGTTCATTAATTTGCTGCTGGTTTGTTTTTTGGGGTGGTTTTTTTTTTGAGAACACATTTTTCCTTAAAGTGAGTTACAAATGAAAACCCAGAATTGAAATGAGCCAAGTATTTGTGTGTGATGATACCCCACCCAGGCAAAAAGCTTGTTAACCCCCTCCCCTCCCTGTTTTTGATAGGGGCTCAGGCGGACTTCTCCCCTTATGGTTCATGGTTTAACTGCACATAATGTTCAGACATGTATTTGGAGAAGCTTGCTTAACACTGCCACTTTTATTTTGAAGCTAAACAGCTGACTGGTGAGTACAGGGGAATCAAACAGTAAATAGCAACTGCTCCAGTAAATAACAACCTCTTCTCCCATGCCCTGCAGCAGAGGCTGGAAAAGAGAAGGCAGTAACTGCTCTCCCCCCTCCTTTTTTTGCTCAGCATCTTGGGGAAACATGGCAGGGAGGAATGGGCTCACAGTTGTTGTGGAATTTCTCCGAGTCCAATCTGGAGGTCCACTGGAAAGATAAACCACTTTGCTTTTAGTAAACCAAGTACTTTGTTATTAGTCTGATCAGAGGTAAATTCCTGGCACAGATACAAGGAAAGTACAAACTCACAAACACAGCTCCGGAGTTTTATGGGGGGGGGGGAGCATATACCCATGCAAACAAGGAATCCGTTCTTGGAAGAAACCAGTACCCTTATTTGGGGTATCTGGTCATACACACACACACACACACACACACACACACAAGAACAATACAAGATTCTATGTTGTCAGCACAGGAACAACGCATGATCTATCCTTATAAGGGAGTGCTTCCAAATGGTATGTTTACATAAACATGTGTTATGTTGACTTTTGCTCTACAGACATTCTGACTTCACTCTTTATCTTTCAACAATTCTTCACATACTTTCACTCCACATCTTTCACTCTACGTGGGTGAAAGGTGGCTACTTTCTTTAAAATTTCCACATCATTCCCCCCTTTCATAGTCCTGTGGACTATGACCATTTGTTTTCTTCACAACTTTACCCATCTATTATCAAGTGTACTCTTTTGGCATACTTTACCTCTTTTCTCTAATTTTTCCAAACTCTTGACCTTTCACAGAGCAGTTTAACAATATTAGTGGCTAGACATAAGTAAAATGATTATTAATGTTATAGTTATAAGTCTTACAGTATCTTACACAATCTGCTTTTTTTCTTTCTTTTATGGACAAATAAAATTCATTAGTTTTATTTCAAATGGGGACACAATTAATGACACAGCAAACAATGATACAGACTTACACTGAGGAGAAATAACTTTAACATAATTAATCTATACAGCAGTCCTTTTTTTTTTTTTTTTTACACCATCCAGTGACTTTCGGAAATCAGTCTTATTAGACTGAGTCATTGCTGGCATGTTATGAGTGTGTTACGTCTGTATTGGAGATAAAAACACATTTGTTTAATTGATGCACAGACTCTTCTTTTTTTTCCAGCTAAGAAGTAGTCTATGGCTCCCCCCCCCTCCCCATGTAAATCCTGTGAATTTAGGCACTTCTCTCTTGGCTCCTTACCACTATATGGGTCACTAAAATCTCTTGAAATGGTCCTTCTCACAAGGGCGAAAGGAAATTATTTTTCTTGTAGTCTTTCACATATATTTACCGGTAATCATCAGGTTGGACATCATTGCAAGGAATATTAGTAGGTACAAGCAGGGCTTCTTTCATCTGTGAATGAAACACACTGGCAACACAAGAAAGAGACAACACATAATCATCTCAGGAGTTAAAACATTCACTCAGTAAGGATGGGATCTTTAGAGGTGAAATTTCAACTTGCCATTGGCTTTCTAAAGCAAATTTTATATGGTGTTAATTTATGGTTTTGTTTGGAGTGTTTTTCAAATGTATTCTTCTGTCACTGTTCAAAAGTTAGGAATATACCATACCTGGGAATAAACTCTTGGAGAAATTTTCTGGCACAGCCAGAACCTCTTAGTGGGGAAAAATTCAGTTCATTTACTAAATAAACACATAATTAATAGACAGTAACAAAATATTTTACTGGGTGGCATTTCAATGAAATCAAGTTTGCAGGCTTTGAAATAAACCTTGTGGCAATGGAGTTGCACTTTGCATAACTTTAGTTTGTGCGTTAGTCACATTAAACTTTTTGCAAGTAACACAATTTTCAGTTCTTCTTGATTAATACCTGGAGCACACCACATTTTTAAGATTTGTGTTGCAATCCCCCCCCCCCCTTGCTCATGTGGCTGACGGAGTGAGCAAAGTTGTCCTGTGAATGTACGTGGTGCACAAGGGCAGCCGTCAGGGGGTCATTCCATGTAAAATCAACCAATGAATTTACCTGACCATCACCAATTTTGAAAAAAAAACTTGGTGAACTTGTTGGGTCTGCTGAGAAAATAAGCTGCTCCAAAAATTAGACTTCTGTGACAAAAACTTTTGGAGATATGGCAATCAAAAATATGAAGGAAAACATTATTTTTTGTGTGTCGGACAACATTAAAATTACAGTAATTCCAGTTCTATAGAACCTAGAAAGTTAATCATGGTGTTGATGGAAAGCCTTTGAAATGCTCTTTCATTTGATATGTAACATACGGTAAGTGTTTTTTTGGAATAAATATATATTCAAGGTCAAATAGTAAAATTTGACCTTGAATTCTGCAAAAACTAAAAAAAAATTCTCCATGATTTTTGTTTTAGTATTTCATCTGACAGTGCTTAATACATGTACCAATTTTCAAAATGCGGTTCTTAACAGAAAATCAGTTACATCTTTTGGGGCGCTCTGTGTGTGTGTGCGTCAGAGTTCATATGAATTGCTATCTCACTGTTCGTATCTTAAGAAAATATGCATTATCACTTAGGCTTTGAATAAAACATTGTGCACAAGTACAAGCTACCCTGTCATAATTGTGCAGCTCTGAATTAGGTATTCTTCTTCGCAATAGCATACTTCTGACATTTTGTGTAGAATAATGATACTTCCTCTGGGTGGTCATTCTGGTATGAAATCAATCAAAGAATATTTCCAACTGAAAGCAAATTGCTTAAGATTTGGTGAACTTGTTCTGCTTATTAAAAAATAAGTTGCAGGGCCTATTGTTTTCAGAAGAATGCGGTTTAAAATATGTACTTTTTAAAAAGGTAATCACCAGTAGGCTTGTACGATCAAGCCTCGCCGGGCAGAAACGAGGCCGAAATTGGCCCCGCTCATGCCCGGCGAGGCCGTACCTTGTTCTTCGGGGCGGCTCACCCTCTCCGCGGCGAGCCGCCCACGCGGTCCATTCCGTCCCGTCGCATCACTTCCGCGACCGGATATGACGCGATGGAACCCTGCGCAGGCGCGCTGGACCCCCGTCGCATCATTTCTGGTCTCGGAAGTGACGGACGGGGAAGAAGACGCCCGATCGACTCTCCACGCTGAAGGCTCTCCACGCTGCTCAGAAGATCGGGTCGGGTTGGCGCCCCCGCGGGAATTTATAGGGTCGGGGGCGCGACCCGGCCTTGGAGCCACCACTAATCACCAGTATGTTTGGGGAAAACATGTTCATTTTATTTTTTTCAAATAAATATACAGAAGTTTGACCTTGAATAATGACAAAAAACTCCTTTTGTTTTAAATAACGTTTAACATCCCTGGAAACATGTACTTGATTTCAAAATGGGACTCTTACTAGCATAGTTATTTTGATTTACTTAGATGTGGGCTTGAAAAACCATTATTGTGCATAGATGAGATTTTCCATTTTACTTACCGGTATATACCGTATTTTTCGCTCCATAAGACGCACCGGACCATAAGACGCACTTACTGTATGGTACAAAAAAAAATTTAAAAAAAAAAATCAGCTGAGAGGCGGGGGCTTCCCCCGCCCCACCCAGGAGTCCTCCGCTCTTCCGGACCAGCAGAGGAAAGTAAAAAAAAAAAATTAAATTTTATTTTACTATATTCACTCCATAGGACACACAGACATTTCCACCTAGTTTTTTGGGGGGGTAAAGTGCGTCTTATGGAGTGAAAAATACGGTATATGCTGATCAGATTTTATGCAGTTCAAATATTACTTGCTAACATTTTGTTAACAAGTCCTAAATTAAGGACCTTTTTATAACAGTAGTTTCTAGTCTTGAAGTTGCTGCTTGACACTCTTTGTCTGTTAGTGTATAGAAGTGCCCTGTTGGGCAACAAGGATCATCTTTTGTCAAAACATCTGAAGATGGTATCCATAGGACATCTTGTTTATCTGGATACATAAATGATTTTGCTGGTCCAGCTGGATGAAGAAAGCTCACTAACACTTCTGCTCTCTGATCATCTGTTTGTAAAACACAACCTAACCACTATTGTGAGATATAAACACATGTAACAAATCCTCATATTTCTTGCAATTCCAGTTCTTCTTTAATAGTCACTGTCTCTTTTCTGGATTTGCATTGAAATGAATATCTTTTAGTAGCAACAGTGTGTTTTGTTAATGGAATTACAGTGTGAATTTTCTATGTCCCAGGAATCGTCTTGAATTCTCGAAGTGACATTTCAGAAGCTTTTCTTCCAGTTCATAATCTTTGTATTGAAATGCAACCTGTGTGATGTTCTCCTTTGCCCAGTCAAAGAGCTGACGAGGGGTCATGATTTGTTTTTCATACGGATGCTGCAAACTTGCTTGAGCAGCTAACCTTTTCACAGTGCCAACCAAACCATCACAAGGTCCTTTGCCATGCGATGTGGCAAAGAAGTGCCATTCTGCATCGATACCGAAATCTGACTTATGCTTACTTAAGTTGTTGAAGTTTTTACCGTTTTTATACTGTGCTGCTGCACCGTCAGGGAAATAATAGATCTTAGTTATGCTACCTGTAGAAATGGTGTGCAGGAATTCAACAATTTGAAAAGTCATGAACACATTGCAGCAGAGGTGGGGTCAGGCACTTGTCACGGCTTCAGGCCTGCCTTTTTCTTTCTTATCAGAATCTGTGAATAAAGCTTTGATTTAATATATCTCTGTGAAGGTTTGAGGCCTACCCATGCCTGATTTGGTTTCAGCCTGAAGGTCCCGGAAGCTCCGGAAGGGAGGGGGCGGGCTTAAGTTTAATTTCCCTCCAAAAAATTCTGTTTTAATTGTGTATAAGGGGGTGGAGTTATTGTAGGGAGGTACTGTGCATGTATAAGAACATTCACATCTTCTGAACTGTTCGAACCCCGTTCTGGAAATCAGTACATATACTCAAGGTAAACATGGGTTACCTGAGGAAAAAAATCAGCAAAAAAAAACATTTGTTTTTTTTTTAATTCAAGGTCAAATTAAAGAAACTATGACCTTGAATATTTTATTTCACATGCATGCTTCATGTTACATATCAAATAAAAGGGTAGTTCGAGAGCTTTCATATGACCCCATGATTTACTTTCTAGGTCAATTCCGAAGAAAGTTATGATACTTTTTGTGCTAGTCACAAATGCTGAAAAATCGTGTTTGGGGCATTTTTTGAGCACACTGTACTTTGGAACCGTGAAGTATAATGACCTATAATTTGGTGTATGTTCATTTCTCATGCTGGTCTACTAGTATGCCAGTTTTTTTAAAAAATCGCAGATGGTGAGGTAAATTTTTCATTTTTGGGGGTTGATTTTACATGGAATGACCCCAGGGGCAACACAAACTGCAAAGCTTCTTGGTTTCTCACTTTCTTTCTGCCTGTGTGGCAGTATCTTGCAAGTTTTTGAGGCTGCAGGAATCACACATCAAAATCTTTTTTTGAAGCACAAAAGGAGCTGGTGGGCTATTAGCAGTTGCTTTGGAATTTCCTGTGGAAACAAAATATCGCTTGTATGGGCAAGACAATAAGACACATATATGGCATGTGGCAATTTAATAGCATCTACCAAAGCATAAATATGATGACCATGGGCAACGGAAGATCTAGATGCAGTGAGGAATCCTCTTTGTTTCTGTAACATGGGGATGTAACATGACAGACACTGAAAGCATATTGTGAATTAGTATAAATGACAACTTGCTCTCTTGTGGTGAGGGTACAAGCTCTAGTGAGGGCAACTAATTCGGCTACCTGAGTAGGCTTCACATTTCAAGGAAAAGGTTTTAGAATCTTGTGTGGAGAAACAACAGCATATTTCATAATGAGGGACTTTGCTGGTGATCTCTTGCAGAAACAATCTGTGAACAAAATTAGATCGGTTTGAAAGAGGGACATCAGTAAGATTAGGTTTAGGTACAGATAATACTTCAAGAACTTGTAAACAATCATGAGGGATTTCATTTGGATCTCTAACATTCTCGATTGGTAGAATGGTAGCAAAGTTCAGGGTTGTGCACTTGTCAATTAAGGAAGGAAAGTGTGGAGGAAGGGGGGGGGCTGGCTGGCCCACCACACCCCCAGCCTTTCCTACTCCAAAGGAACCAAGACCCCCTGAGATCTCAAGGTACCAGACTGCCAGCCTCAGCTGTCTGCAACCCTACTTGAATCTCTGTTCAGGGACTCGCCTTCAATTTCTGTAACCTGGATTTAGATACTGAACCAAGCAGAGTGACTACAAAACCCATGTGGGGTAAAACCACGACAAGGTTTATTCTGGTAGCATTTTACAACAAGATTAGGGAAATGAGAGAAGCACACAAAATAAAGAGACACTTTAGTACACAGTAAAGCTGCAAAACAATAAAACCTGATTCTTTAATATCTCTCAGGCATACACCTGTTACCTGAGGGTGTTCTCTTCAAGGGTTAAATCCAGCACAGCCTCGCTGCCCGAGGGAGATTACCACACCTGCCCGAAGGTCCGAGATGGGTAAAACTCCCACAAGACTTGCCTTCACTAGAGCCCTCATCCAGCTCATTTCACCAGGAGCTAACTGGGGTCGGATCCTGATGCCCCCCCCCAAGGCTTGGGCCTCTCTTTGGCTTGCCGCCATCACCCAACAGCCAGGGTAGCCGGTAGCCACGCGATCCAAGACAGACAAAGACCCAAGACCCACGCTTTGGGAAATATCTCTTCCCCCCTCCCCCTTTCTGTAGCTTTCCTGCCTTCAGCCAATTAGAAAGAACTTCACCTGGCCAGGCAAGGGAGGAGGAAGTCATGGCTCATGGCTTACTGGGCCTGAACTATTTACATATGAAAGCCCTAGGCCAACTTCTCCAGGCATCTAGGCGCCATTCATTCCATCCGATGCTTTATGTACCTTTCGTTTCCTCCCAGCCCCCTCAACTGGTCCCACTTGGTTTACACATGAGGAGGCGTGTGTGTGTATGTAGGAACCCCCAAAAGCTCAACAGAAAGATTAATAAATTTCACACTGATATGTTGTTAGACTGACACATGTTAAGTAAGATAGTATTATAACAAACCTTTGTCTGAGTTTGCTAAGAGTTTGACATGATCCTAAGGTGAGACATTGTGCTATTTTTAAACATCAGGGCAACAGCTGTAACAGCACATAATAAAAATCTCTTTGCTACTGGTTCAAGTATTGTGGAGAAGTAGCTACTGGCTGATAATCTTTACCTAAAGGTTGTCAAAGTACTCCAGAAGCTGTTCCATCTTGTTCATTACAGGGATTTCTCATAATTTGACAAACTTAATGCATGTGCAAAGGCGAGAGACAATTTTAAGACTTTAAAGGAGAACTGCAGTTCCTCAGACCAGGGGAGGTCATTGTCAATGCAAAGAATCTGTAAAGAGTTTAAGAACAGTAAGAAATTAGGAATTTATTGTCTATAATACCCAATGATGACAAGAAACTTTCTAAATTGTTTCTTGGTTTTCTAGGCTGTGGGAATGTCAAAATGTTAGAAGCTTCAGATGTGATGATATTTCTCCAGCTAACTTGTTGAGCTAAAATTTTGAGTAGCACTAGAATTTGTAAGACAGTGTTGTTCAGTATCATAAATCAGCAACATTTTGAATTAATGCAGAACTTTCTTGTAAGGTTAACATATCAACTGGCTCTTAATAATTAAGAATAAACATTGCACAAATCTGAACACCTGTTTCTTATTTTTCAATTTTCTTCATCTTTACAGGCAAAATTGGGGTGTTACAGAAAACATTGGTTTAAGTATACCTTGTTCTAGAAGAGAGGAGATTACAAGCTTTATGCCCTCCTCTTGTTCTCGGAACAAGAGATACTATGGTACCTGCGGGAAAGGCCCTGTTTTCATGTGATTACAACCTGGGGTGGCACTTTTCAATATTTTTCTCATTTTTCATTTGCCAATCAAAGCCACACATAAAATTTGGAGCTTCTCTTCAGGAATGTCTACAAAAATTCCATCTTGAGAACAAAAACTCTGAGACTAATTTACAGAACAAATCTTTTCCCATCAGGTTTACAGGGTAACAGAAAGATAACAAGAATGAATGTTCTATGGTTAGAGTACTTAGAGTAACAGTGGTACAAAACACTGGCTTTATAAGGCATAATTTTCTTTCATTTCAATAGCATTTACATTCTGAATGGTAGGTACATTTATTTCAGGAACATGCAGGAATTGCAGAATAGACATATTGGCTTCAGTATCTACCAGAAAATCGCTATATTTTCTATTTACTGACATTGTACACTTAGGCTTTTGGGCATTTAGTTTTAATGAAAGGAATGCAGGACACACTGAACTTTTGTTATCAGGGAGTCAATTCTCAAGCTGGAATTTGTTGCTGTTGCTACGCTGGCATTTGAATTGCTGTGGCACACTGAGGAACTTAATTTCTCTTTTCTTCCTAATCACTGACGTTTTCTGCACTCTTTTTGCCCAGTGTCCCGATTTCTTACAATAACGACATGAGCCAGGCTTTTTAGAACACTTTCTTGCCTTGTTTTATTTTTTGAGATTTGCTCTTTTACTGCTCTGACTGTTGGGGTGCACCCTTTTCTAAATTTCCAATTTGCAGAGCCATAAGTTTAGCCTTTAGATTTTTCTTTTTGGTCTTTTCATTTTGGAGATTCTCCCAAAATTGAGATAAAGCAGTTAAAAGTTGCTGGGTGTTTTGCCCTTCTAGGCTGTGATGCTTCTGACCTGTTGCTTTAAATGAGGCAAAAGTCTTTCTACATAAATAGGAACAATTAGCGGTTGTACATTAACAGGATCTAAATTGAATAACTCTTAAACATAGTCACAAAACTTTCAAGGTTTTGACTGCCAGGCTTATCTTCTTGCTATTCACAGCCTTGCTAGATCTTGCATGTTTGTACTACTTGTTGATGGTGGGGGGAAAGGATTAGGTTACCGGTTTTCATTGTGTGCTGGAATTTCCTCAATTGGTTGGCACTCTTGTTGAATCATAAAATTATACTCATGAGTCCCCAACAAACTCTTAAGGAGTCCATATTTCTATGGGTCGGGTTGTATTGGCCAAATAACAACAACGCTGGAGATCTCGTCTAAATTTTTTTTCTGTGTCTAATCTCTTTGCCTTGACTGTCAGGTTTTTGCTTTTTGCTATTCTTTGAGATTCCAAAGAGCTACTGAGTCTGGGTGTTTTGAGAGGACTTTGCTCCAGGCATGGGATTGTGCCTGCAGTAAGATCCTGCTGATTGGCTTATAATAATTGTTCATTGCTATACACAAATTCAAGATCTTCTCCCTTTCTCCCTGGGGCAGTAGGAAGGTTAAGATACATGGATATCCATTCCAGATGTGCATTAGTTGACACATTTGTGTGTAACTTTCACTCCTCCTGGCATTTTTCCTGGTTGGTTGTACTCTTAACCATGAAGGCTAAGGATGTCCCTGGTGAGGGATTACATTTCAATCATACTTTCTCTTGCACTTCACTCAACACAACTCAATCACACTCACCCGAGCCCTTTGGACTAAGGCCCTGCACAGAGGGGAGATCTGATGATCCCACGGGGGCCCCTTTGCCAGAACCTTTGGAGATTCTCAGGTCAGGCCCTCATTCACACAATAATTCACACTACAGCAATCTTGTTCTGCTCATGGTTTCACTCATTAAAAAAAAAAAAAAACAGAAGAAGAAGAAGCGTAAAGTACTTGGTATGCTCTTTGGCATGCTTCTTAATTTATAACAAGAATGGACTCTTACCGCCTCCTTGTGATACGAAGCAGAATGGGGAGGACAGACAAGCTTTTAGAGAATTTTAAAACGGTTCTCTTACCAATCTTTTGTGCGCACTGCTTGTCCGGTCCCCAATGCTGCTCCCTCACAGGAGGAGTTCCAAGACCATCTGAGTCACGACACCAAAACTGTTGTGGAATTTCTCCGAGTCCACATGGAGGTCCACTGGAAAGATAAACCACTTTGCTTTTAGTAAACCAAGTACTTTATTATTGGTCTGATCAGAGGTAAATTCCTGGCACAGATACAAGGAAAGTACAAACTCACAAACGCAGCTCCGGGGTTTTATGGGGTGGGGGGAGCATATACCCATGCAAAGAAGGAATCCGTTCTTGGAAGAAACCAGTACCCTTATTTGGGGTATACTTTCACTCCACATCTTTCACTCTACACGGGTGAAAGGTGGCTACTTTCTTTAAAATTTCCACATCACAGTACTGCCTAGAGGTGGAGTGTGGGTAGGCTTGTATAATCGAGCCTCGCCGGGCAGAACGAGGCCGAAATTGGCCCCGCTCACGCCCGGCGAGGCCTTACCTTGTTCTTCGGGGCGGCTCGCCCTCTTCGCGGCGAGCCGCCCGCTTGGTCTGTCCCGTCGCGTCACTTCCAGGACCAGAAATGACGCGACAGAACCCTTCGTAGGCGCGCTGGACCTCTGTGGCGCGTTCTGCGCCTGCGCAGGGTCCTGTCACGTCATTTCCGGTCTCGAGCGGAGTGACAAGCGGGGCAGAAGACGCCCGATCGAGCGGCACGGAGAACCTCTCTGCGCCGCTCAGAAGATCGGGTCAGCACCCCCACGGAAGATCGGATCGGGGGCTCGACCCGGCCTTGGAGCCACCTATAAGTGTGGGCACCTGCTTCCACCCACTTGCTCACTTCTTTTTCTTTGGGCAGCGCAACATAGAGGGTTGGTTACTGAAGGAGCGGTCAGTCTCCCCCTGGGTAGTGTGGTTCTGGGGATTGGGCCCAACTAACTCAATCTTCACCACCCAGTGTCAGAGGGCAAGTCAGCAGGCAAAGGTGCTTGCTCACTATTTTCTGGATAGCTAAGCCAAATTCATTTCATTGTGTATCCTGTCTCTTTCAGCAATCCATGAGAGTGTTTCAGATAGGGAGTGGGGCAACCATCACCTGCTCAATCCTTCCTGCCAAAAGATGGACAAACTGAGTGACTCGGAGGCAGTAGCTGCTTCTACAAGAAGCAGGTACTGCTTCCTCTCACTCACCCCCACCCCCAGTCTAGGTGGCATGTTTTATGAGATAGCATCAGCTGCTTCTACATCTTCTCGCTCACCATCTCTGAGCACTGCGGCAGGGTGGATTGGGCCTCTGGTGCTGCCTAGAGCCAGTGTTCAAGCCGCCGCCTCTGCTCACTCACTCACCTGTCTCTGGGTGGTACAGCATACAGGGTTGGTCATGGTTGGAGCAGCTATCATATTTTCTCAGTTGCTCACCTGTATTCTCTCTCCCTCTGGGTGGTGGGGGCTCTGCCTAACGAACCCAATCTTTCCTGTTGTGCCGCCCAGAGAGGGTGAACAAGAGAGAGAGAAAGAGAGAGGGTGAGCAAGAGAAGGCATCAGCTGTTCCTCGCAAGAGCTGCCACTGTCTCCGCACAATTGCTCAGTGGCAGCAAGGATTGGGCAAGTGGTGCTTGTGGATGACTGTTTGCTTACCTGGCTTCTCTCTCCGCTGTGCGTTATCTGCTTGCTCGTTCTCTCTCTTTGGGCAGTGCAGCAGGAAGGATTCGGCTTATTGGGAGGGATATGCCATCCAGAGGGAGCAAAAGGAGGCAGTGGCATGTCCATTTACCCTCTGTCTACTCACTCATCCTCTCTCACTGGATGACACAGAAGAGAGAAAACAAGGGAGCAAAAGCACCACCTCTGTGTGCTGGCACACCCTCTCTCACTAGGTTGTGTGGAGGATTCAGCTAGTTGGCAACCTATATGCCCAATGGGTTTAGGCTGGGGTCTGAATTTAGTTTACCTTCAATTCAGTATTTTCTTTCTCCTGCTTTCTGTTTACTAAACCATATGAAATGTTAATTCCATTTATCATAATAAAGGTTTTGAGTAGGGCTGTTAACCAGTTAATTATTATTATTATTTTGCTGATTAAATGTAAATAAATTTGCACATTAATAAGCCTCAGTCTGTGGCCACATTCACATCTCACAGTAAGTGAACGTATTGTGAATGAGGCTGTGTGCTAGTCCATGCTGCCCCATCACTCTCGCTACAAGCAGGGTGGCTAAACAAGCCACATACCTTCCATCCATATTTTGGTCATTGTTCCGTGCCGACCAGGAACTCTTTGAGTTGTCTCTCCCCCAACAAGCCAGGGTCATAAGCCCACAAACCATGACTTATTCCAGCCTTCCCCAACCTTGTGCCCTCCAAATGTGTTGAACTGCAACTCCCATAATTCTACAACCTCCTCTGGGGGCTCTGGTTTGTTGTGGGAGAGACAAGCCAGACTTCCCTGTTTACATGTGACAATAAACAAACCACAGACAAAAGGTCCATGGCTTGTTTAGCTGCTCTTGCTTGCAATGGGAGCGATTGGGCAGTTGATATGTCTGAACTGGGCCATTGTGCCTTTTTGAGGCTCTTGTAGGAAGTGCATAGGTTTTTCTGAATGTGAGATAATTCACAGCTTAATAAAAACTCCCATTCTGTAGGAAGAAAATTAAAAAACAAAATAGCTCTGGAAAGGCGTAGTGGTGAGAGTGTTGGACTGGGACTCGGGAGATCCTGGTTCTAGTCCCCGCTCGGCCATGAAACTCACTGGGTGACTTTGGGCCAGTCACTGACTCTCAGCCTAACCTACCTCACAGGGTTGTTGTGAGGATAAAATGGAGAGGAGGAAGGAGGATTATGTAATCCGCCTGGGGTTCCTTGCAGGAAAAAAGGCGGGGTATAAATATAATAAATAAAAATAAAATAAAAAGGGTTTACTTTCAAAGAAAACAACTGCATATACAGCTATGTTAATTATTTTAATCTTGTAGTTGTTTTTAACTCTGTTATTGTAACTGCTGTTGCTAGCTCTGCTGTTTGTTTTTAATCTGTGGTTTTAAATTTTATACTTCTATTATATTGTATTTTATGGTTTTAACTGTTGTAAACCGCCCAGAGAGCTTTGGCTATTGGGCGGTATAAAAATGTATTAAATAAATAAATACATAAAAATACCTGAAATGCCTTCAAGGAATAGCTCATAATACATCAGGAATTTTCTCAAAAAGTATAGTGATATAAGACAATATCTAGCTTAAACATAATATTTCAAATAATTGACTAAAAATGGAAGATAATAAAAGTTCACATATCATCCTTTCTTTCCCCAAACTAAAACAGTTGTGGAATTGGAAGGGAAAGATTAATTTTACAAAATCATATAAATAGCACCCATTTATCTATAAAATCTGTTTTAATTATTTTCTTTAAACCTTTTATAATTTGTCAATTGAGCTATTGCAGCAAAATCCCACATTCTTTCAATCCATTCCTTCAGGTTTGGCATTTTGGATAGTTTCCAATATTTAGCATATAGTAACTGAGCAGCAGTTACTACTGTATATTGCCAGCCAATTCAAAGTGTTTTTTCTTAACTGAAAAAACATATATTTTACATATGCAAGTAAAAACAATATTGGCACTGATCTGATAAGAATCCCAACTTGCTTTCCATTAGAATCCTTATCCTACTCCAAAAGAATTTTAATAATGGACAAGTCCACCACATATAATGGAAATCTGCATGACACCTGTGATATTTCTAACACAGAAGGTGGGACTGCTTATTAATTTCTCTTATATTTAAAGAGAAATTATTTGCTTCTATCCGAAGATATTTCCATGATCCCCTGTTTCCTGTGCCCATTTTTTCGTAGACTCTCTTACCTGTTCCATTTCATACTCTCATAATAATAGCATATATATTTTAGATGATGTTTATCATGCTTTATTACTAACTATACTGGACACTGCCTTAACTGTATGATTTTATTTACATCAGAGGTAACATTTCTAGCTTGAAAATATTCAACCATAAGGGATTCTCACTGTTCTGTTTCTTTTTAATTTCCTCATATGATAAGATTCTGTTTCATTGCGTGGTCATAACAGACTTTTATGAAATTTGCACAGCCCTACTATGCTGCCATTATTCCTCCTAATACAAAACTTGAGCGATCTAATGCCTATCAGTTTGACAGTGAAACGGGGTCACCCACATATGGGTTGTTGAGGGTGTCAGCTGAGGGAAAAAAAGAAACTTGGAAGGGAGGATTGCTCTACTTAAGCCCTAAGCCCCGAGCAGCTTATATTACCCTGGCTGGCTGGCGGGGGGGATGTGTGCCAGGGGTTAAAAAAAAACCTGCCTCTTCCTGTAATATAAGAGAAGGTTTCAGGAAGGAAGGTAAAAGGACACTTTTTCCCTTTAGACAGAAGATGTTTATCATCTTCTAAAATATATATGTTGTTACCGCAATAAGAGTGTTTGTGAAGTGGAACAGGTAAGAGTTTATGATAAAATGGGCACAAGACATAGGGGAGAGCAAACATGGGAATATCTCTGGATGAAGGAAGCAATTTATCTTTAAATATAAGAAATTTACAGAACCTTCCTGCCCCTACTCAATAGCAATGGCAATCAACTCCAACCCTGAAGTGTTTGGTACTACATAGCCCAGTGGAGGAAGGCTGAAAAGGGTGGGAAATAAAAATGTGTCCCTTTTTTTGTTCTCTCCACAATCCCTAAACAGGGCTGCAAGCATTAGCCTCTGCAAGAATTTTTCTGGGCTGTGAGGGCAAAGTATATCCATATGTAACTAGTATCAGAGCATTTCTGATAGATCTGGTGACTGAGCAGTGACAAGGCCCAGGCACCAGGTTTTCTGAGTTGGTAGGCCTGGTCTCTGAGAAACTTGTATCCCAGGTCTATCCCTCTGTTGTTTCTCCATGTTGAAACCCTTAATTCTTTCACTAGCTCTTTCATCCCCTCCAGGCCTTAAGAGAGAAATATACCGGAGGGACTGCCACTTTGTACCAGACAGCTCTCCATTCCTCATTCTGTCCATAGGAAACCTGGTGTGCCTCAGCGTTCAGTGTTCCCTAATTACCTAGAGCAGGGATGGGCAGAAATTAGATCTCTAGATATTTTGGACTTCAAAATGTGTTGAAATATATTGCCCTTTCCTATCACTCCCAGGGACATCCTTCCCCTCTAGGCATCCCTCAGTCGCCCTGGACAGCATGGCCAAGGGTCAGGGATTATGGCAGTTGTAGTTGAACAGCATCTGAGGACTCAAGGTTGGTAACCACTGTTCCACCGATCCTGGGATACTGCTTTTGGGCATCCCATTGCTGTCTGCTCTACTCTCCTGTTGACCAAGAGCAGAAAGTTGGACATACTGTGAACTATTGTGGTTGGTGGAGAATAGAGCAGAAAGACTACGAAGTGTTTCTCTTAAGTCAGAGGTGCATACACTTTCTGGCCCTGCAGGCTGCATATGATACTGGCCTGTGGGTTAGAGGCTGCACACGGGTGCACACACATACACAGATGCATACACACATGTGTGCGTGCACCCCCCCACAGTGATTCTGATACAGACCATTCTTTCATCACCTCTAGCGGCAGCAGGGACAGAGTGGTCTATATGAGGATCTCTGGGAGAGGCAGTAGAGTACATTCAGTGGCAGTGGGAGGGTTGGGGTGCCCTTGGGGGTACAATAAATGCCTTGGTGGGCTGCAGGTTGTGCACCCCTTCTCTAAGGTGATGGGCGGGTTTCTCTCTACTCTGGTGTTTTTGCATTTGTGTGGTTACCCAGTTCTAACTACCGTAGTCAGGGGCTGTATTGCATTCCACCTATCTCTCTCTAAACGTTTTTCTACTTTCCCCCTACAGTTCGATGATATTATGTTATCTGAAAGTTGTTGTTTTTTCCATAGCAAAGCTCTGTCCTGGTGAAGTTTTGTGACTGAGGTGTATTTTAAATCCTGCCTCTCTGGGTAGGACTTAAAACTTTTTCTAATAGGCTCTGCCTTTTCAGGAAGGGAAGAGTTAACTTTTTGCTATCTAATTCACAACTGACAAGAAGTACATGTCACACCAAGTCCCAAATTTCTGTTTTGTTCATTTGTTTATTCTAAGCAATTAAGACCCCACTCTTCAATACAGAAAGATTCTCAGAGTGGCATACAGTAGCTAGCCAGTTAAAACAAAACAGATACAATCCGTAAGTCAAAAGCTATAAATTCAATAAAACGTAGCAGCAGTACAGCCATTAAAAAGCAGAGATCTAAAAGGCCTGGGAAATAAGAGGTTCTCCTGGTGCTGAAAATATAAAATTGGCACAAAGTGGGCTATTCTGAGATAGAAGTGCAAAGTCAGGGCTCCGCCACAGAAAGGGCCTTATCTCCATTGACCTACTGCCTAACCTTTGATGGTGGGACTTGGGGTAGGGTCTCTGAGGCAGCCCTTAATGCACGAGCAGGTTCATGTGGGACAGTGCTCTCCAACCTTGGGTCCCCAGATGTTTTTGGCCTACAACTGCCAGCATGCCCCAGCCCGTAGGTAGGCCAAAAACATCTGGGGACCCAAGGTTGGAGAACACTGATGTGGGAGGAAGTTCTCTTTTTATTTTATTTTTTTATACCCCGGCTTTTTTCCTGCAAGGAACCCAAGGCGGCTTACATAATTCTCCTCCATTTATCCTCCTCCATTTATCCTCACAACAACCCTGTGAGGTAGGTTAGGCTGAGAGTCAGTGGCTGGCCCAAAGTCACCCAGTGAGTTTCATAGCCAAGTGGGGACTAGAACCCAGATCTCCCGAGTGTCCTAAACTCTCACCACTATGCCACATTGGCTGTTTGAAGGACCTAAGTGATTTGGGACTCAAAGCCGGCATGGGAGGCCTCCAGCCCAGAGAGGCTCCCCAGCCAGCTCACCAGCAGTTCCCCAGGCCCTGCCCCATTTCCCAGCAGCTGAGAGGAGATAAGAGATTTCCCCTGTTGTGTGATGACAAAGGCTCCCTTTTGGACTGAGCAGCAGGGAAGGGCAACAAACTTCCCATAGAGCAGTGTTCTCCAACCTTGGGTCCCCAGATGTTTTTGGCCTACAACTCCCAGCTGGCTGGGGCATGCTGGGAGTTGTAGGCCAAAAACATCTGGGGATCCAAGGTTGGAGAACACTGCGAGAAAGAGGTTCCCCTCTCCTTCCAGTTTGCTGCTTTTCTGAACTGCACAGTGACAAAGGCTTCCTTTCCCACTGCACAGCATGGAAGGGCAGCCAACTGTCCATGAGGGAAGAGAGCAGTCTCTTCCTCCATAGGCAGTTTGCTGCCTTTCCATGTGGTTGGCCTGTGTGTGAGTGAGTGTGAGAGAGCACACCTCGATGAGTTCATCCATATAAAGTTTTGGCCATTGGTAGCTTTCAGTTTAGCATCAGAACTTGAAGCTCTTGAAAACTTCAAGCTCTTGAACTTAAAGCTTTCACTCTCTTTTCTGTTTCCCAAATGAGCGCTGTTGCACAGGAGGCATGGTGTGTATGTGCATGTGTGTGCTGGAGTCACAAAGTGAGCTGTAGAGCAGAGGTGCATAACCTGTGGCCCGTGGGACTAATCTGTCCTGCAGGCCGCCCCAATCCCGCCTGTGCCACCTCTTGGGGTTCCTCCAGGGGAGAGGGCTTAGGCTCCAAGCCCCTGGAGGAATCCTCTTGGGAGGCATCCCCACGGCTACCTCTGATCAGAGATAACAGGAGTACCCCCCCTGCTGGTGTGTGCCAGCAGCAGAAACGCCACTGTTATCTTCAGTTTCAGAGCGGGGATGCCAGCCGGGCCTGGGCCTAACTCACCTGCGCAAGGGAGAGTGGCTGCTCTTCCCCATGCATGTGGTGAGTGCCAACCCTCACTGCCCCTCATCCCTGCTGCTACCTCCGATGAGATTAGAGATCGCCGTGGGGTGGGGCAGCCTGGACTTTCTTTGTGCTGGGAGGAGGCACAGTTCCATGCCTCCTTCCAGGACAAAGGAGAAGAAAAAGAGTGTGTGTGTGACAGGGTCATGCCCCCTGATGCTATCTGGCCCGTAGGGTGCAGGATGCTCCCCTGCTGTAGTTCCGCATACCTACTGTAAAGACTTGCATCCTGTGCTGGTATTGTATCTCTTTCTAATGGATGTGTTTATATGTGTTTAGATTTCAAGCCAGCTATTATGCCGTCACTTTTCTTTGTCCCATATTAAGCTTTTGATCTTACTTGAAAGCATTTGTCAACAAGGTTCTACAATTTGTGTGCCTTAATTACGCTATTGCAACCTGTGTTTTTTCCCCCCAGGAAGTGCTTATTTCTCAGGCTTGGATGAAATGTTAGGGTGAAGAGAGAGATAAGTCAAGGCCAGGTCTATGATCTGAAGGCGCATACTGCAGTAACCTTGCTGAATCCAAGCAGGTCTAGATTAGCCAGTGCCTGGATAGAAGACCAAGTGGGAACCATATATTACTTTGAGTTCTATTGACGAAAGGATATACAGTCATGCCTTGGATTGAGAGCATAATTCGTTCCGGAAACGTGCTTGTAATCCAATACACTCTTATATCAAAACGAAATCCCCCCCAAAAAATTTGTACAGAGATTTTTAATTTAAGGTAAGCCGTACTACAGTACTTGTATTGCAAGACGTCGCTTGTATATCAAGTAAAAAAAATATTAAATAAATATTTTAAAAATTGCTTGTCTTGCAAAATGCTCTCAAACCAAGTTACTTGCAATCCAAGGCATTACTGTAAATATAATAAATATCTGAAGAGCTCACAGTGAGGCCAGTAAATGAATGCAGTGAGGCCTCTTCCAACCTGGCCCTATTGCTCTGTGCATGTTATGTCAGTCTTCTTTCTAGGTAAGGATTTTTTTTTGCCTATGTTTTGAAGTATTTTGTCTCTTTCAGTGGGGAAACAAGATACAACAAAGAGAAGATACTTCAAGGTTAGTATCTCTTCTGCCGAAACTCTTAAGATTGTCAATAAGTTGCAGCTGGCTTTAGCTTCACAGCTTCACTCCCATTATTACATGCTGAAAGATTATTGGCCAATAATCTTGTCAAACTATTACCGTATTTAAGTTGTGTTGTTTTAAAGATCTTTGCCTTAGTCCAGGAGTACACACGCACAGCAGCGGGCTGCTGCAGCATATGTACTTCCTTGAGCATGCGCTGTCTTGGTCAGACTGAGCGGAGAGTGAACAGCTGGATTCGGGCAGCTGTCCACTCCCAGATCGGCCTTCCCAGCTTCGAGAAACTCACATGCAGCAACACCTGTTTGTGCACACAGTTTCTTAAGCAGCTAATATACGCGTATAGATGCCTGCTTCTGTGCACCTATGGCTCTAGCTAGTTTGGGGCACAATATAAATTTTCTAGAAATTTTGAAACTATGGGAAAACCCCTTTTGGGTCCGTCTGTCCCCCGAAATAAACATTTTTGGGGGAAATTGAAATATATGCATTTCTTATTTTCTTATCTGTTCTAGGCTTACTTTACTACTTTTAGGGCCTAATCCTGTGTCCCTCCAACCTTGTCTGGGGGGACATAGGATTGGATCTGGAAGGCACTGCAACTTTAGAAATCTCTTCCGAGGTCACAGTGCTGCGGTCGGAGCACCTCCTCCACCTCATAGCTGGTGTGGGTCTTTCTTTCCGCGCTGGCAGGAACCGAACACGGAAGACCATGTTCAGTTCCCCCCTGGGAGGGGGTGTTCTCAGGGGAGGGGAGGAGTGAGGCTCTGCCGGATTCCGAGGAATCCAGGCAGTGCCTCAGCCTCTCCGCCTCGCGAGGAGAGGGAAAACAGCTAGATGGCTGAAATCGGCCGTCTAGATGTTTCTGAGGGCGAGGGGAGTGCAGCGGAGATCCTATCCACTGCCCTCCTCTCGCCCTGCATAGAATGCCCGCAATCCTCCGGGTTCAGAGCATTGCGGGCATCCTCACTGGATTGTGCTGCCTGGAAATAAAATGTTCTGTGTATAACTTAGCACAGTGTTCTCCAACCTTGGGTCCCCAGATGTTTTTGGCCTACAACTCCCAGCATGCCCCAGCCAGCGTAGCTGGCTGGGGCGTGGTGGGAGTTGTAGGCCAAAAACATCTAGGGACCCAAGGTTAGAGAACAGTGACTTAGCAGATAAAATTGTACGGTTTGCTATATATCTGTTAAATTTAGAAGTACAAAACTCTTAAGTTTATTCAAACAATAATTGCAAATATACTTAGTGTCAGAGATGGAGCAGCGATATTCAGCACCTTACATTACTTGTTTTTGCTAGTTGGGAAGAAAGGGAAAAATAGAGTTTAAAACATAAACTGTCAACAATATAGTATGCAAAAGGAATTTTTTACTATTTGTGCTTAGAAACAGTCTCCAAGGTCAGCATTATCAAGAAACATAAGAAACAATACAAAAAACGTTACATTATGAGGTGACTGTGGGATGACTACACACTGTAATTTATTTATTTAATACATTTTTATACCGCCCAATAGCCAAAGCTCTCTGGGCGGTTTACAACAGTTAAAACCATAAAATACAATACAATATAAATATGAAATTTAATACCACAGATAAAAAGCAAACAGCAAAGCTAGCAGCAACAGTTACAATAACAGAGTTAAAAACAACTACAAGATTAAAATGATTAAAATGCCTGGGAGAGTAGAAAGGTCTTCACCTGGCACTGGAAAGAGTACAATGTAGGCGCCAGGCGAGCCTCTTTGGGGAGCTCATTCCACAACCGGGGTGCCACAGCAGAAAAGGCCCTCTTCCTGGTTTGCCACCTGCCTCACTTCCTTTCGCAGGGGCTCTTGGAGAAGGACCGCTGAGGAAGATCTTAGTGTCCGGGCAGGTACATATGGAAGGAGACGATCCTTCAGATACCCTGGCCCCAAGCCGTTTAGGGCTTTAAATGTAAGTACCAGCACTTTGAATCGGGCCTGGAAACAGACTGGCAGCCAGTGCAGATGAGAAAGCACTGGCATAATATGTTCACGTCAGCCAGTCCCCATTAACAATCTCGCTGCCCTATTTTGGACCAGCTGAAGTTTCCGGACCGTTTTCAAAGGCAGCCCCACGTATAACGCATTGCAGTAATCCAAACGAGAGGTTACCAGAGCATGGATAACTGTAGCTAGGCTATCTCTGTCCAGATAAGGACGTAGTTGGTATATCAGCCTAAGCTGATAAAAGGTGCTCCATGCCACCAAGTTCGTCATAAACAATGATCCCTCTTTCAAACTGTTTCTAACTCTCTTAAAAGAAATTTCTGTGTCTACCCAACAGAATAGAATTTGAGTTGTATATGTCTATCGTATACGGTGATTATAATTATCTAATATTTTAGATTGTCTTACATAATTATTACAGGTATTAGAAACCATTTTGAGCGAATGAACTGAAGCCAGCACAAATATTTTAAAAACCTGCCTTTAAAAGCATTTTACTCATCATTATAAAAGAGAAAATAGTTGATAAGAGTTCTCCCCCACCCCACCCTTCCCACACACTTTTCCTTGGTCTTTCAGGCCCAAATGCAGATGGGGAGGATGGAGTGCCTGGGAGCAGCAAAGATGACCCATGTTGTCCTGGTCTTGTCTTGCCTTATGAAGCAGCTGAGCATTACTGTATCGCTAGAGGAATCCTCCTGTGAGTTGACCCAGGCCAGTTTGTTGCTTACATCAGTAGCTAGACTTACAGGGGTCTGCAACCTTTAAGACAAAAAGAGCCACTTGGACCCGTTTCCGAAGGAAAAAAAAAACTGGGAGCCGCAAAACCATTGTGACATTTAAAACAAATATAACACTGCATATATTGTTTGTTACTGCTATATATACAGGATCGTGCAGTCAGCACCATCCAGCAGTAGCACCCTCATCATCCACCAGAAACACCCTCCATGTGGTAATAGCACCCCTCATCATCCATCAGCAGGATTTGCTGGTGGATGATGGGGGTGCTACTGCTGGGGGGGAGGGTGTTGCTGGTGGATGATGGGATGCCACCAGCAACATCCCCCCCCCCAAGCAGTAGCATCCCATCATCAGCACCATCCAGCAGTAGCACCCTCATCATCCACCAGAAACACCCTCCATGTGGTAATAGCACCCCTCATCATCCATCAGCAGGATTTGGTGGTGGATGATGGGGGTGCTACTGCTGGGGGGGGAGGGTGTTGCTGGTGGATGATGGGATGCCACCAGCAACATCCCCCCCCCCAAGCAGTAGCATCCCATCATCAGCACCATTCCAGCAGTAGCACCCTCATCTCATAGAATTTATGGAGATATTATTTTGTTTATTGCTATTAGTTTTCCAATAATTGGCACATGAATCTTTTCCCCCTTTTTTTCTAATCATTACTGCTTTCACGCAGGCCTACCTGCCTCCTCGCCTGCTTGTGCTCTCCGCAGCGAGCCGGCCACGCTGGTCCCTCGACACGCTGGACCCCGCGCTATGTTGTGGGCGGGGGGGAGGGGACTTTGGCGCGTGCAGGAGCCCTCCTCTCTTCTGCCGCTCACCCGCTCGCGTCCCTGCTGCCCGGGGGGGGGGGTGCTGCTGCCGCGCCAAAGTTCACCCGCCCCGCCAAAGTCCCGGGGGGGGGGTGCTGCTGCCGCGCCAAAGTTCACCCGCCCCGCCAAAGTCCCGGGGGTGTGTGTGTGCTGCTGCCGCGCCAAAGTTCACCCGCCCCGCCAAAGTCCCGGGGGGGTGTGCTGCTGCCGCGCCAAAGTTCACCCGCCCCACCAAAGTCCCGGGGGGGGGGGTGCTGCTGCCGCGCCAAAGTTCACCCGCCCCGCCAAAGTCCCGGGGGGGGTGCTGCTGCCGCGCCAAAGTTCACCCGCCCCGCCAAAGTTCCCCCGCCAAAATCGGGGATGTGACGTAGCGGCGGCGGCGGATGTGACGCGGCGGCGGCGGCGGACGTGACGCGGCGGCGGCGGCTTCAGCAGCTCCAGCAATGACTGCGGCGGCAGCTAGAGCGGCGCGGAGAGCGCTCCGCGCCGCTCAGAAGAGCGAAATCGGGCTGCCCCCGAGGCGGCGGCGGCAGAGCAGGGCAGCCTTGTCCGGAGCCGCAGCAAAGGCTTGAAAGAGCCGCATGCGGCTCCGGAGCCGCGGGTTGCCGACCCCTGAAGGATGGGTTAAACAGTGAGAGGGAGCCCTCTTCTAGCAGTAAGGCTACTAGGCAACACAGGACCAGGACAACGTGGGGCATCTTTTCTGACCAAGGAAAAGTGTGGGTGCCTGGAAGGTAAGTTGTAAGCAAGTACAATTTGTGACATTGCACAACATCATCACTGATCAAAGTACACATCAATTAAGGCATCAGCCTTAACTTCCAATTTCCTGGCTTTGTGAAGCTTGAGCTAACATGAGATAGACTTAACTCTGGTCTTAAACTGGCAGGGTTTTTTTTTTTTAATCATTGAATTTCCTGGTGTTTGAAAAGGAAATTTATCATTACAGTGTTGGCAGTTCTACCCTCTCCCCAATGTATTTGAATCTGCTTTATTGCAAGTTTACCTATATGCTAAATGGGATTATAACAACTAATGGTAGTTATGATTTCATATCAAGGATCAGGATTCTAGAATCTTGGGGAGAACTTTCACGGGTAGAGGAGGCAAACAGTTGTCCTCCACATGTTGAAAGTGATGAGAAAGGTGAGGGAACTGGTGGAGCTAGCAAGCTCATCAGTACTTCCCTTCTTCATGTGTAGAGCTTACACATGATGAGAATGACTGAATAGGACTAGATTCTCACAACCATCTTAATGAGCGTACATAGAGTGAATGCACATTCAGTGTGAGTCACGCTCCTTGCATGTCCTTTTTGCACCACACAAAGTAAGAGCAAGGATTGGGGCCCTTGTGATGCTTTTCTGCCTTCTGAGAGGAGATGTGAGGCCCTGATCCTTCCGCTTCCCCAACTTGTGCATTCCATCCCCACCCCCCAAAAAGAAATTCCCTGAGGATCTAACTGCATGTTGTGTAAAGCAGGTTTGCCTTAACAATTTGGCCTATCTTCATTTTGGGTTTTGCAGGACAGGGTGTGGATGAGCCCCTTTCTGAGACAGGCTTCAGGCAAGCCAACGCTGCCGGCATATATCTCAGTAATGTCAGATTTACTCATGCCTTCACAAGTGATCTGCTTCGGGCAAAGCAGGCAAGTATGCTGTACAGTATATATGAAATTATGCAAGGTCAGAGGTTCTGGGGTTTGATTTTTGGAATTCATTTTGTGGGACTTCTACTGTAGATCTGTAAAAAATAAATCTGTAGA